>JADMNL010000043.1:7632500-8232500 GCA_016271365.2 Neoceratodus forsteri | reverse complement strand
GCTCAAAATTGCACATGATATTCCCTTGTCTGGCCATCTGGGAATTGTACAAACTACACAGCAGTTGGCCCAGAATTTCTACTGGCCTAACTTCACCCAGCAGGTGGAAGGAGTATTGCAGGTCTTGTCACTGGTGCGAAATAGGAAAGGTGGGCAAGAAAACCCAAGCAACCCTGATCCCCTTGCCCATAGTGGAGGAGCCATTCAGAGGGTGGGAATGGATATCATGGGGCCTTTAAATACCTCCAGCTCCTCAGGGAAGAGATTCATCCTGACTGTGGTGGATTATGCCACCCGTGCACAGAGGCAGTCGCCCTATCCTCACTGAGGACAGACAAAGTGGCAGATGCCTTACTTAGGATTTTCTCCATGTTGGGTTTCCGCAGAGGAGGTAATCACCGATCAAGGGGTTCCTTCATGTCGGACCTGATGAAATGTTTATGGGAGAAGTGTAGGGTGGTGCAGAGATGCACAACACCGTATCACCCACAAGCCAATGGGCTTGTGGAATGTTTCAATGGTACCCTAAAGTCAATGCTCCGGCGTTTGCTGACCAGCATGGGAGGACTGGGAGAAATACCTTCTCCACCTGTTGTTTGCATACAGGAGATGCCCCAAGAGTCAATAGGATTTTCCCCTTTGAACTCTTATGGATGCGGTATGTGGGCCCTAGACTTAATCTGTGAGGAATGGGAAGGCATGCCACCCAGGGAACTCCCATTGTGGATTATGTCCTAGGTTTAGGAAAGGCTGAAGGAGCTTAAGGGGACAGCCCAGAACAACCTGGCAGCTGCCCAACAGAGACAAAATGTGTGGTATGATTGCGGAGCCAGAGCTCGCTTGTACATGGTGGGGCAGGAAGTCATGGTCCTTATTCCAGTCTGGAAAGACAAGCTGCAAGCTGAGTGGGCAGGACCGCACAAAGTGGTTAGAAAGGTAAATGACGAAACTACATTGTGGAGTTACCTAACCGTAGACAGACTGAAAGGATGTACCATGTCAACATGATGAAGCCATCTGCAAACAGGGTCAACATGGTGTTCGCAGTATATAGTCATGGGGAGGAGACGGACAAAGGAGACCCCTTCTGGACTTCTTTGGAAGAGTAATGAGGAGCCCTCTGTGGAGGCAGTAAAATTGTCTCCCCAGCTGACCCCGGACCAGGCCAGAAAGCACGGGAGGTTTTAGCAGACTTTGCTCCCTTGTTTAGAGCCAAGCCTGAACTAACTCCCTTAGCAACACACGATGTGGAGACAGGGACACAGACGCCCATACGGTGAACAGCATATCAGGTGTCAGAGGCTGTCCAAAAGGACATTAGAAGGAAGTGGAGGAGATGCTGGATTTAGGGTTGATCCAGAGATCCCGCAGCCCCTGAGCCTCAACCATAGTCCTTGTGCCCAGCCAGATGGCTCAACTCATTTCTGTGTGGACTATCGTGGACTGAATGCAGTCAAGAAGTCTGATGCCCACTTGATGCCCTGGATGGATGAACTCCCGGACAAGTTGAGAGGGCGAACTACCTTCGACTATTGACCTGACCAAGGGGTATTGGCAGGTAGAATTGAAAGACAGAGCTAGGAAAGGTCAGCATTCATCACTCTGATAGGCTTATTTGAGTTTAAAGTAATGCCTTTCGAATGAAGAAGCTGCCACTTTCCAAAGGTTGGTGAACCAGGTGTTGAATGGTGCTGAGGAGTACATTGAAATGCACCTGGATGACATTGCCATCTTCAGTACCAGCTGGGAGGAACACCTTTCACACCTTAGGGAAGTGCTGGACAGGATACAGAGGGCCGGGCTCACTGTCAAAGCCGGAAGTGCCAGGTGGCCTTGGGAGAAGTGGCATACCTCGGGCATGTGGTGGCCGAGGACAGCTCCGTCCTAACCAAATAAGATAGAGGTAGTTCAGGCATGGCCCAGACCAGAAACCCAGAAGCAGGTCAGGAGTTTTCTAGGGACAGAAGGGTACTATAGAAGTTTGTACTAATTACAGTGCCCTGGCTGCTCCCATCTGACTTGACAAAGAAAAAGATGCCAAAGAAAATGACTTGGGGCCCAGCCTGTGAGGAAGCCTTTACCGGACTGAAGGAGGAACTGTGTAGTCTCCTGTTTTGACAAGTCTGGACTATAGGAAACCTTTATAGTTCAGACAGATGCCTCGACGTGGGTGTTGGGGCAGAACTTAGCCAGACGCTCTAGCCAAGGGACAGACCAACCAGTTGTGTACTTGAGCAGGAAGCTTATTCCCAGGAGCAAGCATACTCCACAGTGGAAAAGGAGTGTCTTGCCATAGTGTGGGCCCTGAAGAAATTAGAGCCATACTTGTATGGACAGCATTTTGTGGTGCAGACTGACCACAACTCCCTGGTTTGGCTGGACGGATGGGAAAGAGCAATGGGAGACTGCTAAGATGGAGTCTTGCTTTACAAGGGTATGATCTAAAATCATACATAGGACTGGAGTGAAGAACAAGAACTCTGATGGGCTGTCTAGTGTCTATGAGGAGTGAACTGATTTGGGAAGCTCATCCCATGTAGGGATAGACCCCCAAATTCAGTCTAGGTGGGGAGGAGGTGACGTAGACAGCCAGTTCTGAGTGCTGTATTATGTATTTTTTAATATAAAATATATTAATGTCTGCTGAAAATTCAAATGCTCTAGGAATGACCTCTCATTCCCCTCCCCCCAGATTTCAACTGACAGATGCAGGCCAAGAGAACTGCAGAGTTACTGGAAGACTTTTATTAAGGATCCTGTTTCTCTGAGCTAATTACAGAGTTGTTCAGTTAATTTTGTTAGAGAGAAATCATAAACTAGGTTTATGACATTAAAATAAGGAAGCTAGGATGTTACATAGAGGTATAAGGTTGTAAATGACCCTATGAATCCTGTGTGAAGAGGGTACAGCTTGAGATCAAAAGAGGTGTCATTGAAACTTGAGTTATGCTAAGGTTGCAGAATTAATACTTTGAAAGTACATCCTGTAGTTGTATAAAAATATATTTTGTTAGATATTTGACCAGAGGAGGGACTGGATGACTTCATCCAAAAGGGGTTGGCCAATACTGCTTGAAAAGATTGTTCTCTTTCACTATAGAGATGCATTTGTATCTGACACTGACCAAGAAAACATCTGAGCACTGAAAAGAGGTATTTAGAAAGCTAGACAAATCTCAATATAGTTATAGGAATTGCACTGTTTTAAACCTTGTTTTGTTTAAAGATATGTATGTCTTGTGATATAAGAGTTCTGTATTGTATGTTTTGGCATATTATATATTTTTGTAAAAACTCTAATTTTAGAAAACCCTGGTCTGTCTTTGAATTGCTTTCTTTTGCTAAGAATATTGACGGTTCAGCAGACATATAGCTTGTATGGTGGTATCAAACTGGAAAGAGAAGAGTTTTAAATCCGAGGTCTTTATAAAAGTTTTAAAGGGTTCAGTCTCTGAATACCTGGTTAGGTGCCCATTGGCAAAGATATCTGGCCCCCAAGACAGATATATCTAAGCCTGTGCATTGGTGTGCTAGCAAGAGGTTAACAGTTTGAATCCCTCCAGAACTGAGACCAAAGGTTGATCTGAACTCACAAAAACAGACAAGAGGGTTATCTTGTCTGATACACTGTTCACAAGACTGTGCTCAGAGGCTGGCAATTTAGGAGTAGAGGGCCTGACCTGCTGGAGTGAATCTGTGACAAGTAACACTGGATGTCACATCTCTATACACTAACATACCCCATGGGGAAGGTCTTGAGGCCTTGAATTTTATTTAAATGCAAGGAGGCCCTGGACCCACCCACGGAGGTATTGTTACAGCTTGCCGATTTGTTTTTTAATGTAATGCATGTTTCTATAAAGCAGAATTCTATCTGCAAAATAAAGGTACTGCTAGGGCATGTTTTGCCTACAACTATGCAAATGTATTCATGGTAAAGTGGGAAAATGATATTGTTAGATGTGAAGATAATCCATACTTTATTTATTTAAAGTTTTATCAGGAAAGCATATGGAACAGACAAGTGCTAATCTCCAGATGCATCCTGGAAAGAAGGGAATATTGGGAAATGTGAATAATGATACATACATTGTGCTAGTAAAATATGGGTAGCAATAAATACAGCAATGTGTTTTCATACAAATACAGTGCAGAATCAAATACAGAACAGAATCAAATGCAATTCAATATATATATACCGATACAAGTAGAGATTTATTATTTATTTATTTTATTTGCTTTTGTTTACTGGGTGAGCGCACTAGACAGCCAAGTGCCTATTTTCAGACAACCGGAGGGTTACAATGGAACAATACATGAACATCAGGCCTACAGGTATAAACAGGGTTAACATACATTAGGTTCAGGCAACATGATAAATCATACGAATAGGGTACATAGTTTAAGGCACTTTTGAGACATCCAATAAAGTACATAGTTGAGGTATATAGATCACATTTGACTGAGCACAATGAGTAGAAATCAACTGAGGTAGCATGGATAACTCGTAAGTTGGCATCCAGCCAAGTACAGGAAAAAAAATAGGTGACAGTAGACTCCCAATGATATTGAAGAATACCAAGGTACAAGGCAGCAGGATAAGTCAGAACAGGGGTAAGAGGAGAATCAGGTAGATTACCATCCAGGACCAGTCACTACAGGGTAATAGAGCACCCAGCAGGGTACGACAGGAGACATAGGTGATTCCAGCGGGCAAAGTGCTGGTTATAGCCACAGACAGGCCACCCAGAGGTAGGTACCAAGAGAAGCAGTTCAGGCACAGAGACAAATATAGCAACTAAAAATAGTGCTGGTAGCCCAATCTAAGCAGGTATGCGAGAGCTAGTACTTAGTTAATCAGCAAGGTTAGAGTAGGAGCAGCAGCAGCAGAGTGATATATAAGGAGAGTGTTGAAATAACTAGAGGAAGGGGACACAGCGAATGGTGGAGGGGAGAGAATTCCACAATTTAGGCAATTGATAGGAGAAGGCAGCCTGGCCTGTAGAGGTGGACGTGCAAGGAATCAGCAAGGACTAGGAGTCAAGTGTCTGAGGCATGAGAGGGAGGGGTGTTGGGAGAGGGCAGAACAGAGGTAAATGGGCAGGGACTGTGATCAGTATTTAGTTATATGACTAGCGCGCACAAGACCATTCTATACAATCTGTCCTTATGGAGGAACTTTATTAATGATATTTTCATCACATGAATGAACTTAACAGTTTTATAACTGACTTGGAGAAAGTAACCAAAATTTGAGGTTTACTGTTACTAGTGACCTTAACAAGATTAATTTCTTAGATTTGATCATTATGAAGGATGGGAGGGGACTGACTTCAAACTTATTCTGAAAGCCTACAAATAGGAATACACTCCTACAGGCAAACAGTAGCCATCCTTATCATACCATCAAGGCCATGCCTAAGGGTCAGTACACTAGGATTAAAAGGAACTGTGGGAATAAGAAACTGTATGAGAAAAACAGCAACAGAATTAACAGGCAGACTGAGAGAAAGGGATTATGCAGAAAATGTAATTATGGATGCCAAAGAAATGGTAGATGCAAAATCAAGAGATCAATTACTTGCAGAAAAAAAGGAAAACAAACAAGATGCACAACTTTGCTTTGGTAGTACTTACAACCCCAGTCAAACAAATTTCTTTTTTTGTGTGTGTCGGCTTCTCTGACTTCCCCATGGGGCCAGCTCCCACCCACACCGCCTCCCTATACCAGGCTTACCCCCCTTGGCAGGGCCACTGGGTGTGTGCCCCTCCCCAAGGTCAGTGGTAACTCCCTGGCTTACACCCCAGGGTGGGGCCACAGTAGCAGGGCCCCACCCATGGACACAATAGGCAGTGAAGCTATGAAGCATCGCCTGCTGCTTTGGGGCCAACAATTTTGTAAGTTGTATTGAGGGCAGGGTCGTGCAATGATGGCCAGCTTGCCCCCCGCACTCCCACTGATATGGCACCAGCACTGAGGTCTCTGGCCTCTGCCAGGGGTCCGTAGCATGCCAGACACACAACCCCCACCTCAGAGAAGGAGAGCAGTCCCTAGAATGCTTGATCCTTCTCCCCAGCAAAGCCCTCCAATGTCCTGAATCTGTTCCAGAACTTGGGTCGTCAGTGTCACAGACGGATGCCCTGCCTCATGCTTGGTGGACCCGGCTCAAAACAGATTTCAGAAATTATCAAAAACATTGGCACATAGCTCTACAGCACCCAGGGCTGAAGGAGGAGAGAAGGAGGGACCCAGATTTCTGCATAGAAGAGGATAAACTATTAAAGACATTGTTGTACATTCAGTACAACCAGTACATGGAAGACCTAGAATGTGGCTCCCCAAGAGATAATTTAAGCAACAAATGTGGTAATTGCAAATATTTCCCAAAAGTGAAAAATACAAGAACGTTTGTGAACCAGTAACAGGCTAAGAAAATAATGTGAGAGGCTTTATGACATGCAACACACGGCTTAACTTTCTTAGCAGAATGCAAACGTGGTGCCTAGTATACAGGCAAAACAAACGAGCTTTTAAAACAAGAATAGGGGAATACTGCAGAGCAATAGAGAATGAGGACAGTCAAATGTTCTGGTAATGCATGTTCTAAAAAGCAGAAATCAAACAGAACATGATTTCTCTTTACTGGGTTGGAAAAATAATACTGTCTAGGAGAGGAGGAGATTAGGATAATCCACTTCTAAAAAGAGACACACTTGGGATCTTCTCAATGCAGGCCATGAATGGTAAAGGCTTTAATGGCAGAATAGAAATTAAACCATTCCTTAAAAGTAAATCTGTCTGATAATACATTTTTCTGGACACTGTACATTTGTAAATCAGGTATTATAATTAAATGTGATTGGTGCTTATTTATTTATTGAAATGTATACGTTGTGTGAATATGTTTTATTGTGTCATTTATGGGATTGTTTTGTAATTTACAGATATGCACAGTCACCTTAGGTGATAGTTTTCCTTGAAAACAGAGCTATTTCCTGGGCCAGCCTGTAACAGGTTTGAAGTTGCTTTTCAAATTGCCTCATAAAATGCAGTAATGTAGTTACGTGATTAGGATTAGTGCATAGTATTTATATAGTGCACTCCTATACCCTCCAAGAATTAGCATAATGCACTTTATAATATGGTTATTTTATAAATAATTAGTGCAATATATTATAAAAGAGAGCTTATATTACTACATGCAATATTAACTGTTGCTGTTTATTGTGCTGTTGTCTCTGCTAAATCGACTGGACTCATTACACTGATGTTTGTTGCACTGCACCTTTAAGTAATTCTTGTATTTAAGTAATGGTGCTATGCTAGTGGTCATCTTTGAAAGCCTGGATTGGTGAAATGCATCAGGGTGACCACGTGCACTGACGCAAAACATTAGGAGGCGGGTGGAAAGGCGAACCAGGAAGTACAAGCTGTATTTTGTATCTATGAACTTTTAAACATTGGAACTACAATAAAAAGGATTTTATATTGCACAAGGAGGTTACAGCTGTGGTGAGTCTGTCGTTCATCTTTTAAGGAGAAACTGTCTGTTTTCAATATGGCCTTATGCAGGTGCCAGTCTCCCCGTACTTTATGGACCACTGCTTTACTTTGTTACCCAACTGTGGCACTGCAAATCCTTGTTGTGGTTGCACCTTGTTACTTGAAATGCCTAGAAGAATCCAGATGGCAGTAGTCTTGCAGTTTGGGGAAGGGCCAGCATAAGGAGTGCTGAGGGTGTCTCCGTGGAGGTGGAGTGTATCGCCATGCTCGGAGAACATCAGGAGGAAAAAACAATGGAGGTCAGGGCTTAATGAAGCCCGTATGGCAAAACACCAAGCGAGGTGCGACAGTGAAAATGCCGCCCTCCCCACAGTGTGACACAATATCAAGCAGGTATTGTGCCACCACTGTTAACAGTGTTTTCTTTAGAGGGCTACGCCTCCACATCCCCATGCAGGGGGCTCTGTCCCCCGCACCCCGGACTTTAGGATTCCAACTCCAGATCAGAGTTGGTCCGGGAGGGCAGAACACTGAAGAAGCGAAACATGGAAAAGGACCATAACTGCGAATGTCATGTAATAGTCTTTTTCCTGTTTCGCTGTCGGGTGTCGACCAAAGGGTGCACCACCAGCAAGCACCGATGGCCCACCGTCTCAGAGGGTAGTGGAAACTGGGACGGTCGGTTGATATGGGACAGGGCTGATACAGCCGCCTAGCCTGCCATGGAGGATAAAACCAATATGGAAAAAAAAAGGAAATCGTCAATGTGATTTATAAATATGTTTATATGTACAGTTATTGCACATGTCATAGTTAGAAGAGCTTCTTCTCAAGTCCTTTGTGTGCCAGAGCTGCTCAGCTTCACTACACAGTTCTCTTACCAAAATAACTCAAGAATACACTCTTACAACCATAGAGCAAAGTAACTGTACAGATAGGCCTTAATATTCAGAACTAAGCCTGTCAATGGCTGGTGCAACGCAAGAGATATATTCAAAGGAGATAAGCCATGGCGCATCTCCTCGGAATATATCAGATAATACACACTGTGAAACTAGGATGCACTGGCGCATCCCCAGACATGGCTGAATACCAGGAATGGGAACTGCACCAGTGCAACAGAGTTATGCTGTGCGCAAATTCCTGATATTCAGCTGGCAGTATGCAAATGGGGCCATAATGCATGCAAGGTGCAAATGGGGCCATTTGTATGTCATTATAACCTCATTTGCATGAGTTGTGCAGGGTTGGTCAGCAAAATCGCATGGTGTCCTGCACAGCATGTGGTGCTGCCAGAGGAGTGTAGTGGTACCCCCCTCCTCGTAGCTGCGATCACTGATGAATAACATTTTAAATTATCCCTGGTAGTCTAGTGGTACCCCCTCCCTCCCCATAGCTGCGATCACCATAAATAACTGTAGACATATGCCTTGGTAGTCTAGCGGTCCCCACCTCATCTGTAGAGCCGATCACCATAAAATAACATGACATATATTCCCTGGTAGTCTAGTGATAACCTCCCCCTCCCCATATCTGTGATTGCTATGTAGAAATGTAGAAAACATACTGGTAGTCTAGTGGTACCCCACCCTCCCATAACCCGATCGCCAAGAAAGTATTGTCCAAATATCCCTGGTGGACCAGTGGCATCCCCACCTACACGGACCCCTTGCCCCTACGGCTCCCCCATCATCGGCTGGCAGCTACAAACCTACCGCATACCACCTGGCTGCCCGCCAAATGACAGCTTACAGTATCAGCTGTAAGCCCATTTTATCCACACTGTGGGCCAATGGACTTGCAGTGCATACTGTAAGAGTCATTCACAAATATGTGAATGAATGACTTCATTCACATATTTGTGATTGACAATTACAGTATGTACTGAAGCCATTGGTCCACAGTGTGGACTAATGGGCTTACAGCTGATACTGTAAGCTGTCATTCGGTGGGCAGCCACACAGCACGCTGGGTTGTATTTGTAGCTGCCTGCCAGTGACGGAGGGGAGCTGGGTGGCAGGGTCCTGTGTGGGTGGGGGGAACGCTGGATGCCACTGGTCCACCATGATATTTGGTCAATACTTTCCTATGCATTGGGGTTATGGAGCGTAGGGGTAACACTAGACACCAGGATATTGTAGTAATATCTTTCCTGTGATCGGGGTTGAGGAGGGGACACTAGACTACCAGGTATTTTCATGTTTATTTATACATGATCGCTGACATGCAGGGAGGAGAGGTACCACTATACCACCAGGGGTTTCTGTGGGTGCTTGCAGATGGTGTTCTGAGGAGAGTGCCACCCACAGCTGGCAGCCGCTGTGTTGCACCCTGCACCACAGCAGCCCCGCCTGTGGGTGGCTATCGTTTGAGCCTTCTTTTCAGGCTCAACTGTGTGCCCGTTATGCTCCATATCTCAGGGCTGTGCCAGCATATACACCGCACATCCGGAGCTGAATATCGGGATATGCCGCATATGCATCGAGTAGCCCCCCTAGAGTTCACGCCATATACATTATCTTTGTGCCCCAGCACATCAGGACTTATTGCTGCAGTAAGTCCCTCTTTCGAATATTGCACTGGGGTGCATTTCTGTGGTTGCGCTGGTGCAACACACTTGTGACAGGTGCAACCCCTTTGAATACCTTGGCCATAAACTATAATATAGTGCTTTTACATACTAAGATGCCAGCAGAGTAGGCCTAAAGGTCTATTGAGTCTGCTCAAAAATCAGCACCCAGTCAGGACACTGTTGCTGCCCTCCCTCTTTCTTCATAACTCCCGACCCCATCCCCAACAGAGTTACACCTCCTGATTCAGCATTCCTCAGTTTCACCCTCCCTTATATCTGTCTTAGCCCCTCTTGAGTCCCTCCACTGTATCCAACATCCATCAGCTCTGCAGGCAGTGTGTTCCATGGGTCCACCACCCTCTCGGTAAAGTAGCGTCTCCTAGTCTCCCCATGAGCCACCCTCCAACATGTCTCATGGAATGCCCCTGATGACCCCTCCTCTCAGCTGGAAGACCCTATTTGGTCTGATCCTGTTCACTCCTTTAGATATTTGAAGACCTCAATCATATCTCCTCTGTCCTTCCTTTTCTCAGGGGAGTAAGTTTAGCTCCTCAAGCTTCTCCTCATGGATCTTTCCCCAGGCCCTGTATTATCCTGGTTGCTCTCCTCTGGACCCTCTCCAGAAGTGCAATGTCATTTTAAGGTACAGGCGCCAAAACTGCATACCGCTTTAATACACATTGTATCCCAAAGCATTTTACAACCAATGAGAGACTAGTAGTGAAGTGACTGTAAACATATAATGGCAGCCACACCTCAACCCACACACGAGCTTTGGACAGTTGCTTGAACTGGTTTTATGGAAAGTAGAATGTTGGTCAAGGAACTGCAGAAAATCCTTTCTCTTCATGTAGGGGAACCTCTGTCTGTCTTGCTGCCTGGCAAGATGGCTGACGAGGTGGTGGAGGAGAAGAGGGCAGCTTGGTCTCCTGTGTTAGTTATGGATGTTGACAATTCTGTGCCTGGACCTTCTGACCATGCTGTCTCGACTGCAATATGGAAATACCTCCTGTGGCTCCTGCTGTTACTGTTTCGTCTGATATTACTTCTTCATCTGTTTCTGGTCCTACACAGACTTCTTCCTGGTTACACATTCAAGTCCTATGGCAGATATCGAACTACTGAGAGCAGAATGACATTTCCAAGCACAACTGGCTGATAAAAAACAACTACTTGCGTTACTGGAATGAGAAAAGCGTTTTGATACCTAAGCGACAATTGCATTCTGTTGGCAAGTCTACCAGCATCCCTTTCTTGCCACCTGATGATGCCTTTCCTTCCCAACCTCCTGATACTTTGCCAATTTCCTTGTCTGCCCTACCACCTTGGACTGACTCCCAGGCTGCTGTTGCTTCTATCCAGGTGCCAGTTCCAATGCTGTGGCCAGAGTGCCGCCCCATCGCCTGCTTCACCTGGTTTGCCTTCTGATTTCTCTTCTGTGGGTGCTGTGATTGTTCAGTCTGTTAATGGGATTCCTGCTCCTGCAGATTTTTCTGACCTTCCAGAGCAACCCCACATTCTACTGCTAGCACAGGGGTTTGTGTCTTGTAACCCAGCTATTGCTAACACAGGAAACTACAGGACAGCCCCATACTGGCTGAGTTTGCGGATACCTGCATGGAGCATACAGAGCTGCCAACACAGTGTTCTCTGCATACTACCAATGAAAGTTGAAGTATGAAAAAGTTATGGAAGAAGGCTGGAAAATAGAGTCGGATGGCCACAGCTGGATCCCGGATCCTGCTTCTCTTCCAGCATACCGTATTGACACTTGTGTCCTGAATGCTATAGAATCTGATACAGCTTTGATCACACTAAGTCTAATATGTTTCCTACAAGTGAACTGGACTCTCTGCTTCCTGCTCTCCAGTAGGGTTACCACCTTTTAAGAAGCCCAAAGTGAGACATTTCTTACTGAAACTGGATTTTCAGAGGATAATATGTCATCTCGACCAATGCAACAGACATGTTTTCTCTAAATAATCAGAATTAAGAATAAGTGTTGAGGTTTTAGTTGTTTCTTGTGTTTTTATTATTTTAAGGTATTTTAGTTAAGGTATTATAGTTTTTGCAACATTTAGAGAAAATCAGAAAATATTTTTTCTACTGTAATGTCAGGACATTTAGTATTTTCATGTTTTCTGCAGGACACAGCTGCCCAAATCAGGACTGTCTCATGGAAAATAGGGACAGGTGGTAACCCTACTCTCCAGCCTCCTATATGTCCCCAGGCACCAGGAGTTGTGTCCCTGCACCTATTAAGCATGCTGCTTTTCTCCCTGATATAAACAATTTGGCTTTCCCTTTTCTTCCTGGTACTTCTAAAGCTGTGCATGATACACGGGACGCAACCTTTGACATCTGCTGAATTGACAGATCCAGTCCCACAGACTGCATAGAATGCCCTCTTCCTACAGCTCAGCATGGTCAGCAGCCCAGAGAGGATCTAAATAATCTGATCTTTGGCAATGCAACCTGTCCCCGCTCAACGGAAGAATGCTGTGAGTCTCAGTACAGGGTAGTTTAGATATTCCCTCGATCATACTTTTATAGTCCACAAACATTTGACTGACTCTGTTTTTTGGCTAAGGACCTTTATGCCTTGATTCACATTTCTGGAGATGCTCTTTGTGAGTTTCAAACTCCCTTTGACTTTGGAGTGATTTTGGCTCAAATACAATACCCTCAAATCCTCGGAATGTTGGGTTCCTTTCCAGGCAATTCCTTTGGCTAGACTGACCATGTGAACTGTCACTATTATGTTCCAAAATGAAGGAATTGATGTACGTAATATCATCTGTTGTTCCAGTCTATGTGTACCATCCTTGGGAAGCCAGAGTCCATTCTGAATAGTGATAACATCTGGACAGAAGGCTGGAAGCACTAAGTACAACTTTGTCAAACAGATACTGGGATTTCCCATGTCCCAAATAGTTTTTATATTGGCGGGATAGGCGTGTATGTTTTGCCCTGGACAATCCAAGACATGTTTTAAGTTTGGGTCTCTGTCACATCCCAGTAATGTGTGTGATATAAGTGCTTTTGCAGTAAGTGCCTAGAATGTAGCCATATTAGTCTACAATCTTCTCACCCAGTCAAATGTAATCTCTGTCAAATGGAAGGTAATTATTTCTGTTAATGTCCCTGGGCGATCCATAATAGGGATGACAGACCTCGTCAAAGCAGATATTTTGGAGGCAGGCCAACAATCTGGGCATCCGGCTCCAGGGACCCATTTCTTTCTGACTCTTCCCTTTGGTTCTGGCACACAGTCCGCCAGTGGACAACGCTGCTGCACCTTCAACTCTGCCCTCTTTCCTCGGGAACCTTTTCTAGTATTTAAGGACACTAATAGTTCTTCCTCAGTGTCTCTTGCCCAGTCACATCCTTGACCTTGGTATCTCAGGTTCCTGAAACGCCTTTGTCTCCAGGTACTGCCATACTTCCACCAGACTCTTTTCAAGAAAGGTAAACACCATCATTCTTTGAGGCAGTAATCCTCCAAGTCTAAGAAACTTTTGGACACTGTCTCCTACTTTCTTTTGTCACAAACCAACAAATACCACCCATTATTTTCTCCCACAGATTGGGGTGACACAGATGATAAGCTGAATTTGGAGGCCTTGTCCACAGTTTCTTCCCATAGACTTTTATCTTTGAAAGTTGAGGATGACATTTAACCACCTAAGAAGACAAGGAAATGGAAGGACAGACCAAGTCCAACTGCAAAACTGAAATCAAGAAAACACATTTCCAACCACCTTGATTTCCTCTGAGAGTTTGAATCCTCTACCTTTCCATGGCCTCCTATACACAACTAGTGACTTTAACTGTCAACAATCTCAAGAACCTTTTCTGTAGGAAAGTTACATTTAATATCCTATGGCAACTACCTTTGACATCCTTTTTACAGGACACTAGACTCAGAACTTTTTCTGATGTCTCTGCTGCCTAACGATACTGGACTCATGGCACTTCTTTTTTATCTGTGGGGTTTGGAATTGTGATGGGTTAGTTATTTTGTTCAGAGGATTGGTCCAGTTGTCCAGAGACTTGTTGATATTCTGCCAGGTTAAGCCCTTTTGTTAGACTGTAGTATTGATGGGCAGGTATCGTCATATTTTTTTTTAATTTCTATTTTATGCCCGTTTTCCCATTTTCACCCTGTCCTGGCCACATGCACATGTAGATGCGATGCATGCCATGGTACTGGGATGCCATCCTGCTGCTTGCTGGCTCACCTGTACTGCCCGGTGGACCTCCATCTGGGGCAGTGGAACTACAGCTGGTGACAGAGTCCTCCCTGGAGAGAAGAGCTGCCTTTGGCTGCTAATCCTGCTCCTCCCTTACCCCTTACTCTCTGATGGCCCGGGCTTATTCTTGAACCGGGTCACTGGCCTGTTTGTATGAGGAGAACGTCCAGCCCTCAGCCCTCAGCACCAATGGGCTGGCTGAGTATCGTCTTATTGTAGTCTACACTCCCAGTTTAAATTTGATAAGAGTTTCTCTCTTTCAGCTTATTCAGCCCTACTGTATCTACATACCTCCAAATTAGTTCTTCTGGGAGGAGATTTTAATTGTCCTCTTGGCCTACAGGATAGAGGGCTAAAACTTCTAAATTATATTGTGATTCTTTGTTTTGATAAAATGAATCATACTGCTGGTGTACGTGATCCATACTACTCAATATGCTGTGGAGCACACTTATTATAGGCAAATTTGGCTACAAGACTGATTTCCTTTTTGTTTTTAATAGACTACAGATAAGTAATAACGCTCACTCCCATTGAAACAACTGATCATCTGTTATTAAGTTCCAGATCATAACATAGGGAAAGGTTGTTAGTGTTTTAATAATACCTTTTTTTTACACAACAGTTTTCCAGATGAAGTTCAGGAAGTGTTCTGGACACCGTCTTACAGTTCTTTGTATGCACACTGATTTGGGCCAGTGGTGGGCGGATACTAAGTCTGATATTAAATGATTAGCTAGACAATTTTCCACTCTACTTCTAAGCATACCTATCTTAGATATTTGGAATTAAGGTATCAACTATATAAATTAATATCAGTACAGACGACTGAGGGGTTGTCTTACATACCCAAATTCAAAAACTCAAAACTGATATGATGGCTGTCCTATATGATAGAACCCATACATTGTCTTTTGAGCAGAAATACAGAACTCAGGGTAAACATTTATCTGGAGGTAATTTCCTTAGTTGTGCTATTAGAGTTACTAATGCTTTTATTAACTGATACAGAAAGTGTGTCCCTTTTATCTGTACAAAGGATGTTAAAGTGGTTCAGGGTTTTGTGACAAACTCTTTTGAACATACTTTTCCTCAAGGCCTGCCTCTGAAAAGTTTCTTGATTCTCTTTGCCACAATTTCTGACATGGATGCTTTCTATTATAATAACCCATTTCCCTTTTAGAGGGTTCAAATGGGCATTAAATCTTTAAACATCGTGTTTTCCCAGGAACTGGCAGCCTCACATCTGAGTTTTATAATCATGTGCTGATATGCTCTCTGTTATTTTAGTTTCTTATTCAATTCCTATATTTCCAACAATTCAATGTCAGATTCGATAAATGATGCCCTCAAAATGTTTGTTTACAAAGGTGATCAAACTGATTTGAGAATTTGAGATCTATTTGTCTAATTAATCACGGATGTGAAGATCCTTACGGAAGTTATAAGTAGGAGGCTTACTTTGTGTTTTTCTCCTGTTTACATCCATTACAATCATGCTCCAACCCTGGGCACAACATTCAGGATAACTTATCAATAATTAGGGCAATCATTGAGAGTCGTAATAGGGATATGCTTTGGCATCTTATCACTTTAGATTAAGAAAAGGTCTTTGACAGAGTTCCTCATGATTATATGTTTTGATCCTTTGTAAATATGATTTTCCACCTCAGTTTGCTTAAATGGATCAACTTCCACCAACCTTTCACCGTGTTTCTAGTATTCCTGTATTAATGGCTGGCTTGGTTCTAGAATACCTCTGTGGTGGGTGTTAAACAAGGGTGTCCTTTGAGGCCTATTTTGTATGTTTTAACTCTGGACCCTGTCCTACAAGCTCCCTGCAGCAATATTGCTATATGAGGAGTTCCCATCTGTTGTCCTCTGTTGAAATTAAATTGTCAGCCTATACAGATGATTTATGTTGAACTATTACAACCTCTTTCTGGCGTCACTGGATTGCAGATAAATATTCATAAATGTCAAGTTCTGCCTGTTGGCAATCAAGACACCTTGCTAATCTCTATTGGGGAACTAAGGTATCATCTAATGGTTTTATGTGATAAGGGCAAGTTTTTAAAGTCACCAACCAGAAAGACGGACTAAAAAAATGCCACAGAAGTCAAAGAAAGTGTGAGCAATGGGCCTATGCACAAGCAGTCGGGGAATTATGCTAGGCGTGTATCCTACCAATGTACTGAGGACAGGTGCACACAGGCCATATTCACCAACAGCCACCATCAGTCTGTGGCAATGCCCCCCAGGTGCACAGGTCCACACAGGGCAGTTAGCAGAGGAGTAGCAGACCAGTTGGGCATCAGCGGATGCCCATCCTAAACCCTAGTGGATCACTTGCATTCATTGTATTCCCCTGGCTTTGCCCTTGGGCACTGTGGTCCCCACTGGTGATCTGCCTGCAGCCCCACCCCATATGTCCAGGGCTTTCCTGCCACAACACAGTGCTGCCCCATCCCGCTCCCTGTCAGTAACTCCCCAACACAAGGCTGCCCTGACAATGGGATAGCAGTGTGAGTGCCCCCCAACACCAACACACGGCAGACCCAGCTCTGGTGCTGCACGAGAACCCCATCACCACCACCATCATGTCCCCGGCTACAGTGTACCCCTCTGAGCGGGCATCCACGCCTGGTGCTGCCCAGTACTGCACGCCTACCCACCCGCCTCTGACCCTGATTGTCCTGCCCCAGCATTGGTGGTCATCAGAGTCCCCGATGGCACCAACAACACTGCCCCATCCTCTGTGCCATCCCATTGGTGCTGCGGCTAGGAGCAGCCAGTGGCACAGCCCTCCATACACCGCCACTGGCTGTTCAAATGATGCTGGGAGTGTGCCCTATAAATAAGCAGAACGCTCCCAGCAGCAGTTGGAGAGGTGGTGGCCGAGGGAGGTGTGAGGGAGGCTGTGCTGCTGGATGTACCTGGCCATGGCACCAAAGGCATGTGGGTGAGGGGGTGTCATTGCAGTGGGGACCACTAACCACCAATATGGGGCAAGGGTACTGGGGGCAAGTCATGAATAGGACACCTGTGTGCATGGGAGGTATGTGTACATCACTGAGACAGGGAAGCTCTGTGTGTTGGGGGTGGCATGCATAGCAGGGGTCTGGGCTGACACTTGTGTGGGGTGGGGGTATGAGTGGTGCTACAGCCAGGGAACAGGACTACAGCCGTTGGGGGTGGGGGTATGTATCCTACCAACAGGGGACCTGGCAGCTACATGTCAGAGGGGTTGGGGGTTTGGGCCATGCACTGTGGTCAGACCGCCTTGCAGTAGGAAGGGGTGTGTCTCCCTGCCATGGGGGCTGCCATCTAGCCTGGGTGTGTGGCCAGATGTGTTGGGGGTGTCCCTAACTCCTGCAGGGGCATGTGCAGGTTACCACTGTGTGTGGGGCTGGGCACATGGTGTACTTATGGCAGGATCTCCCTGGTGTACACAGTGCCCTATGTACCTGGTGCATGGCACTATGCACCATAGTGCAGGCCACATAGTGCTCACACCCCCGTGCCCCTGGTGTGTTGCTGTCCATGCACTGGGATTGGGTGTGTAGGGGCTGTGCACCCCATTTTGTGCATTCCATGAGGGGTGCAATGGGTGTGGAGTGGCTACACACCACAGATCCATGCCACATAGCCACTCCACATTCGTGCATAGGCCCCAATATCACAGTGACCACGGCAAATAGCAATGGTTGCTGACTTATCCAATGCTGACAACAAGCCCCCCAGCCCCAAAATTATTATAACCAACTCCGGGTGGTGTGGACACAGGAGAAAACAAGCAACACAGTAAAAAAATTATAGTACAGGTGACCCAGACTCGACCCCAAATCCATCAGCTGCAGGAGCGGTGGCTCAGGTCACTATGGCAAACAGCGAGCTTGGCAGAGCTTGGCCAAACAAATCCTATATCCTCTCCCAGTGAGTGCAGCTCACTGCTACACTCACTGTATTGTACTCCTCTATGTTCTTTGTCACTCTCTCTTAGTATCAGCGGTTATACTGAGTTGCTCAAATTGAGAAGCTCAATATAACTCACTCACATCAGTGCATACCCTTCTAATCCCATTAACATTCTGGGTCTCTATTATGGATCCTCTAATCTGCCTGCATACCATTGGGAAAAACATTTTAGATACTGGAGTCTTAAAAGTAGCCCAATGGAAAACAGGCAGTTTTCAAGGAAAAAGATAATTAGTATTGTCAAAACATATTTACTATCCTTATTTTCATATGTCAGCGCTGTAGTTTCTTTGCTGCAACAATTTTGAAACCCATATGTTCAGTTTGTTTTTCAAATGGTTTGGGGCAGCATATTGAGCCCTGTAAAACAAAACATTTTATACCTACTAGTGGATAAAGGGAGTTTAAATATGGTTCAGCCTTTTTATTTCTTCTTAAAGTGATATTGTAGAACTTAGGTTCCATATTCTCACTCCTGCAGAGTAAGCTGTGTATTTTCACTCATGCCTTGGCACTCATGAGAATACACAGCTCACTCTCTGAGTGAATATTTTCCATATCCCACTCCTGCCCATCATGTATCCTCTATTTTACAATAGGAATGGGAGCTTCTAGAGTGTGATAATGGAGATATCTTCACTGGAGTGTGTTAAATGACAATACATAGATACATAGACAGTGTCGGCAGATAAGGGCCTATGGCCCACCCAGTCTGACCATTTGAGCTTGTAAGTTCAGTTTGTTTTCCTAGAAGTCTGTTGCCCTTACCCTGACCTCAAAAATTCCTTTATGTCTATCCCATTCATTCTTAAATCCTGTGATTGTTTCAGCCCTACCACTTCCTCTGGCAGGTGTTCCACTTGTCCACCACCCGTTCTGTGAAGAAATTCTTTCTCATGTTTCCTCTGAATCGTCCTCCCTCCAACTTCATCCCATGCCTCTAGTCCTGGAACATATTTTTCGCTTAA
Source organism: Neoceratodus forsteri (assembly GCA_016271365.2). NCBI lineage: Eukaryota > Metazoa > Chordata > Ceratodontiformes > Ceratodontidae > Neoceratodus > Neoceratodus forsteri. The sequence goes on along the minus strand of JADMNL010000043.1, from coordinate 8,213,225 downwards.
AAATAGTGTTTTCCTGCACCCTGTTCCTCCCTGTAAGATACTTGTATGTCTCTATCATATCCCTCTCCTCCTCTCCTCCAGGAGTACATGTTCAGTTCCTTCAACCTGTCTTCATAGGGACTTGGGATGCAATCCATGCACCATCTTTTGTTGCCCTCCTCTGAACCTTCTCTACCCTGTCTATGTCCTTACGTAGGTATGGTCTCCAGAACTGTACACTGTACTCCAGGTGGGGCCTCACTATGGTGTCTTGTATGGAATTATGACCTCCCTTTTCCTGCTGGTGATGCCCCTGCCTATACATCCCAGCATCCTATTTGCTTTACCTGCTGCCTTGTCACACTGTTTCCCTACCTTGAGGTCATCAGAGATGACAACCCAAAGATCCTTTCCTGCTTGGTGCATGCTATATCCTCACCCCCAACTGATCTATTGTGGCAGTTTTGTGCCCCATATGCATTATCTTGCACTTCTTTGCATTGAATTTCAACTGCCAAACCCTGACCATTCTTCAAGTTTCTGCAGGTCGCTTCTCATTCTGTCTACACCCTCTGGTGTGTCTACTCTGTTACAGAGCTTTGTGTCATCCAGCGAACAGTGAAATTCTGCCTTCGATTCTGTGCAATGTCACTGATGAAGATGTTGAATAGGACCGGTCCCAGCACTGATCCTTGTGGTACTCCCACTGGTCACTCTTCCCTCTGTGGAGTGACAAACTACTACTACCACCCTCTGTGTCCTGCCACCCAGCCAGTTACCTACCCACCACCTACTGTCCTGCCCACACCCATATTCCCAGTTTGTGTAATAGTCTCTATTGGCACAGTGTCAAAGACCTTGCTGAAGTCCAGACAGGCCATGTCCACTGCCCTCCCCTGATCCACCTCCCAGTCACCCAGTCAAAAATTCAATGAGGTTGGTCTGACATGACCTCCCTGGTGAAACCATGCTGCCTTGGGTCCTGTAGTCCATTGACAACCAGATGTTCCACCAATCTCTTCCTCAGTAGTGCTTCCATGATCTTCCCCACTACCGAGGTGAGGCTGACTGGTCTGTAGTTCCCTGCTTCCTCTTTGTTCCCACTTTTGTATAAAGGGACTACATCTGCTGTCCTCCAGTCTTTGGGTACCTCCTGTTTCCAGTGATCGGCTAAACAGGATAGCCAGAGGTTCAGCCACCACCTCTCTTAGTTCTTTAAGGACCCTGGTGCACCCCATCTGGCCCCATTGCTTTATCAACTCTATTACTCCAGTTCCTTCAGGACCCTTTTCGTGAAAGGGACTTGTGTCCATTTCTGCACCATTCTCACCCTTTGTACTCCTTTCAGACCCATTACCCTCCTCCTCTTCTGTAAAGACTGAGCAGAAATACCTGTTCAATATGTCAGCTTTACTGTTGTCATCCTCCACGGCCCCATCCTCCCCTTCAGTCTTACTATCCGTCCCTTTGTCTTTCTTTTTCACTTATGTAAACATAATGACATCAGTACTGTGATGATAAATGCTGTTTATCCATACTGTGCTGACGTCACCACTCACTACAACCTGCATTCTAAATGAAACTGTTACAGTTTCTCTTTCTCACTGAGGCCTGCAAGTTACTCAATTAGCATTGCAAAGTACACTCACCTGTGTACTGCAGTGTTTCTGAGACTTCCAGCCTATTAATGTGCTGATATCAGATTCACTACAGCCTACATTCTAAATGGAACTGCTTTAGTTCTCTTTCTCACTGAGTCCTGCAAGTTACTCAATTACCATTGCAAAGGAAAATCACCTGTGTGCCATGGTGTTTCTAAGACTCCCAGCCCATTCAGAAAACTCACACACATTCACATCACACACAGAAAGAGCAGAAAGCACACAGAAAAGGACAGAAAAAGATTTCAAAGCTCCCACCCCTATTGTATAAATAACACACATGATGTGCAGATCATGTACTATGGAAAATATTCTCCTCCTGTAGGAGTGAGCTGTGGATCTTTAGCTCGTGCTCTCTCGATACCATGAGTATCCAGGGTTTCACTCTGCAGTGAGTGAGAATATTTTCCATATCACACTCCTGACTATCATGTATCCTACATACATATATATATATATATATATATAAAATCACACATGCCCTCACAATGCAAAGCATCATGGGTTGCATATGCAAATCACCACAGAATGTTATGCTGGTCCAACTTTAAGCAAAATTGCATGGTGCTGAAAGGCCTCTCACACAGTTTGCAAAGGGCCTTTGCTTCCTCTCCTTCCTTCCTCTCATCCCCATTCCACCTCCAGTGGGATCTGCCCCTAAGAGTGCCTCCTTTTTCCTCCTCCTGCACATTGGGGTCTGTCCCTCTTTGGTGGTCTGGATGGTACCGAGAGGCTATCATCTAGGCCACCAGGAGGTGTTTTTCTGTTTTCTCCCTGGTTCCCCTACCCTCTGGAGCGTCGAGTGCTAGGGGCGTGCGTCCCGAGTGGTGGCGTGCTGGCGCATGCCAGACCTCTCATGTGCCCGTTGGCGTCCCCCCTCCCAACTCCGGCGAATGGAGCAAACTCCATCCCCTTGATTGTCGTGCTTCCACTGACTACGGAGGGGTGCAGAATGCGGCACGCTCTGGTTCCCACCCCTGAGGGAAGAGAGCATCCACTGGGACGCTTGATCCTCCCTCTCCCTTGCTGACCCCCCGCCACCCGAGTCCGCTCCCAAACCCAGGTTGCCGGCGTAAGCGTGAGGTGTGGCGCCAGCCCCTCAACCCTCAGCCACACGGCAGACCTAAATAAATGATTCTTAGCTTCAAATCTGACTATTGAGGGAAAGCTGTCCGCTATAGCCTTCCATTGTGATCCCAGAATATCATCTGCTGTTTCATCTACTTCATATATAAATTCTCTAATAGTAAAGTTTCATGGAAATATGTACCACCAATTATGAAGATTGAAGGGGTAAAATGTATCATTCCAATGCTTTAAAATTAGTCTTTTTATAGCCATAGTAGCTAATGCAAATATAGTATTCAAAGATTTATCTTTATACATATGCTCTGATGCATTGAATAGAACTATCTCAGGTTTAAAAGGAATAACCTCTCAACATATCTTGCAATATATTTTTCATAGACTCCCACCAAGTTTTTATAATTGAGCAATCCCATAGACAGTGTATCAATGAGTCTCTTTCATTACATCCGTGCCAACACAGTGAACTATATTCTGGATTAATTTTGTTTATCATAAGAGGTGTCATATAAGCTCTATCCAGAATTTTCTTTTGTGTTGTTTTATTCTTAACTGATTTATAAATCTTGTTCCTTTAACTCTCAAATGCTCCCAATATACAGATGATAATGCATTATTTATCTCCTTATTCCATCGATTATCAATCTTCTTTATGGTATTTTTAATGTTTTGCCTAAGCAATCATAAAATCTAGCCAATAACTACAAAGACCATTATTTATTATAGAAACTTGTAATTGTATCTCAGACTGTAAGTTTAAGTTATTACAGAAAATCTGATTTAATTTAAAAAAATTATTGAAACTTTTAATAATATAGTTTATTCCAGGTAATAAGCCCTAACTTTATTAATAATTGATTATAAGTGGGAAATCATTATCCATAATATATCTTTCCAAGTATACAAATTCTTATCAGAAAAAACCTTGAATTCAAAATTAGCCTTGAGATTCCAAATTCTTTGATTAGGCCAAATATGTGTGAAAAGCCACGGTATTTGTAATTTCTGTGGTTAACAATTCTTTCTTAATTAATAACAACCAAGAAGAAAAAATGTTATAATTTAACTCTGACATCTTGAAATCAAAAAGAAATTATAATCTTGTTTTCCCATATTAATGAATAAGGATATAAACAATCCAATGTCCTTATCTGAAAAGAAGCTCCACTGATACACTAGTGACACAATCTGGGCTTTCATATATAATTTAGGATCTGGACAGCTCTCCTCCTTTATTTCTAGACAACATCAGATTATTCCAAGCAATCCTGACCATCCCCCCACAAAAAATGTTTCATATACGTTTAACATCTTGAAACCATGATTCTGCTGAAGTCCCAAGTATATTTTGTAAAACAAACATATAATGTGGTAGAACCATCATTTTTATTGTTGCTATCCTTCCCCACAGTGACAAAGTTAATCTGGTCCAATTTTGTAATAACTCTGACGTTTTTTGTTTTACCTTATTAAAACTAGTTTTAACAATTTGTTGTTGATCAGAAAATAATTCAACACCTAAATATTTAATTGTTTTTGAATACTAAACTCGCTTTCAAAATTTCTCAAATCATAATAGCTAAATCTAGAAATCTTCATTATTATCGATTTACTTTTATTAATTTGATATCCTGATATACTAGAAAAATCGCCACTTCTTTTAGGAATTCTTTTAAAGACAAATCTATATTTTTAATATTAATAAGATATCATCAACAAAGACACTTACTTTTGTATGTTCCTTAATAATATTTATTCCTTGTATATTAGGGTTTAATCTAACTATCTGTAAAAATGGTTCAAGAGCCAGCAAAAATAAGGTTGGAGACAAGGGACAACCTTGTCTGATTCCATTTAACATTTGAAAATCTTCTGTTAAAATGTGTTAATTTGAAATTTGACCAATGTGTTTTATGCAGTTGTTTAATAAGGGCTATTAGTTACAAGATATTTGCAGTTTTCCATAACTGTCCACATATAATTTCTATTTATTAAATCAAAAGCTTTAGTTGCGTCTAAAGTTATTGCAAAATAAGTTAATTATTTTAATTCTCATTATTATTTATATGATATATCAAAGCTTGAATCTTTCTTATTGGTTGAGCTATAGTACACCCTTTCATAAATCTGTATTGGTTACCATGTATAATTTTGTTAGATTAGTTGAATTCTGTTATTTATCAGTTTAGCGATTAATGTATAATCCAAATTTAATATTGCTATCGGTCCATAATTTTCAGGTTGATCTTTCGCCTTCCCTTCTTTATGAATTAAAATAACCTTAGCTAATTGAAAAGTGCAGGAATATTATTTTCTGGATTCTGCAGTTCTTCCACCAGTTTTTTAGCCATGGTGTAAGTTCTTCTGAAAAGACTTGATAAAATTTGTTTGAAAACCCATCAAGACTTGGTGATTTATTTCTAGGTAATGAATTTATTATGTCTAGTATCTCTTTCTCATCAAAGGGGTAAATTGAAATTAACATGTTTTAATTTAGCTCTTTCTACAAATAAGTCAATTTTGTCTTATTCACATTTAGTTATTTTTGATAGATATTTCTATAATGTTCCAGAAAATATTTTGTAATTTTTCATCTTTAACTTACTATTTCCATCTCTATCTTTTAAGTTACTAATAGTATTTTCATTTTCTCTTTTTTCAATAAGTTTGCAAGTAATTTACACTGATCTATCTGTGTTATAATACTTTATTGTCTTCAAGTTGTTGGCCAATCTTTTATTTTCCTGTAGTATCAATTGATATTTTTAATTTTATATTCTTCCCATTCCTTCTTATATAAATTTAAATCTTCCAGTACTAACTTATCTAATTCCTTTAGTCTCCTTTCAATTTTTAGCTATTCCTTTTAATTTTCTATTCCTTTCAATTTGGTATATAATAATTGAGGCTCTAATTGTAGCTTTAAAAGCATCCCATAAATCCCTATCTTAGTTTGATCTAGATAATTAAAGTGCCAATACTTCTTTATCTTAATCTTAATTAGTTCAACAAAATCCTTATTTTTCAAAAATCATTATTAAAGAACCATTGAGTACTGTTTTTTCTTTCAGGGTTAATAAAGATTTCCAAAGTTAATCTAGCATGGTCAGATATAAAAATAGAAGCTATATCAGCTGATACAATAGTCTTCCCATATTTTTAGTAATAAAGATACAGTCAATTCTAGAAAATGTATGACGTTTCTTATCAAAGTGTGTATATTCTTTCATTTGTGATTTAAAATGAGACCAACTATCAATTAACTGTTCCTCCTGCAAAAAACATTTAATTTCCTTGATATTTGAAAATTTCCAGTTGTTGGTTTAGTATTTTTATCCCTTAATGGATGCAATAGAGCATTATAATCACTAGCTAATACAATCTGATCACCCACCATTTTTTGAGTCCAGTAGTTATTTCTGCTAAGAATTGGTCATAATTGAAAAGGTGCATATAAACAGCCAATTATTAACTTATAATTGTCACTCTAAAGTTCAATTATAATTATCCTCTCCTCTTTATCTGAATATTGATTAATAAGTTATGCAGATAATGTAGACCCTAATTAATATAGCTACCCCTCAACTTTACTGGACCCAGTACTATAGTATAGAGGAGAATAATATATGGGGTGGTGTGTAATGAGATTTTACACATACCAGAGTTGTGAGATGCTACATAAACCCTGAGAAGCCTGATGGGTTTATAAAATGCATCCCACAATGTGGGTGTGTGTGAAATCGAGTTTTACACATACCACCCCTTATTATTTTTTTTATAATTGCTGGCATGTGCTTTTTTTCCTCAGCAATCATACAAAATAAAATGATTCATTTTCAGGCAACCACGGACCAGTCAAAGTCTTAGCATTCTCTTGGTTTGACAAGTTGTAGTACTCCGGCTTATGTGAGGTAACAAGAAGTGGATAAAGTACGGGAGCTGTGTCTATATTTTTCTGTTTGTTTTCAGTATTCTTACCGACCAAACAGCAGTTGCGGAGCTAAGGTGTTCTTCGGTAGAAGAGAGAGACCCACCAGCTCTCATGTGTGGAGGAAACCAGACAGTGTGTTCCTTTTCTGCTGGTTTTGTTCATGAGAACGTCTATTTTTTTTCAAATACAAAAAAAAATGCAGACAGCGATGGCATTGCTTCGGAACAATGAGCGTCATATTAAAGGAACATTGTGACTGGTACATGCTTGATCAGAGGGAAACCTGGTGCGTGTTTGCCATTATAACCAGCCGAGCTGGTTATAACGGCAAATTATAACCTGGTTTCCTATGGAAAAAAGCACCTGCCAGTAATTATATATTTGATTAAATCCTTTATTTCTCAGCTTAACAATTTATTTCTCCATAAGAGTGTTTCTTGCAAACAAATTATATGTGGATAAGATTTTTTATGTATGTCATCATTCTTGATCATTTTATAGGGAATCCAGTCCATTAACATTTAAAGAAACAATTTTAATAATGTTATTTTCAGTCATTTAAATACATACTTTTTTACCCATATTTATAATATTTTTACGTACAATATAATTTCTGGCCCATGGCATACAATTTCCTTGATTTCTTATTATTACCCACCCTCTACCCTTCTCTTCAATTATCTTGATAATAATTATATCAAGATAGTAAAATCTAATAATAACCTATAGAACAAACCCATTCTCTTGCACACCATTGTAGACTCTCACATACCCCCCGTTACTCCAAACAAAATATTCAGTTAGAAAACATAGCAGGTAACTTTTCTTTAAATCCATAAGTGCATTATCTGCTGTATCATAAACCATGGTATCAGAATCCATCATCATTTTAGTTTAGCTGGAAAAAGAAAAATGAATTTAACCCCATTTAACCAAAGTTTTTTTCTTATCCAGTCAAACTTTTCAGTCTTTTGTACAATTTCATTTGGCAAATCATATATATATCGCAAATCGTGGAGCCTTGAAATTTTTTTTTTGTGAAACTGCATTCATTAGAGCTTCTTTATCATGAGATGTAATACATTTGATAACAACTGGCCTTGGTGGTTCAGTATCTGATGGTCTAACTCTAAGACCTCTATTAATTCTGTCAATTTCCATGTTGATCTCCTTAGGTTGTAAATCTAAATAATCCACAGCAATTTGTTTGAATGAGTCGTAGGCCTTTCAGCATTATCCCATGCTTCCGGTACACCAAGGATTCAAATGTTTTCCCTCAGGCTCTGACTTCAAAGTCTATGATTTTAATTTTTAAATAAATATTGGACTCTTCCAGTTTCTTAAGTTTATTTGCTTGGGGTAAAACTTCTTCTTGAAGCGAGGACAAAGCTTGTTTCATCCCTTCCATTTCTTTTTAAGTCCTCAGTGTCATTAACTCAAGGCCTGCATTTGTAAAATATAATTTTGTACCTGATCTTGAAGTGACAGCACCTTTTCTGATTTTTTTATCCATGAGGTCTATTTTTTGAAACAATTTAGGAGTCCACATAGGTTGTGTGTCTGGTTGCATGTTAACTGTTGCAGCTTTAATTAAATCCTTTTCCATTCCATTCTTTAAATTTTGTCTTACTTGACTGTTTAAAGTCTCCCTTCCTTTTCCTTTACATGCCTTGAGCCAGAAACAGTAGTTTTACTTTCAGAGAAAAATTAATCGCTTACCCTTCACTCAGCACTACCTTCTCCCAAGTCATCATAAGCCTGGCATCTTGTGAACAGCATAGATCACCTTGATTTCTCAGTTCTAGCATCTCCTCTCTTTGCCTCTCAGTGAAAACTTCAGGGAATCTATCCACATCTGACAAAACCCTCTCCATCATCGGCATTTGTTCACAGGAAACTCACTGGGAGAATCGGCACACCTTTCAGCACTCTCAGGTAACACTCTATCTCCCAAAGGTATGCTTTCATCAATTAAGGTAGCGTCATTTACAACAGGCATCTCTTTTTTGTGCAGCAAATAAATGAAATAAAGGAGGAGACATTTTGTTCTTTCAGTGCTTGGGTGTTTGAACCTTTCTTTCCAGAATTCAAAGCAATCAGCAGATTATTTGCTTTATGGGACGACATCCCAGATTTAATAGCTTTATTTTTAGAATGTCACGACACAGCTTTCCGTCCTTTTTGGCATCATAATGCGAATTTTTCAAAATCTTAGTACCTTTTTCTGTATATTGCTTTCTGGGGAAATTGCTCAGATCCTCTCATTCATACCACAGAACTAGTTCACGTAATCGTTAGGGGTGCAGGTCACAAGCAAGTCAGTCTAACAGCGTTCAGCCATCATGGTTTGTCTCTCTGAACACCATGATGCTCCACATCTTTAGTGGGTGGTTCCCCAGCCATTGGAATATACTGTGTATTGTCAGCTGATTGCTCTTCATCCTGATTGTCCTGATCGGATCCTAGATCTGTGAGCAGAGATACATTTTTCCATAAACTGCTCGAGTAGCATCCACATCCTTGAAATGATAATTCTAACCCTGGAAAATCACTTTCACTTTGGCAGAGGATTGAAGAACTGCATTTACTCCTGCCTGTAGAAATTTGACCTGATTGTTAGAAAATGTTTTCTCCGTTGCTTAGTAGCAAGACAAAGTCAGGATACAGGTGCAGTTTATTATCTTTGCAAATTAATTCTTTCTTATTTCTAGCAACCTACACTATTTTGTTTCTTTGGAAATAGAGACAAAGGTACAAATCACATACCTAGATCTAGGCTGAGTGTCCAGAATAAAAAAATCCTTTCTTGCTAGAAGGCAGAAAATAGACTCCAACACTATGGGCTGCTCAGGTGAGAATCTTTCCACCTCCAATTTTAATTCAATATTTGAAACTTGGTCTGATAAACCAATCAGCCTCAGCTTTTTCAAGAGGAGAGTATTCGTAATGTTTCCAACTTTGCAATTGTATTTAGCTGCTCGTGTAAGAAATGGCTCTTTCAAAAGTCAGGATCCTTTGTGAGTTTTCTCAGTGTTCTCCTCTGCTGACTTCACTTTCTCCTCTAATTTAATCATCTTCTCCTCTATTGCCAGACATCGATTGGAAATGTCACCAAGTGCATGCTATACTTTTGAAAGGATGCCTTTCTGCCACCTGGAACTCCAAAGAAAGGCTTGAATTGAAGCCAAGATAGGCCTAGTAGAAATCTTTTGCCTTAGGGCCCAGTTCAGGGCGCTGTGGTACTGGGGAAGCCATTGCCCTATCTGGGTGTGGAGATCCACTCATTCCCAACTGCAAGGCTGGTTTCCTGTTTTTGGGTAAAATAATTTTTCTAGCAATTCAGCTCTGCTTTCTGCCCCTTCTTGCACTTCATATGATTTTGTGCAGCCATTTGACCACCAATATTACCTTCTAAAGGTAGAAGAGGTGATTTTAATCATTCAGTGTAGTGGAGCTCAGAAGAATATGTGCAGCCATACTGAACCTCAGCAGCACCCACATTTCCTTCTTTTTGACCTGCCTGAGCATTAAATGGGCTAAACCTTTTGGGTTCATGTTACATATGATTCTCTTATTTATAATGATTTACAGAATTTGCCTCAAAAATATGATATCTCTACCATAGTAATTATTTTCTCTTATGATCTGGTGGATCTGGTCAAGAGCATGTGTGAATAAGAGCGGGTAAAAAACATGCAAGCAAAGAGAGTAGGTGAAAATGGCTACAGGAAATTATAGCATGGACATTATAATGCTATACCTGTAGCTATTTCCAGTTGGGCCTAGCACACTGTAACTTTATGAATGTGTGCCAATTCTGTGTGCTCAATCTGTGTGTTGCCAGTGTGGTACAGTGGTTACAGTGATGAACTGTAAATAGTGGATCTGGGTTCAAGTCTTCCTTCTTCTTTCTTTTTATGGTGGTGTTTCATGTGTTTTCAAGCATGTTTAATTATATTATGGAAGATTTTGGGGCAAAGTCCCCACGTGAGAGTGGGGGCTCAGTCCCTGCATAATATTGTGTCAAGGTTGTGAGTGAGTTGAATCCCCCAGCTGCATCTCCTGGTGTGTGATTCTGACTCTGCCTCTCCCCACTTTCTCCCACCCCAGAGTACACACCTCCACTCTTTCATTATGACCTGTGTCTTTTGTCATTCCTCATGTGTGGGGAGTTTGTGGAGCATGGTGGTCCAGTGAGTGCTGTATATGTCTTGCTTTTTCTGGGCTGCAGTCTTTACTGACACTCTTTTGCTTGCAGTGGTTTTCTACTGGCTGTTATGCTGCAGCTGTTTTGACCTAGACCCACGATCTGGTAGATCCATTGTAAATATGTATTACAGCAGTTTTAATTAGATCAGTTTATCCTTTTACAAATGATAGGATCTACTCTTCAACAACGATGTCCTCTGAATACGATGGGGTTTCCAGAACTTTGTGGTCTACTAGATGGAAATATTTTTGTGGTCAAATATTTGATTTAAATTTCTTTCTTCTTTCTTTGGAGCACTGTACCTTATAATTTTTATTTATTGTTTTGATGCCTGTGGTACTTTTGCATTTTTATGTATTATAGTTACAGTACTGTATTTGATTTTCCAAATAAACACTTAAGAAGAATGCCTTGGGTTCCTTTTACTTCCACCAAGACAATTCCAGAGGTGGGATCTCAGTTTAACATCTCGTCTGAAAGGCTGCACACCTCAATGGTAGAGCACTCATAATGCTGGTATTTATGGTATGAACCCAGTCCTGTGTGGGACAAGAACCCAGAACCTTCTGGCCCAGAGGAGGATGTGCTATCATCTGCACCATGCTGACACCTTGGAAAGGCCTTTTAGCAAATACTTTAAGTGTAGGATAACCCCCACTTCCTTTTTTATAGTAAGATTTCTGTATTGTTTACAGTATATCAGAGAATAGTGATACAGTCTATTACATAATAAACTTGAGCCCATAATCAGTAGAGATCACACGGGAAAAAAATTATATAGCAGGTGTGGAAACCTTCACGTTCTAGAAATTAATAACTTGTGCTCCTAGAAAAGTCCAAAACACATAGCTTGGCTGCAGGTGCCGAGCTGTAGGAGAGTGTAAACTAGCTTAATAAGTCGAAACAAAGACCATAAATATATTCAAAAATATCTACTTATATCATTGCAGTGTACAGTATGTATGGCAGAATCAAAACAATAAATAAAATTACTTCCAGTAGGTTGTGGGTGTTCAGCATTGGTACAAAAGCAAAACCAGTATGAAGAAGGAGAAAAGCAGTTTAGAGAAGAGGAAACTTCCTTGAAAAGAGAGAACAAGGGAGCACTGGAAGAGGAAAGAGGGGTGAATGAGCGAAAGAAAGAAAAGTGGACAGAGAAAAAGAGAGAAGCGACTCGGCCTTATGGGACAAGGTCAGAGTAGTTGTTCAGCTGTTGCATAACCTATTTTCACCCCTCAACTTATTTTGGGTTACTAACAGGAGGGTGTGAAAGATGAAAACCCTCTCTCTCTCTGTGGGCTGTCAACTTCTTTCTCAGGACAGCTTCCAATTAATAGTGCTCTCTATCAAATCCTCTCTATCTTACTGGGAACTTCCAGAGAGTCAATCTGTCTGGACCAGGCAGTGAACTGCATTGTAAACAGTTCCCTCAGGCTGCCTTGTGTGCTAGGAGTCAATTAAACTTCCAAGCTAGGATTCAACTGACAAGAAATAAACAAGCACTGGACAATGTTAATCATGTTTGCTGGCAAGTGTTAATAGTGAAACTGTTATGCTAGTGGTGAATGATAATAACACTGGGAAGATCATAACGATCAAGGGTGGTTTTACTTGGTCCTTCATTATAAGGTCAACCTCCCAAATAGTTAATTTAAAAATATAGCATGTTACTTTCAGACCTGGGGATGGATCTGTAATGGGAGTCTTGAAGCAAGGCAGATATCTAACATAAATAAAAGGATTTTTAATTACATTTTATTTTATTTATATATTTCATTATATACACAATACATATAAAGAGTTATGCAAGTTACACAGAAGTGAATAATTGACAGAGAACAACTGACACTCCCGATTATTATGTATTCTGATTTTGTCTCAGTGTTTGTTCTGTATCTTGAAAATTCCCAAGGCACTATAACAACTGCATTTACTATTATTATCATTACACTATAATTACAGATATTGGCATCATGAGCAAAAACCTGTTTAGCAATGTTAATAGAACTTTCTCGCAGTAACTACTAAATTACATGTTACTATGTAGGGTGTTACATACACACAAATAGCAAGCTATCATTTTTTGAGGTTCTTTGTCTTTCAGCTATAATTTTATGAGTCATACCTGTGTTCTTGTAAGTCTCTCTTGTATTCTACAGAGATACACATAAAAAGATATTCTGAAGAGACACAAGGGTCATAGTTCTTAAAGCAGACAGGAAATTACTTTTACATAGCTAACTGCCTTTTATCTTCCTTTCCATGCCAGTTACACATTCTGATATGCTTTAAACAATTTTATGATGAATAAATAATTGAAGACTAGGTTTGCTGGCAGAAGCACCTAGCTTTACCTGAGCTCTTTCTTCTAGGGTTTGCTTGAAAGGACAGAGCAAGTAGAAACATTAAGGCTTTTTCTGGCTAAGCAGGTTACTGTTGTGTTACTATTGTGTTTTGTGCTTACAGGTTGTATTACTGTTTTGTGCTTACAGACTGTACAGTTTAATGCTTAATTTTTCTCTGATTGAAATTGTTCTTTGCAGGGTATGTGATCTTTTAATTGTTTTGCAGGTTGTCTTGTTGAAAGGAAGGAAAACACTCACTGGGGTGGTGGGTTCGAGCTGTAGCTGATTGTTTCTGGAGAGCACAGGCTTGGTCCCACCCATCCTGCCCGTCCCCACCCACCCTGTTCCTGGTCCCACTCACCCCGACCCTCATCCCACCCACCCCAAGAACATCACTTCCTTTTATTATGGAAGTTCTGACATCACTTCCAAAAGGGCAAAGGACATACATCTGTCATAACCTTAACAGCCCATAACACTGCATAAGAGGTAGATGCATGCACACGCCACACACACCAACAAAAAAAAAAGAAAAAAACTAAACAGAAAGAGAAAGAACATGTGGAGAGTGGTGTAATGCACTGGCTGAGGGCAAGCAGTCTTTCAGGAGATGTTCTGGAGGCTGCAATGCTGCCCTATTTGTAGGGACCTCTGTCTGAGGGAAGGAAGTTGCCCATCTCCAGGCTGACCTGGTGAAGATTTGGAAAACCTCCTCCCCACCCAGGGACTACCAGGGTCACTTCTGCTGCCTCAGAGGTTGCCAAGAAAGATGAGTGGTTGGACCATGGTGGGCTCAGGGAGGGTGATAAGAGCACATCCCTCCAGTTGTACCGCCCACAATTCATATGCTGTTCTGGCAGAGCATGGTTCCTCTATGGAGGCACCCACAGTAGATCAAGGAGAATGCTGGGAACCTCCACAAAGGAGACCCAGAGGAGGGTGAGTTGAGACCCCACAAGGTAGGAACAACCCTTGTGGGGGGACTCAGTCATAGGAGGATAGAACTTGGGTGAGGGAGAGGAAGGTAATGTGCCTGCCTGGCACCATGGCTGAGAAGAACAGGATGCAAATCCTCAGGATCACAGGAGCAGTGGCACGGGTAGGGAGCTGGATGTCATTGTCCACCTAGGGACAAATGACCTGGCTGGGAATGGGATCAGAGCAGTGCAGGAGGAGTTCATAAAGTTGGGGAGGGGCCTTAGACAAGTAGCACACATGGTAATCTTCTCGGAGATGCTGCCTGTCTATGGAATGGGTGAGGTTAGGGCACTCCACACCATGGGATTCAATGAATGGTTGAAAAACTGGTGTGGAGCTGCTCTAGGTTTTGGCTTCATTGGGACTGGGAGTCCACCTTGAGGGATGCAGGCCTATACTGACATGATGGTCTGCATCTGCCTGGGAGGGGAACCAGGATCCTAGGTGATAGGTTTAAATGCTTCATTGGCAAGCATTTAAACTAGCCAAGAGGGGGAGGCACTGAAAAAGAAGAATAGAAATCCCAGCCCCCACAAAGCAGGGTAGTTAGTGAGGTAAACACAGAAGTCAATAGGAGCAGGACAGGGATCAGTGGAGTAAAAAGCAAAGACAGTAAGGACAGGATGGGGCTAAAGGGGTAAGGCTATGAAAAATGGAGGTCGATGAGTTCCAATGCATGTAGCCTGGCTAACAAGCTCCCAAGCTAATGGCCTTGATGGAAGAGGACACCTGGATATTGTGGCTGTCACAGAAACATGGTACATAGAGAACCATGACTGGGATGTCAACATACCTGGGTACACAATCTACAGGAGGGACATGCAGGGTAAAAGAGGAGAAGAGGAGTAGCTCTCACATAAGGGAAGGGATCAAAGCAACAGAACTAAAGGGTAAACAGGGAGGACAGGAGGCACTATGAGTCACCCTGGAGATAGGAAATGGCACCACAATCCATATGGGGCTTGTATACAGACCCCGTCTTGGGGAGGGAGGAAATGGACAGAGAAATGATAAAGCATCCTTAGAATGGCAGAAAAGGGGAGATATTGTTGATAGGGGACCTGAATATGCTAGATGTTAACTGGAGCACCTTTGCTGCAGCCACATCCAAGAGCAGGGTAATTTTCAATGTCCTATAGGGACATGCCTCAGACAGCTAGTGTTGGAATCCACTTGGGAGGAGCAATCTTAGACCTGTTATTCTCAAATGAGGATGGAGAGAGGTCTTGGATTTAGAAGTGGTAGCGATCTGGGAATAAGTGACCACCAAACAGTGTGGTTCACAATAAACACAGCCATAGAGTCAAGTCACATAAAAGTGAGGGTACTGCACTTTGAGGGCTGAACTTGTAAAATGGGGAGTGCCTCGGAAAAGCACTAGCGAATGGGCAAGAAGGTGAGGTGGAAGAACAATGGGAAAATCAAAGCTGCCATCACAGAGGCAACAAGCCTTTGTATGAAGCAAATAAACAGAACAAAATGAAGGAAAAGACACTTTGGTTCTCAAAAGAGGAACGGGAGGGTTAGGGAGAAAATATAGCATTCCAGAAGTATAAGGAAACACAGAAGGAGCAGGACAAAGAACTGTACCAATTAAAGCAGAAGGAAGGCAGTCAGAATAGCAAAGGCCCAAACTGAGGAAAAGACAGCCAACTCAGTTAAGAAGGGGATAAAACCTTTATAGGTACATTAGGGAGAAAAGAAAGACCAGGGAGGGATAGTGAGGCTTAGTAAAGGGAAGGGAAGGGGTGGGCAGAGGGTGACAATTGACTAAGTGGAGATACTGAACGAATGCTTCTAGGTATTCATAAAAGAAGAGGAGGGGAGGTACCTAAACCAAATAATAGAAGCAAACTGGATAGGGGTCAATACCAGGCCATTCACAGAAGAAAGGGTCCTGAAAGAACTCCTAAAACTGAAGGTGAACAAAGCAATGGGGCCTGATGGGATTCATCCCAGATTTCTAAAAGAACTAAGGGAGAACTAGTGGCATATAAACATAGACTTTGATGGCAGATAAGGACCACTTGGCCCACCTAGTCTGTCCATTTCCTATCTACAGGATAATCTGCAGATCCTATTTATCCAACAGCCTATTTCTTCCTACCCCCACAAAAATTGCCTTATGTCTGTCCCATGCATTCTTGAATTCTCCACAGTTTTAGACCCTACGACCTCCTCAGGAAAGTGGTTCCATGTGCCCAGCACCCTCTCTGTGAAAAAAATACTTCCTCACATTGCTCCTGAGCCATCCCCTCTATCTTTAAATTGTGTCTCCTTGTTCTTGCACATCTCTTTTCTGAAAGATGCTACTCTCTTGGATGTTGTTGATTCCACTGAGGTACTTAAAAGTTTCTATCATGTCCCCTCTCCTTCCTTTCCTCAAGGGATACATATTAAACTCCTTTAATCTCTCCTCGTATGGCTTCTCTTGCAGACCCCGCACCATTTTAGTTGTCCTCCTCTGGACTGCATGGTTCGATGTGATAAGGGTGCATCCACAATCGCACTGCCCAGAACAGCACGAAAAACAAAGTGAATGCCACAAAGCGACCACACAACAGTGCAGACAGGTCAAAGGACGACAGCAGCAGAGAGTGGTTGAAGGAGCGCTGCCAAGCATGACACAATCTACAAGGCAGTGGACAGGAAGCACGGTGTGGCATGGCCAGCCTGGAAGGGCACCCAATAGTGAGGGTAAGCCCTGGAGTATGTGACCATGGATGGTCGGGATGGGCATGACCACAAGGGGGAATGGCAGTGGCATTGATCCACCACCCAGGCACAGGGGAGGCCAGCGATGCACAGTGGTTGGGGTGGCCATATCACCAGGTGTCGCAGCCAAGGGATGGTGCAGAGGACCACAATGCGGTGCCATCCCCAGCGTGTGTCAGGTCGTGAATGTGGAGGACCCTGGCATGCATGAGGGTCAAAGGGTGACTCCAGCGGCGGATGCATAGGCAACCCCTGGAAGGGTATACCCATGCAGGCAGTGTTATTGGGCACACACCGTGCACTGTGGTGCTACACAGGGTGCGCTGCCCAGGGCTGGACATCGGCAGCAGGGGCTGGCTGCATGCATGGGGCAGAACATACGGTGGGTTAGACGCTGAAAGCACAGTTCTGCACCAGCCCACGCAGGTAGTCGAGTGGCTTCTGTTGGCATAGTCGGCCACGAGGTACGGATCCGCATCAAGGTCACAATGCCATCTCTGTGGTTGTAGTGCCCACCCCAGACAAAAGCATCTCAGAACGTACAGCAGTAAGTCACTTCCTCCCTTAGGCAGCGAGAGCACCAGATGCTGGGGTGGCAGGCACCGATCTGGATGCTGAAGGCCCTGTGCCACCCTTCAACTGCATTGTTGGTCCTCACCAGGCCCTGGATGGTGGAGTCATAGCAGTTCCACTGCTCGATTGGGAATGGGGCACGCCAGCGCCTGAACACCCAGTGGACCATCCGACCCACGTGTCCTCCACATAGCCCAGCAGGACTGGAGGATGTCCTCACTGCTGGTGAAAAATCCCACTTCCTGAGCTCCCGAGGACTGCTGGTATGTCGGCAGGTGGTGGGAAAGCCAATGCCAGCAGCATCCGGACATGCAGTGCAAAGTCAGGATCCTGGGTTACCATGCCAGGACTTCTGGCAACTGCTGTACCTTGTGCCACAGGGCCTGGGTGAAGTGGAAAAGCAGCCTCTGACCCGTGACTCAGGGAATATGGTGGTGACCCCGCACCAGCTGGCACGCTCAAGTCCAGCAGGACTGTGGCAGGTGTTATGTTAGAGATGTGTAGCTTCAGCTGGCCTAGCAGTCTGATGTACCTCTGTGCCCGCCTGGTGCACGTCAGGGCATAGACAGCAGGCAGGACTGTACCTGACTGGATGGCGTGTATGGTGTACAGTTGGTCAAACAGGGCAGGAACGCCCTGAATGTTCCATCCATGAACCAGTCTGTGCTGCTGGCCAGCTGCTGCATGCACGGTTCATGGCATAGATGATGATCGGTCTCGCTCCCTCCACTGTCGTACAGGAGGAAGCGTATGTGCATCTAACGCACGGGTGTACTCCTCCAGGATGATTAGGTTCTTGATGGACTGTGGGGTGGTTGGCCAGCTACGTGCCATGTGTCACACATGCTGTACCTTCTGGCGCAGCAGATGCACTCTGGGTAGTCGACCAGCCACGGCCGCAGGGATGCCCGGTGCTTGCCACGACTGACCTGAGAAAGCGGAATCCAAGGTATGCAATGCACTGTCCGCAGCATTCCCATCACTCGGCTGCACGCCCACGCGGGCTGCGTCAGGGGTGTGGTTGTGCTCCTCGATGGTGGCTACCACCATATCCTCAGCTGTGACACCCACTGGTCAGAGGTTATCCTCTGCCATCCCAAAAGGTGATGAGAGATCGACCCCGACCTTCGACCCTTTGATCCAGAGGAGGGCAGGGCCAGGAAGGAGTCATGCTGTGGTGGTATTGGACCCTGCAGGCTGGGCTGCCTTGGGATGCTTTGGGCCCTGGTCCATGGGGAACCTGGCTTAGTTTTACAACCAAAGTTGCCCCTGGGTTGCTGGCCAGAATGTGGCTGTTGCCTTTGTTGCCGGCCGTGAAAGCAGTTCTGGTTCCTACTAAAGGAACCAGACTTGGGTCTGTACATGACCTGTACAGTCCTGACTGCCTTCCTGGTGTCCTGTAGTCTGGTGATGACCTGCTCGGATTCCTCACCGGAAAGGACAGCTCCATTATAAGGGACATCCAGGATGTTCTTCTGGACATCGGGGTAAAGCCGGAGACTCTCAGCCAAGAGTGTCTCCGGAGACAAGCGCCTGTAGCTGCTCCCTTGGCTGCGAGTCCGCTGAATCATAAGTGGCTCAGAGGACCTGGGTCCCCACTTCTGACCCAGTAAGAAGGAAGTTAAGCAACTAGTCCTTCTTTTGCCATCTGGGAAGTCCTTCAAAAGGTCTTGGCCCTGTTCCCAAAGAGCGTTCTGAAACTGCACCATGTGCGCCAGATAGTTCAGAGACTTATCAAGCATGTAGCAGCCATGTACATGCATCTTCCCATAGAATCTAATTGCTTAGATTCCTGGTCTGGAGGCTGGGTACTCAAGTGCTGAGGCCGAGACCGATCATGAGATGCAGTGATGACCAGTGAATCGGCCAGGGGTTGTTATGCAAATACAGGTCCTCCATAGGAGCTCTGTAGAGGTGGTCAGCTTTCTTTGAACAGCCGTGTGGAATGCGGATGCTTCAAGCCACCTTGGTGATGTCCGAAGGTGTCCACCAGAGATAGAACCACCACAGGCTTCCAATCCTTCTGCCGGAGGTAACAGGCAAGGCATTGTCTCTTGGGGTCCAAACCTTCCGCCTCCCATCCCATATTCTCCTGGATGTGCCTCATGATCTCTGAAAAGGAGGGATCATCTGGTGATGACCTTGGGAGGTCTCGTGGGTCTGGTGATGAGGGACTAAATGGGGATGGAGACCTGGCGGTATCGGACGTGTCGGTCTGGAGTCATCCCGATTGAGTGTCATCTGCCTCTGGGTCATTTGGGGCTCGGGACCTGAGGGAGACTGTGATGGGCATCTTTTCATTCCCTAGATCTGCCCCTAGGAGGCGGGTTGGCTCTTTAGGGTTCAAGTGTCTTGAACCTTCAGCGCCCAAGGAGGAGGAGGTGGGGTGGAAGAGGCTTAGGGGAACCACATCCTTCTTTATGGTCTCCCACCAGAAGGTGAATAGGTCTTTCACCTCCTGTATATTCATGCCCGATGACGGGCCTGGTATCCGCGTGTGGGTCTGTTGCCGGGGTTGGGTGTCAGATCCCGGAAACCACTGAGTCTGGCGATGGCTCTTGGGCAGGCCGGGCATCCTCCATGTCACCTGTCTGGTCTTCTGGTGGTGTGGTAGCTCTTCTCCTGAGGACCCTGATGTCCGTGTCAACCAGCGTTGGTGGTACTGGCATCAGTTTGAAGTCCATTTAGCGGGTGCTGGGTTGGATGTCTCCTTCAACTCAGATGTCTGCCTAAGGGATGTCAGCTCCATGGTTTTCCTTTCAGGGGCCTTAGGAAGCTGGGAGACGGACCTGAGGTTGGTGTCCCGGCATCGGTCTGATGCTCCACTAAACTTGGAGGAAGACTTCTTGTGCTGGTCTGAGGAATCCGCCGGTGGCGAGTCAGGCACCCAAGCAGTTTTGGAGTGTAGAGGCTGAGGAGCCCCCAAAGACCTTATCTTAATGGGGGTGGCTGGGACCGCACAGGACGGAGATCTGTCGGACCACATAGAGCTGGAGCTGGCCCTGGACTCAGAGGCCTGGCTGGGGGATCTCAACCTACCTGAGTCCCGATGCTTGTCCCGTGTTTCCTGTCTTGTGGGAAGATTCCTCTTTGGAGGAAGGTCTTTTCTCCATTTTCTTTAATTTCTCCTCAAGGAGAAACCCTGAAGGAGCCTTTGATGGCAGATCCGGGTTCTGCTATTGAATTGTTGGCAGATAGAGCAGGCCTGGGTATCGTGCTCTGGGCCCAGACACCTCACACAGGCCGAATGATGGTCGAACAAAGGGGATCTGCTTGCTGCAGGCACTACTTAGAGGGTGTCCTTCAAGAAAGGAGTGGGAGAAGCAGACATGGATTAATATTAATGAAGATAAAGATTTCATGCATTGTTCATTAATGCAGGTGTTCGTGAGGCCGATGCTGGTGAGTCGACGGTGGGAAAAGAACTGGGAATGCTGGGGACCGCCCCTTTATATGATGCCTGATGTTGGGGAGGGGCCAACATCAGGGCGGTCCCCCGCTGGATACTGCTAGCTAGAATTTTTCCGTGAGGTCCTGGCACCTGCAGCTTCAGTCTTAATGGTGTAACCTGCTACAAGAGCTGTTTCTCGGAAATAAGAACAGGAATTGAATTAGGTACAGCAGGAGCAAATTCCTAGGCCATAGAGGTGGTTGTGCAGGGCACTTTTGAAACTGAGGAGGACGTGCAAGAGAAGATAGACAGAGGGAGGAAATTCCAGGCCCAGTGTGCTGTATTGGCAAAAGATCTTCTTGAAGCTAGGCGTGTAGATGGCACAGTTAATAGAGGGAGGTGGAGCATAGGTGTGGTGCCCAGCACCTCAACCCTCAGCACCACTGGGCTGGGTTGGGGTAGATTGGATTTTGAATGCTATACAGTGCTGGGGGGGGGCCCAGGTAGGGAGGAGATGTCATGGCTGGATTGCCTTCAAAGCCTATGGTGCTAATTGTTTTCAATTGTTTTCAAGCTCCCCTTACAGATCTGGTTTTTTCCTTCCCTCCATTGGTGTGAGGTATCTGAGGTTGACCTGAGATAGAGATCAACAAGCAGGTACACCACTATGTACTGAAGACAGAAACGCAGGGCCTACATGTGGTGGACCACTTCAGGATTCTCCCCTCTCTCCGTGGAGGTTGGCGATGATGGCAGTGAATCTCTCTCTCTCTTATTTGTTTTGATGATATAAGGTCCCCCAAGAATGGATTGAGGATGGATATCAGCAGGTCCTTGTTCTACCTGTCAGGGATAATATACAGTATGTGAGGGAGGGAAGAGGAAATGCTTGATGGGGACTAGCATAAGTCACAAAGGTCCAGAGATTAACCTAAAACCATCAGCCGGGGGTGAGGTGCGACATGCCAGATAGGTACCCCAGCAAGAGAAGGGCTCAGGGTAGGGAGGGACACAGGCAAACCCATGGCTTACAACAATACATCTGGAACCCTATCCGAGGCCCAGCCATGCACTAGACCAGGTCAGGAAACAAACAGAATCTAAATGAGGTGGATAAGGAAGAGGGTTGAAGCGATATGGGTGCTTTCTGACCTGATTGAGGCATTTGATGGGAGATTAAGGCAGGACTCTAGGGATTTTGATCCTCTGCTGAAAAGTGGTGGGGATGGATGGACCAAATGGCAAGACACCCCATAAGGCATGATGAAATGTGGCAGCGTGCCTCCATTTCCCTGTTTGCTCCATATATAAGGGAGAGCTAGAATAACTTAGAGAGGGGTCTTGGTCGTGTTGAAAATATGGGAGGAGGATCCTAATCTCCAGATATATAAGCAAGACTTTGATCTCCTGTTGGGGTAGTGGGGTTCAAAGGGAGAGGGGAACTCAATGGGAGAGACACCCACCCTCCCTCAAGGAACAGATGGCTAGCCCAGAGGAAAGCACCGGGAGAATAGGAGAACACACGAATCCAAAGAAGAACAGGGATACATAGAGGCCACAGGATACAGGAGTGAGACAATGGCTAGGCAAATAACAAAAGCAGAGAGGTGTAGTGACATGTGACACTGGGATAGAAGGTGTCTCCTCATTTATTTGTCGGGACAAAGCTAACCCAGAATGAGGAGACTGAGGAGTAGCAATCGATGAGGGTGGTGACACTGTGCGTTTTATAGGCGGGCCCAATAACCAGTAGATGTAAGGTGTCTATGTAACACACAGGCAGCCATTACCAGACATGTTTTAAGATAAGGCCAGAGCCTGAACAGGAAATGTGACCAATGAGAGTTGGAGGAAGGAGGGTGCTCATTGGTTGCTTTGCTGAGAGCAAATTTTGGGTGGAGCCAGAAGACAAAGCAGAGGTGGGAGAGGGCAGGATGGGGAGAGGGAGCTGGCCAGATCCACTTAGGAGGGAAGATTCTCAGGACAGGCCTCACCATTCGCTGCCAGCATCACCAGCAACATAGCAATCCCAGGACCGGGCAAAACAGTACTGGTTAGAGCCAAAAGAGGCAAATGGTTGGTTAGAACTGCAAGGAGGGTTGGTATGGAACATTTAGAAAATGGCTTAGAGAAATCCTAGGATTCTGATTGGCTAGTACAGTCATCGGAGTGGGCAGGTATTTTCAATAGATCTCACTAAGAAGTAGACCCAGCTCTTGCCACAAAGCTTTGAAAACCTTCTGTCACCATTTTTTTTCGCAGCGAGAGTATGAAATGCAGCGAGAGGCCCCATCCTCTTCACTGCTCAGAAGTAAGAAAGGCAAAGCATCTTAGTATATAAAACAAAACAACCCATCTTCTTCATTCCCCCGAAACCCAATGCAACTGAGACGCCAGACCACTCCCAAGTCCCAACTTATTATCCCCGTCCGTGCCTGCTTTCACAAATAGTCTGATCCAGCAGTCCGATTCTGTCTGTGGGACCCAGTTCACAGACGTCCCACTCCTGTGTTTCCTCACTTCACTTCTTCCCGATCCCTGCCCACTCTCACAAGGGCTCTGACCCGCAGCCCTACAGTACCTGTGCAATGAAGTTCACAGAAGTCACAGGAGTACTAAAACTTCCTTCAGTTTCCGAGTCTTCCCGCTCTTTTTATTTTTATTAAATCATGCACATCTTGTACTCTCCATGCCCAATGGGACATCAGACCACAGGATTACAACTCCCATAACACCATGCAGCACAAATCCAGGTCATTCCACAGACTCTGCAGCACAACACAGGGATTACTTTACTTGGGAGGGACCTAAGACAAGTAGCACACACAGTATCCTTCTCAGAGGTGCTGCCTGTCAAAGGCATGGGGAGGCGAGGGTAATTGGCACCATGCAGTTTAATGAATGGTTGAAAAATGGTGCGGAGCACAGGGGTTTGGCTTCATTGGGGACTGGGGTTCCACCTGGAGGGACACCAGCCTATACTGGCAGGATGGTCTGCATCTGTCCAGGAGGAACAAGTCTTTGAGCAATCGGTTTAAATGCTTCATTGGCAAGCTTTTAAACTAGTCAAAGGGGAGGCACTGACAAGCAGCAGGAAAATCCCAGCCTCTCCCTACAAAACAGGGTACTAACAAGAAAAGACCCGAGGTAGAACGGTCAGTGGGGGATGCTGCAACAGAAGGTAAAGCCATCAAACAATGGAGAGCAATGAGTACCAATGCCCGTAGTCTGGGTAACAAGCTTCCTGAATTAGTGGCCTTGATGGAGGAGGAACATCTGGATATCGTGGCAGTCACAGAAACATGGTACACACAAAACCATGACTGGGACATAAACATACCAGGATACACTGTCTACAGGAGGGACAGGGAGGATAAAAGAGGAGGAGGAGGAGTAGTTCTTTACATAGGGAAGGAATAAAAGCAACAGAACAAAAGGGTAAACAGGGAGGAGAAGAAGCACTGTGGATAAATTTGGAGACAGGCAATGGCACCACAATACGCAGGGTTGGATACAGACCTCTCTTAGGGGAGGAAATGGACAGGAAAATGATAGAAAGTATACTTAGAATGGCAGAAAAGGGAGATATTGCTGATGGGTGATCTAAATATGCCAGATGTTAACTGGAGTGCAGTTGCAGCTGCCACTTCAAGAGTGCAGTTATTCTAGATGCCTACAGGGGCATGCCTTAGACAACTAGTACTGGAGCCCAATCGAGAGGGAGCAATATTAGACTTGATTCTCTCAAATGGAGATGAAGAGAGGATCACAGATGTAGAAGTGGGTAGCCATCTGGGAACTAGCGACCATCGAACAGTATGGTTCACAATAAACACAGCAATAGAGTCAAGCCATACAAAGACAAAAGTACTGGACTTTAGGAGGGCTGACTTTGCTAAAATGGTTGAGTGCCCAAGGAATGCACTTAGCAAATGGGCAGAAAGGAGGGTGAAGAACAATGGGGAATAATAAAACTGCCATTACAGAGGTAACGAGCCTTGTGTGAAGCAAATAAACAAAACAAGATGATGTAAGAAACCACTATGGTTCTCAAAGGAAGTGGCAGTGAAGGTTCAAGAGAAAAGAAATCATTCAGGAAGTACAAGGAATCGCAGAAGGAGCAGGACAGAGAACTGTATCAGTTAAAGCAAAAGGAGGCTGGAAGGCAGTCAGAACAGCAAAGGCCCAAACCAAGGAAAAGATAGCCAACTCAGTTAAGAAGGGGGATAAACCTTTTATAGGTACATCAGAGAGCAAAGGAAGAGGCTTAATAAATGGGAGGGAGGGTGGGCGAGGAGACTGTAAAAGGCAGAGATACTAAACAAATATGTTTGCTCAGTATTTACAAATGAAGAGGGGAGGTACATAAAACAAACAGTAGTAACACTCTGGATACAGAAGTTGATACCAGCCCATTTACAGAAGAAAGAGTTCTGAAAGAACTCTTAAAACTGAAGGTGGACAAAGCAATGGGCCTGATGGGATCTCATCCCAGAATTTAAAAGAGCTAAGGGTAGAACTAGTGACACCACTGACTACCCTTTTAACAAATCATGGGAAGATGGGGTGGTACCCGAGGACTGGAGGAGGGCAGATGTGATTCCCTTCACAAAAGTGGGAGCAAGACAGAAGCAGGAAACTACAGACCTGTTAGTTTAGCCTCAGTGATAGGGAAAATGATGGAATCACTCTGAAGGAAAGAACTGTCACAGATTCTAGAGGCCAGAGGGCACAGGACCCAAGGCAGCATGGATTCACAGCAGGAAGGTCATGCCAGACAAATCTGATAGATTTCTTTGACTGGGTGACCAAAGTAGTAGATCAGGGAGGGGCTGTGGACCTGGCCTACCTAGACTTTAGCAAGGCATTTGACACAGTCCCACACAAAGATTAATATACAAGTTAGCCAGCCTGGGGTGGGTCCCAAGATGACAGCCTGGGTAAAGAATTGGCTGGAGAATAGGACACAGAGAGTAATAGCAAATGGAGTCCACTCAGAAGAAAGGAGGGTTACTAGTGGGGTACCGAAGGGTTCAGTATTGGGACCGGTCCTCTTCAATGTCTTTATATGCCATATCATGGAAGGACTGAAGGAAAGTATGTCTCTTGCAGATGACACTAAGATCTGCAACAGAGTTGATGCACAGGGTGGGGTGGAAAGGATGAGAAGGGACTTGGCAAGGTTAGAGGAATGGTCAAATGTATGGCAGCTTAGATTCAATGCTAAGATGCAAGGTAATGCACCTGGAAAATAAAACCCAGGGAAGAGTACACAATGGGGGGTGAGATACTAACAACAACAAAATGGAAAGGGACCTGGGGGTAGTCATATCAGATGACCTAAAGGTGGGCAAGCAATGTGAGAGGGCAGCAAAGAGGGTTGGGAAATACTGGGATGCATAGGGAGAGGCATCACCAGTAGAAAACAGGAAGTTATTGTCCCTCTGTACAGACAGCTGGTGAGACCCCATCTGGGTACTGTGTGCAGTTCTGGAGACCCAATCTCCACAAAGACATAGACAGGATGGAAGCTGTCCAGAGGAGGGCACTAAAATGGTGCAGGGTCTGCACCAGAAGACATATGAAGAGAGACTTAAGGAGCTTAATATGTATAGCCTCGAGGAAAGGAGGGAGAGGGGGCATGGATAGAAACTTTCAAGTACCTCAAGGGAATCAACAAAGTCCAAGAGGGTAGCATCTTTCAAAAAAAGAGTGTGCAAGAACAAGAGGGCACAATTTGAAGATGGGGGGGCTCAGAGGTAATTTAAGGAAGTATTTTTTTCAGAGAGGGTTGTGGATGCATGGAACGGCCTTCGGAGGAGGTTGGAGTCAAAATCAGTGGTGGAATTTCAAGCATGCATGGGACAGTCATAAGGCAATTCTGGGGGTGGGGTAAGAAGAAGTAGGCTGCTGGTTAACTAGGATCTGCAGCTTATCCAGTAGGTAGGAAATGGCAGACTGGGTGGGCCAAGCGGTCCTTATCTGCCATCAAATTCTATGTTTCTATGTTTCTATGTAAAAAAATACTTTTATTCCATTTATTCAACCTGTTGTTTATTTTAATTCTACTTCATTAAAAATGTTACATATTGGACCATTTTCTAAGCGCAATAATACCCTCAAGGGTGGCAGTATTGAGAAATACCGTACCTTCCAGGGGCTATAAGGCCCTCTGACTCGTATGCCGGGTCTTCATTATGCCCCTCTACGTCCAGTATTTCCTAATACCATCCACCCCTGTCGGGTATTATTGCTTATGCAGTCTGTGCGAAGTTCAGTGCAAGGCACTGGTATAGTGGCTTCACCCCGCATGTTATTGGACATTGGTTAGACAGGCAGGGTGGTTATTACGTACTATGCCGCATGCGCAAGGAACATTTTGGGGAGAGTAGCACACTTTGGAGGTGTGCCTCTCCTTCAATCCACTGCTCCATTGAGCAGGCGCGGGCGGTCCCGCACCAGTGGTGCGGAGTTTTAGATGACAGCAGTGGTCTTCTGCTTCAAAGAAAACCACCGCTGTCATAATGGCACCGCGCCACGCCGCCTCGGCCACGCCGCTCCCCCACGCCATGCCACCTCCCCAAAAGCTTTGTGCGCAACGTTGTTTTGCCGACGGGGTGCCCAATCCCCCGCCGGCTCCACAGCCCCCCGTTATCTCACGCCTGGGAGCCCACCCCAGCATGGCAAACGTCCGCTTTTGCCGACGGGTGCCCAATCCCCCTTCGCGCCTCGGCCCCCATAGTTACTGTCGACGGGGTGCCCAATCCCGCCGCCGCCTCGGCCCCCAGTATCTTCTGCCACGCTGGGAGCCCACCCAGCGCAGAAACGCACTCACGTAGTCCTTTTTTTTTTCAACCTGTAAAGAAAAACGGTCCCACGTAGTCTCCCAACCCCTCCCACAACCCGCACTCCACCCACTGCGCACTCCAGCCACCCCACACCCCCCACCCCATACTTACCTCGGAGCTCGCATGACGATCTTCGTGGACCGGGAACACGCCTGCACTCTTCAAAGCCGACCGCGAACTGAGGAAATGCCGTAAGCTGTATAATGGGCTAGATAGAGGGGTTTCAACTTTATTGTATATCTCAGGTATTTTGGGATTTGTGTTAATTATCATGGGGTTTTGGACTCTCTCATGAATGATAAACATTGTCATGGAAGATTCGCTCGGCGGTGATTTCGCAGTCACTGTGCAGTCACCGCGCCAAATCACTCTTCGGCCTGAATAACGCCATGACAGTGATGTTATCATAACAAGGGTCCCAAAACCCATGTTGAAAATTTGGTCCAAAAATTCCAAAATGACTGTTTTACGAAAGTGCATGCTAGAAGTTCCCACGCAGGCTCGTAAGTTCGCGAATTTTCAATATTTTCACTCCAGATTTTCAACATTGCCATTTTACCACACCTCCTTATGAGCAGTATAGTTGTCATTTTCACATCCTGCTCAAAACGTGTTTCTGCCCTTTGTAGCGCACAATGGCGCAGTCGGTGTGCGAAATCAACGATGGGATGTATTAAGAAAATCATGGTGACACTGTTCATTAGCAAAGGTCTTAAAATGGCTATGTTGAAAATTTGGTGACAAAATTCCTAAAATGACTGTTTTATGAGTGTTCATTGCACACTTCCTATGCATGCTCGTAAGTTTGCGAATTTTCAATACTTTCACCCATGCTTTCAACATTGCCATTATACCACACCTCCTCATGAGCAGTACAGCTGTCATTTTTCACATCCTGCCCAAAACATGTTCCGCTCCATGTAGCGACAATGGTGCAGTCCGGTGTGCAAACTCAATGTATGGGACACATTAAGAAAATCACAGTGACACTGTTCATGAGCAGAGGTCTTAAATGGCTGTGTTGAAAATTTGGTGACAAAATTCCTAAAATGACTGTTTTATGAGTGTTCATTGCGCAGTTCCTATGCACGCAGTAAGTTTGCGAATTTTCAATATTTTCACTCCACATTTTCAACATTGCCATTTTACCACACCTCCTTATGAGCAGTGCAGCTGTCATTTTCCACATCTATTCCCAAAATGTTTTTCCGCTCATGTAGCACAATGGCACAGTTGCTGTGTGAACTCAGTGTATTGACACATTAAGAAAATCACAGTGTCACTGTTCATGAGCAGAAATCTTAAAATGGCTATGTTGAAAATTTGGTGAACAAATTCCTAAAAATAACTGTTTCTGAATGTCGTTGTGGCAGTTCCTCATGCCTTCGTGAAGACTAATTTTCAATATTTGCACTCCAGATTTTCAACATTGCCATTTTACCACACCTCCTTATGAGCAGTACAGCTGTCATTTTCACGTCCTGCCCAAAACATGTTTCCGCCTATGTAGTACAATGAGCGCAGTCGCGTGCAAAATCAATGTATGGCACACAGTAAGACAATCACAGTGACACTGTTCATTAGCAGAGGTTTTAAAATGCCAATGCTGACAATTTGGTGAAAAATTCCTAACAATGACTGTTTTATTAGCGCAGCATTGCACAGTACCCACGCATGCTCGAGGTTTGTGAATTTTCAATATTTCCACTCCAGATTTTCAACATTGCCATTTTACCACACTTCCTTATGAGCAGTACAGCTGCCATTTTTCACATCCTGCCCAAAACGTGTTTCCGCCTATGTAGCATACAATGGGGTAACAAAAAGGTCATGTTGAAAATTTATTGTGCAAATACCAGCAATCGCACAGGGCATTAGGGTAAGACCATACATGCCAAACACCACTGCAAATACCTGCAAGTGAACGCTCGCATTGACAAATGCTTGTTTAACTTTGAAGTACTACAGTTTTGTAAATAGCTATACAGTATGTTGTTATAGTTCATCCCCAACAAGTTCAACTAGAAGAGTTCTGCTGCACATAATGTTCAGGAAAATCAGCAACCAGCTAGAGGGATGGCTGCAGGCACAATAAGAACCTACAATGTAAGGGGTCTCAACAGCCCTATTAAAGGACCAGGTTCTTTAATGAGCTCAAACACCAGACAGCAGAGACAGCCTTCCTGCAGGAGACACACCTCACTCCTGCAGAGAGCATCGGCTGAAGCAATCATGTTTAGTTTAGTTTATTTATTTTTATACCGCTCTTTTCAATTGTGATTCAAGGCGCTGCACAAGTGATGAATACATAAAAACAAGTTAAAACATACTCAATGTTCAGTTTCATCAGGTTAATATCAACTCAGCTATAGGAGAAACCTCCCCAAAGAGAAATGTCTTCAGCTCCTCCTGAAGGCATTTACTGATGGGGCCTCTGAGAGATCTAGGAAGTGAATTCCACAGGGCTCATGCCGTGAATGAAAATGCCCGAATACCAGAAGATTTTAAACATACCCTGGAAATCACCAGAAGGTCCTCATCAGCTGACCCAAGGGGACGGAGTGGGCAGTGGGGCTGAGGAGGTCTTGCAGGTATTCAGGCCCCATGGGTGGGGCAAGTGCACTACGCATCATACACAGACCACCCATACAGATGGGGAGTGGCCATCCTAGTCCATAAAGACTGCCCTTGGGAGGTTAAATACCTTCAGAAGATACAAAGGGCTACTATGTTCTAGTAAGGGAAATTACAGGTCTGTACCCTGCACACTACTTAACATCTATGCCCTGAATCAGGATAGGGAAATACCAGTTTCCTGAGGAAGATTTTGCTTAAAGCGGCTCCTCCCGGAAGAACTATTCATGGTTAGTGGGGATTTCAACACATTATTAAACCCATCACTATACAATTCTGGGGTATCGGGAGACAACCAATCCATGTAGCCAAATGCCTAGGTAGAATAGCTCACTTAACTAGGGCCTTACTGAGGCATATTGACACTGTAACCCAAGGGTGAGAGACAATACCTGTTGGTCGGCTCCCCCATAAAGTGTACACAGTATGTTGTTTATCTCCTGCAAATGGGTACACAAGGTAGGGACAGTAAAATCAGGCCCAAAACCTTATCAGACCGCAACATGGTGGTCATGACATTGTGTGCTACCTCCGTGGAACAAACTCCACCTGGAGGCTAAATATATCCCTACTAAACAAGGAAGAATACAAAGAGGTAGTCAGACAGTGCCTCAAGGATTATGTGACCCTGAACCCATTACAAGACACAAGAAATAGCGATTTGATGGGACAGTTTCAAGACCATGGTCATTGGCAAAATCAATCAGTTACACTGTCGGCCCCAGGAAAGCTTGACAAAAAGTGCAACAGGAGTTGGAGAGTCGTGTCTTCAACCTAGAAGTGGAACATAAAATTGTATGTAACCCACAGGTGGTGCTATCCCAAGGGCTACTACCCCTGCCTGCTTGACTACTGACAGGTTGAGGGGCCTAGATTCTATGGCGGTTGCCTCCACCCAGAGGTCAGGGTTTGTAGTGGTTAGACTAGCTTGGTCACAGCCCTCTGGGACACTGAGACGCCTTTTATTCCCTCTAGTGACTCACACAGTACACAGGAGTTACATCCCAATACCTCACGATACACACTGTTCACTCATAAAGTACCACTCCACTTCAAGACTTGATTCTACAGCACGCTCTGAGGACTCCTGTAAAATAAGGTTAAACAACATACACAGCAAAATACAATACTGTTTCCATAAGTACCAACACCACAGACAGTATATAGTATAACAACAACAAATCTGATTTGTTTAGGGGACAGTAACACAGGAGGGGAAATCAGGTTAATTGGTGGCATTAATCACAGTACTGTGCACACAGACAGGGTCTGAAAAGTCACACTATGGGTACCCAGGTTGGGGCGGGCTAGCCAGGTCCGTTGCCCGGGTTGGCCGGCAGGTGCAGATGGATGGGGCCCTGTAGAAGAAAATCTATGCACAACACCCAATTGTAATCCGGAGCGGATGGCTCAGTCCATGAAGCAGTGAAACAACAAGAATTAGTTGACACACTTGTGATTGAAAACAGGCTGCAGGGAATACCCTGATTTGTACTCACAATACCCAAGCTGAGGACTGATGGTGGATGTTCTTCTGGATTGCCAGAACAACAGGGCATGGAGACAAGGTCCTGTGACTGGACCCCACTGCAGTTGATAGCAAACAAATTTAGTCCGAGACAAGCTGGGGTTTGCTTCCAGCTTCAACACACAGCACACAGTACAGGGATTGGAAACAGTGATTCCCCACAAGCACTACAGACATTCATATGTAAGAGAAAGTACTATACCAGGCAGGCTGCTCTTGATCCCGATCACAATTACTGCAAAATACCGGAGCACACACAGCAGTTTCAGTTCCTGACAGACCGAGCGCGATTCAGCAATATCTCCAGTCTTCTACAGGGCGAGCCTGGCTTCCACTTTTCAGTCTTCCTTCTTCTCAGAAACTCGATTCAGTCCGACTATCGCTTACCATGGCTGCAGGCCAAAACTCAGGGCCTCACACGTGCTTCCCGTGCGAACTATACACCACAGAAGCACATAGCTCTTTCCCTCTTCACTGTCACAACTGATCTAAGCTTTCCAGTAACCGAGCAGGGCATTTCCTTTGAGTTCCTCCCAGTTCGGTTGGCTGATTCGGCTGTCAGTCACCATAGAGCTCCCTCTGTTGGTGCAAAAGGCGCCAAGGTCCAAACTACATTTTTCAGAGGCTCTGGCCATACAGTACATAGGTGGCTGGCTCAAAGTTGAGAGTCCAAGTTCTGATTTGCCAGCAGCAGGCTCCATTTTAAAGGTCCCCCACAATAATTGGTCCAGTTCAGCAGTTCAAGTCCAACATGCAGGGCAACACACACAGAGTCCCAGCTGCAATAAAACAGGTTAGATAAACTGCAATTTCACA
The DNA here is from genome assembly GCA_016271365.2 of Neoceratodus forsteri. Classification (NCBI taxonomy): domain Eukaryota; kingdom Metazoa; phylum Chordata; order Ceratodontiformes; family Ceratodontidae; genus Neoceratodus; species Neoceratodus forsteri. The sequence continues at coordinate 8,180,530 of JADMNL010000043.1, read as the reverse complement.
AATGCTGCTAAATGATTACAGGCAAACAGTTACATCTTTCCTATGGGCCCCTCTGTGCTCTTAGCGACTGCAGAAACGGAGCGAATTGACAGCAGCCCGGTGGGATTTGGGCATTAGAACACACAGTCCCCCTTTTCAATTAATTATGGTCACAAGCAGGCAGCTCTTAAAGAGACAGTACCAGAGGCTCTAAAAGCATCACACTTAAACGGCTTAAATGCGAATACCTCCAGACTTGGAGCATTCAGGCAAGCTCCTGGAAGACTTTTTGGAACCCCATTTGCAGGGGGTTACATGTATTAAACAAAAAGTGAAAGCACACCTGGAGGAGCGTAGGAACAAGTTAAATAGACTCTTTGATGAAAGGATAGAGGTCAGCTGAGATACTCTCATCAAAGATATTATGAGGTAGGGAACTGGGAAGGAAAGTTACTTGCCTGGCAACTCCATAAAAGAAGCTATAGGTAAAATGATGCTTAAATTAAAGGGGCATGCTGACCAAGTAAATCAAATCACGGACCCCAAAGATCACAGATGAATTTAATAATCTTTATTAAAAATTTACTGCCAGGAACGAGGGAGGGCCATGAGGGTAAACTGAGGCCTTCTTCCAGAGGGTGAAGGTCACTAAACTTTCCTGAGAGGAAGATGATAAACTGGACACCCCTAACTTGTGCAGAGATAGCATCCGCAATAGCAAATCTGAAATGAGGAAGGCCCCTGGATTGGATGGTTTGGCAGGGAGTTTTACAACACCTTCAGGGATGTGCTCATACCACATTCAGAGCAGGTCTTGGAGGTGTACTGAGGAGAAAGGAATGCCACCATCTTGGCAATATGCTCAAATATTGGTGATTCATAAGCCAGGGAAGAACTCATTGCTTTGTGACTCTATAGACCCATTTGTTACTAAATTTTGATCACAAAATATTTACCTCAATCTTGGCAAGCAGACTTCAGGGGATGTGGGAGGCTGGTCTACCCGGATCAAACAGGCTTCATCAATGGTAGACTCATTCACGGCAACATTAGGTGACTTCTGAACTTAATAACTTACCAGCAAAAGTCAAAGACCCCATCTCTTGCTATCTTTATGGACACTGAGAAGGCATTCGACTGGGTGGACTGGTGTTTCCTGCACAGAACCATGGAGGAAATGGGGTTTGGCTCTGAGTTTAGAGCCAGTGTTAATACATTATATGCATCCCCAAAAGCTACATTACGATGTAACGGGATAACATTAGATAGATTGCACCTGAATACAGGGACCCGCAGGGATGCCCCTGTCCTTTTACTGTTTGCATTGTGCATTGAACCATTGGCTATGGTGATCTGAGCTAACGATAAGATGGGGCATCACAGTCGGAAACCAAACCCATAAAAACTCCTTATATGCGTGTAACTCCTAGGTGCGCATCCTAAGGGCTACTACCCTGCCTGCTTAACTACTAACAGGGTGAGGGGCCTAGGTCCAATGGCGAGTGCCTCCACCCAGAGGTCAGGGTTTGCAGTAGTTAAACTAGCTTGGTTACAGCCCTCTGGGATACTGTAACCCATTTCTTCCTACTAGTGGCCCACACAATGCATCAGAATATCTTCACAATGTACACTTACCCCAGGACTGGCTCTGTCGAGTGAACTCTGGGGACCCCTTGTAAAAGAAGATGACACAGTGCAAAATCGCAGTACAATACTTTAACATAAACGAACACCTCAGTCAGTGTAACTTTGCTAAAACAAACAGATCTGATTTATTTAAGGAGCTGTAACAAGGACAGGGAAATCAGATTAATTAGGTTAAACACATTAATAATCACAGTACTGTCCGCATATTCGAGTCCCAAATTGTCACTTTCACTGGTACCCAGGATGGGGGCTAGCCAGGATCGGTGCAGCTGGTTGGGGCCCTGTGATGGAAAAACACTGGCACAATACCCAAATTGTAATCCGGAGCTGGTTGGCTCAGTTTGTGAAGAAATAAAAAAAAACAATTTGATGACACACTTGCAATTGGATAAACAGATGGCAGAGAGCTAGCCTGCTTTGTACTCACAAACTCAATGCTGGGAACTGGATGGAAGGCAGATTGTCCTGGATTGCCAGGAGGAGCAGACCATGTGGACAAGGTCCTTGTGACTGGACCTCACTGCAGTTTAGAGCAAATGGATGTAGTCTGGATTAGCTGCGTTTACTTCCAGCTTCATGCACTCAATTCACTGTACAGGGATTTGAAATCGATTCCCACAAGCACTGCACACATTTATATGTAAAAGGAAAGTACTATACTAGGCAGGCTGCTTCTCAATCCCGATACATAATTACTGCACAATACCCGGAGACACACAGCAGATTCAGTTCCTAACAGACCGAGCACGATTCAGCAATTTCTCCGGTCTTCTACAGGGTGAGCCTGGTTTCTACTCTTCAGATCTCCTTGATTTTCTTCACAGGTCGGATTCAGTCCGAACAAGTGTTTGCACAAGCTGCAGACTGAAACTTAGGGCCTTACACGCATTCCTGCGCTAAAACTACACACCAAGAAGCACACAGCTCCTTGTTTCTTCACTGCCCAAACTGATCTGATCTTTCCAGTAGACAGAGCGGGCATTTCCTTTGAGTTCCTCCCAGTTCAGTTGGCTGGTTTGGCTGTCACTCACAATCAGACTCCCCTGTTGGCGCAAAAGGCGTAAGTCCAAACTACAATTCCCAGAGACATCTGCCATACAGTCCCATTGTGGCTGGCTCAACTTAAAAGTCCAAGTTCTGATTTGCCAGCAGCAGGCTCCATTTAAAAGGTTCCCCACGCTGATTGGTCCAGTTCAGCAGTTCAATTCCAACATAGAGGAAACACACACAGAGTCCCAGCTGCAATAAAATAGGTTAGATAAACTGCAATCTCAAATGCTGCTAAATGATTACAGGCAAACAGTTACAGCTTTCAGATGAGCTCCTTTGCACTCTTAGCGACTGCAAAATGGAGTGAATTGGCAGCAGCCCAGGCGGATTCGGGCATTAGAACACACAGCTCCTCCCTCAATTAATTATGGTCACAAGCAGGCAGCTCTTAAAGAGACAGTACCAGAGGCTCTAAAAGCATTCACACTCAAGCAGCTTAAATGTGAACACCTCCAGTCTTGGAGCATTCAAGCAAGCTCCTGGAAGACTTCTGGGAACCCCCATTTGCAGGGGGTTACCCTTCCCAGCCTGGGAAAGTTTGGTGTCCGTGTCAAGCAATAACCCCATAAGTTTCAATACAACCATATACATTTTCATCAGTATCACATTATGCTCATACATGTAATCATCAGTCAGTATATCACTTCACCAGAAACACATTTCTGAAATTTTGCAGTACGTCACTCTTTACATAGTATTACACAAACATTGTACCATAACTCAGGTTATTACCTCTTGTACATGAAACCTGAAGACAGGGGTCCTTCCCTATCAGCTACCTTGGGGCTAGATGGGGCAGGGCACCATACCTAGAGGGCAACACAAGTAACTTGGAGTAAGCTCTGATGTTCAGTTTGGGCAATGAGCTTGGGGACACATACACTCCTTTTGGACAACATTGGAGAGCAAGTCCAAAGGCCTCCCAGGGAATCATAACAGAAGTGCACCACAGGCTTTACAGCTCGACCAGTCTTTCTAGGGGAACTGTTACAGTCTCTGCACTCTGAGCCTCATTTTCAGCATTGTCCTCACTTGTCAGGGGAGTCTCCATTGGGGTAGAGAGGCTAGAACTTGGGGCACTTTCAGCTCCAGGAGTTACAGTCTCTGAGTCCACAACACTTGGCTCACATGGAAGCTTTCTGACACTGACAGTGAATTATCAGGGCACTCAACACACTCTTCTTGTTCTGGTATGTCACCAGTCTGTTCCAGTCCATCATTTTCTCCTCTGAAAGCTCAAACAGTTCAACCATACACATGATTCCATATCATCTGACTTAATGCTTTGCACTTCACTTTCTGGGAGCATTGGCTCCAGGGACAAAGGTGGGGCTTAGACAGTCCAGAAGGCCCAGCTTCATCTCCAGGATTGACTAGGGATTGTCCCAAACAACTGACTCAGTTCATAAGAAGGGTAGTATTCAAAACCACACTACTTTCCTCTGACATGGACTGACAGTCATGTTCAACTGGGACTGGTGTAGGGGAACACTTGAACTCAGCTTCTGTAGGTGCAGACTTTCTTGATTTCTTCTTAGCAGCAGCTCTAGTCACTGGTCCAGAGGGACATTTTCTGGGGCTCAGACTCAATCAAGATTTGTCCAATGGGCAGTAAATGATTTCTATGCATTGTTTTAACATCTTTTGAATTATTCTCGGCCTTACTTTGTACACAGGCAGATCAACTAGTTTGCCCACTACAATGTGAGGGAGATGGTGCCATCTGTCAGCAATCTTATGTTTGCCATGCAGTCCCAGATTTCTTAGCAATACCGGTCTCCCTCTTGGAGTTCCTGTGCTTTCACCTTTTTATCATACCTTTCTTTGTTGGCCAGATTTCTTTTGGCAGCCATGGTTTGAGCGAGTTGGTATGCATGATACCTACAACTTGTTTCGTAGTGCTCAGAAAATACAAAATGACACAACTGGTTCATCTCCCATTCCACACTATTAAACTGTGGTTTCTCCTACTCTCATCCTATTGTCAGGGACTTAGAACTTAACCTGGCCCTCTGTCCACCACTCTCCCACTGACCTGTCGGCTGTCTCAGGAAAATGACTTCTCATTGCCCATATGAATATTAGGAGCATTACAGGCACTTTGCTGATCTCGAGGCATGGATGAAAGTGTACAATCCTGACCTACTGTGCCTATCTGAAACATGGCTCAAGCCTCACATTCTGAACTCCTTATGTTCCTTGCCCAATTATTCCTTGGTACAGAGAGATAGACCTTCCTCAAAATGTGGAGGGGGTCACTATCCTCTATAAAACCATCTTGATGTTACGGTCTGCCCACCCACTGGCTCATCCTCAGTCTGTGAGTCCCTACACACAACCATTGCCCTTGGTGCAAAAACTCCACATTGTCTGTGCCTACAACCCACCCACTGGAGGTATCACAGGTCTTCAGGATTCACTTAATCAAACCGTCACAAACTCCAAGCAAAATGAGGTCATAATCTTTGGTGACTTTAACCCTAAACTGTCTGGGACCAACTCACAGCACACTGCTGACACTAGCAGAGCTATAACCTGCACCAGATCTTAACTTGAACCCACTAGAACCACCCCTTCTCTAACTACCTCCATCCTCATAGACTGGGTACTGGTGAATCGCCTTGACCATGTGCAAACTGCAGGCATCTTGGCAGATGCTATCACAGACCACTCCCCACTTTCTATGTATGGAGCCCAGAGACTGCTCCCCATCCCTCCACGCTACATCACAATTACCAACTTTGCTAAACTAGGCGTGGAAGCTTTCCTCTTGATGTATCCTGTATCAACTGGTCTGACATCTATCACTCCTATGATGTTCAAATAGCCCTTGATATCTTCATTGATAATTTCACAGCACTTCAGGATAAATATACCGAAGGTCACCAGAAGGGTCGGGGTAAACTAACAAGATGGCTACACAAGGAACTGCTGGCTAACCTGCACACACAGGACAAACTCTGGAAGAAGGATAAAGTGTCAGACTACCAGAGGATTACAATACCTACAGGGCCTCTCTGAGCACCTGTAAAAACAAATCAGAACAGCAAAGAGCTTCTACTGCAAGGAACTGCTCACAAACTCTGCTGGTGACCTAGAAAATTCTGGACACGCATCAAGACCTTTCTTGGGGCTACCCAGTCATTGACCCAGGGATATGATCCTGTTGTACATTGCAATGACTTCGAACACTACAGCGAATGCACCTTTAATAGATTATTCATGGACCTGTCTCAGTACACCTCATCCTTGCCTTCACCTCCCACAGCATCTCAGCCTTACTGCACACCCCAGAGATCTGCATCTGGTGCTGACCACTGCCAACTAACTACACTCCCCTCTTTCCACTTTAAAGCTATATCTAGATCTGAGGTCCAAAGGCTATTGCAAAACATATCTGACAACACTAGCCCGGCTCAGATTCACTCGAGTCATGACTCCTGAAGCTAGCGGCACCATTGATTGCCTCGCCACTGGCCAAGATTTTCACTCTGTCTCTCTTCCTTGGTGTTGTCCCAGATCTCTGGAAGATTGCCCGAGTTACGCCTATCCTTAAAAAGGAGACCCAAAGGATATCAACAACTACAGGCCCATGGCCATCCTCTCTGTGCTAAGCAAGCTACTGGAGAAGCTTGTTGCAACCCAAACCATTGACTATCTCACAAGAGCAACCTTCTCTCAGACACTCAGCATAGTTTCAGAAAAGATCACAGTACCTCAACCGCTCTTCTCAAATTCTCCACTGATGTGCTCTGCAACATGGACAAAGGCCTATTCGCTGGAGCAGTATTTATCGATCTTACCAAAGCTTTCGATCTTGTTGATCATTCCCTGCTTCTCTCAACCCTGCAAAGACTTAACTTCTCATCCTCAGTAGTTGACTGGTTTAACAACTACCTATCAAACAGATTACAACTTGTTAAATTCAACTCCGCTTTCTTGGATGTGACCACCACTGACATTGAGTACCCCAGGGCTCCATTCTGGGACCCCTTCTTTCTTGCTATACATCAACAACATAGATTGTGCCATACTCTCCTGCTCAGCTATCTTATACGCTGATGATCTCGTCCTCTACTACAGTGCTGACAAAGTTAACATCATTAACAAAAACTCTCCTCGGATTTCAGAAATGTGCAAACACTGGCTAAATGCTAATAAGCTCATCCTCAACACAAAAAGACTCAAGCCATGCTATTTGGCACTGCCCCAAACTCAGGGCTTGGTAAGGAACCTCCTAGTCTATGATTCTGGGGTCTCTCTCATCGACTGTGTCACATCCTTCAAATACCTGGGAGTCCTCCCCGATAAATCCCTGATTTCAGTCTGCACATTCAGTCAACCTATAAAGCAACAAATGCCAAACTTGAATCGTCTATAAGACTTGTCACCTGCTAACACCATCCATAAATTGGCAATTGCCAAGGGTATTCTGCTTCCAGTGCTGACATATGGTGTCTCCACTTTGTTAATGCCCATAAGACTGCTCTCCATAAATGGGATGTCCGTATAACAACATATGTCGGTATGCCTCCTCTTCCCATCGCCTCAAGCACCACTGCACACTGTATAGTGACCTAGGCTGGCTCTCCCCAGCTGCCTACTGACTATATTCCTAGGGACCTCACAGACTCTGTAATCCAGTAACCAAACCCTCCTCCCTTGCAGCTCTCACTTGTACCACAGACACCTGCCCACAGACTATGCTCGCAAACAAATTTCTACTCACCATACCCAGGTGTCTTACTTCAAAAGGCTCTAGAGCATTTCACTGCACTGTCCCAGCCATCTGGAACTCCCTCCCTCCTGCCCTGAGGCATGCTAACTCCCACCCAATCTTCAAAAAGAACTATATCGCCACCTGTCCCGGACCCTGCACATGCTTTGATCCCACTTAATGCCTCACAGCTAACCACCCTATTTCACCCAAGACACTGCTGCACTTCTAAACAAGCTTTGCATATAAAATGTCTTTATAGCTGCCACTTAGCCCAGTTTCAGTTATTTGCATGTACTAATGTCACTTTTGTCATCTCTGCGCTATATATATTATCTCAGTACTGTCTGACTTGATCTGTATTCTAACCTACCTGTATTATATACTTGTACCTGTACTATATACCATGTATTGTATAATCTCATCTCATTTTATGTATGTAATCTCCCAGGTCGTGCCTGAAAATAGTCAGCTTTGGCTAGTGCACCCAGCCCGCGTAACAAAAACTAAATAAATAAAGTAAATAAATAAATGGATTTAGCTGGGCCTTAACTTTGCACATACTGTAAATAGTTGTCAGCTTGAACCCCATCAGGAGAGACCCCAAAACACACATCTACTGGCAGTCGAGCTTCTCTTCCAAACATCAAGCGGTGGGGAGAACCGGTGGCATCACTTTTGGTGCAGTTGTAGGCATGTACCAGGGTGCTAATCTGTTGGCTCCATCTAGGCTTGTCCTTTGGGTGGAGGGTACCTGCATATCTAGCAAGGTGCAGTTGAAACGTCCAGGCTGTGGGTCCCCTGGGGGTGGTAAGGGTGGTTCTGGACTTCGCACTCCCCACAGAGAAAGCATCTTTTGATCAGATGACTCTAAAGTCTCTCCTTGATCAGAATGGATTCTTTTGGAGCCCCATAGTGAACAAAAGTTTTCTACAAGTACCTTTGCCACAGTGGATGCCTCCTGGTCCTTGGTGGGAAAGCTTGGGCATATCTCGTAAAATGGTCAGTGACCACCAGCACATTACTAATATTTCTTTGATCTGACTCCAAACTCAGAAAATCAATACACACCAGCTCCATGGGTGCACTGGTGGTGATGTTAACAAGGGCAGCCCTCTGGGGAAAAGCTTTCTCTGTAAGCAGGCTACAAGTTCGAATGTGTTGCTCCACATCAGCCCCCATCTTAGGCCAATAGAATCTGGATCTCTCAAGTCAAGTGTTCTGTCTATACCAAGGTGTCCCATGTGGTTGTGTAAGAACCTCAGTACTGAGTCTCAAAGGCAGTGGGCAGCACTAGTTGTTGTTTGTCTACTTGTCCCCTCTGTCTACTGTTTCTCTGTATAACAGTCTATTGATCAGTTTCAACTTAGGACCTTCTTTGTAAAACAATGCAGTTCTCAGATCAGTGGAACGTAATTTGGACACATCTTTCCCTGCATAGAGAGCTTCTAAAACTGATTTGATCATGAGATCTTGGGATTGAGCCCACCAATACTGTCATTGTCCAGCTGAGGCGGTGCACCAATGTCTATTGCAGAAAAGTGGCAATAAGCAGGTATATGCAATTCTCAGAGGGTCCCAAACAATCCACCATACAGTCCACTCGTCGGACATTTGTTCCTCCCTGTCAAACTTCTGGCAGAGTGCTCGAATATCAGGTTCTGACAGTCTGACCCAGTCATTCTGAGGAACAGGCCTCCGGGAGAGAGTATCAGCATCTATCTGGTTCAGGCCTGCTCTGTATTCAACAGCATAATCATATGTAGATAATGCAGAAAGCCACCATGGCCAGTAGCATCCAACTTAGCTGGAAGTCTGCACATAGGTCAAAGGATTATTGTCAGTCTTTACTAGTATCTTAGCCCCACACAAGTACTGTAGAATTGGTCAACAATGCCCACTTCAAAGCTCGGAACTCTAACTTATGTTACAGGATAGTTCTTTTCGGATGGGGTCAGGCTTCTACTGGCAAAGGCCACTGGTCCCAGGCCATTCTCATGCTCTTGGTACAACACAGACCCCAACCCTTGCAAGCTAGCATCAGTGTGCAGGACATAAGGTTTTGTTAAGATCAGCATAGGCCAACACTGTAGCATGGGTAAGTTGATATATGATCTCAAGAAAACAGTCTCACAATCAGGAGTCCAGCGGGCCCCAAATACTTCACTTGGACGAAAATACACTCTTTCAGTCTCGAGGGACGCTGACTTTTTGTATCTTTTGTGGGTTGGGGATATCCTTCAGTAAGGTTAAGTAAAGAGCAGATCTCTCTGAATAGTCCTTAATGAAACGTCGATAATAACCACAGAATCCCAGGAATCTCTGCAGTTCTTTTATATTTTTGGACTGTGACCAGGTGGTCAAGGCCTCAACTTTACCTGAGTCGGTGCGATTCCCTCGGTGGATACTATGTGTCCCACATACTTTACTGATGTTTGAAAGAATTGACACTTATCAATGGAGAGTTTAAGGCCAAAGTCTTCCAGTCGGTCCAACACCTTGAATAATCTGCTTTCATGTTCCTCCAGTGAGCTGCAAAACACAATAATATCATCTAGGTATACCAGGCACTCTAGTAAGTTCATGTCCCCCTACTGCACGCCCACCAATCATTGAAAAGTGGCTGGGGCACCTGAAATCCCTGCGGCATCCTCATGAATTCATAGAAGCCAAGCGGACAGATAAAGGCTGTCTTCTCACTAGTCCTCTGAGCCATCGGGATCTGGTAGTACCCCTGCGGAGATCCATCACAGAGAACTACTTGCTCCCGCTTAGGCAGTCCAAAGTATCCTGAATACGGGCATTGTGTACTGATCAGGATAGTCCGCTGGTTTAAAGTGCAGTAATCCATGACATCCTTACTGTCCCATTTTTTTTCTCACTACCACAATGGGGAAGCATAGGGCTTCGGATTCTTGTATTACACCAGCAGCTAGCATCTCTTGCAGGTGCCATCTCATATTATCTATGTCAGCAGGTGCAAGGCGTTGAGACCTCTCACGAAATGGCCTTTCATCATGCTGCCAGATGTGGAGCTCAGCTTCTTGCACGCATCCTACGTCCCATTCCTTTAAAGAAAACACCTGGTCTCTCTGGGCAAGCTTCTCACTGATCCTCACTTTCCATTCAGCTGGCAACAGGAGTCACCGAATCAAACAAGTCAGGCGCTACTCTGTCATTCTTCCCCGAACTCTTTACTGGGTAGCACTGCAGTGTCTGCACAGTGCACATTAGCCAGCGCGCAACCTCTATTTACTCAAATCTCTCTGTCAGACACATTATGAACTTGAACCATTACCCTTCTGGCATAAGCATAGGCTCTAGCAGGCAAAATACTAGCCTTGACTAGCAGTCCCTCTGGCAATTTTCCAACGCTTGGTGCATCCAACATTAATCTTTATTCTGGACATCCTTTCTGATACGACCTCTCCTGTAAGGTACATTGGGCATTTGGCGCCAGGATCAGAGACTCAGGATCCTTTTTCCAGACAACTCCAACCGGTTCCTCTGGTTCCACTTTGTTAGCATCTCTCTGTGCCTCATAGGCCTTCTTGATCAAGGCCGAAATTCTTAAAGCTCTACTAGTCCTTGACCCTGTTTTTCATAACACAACTGTGCCAGCCATCTAAACATATGTGCTTTAGTCCCAATTAGTAAAGGAACCCATCATACAGTCCAGTAGGGGGACACACTAAGGCCAGAGCCTCTACTTGCTCTCACACCCCAGCCACGGAGGTGGAAAAGACAGCCAACTTGATATATCCCAAGTAAGAGTAGACCTTCTCACTTAACCTCAGACATGCAGCCCTCCAACGGTTGTAAGGTACGTCTAGACAAATGCTTCTTGACACCAGTCTTGGAACATAATTGTCACTTGGGAGCCACTGTCTAATACAGCTCTTGTAGACACTCCATTCACCTTACAGTGGTTTCCATGGAGGGACCCACTATCCTGGGCCAGTCTGAGAGGCAGTAGCGGGCCTGGGCAACTGACCTTGCCACAAGGGATGTGAGTTAACATTTTGGGACCTTTACTGTGGTCATTTCATGCACTTCTTAACCACTGTTTTGTGCTCCAAAGCTCCCTTGTAGCTGGCTCACCACTCTCTCTAAGTCTTTCCGAGACCAGCATTCCCTCTTCATGTGCCCATTATTCCATAATTATGGCAAAATTTGTCAGCTGGAAGTTTGGGGTGACCGAAACATCACATTGTGGGCTGCAGCATTGGTACTATCAATAGAAAACCTTGGGACCACCTCAGCCAGCAGTGGGTGAACATTTGGAGACATCTCTTCAGTTCCCTAACTTCCATGGTCAAGGCATCAAGTTTCAAACTGTTGTCAACATGAGGTGCCTGGGTGGGCACCCCACCCCTCATAGCAGAAGCAGTCAGGCAAGTGTCAGTGCCTCGTACTCATAGGAGCGGCCTTCATGATGAGACTGTCTGTTGTTTTCCTAATCTCCCGCAGCAGTTCCCATGGTGGCACACCCTTTACTTTCTCAGAGCACTCACTAACTGCCAACCCTTACCCTGAACTTCACTTGATGGGTCACCCTCAGTCACTCGGTTGTAGCAGCAGCTATTGGTGCAAGTCCCTCCCGGGGTCTCCTTTCTCAACTCCTCGAATTTCTCTCATTAGCTCATCATAGGAGAGTGGGGATTCCAGTTGATTGGCCAGGCGAACTGAAGCAACAGCAGTTCTGAGAAGGGGGCAGACTAAGGATCCTGTCCAGCCTGGTTTGGTCCAATTCAATCGCTGGCAAACTACCCTTTCTGAGGCATTCTTGCAACAATTTTTCCAGCCGAGATACATACGCAGAAAACAACTCCCCTTGGTACTGTTGTACATTTCTTACTCTCCACCACAGGTCCTTATCGGAATCTGGGCTCCCATACACATTCTCCAAGGCCTCAAGATAGTCCTGTGCAGTCGCTTCAGGGTTACTGGCCCGTTTGGCACAGATGGTAGCCAGGGCAGGACCTCGGAGGCTCTCACTTACCCTCTTTCACTTTTCTGCTTCCAAGCATTGCCATTCTAGCACTTGAGGGCAACATAGTCTATCCAGGTCTCCCAGTCATCCTCCCTTGTGGGTGGGGAGGGTGCGGAGAAAATTTTCAACCTGTGGTAAGAGTCGTGACTATTGGCAGGTACAGACAAAGGGCTTGCACTGGCACAGAAAGGGGCAATAACGGTGCTGGAGGGGAGAGGGTGTTGGTGGAGGAATGTTCTCAGGTGGCAATAATAGTTTCTTTAAATCCTCCACAGTTTTCCCTTTCTCCAGCAACAATTTAGTAAATTTCTCCTCAGAAGTTTCAGATAGTGGGGGGCTTGTTCTCCCGGGTCTTTACTGTCTTTAGTTATCACTTTCCAGGCAGTGAGGGCTTCTCTGGGTAATGGTCTGTGGCACTTTAGAACTGTCTGTAGGGACCTTACACTCTATTAGAGCCATGAAAGTTTGGGCGAGCAGATTAGCCAGACACCCCACCACCACAGGGTTTTAGAACATTTGACTTTGGAAAGTATTCCATCTACAGTGTCCGTACTGGTACCAGTGGGATATCCAAGACAAGTATAGCATTTTGATGTCGATCTCCTGCCCAGTACACCACTTCACCAACCAGTGTACAGCCGCTTCTGTTGGGGTATCCATTTATTTTAACAGTAATTAAATGTGGCCACTAGAGGACGCTAATCCCAGCAGTGCCTTCAAGATGTAAACTCCTAGCTGGTGCTATCCCAAGGGCTACTACCCTGCCTGCTTAACTACTAACAGGGTGAGGGGCCTAGGTCCAATGGCGAGTGCCTCACCCAGAGGTCAGGGTTTGCAGTAGTTAAACTAGCTTGGTCACAGCCCTCTGGGATACTGTAATCCCCTTCTTCCCACTAGTGGCCCACACAATGCATCAGGAATATCTTCACAATGTACACTTACCTCCAGGACTGGCTCTGTTGACTGGACTCTGGGAGCCCTTGTAAAACAAGATGACGCAGTGCAAAACCACAGTACAATACTTTAACATAAACGAACACCTCAGTCAGTGTAACTTTGCTGAAACAAACAGATCTGATTTATTTAAGGAGCTGTAACAAGTACAGGGGAATCAGGTTAATTAGGTTAAACACATTAATAATCACAGTACTGTGTGCATATTCAGAGTCCCAAATTGTCACTTTCACTGGGTACCCAGGATGGGAGGGAGCTAGCCAGGATCGGTGCAGCTGGTTGGGCCCTGTGATGGAAAAACACTGGCACAATACCCAAATTGTAATCCGGAGCCGGTTGGCTCAGTTCGTGGAAAAAAAAAAAAAACAACAATTAGATGACACACTTGCAATTTGATAAACAGATAGCAGGGAGCTACCCTGCTTTGTACTCACAAGCTCAATGCTGGGAACTGGATGGAAGGCAGATTGTCCTGGATTGCCAGGAGGAGCAGACCATGTGGACAAGGTCCTTGTGACTGGACCCCACTGCAGTTTACAGCAAATGGATGTAGTCTGGATTAAGCTGCAGGTTTACTTCCAGCTTCATGCACTCAATTCACTGTACAGGATTTGAAACTGATTCTCCACAAGCACTACACACATTTATATGTAAAAGGAAAGTACTATACCAGGCAGGCTGCTTCTCTATCCCAATCGCAATTACTCGCAATACCTAGGAGAACACACAGCAGATACAGTTCCTGACAGACCGAAGCGATTCAGCAATTTCTCCAGTCTTCACAGGTGAGCTGGTTTCTACTCTTCAGATCTCCTTGATTCTCTTCACAGGTCGGATTCAGTCTGAACAGGCGCTTGCACAAGCTGCAGACCGAAACTTAGGGCCTTACACGATTCCCGTGCTCAAACTACACACCAAAAAGCACACAGCTCCACTTCTTCACTGCCCAAACTGATCTGATATTTCCAGTGGACAGAGCTGGCCTTCCTTTGAGTTCCTCCCAGTTCAATTGGCTGGCTTGGCTGTCACTCACAATCAGACTTCCCTGTTGGTGCAAAAAGGCCAAGTCCAAACTACAATTCCCAGAGGCATCTGTCAACAGTCCCATTGTGGCTGGCTCAACTTAAGAGTCCAAGTTCTGATTTGCTAGCAGCAGGCTCCATTTTGAAGGTCCCCATGCTGATTGGTCCAGTTCAGCAGTTCAATTCCAACACAGAGTGGAAACACACACTGAGTCCCAGCTGCAATAAAACAGGTTAGATAAACTGCAATCTCACAGATGCTGCTAAATGATTACAGGCAAACAGTTACAGCGTTCAAATGGGCTCCTTTGGACTCTTAGCAACTGCAAAATGGAGCGAATTGGCAGCAGCCTGATGGGATTCGTACATTCGAACACACAGTCCCTCCTCAATTAATTATGGTCACAAGCAGGCAGCTCTTGAAGAGACAGTACCAGAGGCTCTAAAAGCACTCACACTCAAGCAGCTTAAATGCTGAACACTCCCAGTCTTGGAGCATTCAAGCAAGCTCCTGAAGATTCTGATAACCCCCATTTGCAGGGGGTTACATGCGGATGACTCCTTTTATTTCTGACATCCCCACAGACCTCCTTACCAGAGCTTCTATTTGAACTGGAAAGATATGGCCAAATTTCAGGATATAAAATTAATGTGGATAAATCAGAGGTTATAAGGTTTGAAGCTCATTTCCCATTTAGATGGGCCCCAAATAACACAGTTCAGTATCTGGGCATTAAAATATCTCCTCCCTAACTGATCTCTTTAAGCTGAACTATAAGAAATTATGGGCAGAGATTAAGACAGACCTGATGAGATGTGGAATGCTCCTCTCTCCCTGGGAGGCAAAATCGACACTATCAAAATGAATATCCTACCCGTTTTCTATTTCTATTCCATGCCCTTCCCATCGATATACTAGAGCATTTTTGGAACAGTATAAATAAGACCCTCCTTGCTTTTTTTGTGGAGGAAAGGAGGAGAAGAGTTTATCAATCTATGCTATCTCAGCCCCGGGAGAGAGGAGGTTTAGCACTGCTAGATTTCAAGTGTAACCCCCTACAAATGGGGGTCACTAGAAGCCTTCCTTAGGTGAGCCTAAGTGCTCTCCCATCGGCTGGTGTCCTGTATTTCAGCCGATTTTAAAATAATTTAGTGAGAGTGCCTGATGCCTCCATGTACTGTCGCTTTAAGAGCTGCCAAACTGCAGTATAGTTAATTTGAACTGGGGACTGTGTGTTACCCTGCTAGAGTCCTGCCTGGGCCACTGAGCAGATCACTCCGGCTCTGCAGTCGCTATATGCAGGGGAGCACTTTCAAAAGATGTAACTATCTGCTGGTAATTTGTTAGACTGATAATGACAGTACAGTTTCTCTAACCTGCCTTTCTTGCAGCTGGACTCTGTGTTTTGCCCTCCATTTTGGATCTGAACTGCTAATGGGTCCAATCAATGGGGAGTGGTTCCTTAACATGGAGCCTGCTGGCAAATCAGAACTTGGACTCTCAAATGGAACCAGTCACAAGGGGCTTGAAGTGAAGAAGAGCCTCTGAGAAATGTAGTTTGGACCGTGGCGCCTTTTTCGCCACTAGAGGGAGCCTGTTGTGACTGGACAAGGAGAATCAGCCAACTGCAACCTTTTGATTTGGGAAATGCCCAGACTGTCTGCTGGGAGAGTCAGTCTGTGCATGGAGCTAGAAAGAGTGAGCAGCTCGTGGGGCTGCTGCCACGGGCAGCGGGAATCCACGCTGGAGGCCTAAAAGAAGCCTGTCTTTCTTGGAGCTTCCTGAAGGGAGAAAAGGACTGTGTTTTCTTGAATCAAGCGCCGGAACATGTGTGAAAAGGAAAGCAGTTGTTGTGGCCTAGATCATGGGCAACAAAGTGTGGAGAAGAGATTCTGAAGAGGAACCTTGATTTTCAGACAGAGATTCTGAAGAGGAGACTTGATTTTCAGACAGAGATTCTGAAGAGGAGACTTGATTTTCGGACAGAGATTCTGAAGAGGAACCTTGATTTTCAGATAGAGATTCTGAAGAGGAGACTTGATTTTCGGACAGAGATTCTGAAGAGGAACCTTGATTTTCAGACAGAGATTCTGAAGAGGAGACTTGATTTTCAGACAGAGATTCTGAAGAGAGCCTTGATTTTCAGACAGAGATTCTGAAGAGAGACTTGATTTTTGGACAGAGATTCTGAAGAGGAGACTTGATTTTCGGACAGAGATTCTGAAGAGGAGACTTGATTTTCGGACAGAGATTCTGAAGAGGAACCTTGATTTTCAGACAGAGATTCCGAAGTGGAACCTTGATGCTGAAGTGCCTTGAGGTTTGGGGCAGAAGAAGAACTGTGTTTGAAGTTGGAAGCTGAGGGAAACTGCCCGAGTGTTCGTGCAGCCAGTTGTGCTCAGTAGATTCGCCTGGGAAGCGTGAGACCATAAAGTTGGCCTGCATCCGCCAGTAAGTGCAATTGACAGCGACCCCGAGCTTTCAGAGTAAGAGAAGAAGCAGAAGTCATTTTGGGACCAGACTTAACCTGAAGAAGACCGAAAGTGTGCAGAATTGCGATCAGCCTGTCAGGACTCTGTGGTCTGGTACAGTAAGTGACCTTTACATATAAATGTGTGTAGTGCTTGTGGGGATTAAGCTCTGAGTAATTCCCATGTTGAGAACTGTGTGCTGTGCTGGGAGTATGATTCCCTAGCAGGGTTCGAACTGAATCACGTTTGAGTCAGAGAAGAATGCCTCTGTAGCCAGGCTTAATCTCCTGAAGTGACCAGCTGCTTGCCTGGTAGTGTTCTGTGTACATATAAAATGTGCAGTGAGCTGCAAGTCATAGCCAGCATCACTTGGACTGCATCTACCTGCATTGAGTGCAAGTGAGCCCTGCCACAAGGGCTGGGCCAGCTATTCTGTTTCTCCTGGCAATGCAGGACAATCTGCATTCCATTCAGTTTCAGCATTGAATCTGTGAGCACAAATCAGGGTAGCTCCCTGCCATTATCTAATTGCAATGTTCCATCTGATTACTTTTTCCTTTGTTTCTTCATGAACTAAGCCTACTGGCTCGGATTACAAATTGGGTATTGTGCAAGGATTTTTCCATCACAGGGCCCCAACCAGCTGCACCGATCCTGGATAGCCCCCTATCCTGGGTACGCAGTGAAAGTGACATTTTGGAACTCTGAATATGCACACAGTACTGTGATTATTAATGTGTTTAACCTAATTAACCTGATTTCCCCTGTCCTTGTTATTGTCCCCAAATAAATCAGATTTGGTTATTTAGCAAAGTTACACTGCTTGAACTGTGTGTTTGTGCTGGAATTACTGTACAGTGGTTATTGTATTACTGCGTCTTACTTTGCAGGGGTCCCCAGAGTCAAGCTGATCGAGCCAATCCTGGGGTAAGTGTATACTGTGAAGGTACTGCTGCTACATTGTGTGGGCCATCAGTGAGAAGAAAGGGGGTTGCAGTGTCCCAAAGGGCTGTGACCAAGCCATACCAGACTTCTTAACCCCGACCTCTGGGTGGAGGCACCCACCATTGGACCTAGGCCCTTCAACCTGTTAGTAGTTAGGCAGGCAGGGTAGCAACCCTTGGGATAGCGCCACATAGGGTTACACAAGCCTTACTGTCTCGCACACTCAAATAGCCCCAACTGTAACTTGGGTCAAACAAAGAGGGACATGGGCTGGCAGGAAATAGTCATACCAATCAGAGACCATCCTCTTTTCACTATCCCACATGCATCGATGACCCTGCAGGTGTGGATGGACCTCGTAGTCCCTGGTCCTGACAAACTCTGAGAATATGGGTGGAGGTTCGAAAGATTACCCAGACACCAGAGGAGATAGGACCTCTAACTTCTATAATAAGGAACCCTAACTTTGCCCCTGCTGGGTTTACCCTGGTTTCACCAGATGGAACCGACTTTCCCTGGCACTTTACAGATCCCTCATCGCAAACAACATGACACTCTCTTTCACTGACCTCCAAACAAAATTTACACAAGCTAAATCAGACTTCCATAGATATCTTCAAGTTAGGATTATTTGGTTTCAAATCAGCTGGCAACTAAAATTAGTAGAGACTTGACTGCATTGGAAAATTTCCTTTACTGGGCAGTCAGACTGGTGGAGAAAGGTAGGTTGGTGGCTGGGGCATACAAGATAATACAGGGAGACTGGGAGCAATCGTTGGAGAACTTTAGGCTAAAATGGGAGGAAGATTTGGGGATACCCATACCAGAGGACAAATGGAAATCGACATGGGAATGGGGATGGAGAACCATAGCTTCACCCTGATGGAGAGAATTTAAATGGAAATGTATGTCTTGGTTTTTCTACATTCCTCCATAACTAAACATTTCAAGCAGGAAACTCAGACCTCTACTGGAGAGGCTGTGGACAGGTTGGCACTCATTTCCATATCTTTTGGGAATACCTGAAAATTGCTGACTTCTGGTCCAAGGTACACAAACATATCACAGATATGTGGGGGGTCAAGTGCAGTTTGATTTTAACACCATGTTTCTGGGGATGGGGTGCTCACCCTCTGGGATCACAAACAGCATGCTCAAGCTTCAAATTCTGTATTTAGCGCCCAAAAGAAATACCAGTTAATTGGTTGCAGCAGAACCCTCCTCATTCAAGAACTGGACAGTAAGATTTGCAAACATTAAAAGAATGGAGGAATTAACCACTACCCTAAGGCTCACACTAGTCAAACATCAGGAGCTATGGACTTGATGAAATCTTTCACTAGACTTGGATCGGGGAGGCAGAGGAGAAGATACATAACCTGAAACATAGGGATCAAGATGGCCTGAGGATTCTGTAGTAAAGGTGGGGGTTACAGTGGTGATTGAGGGCACCTCATGGCCATCCCTCTATTCTTCACCAAATGGGCTAGGAATGGACTCTAGTCTCTAGCAATTGTACTAGCTGACGACAGTACCTGAAAGCACAAGTGTGGACTATGACAGAATTGTTTCAGTGGCATGTTGACCACAACTGAAAACACATTTGGCTAGCACTAGTACCATTTTTCCATAACCGGAGAAGAAACTGTAACCCACTCCAGGGGGTAAGAATTCTCTTCAGATGTTTGACCATTTGTCTAAAGTAATGAGGCGCCCTTATTGAACCTGTTAGTCCTGAACTGGGGGTTCTGCCACCCTTTGCTCCCAAATTCTGACTCAGCCATTCTTTCAGAGTCACACCTTAAACATTTGAAACACTTTTAGAATTGCTTTTGAATGAAACTTGGTATTCAGAATTCAAATTCACCACCTCGGTAGTGTAACGGTAGAAGTCCTGAATAGTGTGGTATAGTCATACCTTGGACATCACACACCTCAGCCAACTTTACTTCAAACAAAATTTGCATGTCTGTACTTACAGGAAAATTTTGTGCCTTCCCTTTAGGCAAGGAACACAACAGAACAGGTACTTGCTTCCTTTAGAAAAAGTCAGAATTCTTACTGTTAGACATTTCAGGCAGCTTCAAAACATCCAGGACCAAACAGGGATTGCCCTTGGATCCACCCACTAGCAGTCCTTTTCACCCCTCCAGGGATGAAAATCAGGAAATCCTGCTGTAGAAAAGGTCTCCACCACTTATCTTGGCAAGCTGGAGAATACCAGAACTAGGGTGAGAATTTGGGCTCTCAACTCAGAGCCCACTGGCAGAGCAGCTCTCACTCCCACACTTCAACTCTCACTCTCCAGACTATAACTACAACTGACTGATGTCTCAACATTCTATCTCCCACCTCAACAGCTGGCACAAGGGTTAGTGCTGCGAGAGTTCTAAATGAGCTTCATCACTTCAGTCTCAGCTGAGGCCAAGTAAACAGAAGAGTGAACAGGTGAAAACCATTTAACTAGTTAATCACCAGCTGCCTCTCCTGCCTAGCACTGATACTGAGGGGATTCTAGTAACTCCAGGGGACTGGGTGGTTACACAAGTTTATACAGTTTCTGTTTACCTGTTAGCATTTATGCTATTGAGACAGAAGACACGGTTATAAATTGAAATATACTACACAAGCCTAATAACCTGTGATATGCTGTTCAACAATTAACTCCACCACCTTACCACCCACCCTCGTGCAGAGGAGTGACATAGGATTGGTGTAAAACATGCATTTGTATCTTCTTAATAAAGAAACATGGCTAAAGATCACGATTCCTGACTACCGGTCTCCATCTCTGGTTATTCCATCCTAAGGCTAGACAGAGCAGGCAGAGGAGTGGAGGACACATATATCCTGCCTCCTCCAATACTTCCCAGTCTTCCCTCCTCTCCAACCCAGCAAACCCATGGCTCCTTAGCCATCAATGTATCCCTCCTTTCTCACTCACTATCTTTGTAGCCTATATCTATTGTCGGTCCAAATGCCCAGCCCACTGTGTCCCTTGACCTAAATTCCATTATCTTTCCTCTCTCAATCTGAGAGCTTTACATCCTTGGAGACCTTAATTTAAATTGCTTGTCCCCAATGACATCTACCACAAAATGCTATCAGTGCCCTCAACCTCACACAACCTAATTACAAAACCCACCCACCCTAATCATAAGACCCAAAACCACTCCCTACTTGATTAAGCCCCAACTTCCCACTCCCATAGAATCATCACCTCCGCATCCTTCCAGATGCTCTCAATGACCACAACCTAGTTTTCCGGTCAGAAAAGTTCACAGCCATAAATTCCCACATAAAATCCTACAAATACAGACTTATAAATCCTTAGAATTGGAACCTCTCCTGCATATCCTTGCCCTCTCAGACTGGTTCCTCTAGCAAGCACCTCCTCAGTTGATAAAGCCCTAATCTAGTTCAAAGACATCTTCCTAGCAAATTGGAATGCCTTGCACCCTGAAACAAACAAGGGTTAGAAGTCATCACCTCCCATGGATTACCCTTGAATTACTAGCCTGCCACAGAGCCAGAGATTGGGTCTGGAAATGGCACAAAGTCTCCCAGCTTCCAAATGACCTTATTTACCCGAAAACTCCATAATGTCTGCACCCGGCTACCAGGTTAATAGGAAACAGAGTACTTCAAATATACCTTCATGACTAACATCAACTCTCCTCCAAGTTCTGGAGAGTAGTCCATGCCTCTTTACCCCCCATCCTGTCCACCCACCCCTATACTTAAGATAACGCCACCTCATTGCTGATCCAGTTGCAGTAGCTACTGAATTCAACTCCTACTACACCACTTGTGCTGATGAGCTACTCTAATCCTCCCAAACTATGCCCCTCCCTCTCCCCTTCCCTATTGTCTATGAACGACCCCCTCCTCCTTCACTACTGTCTCCCCAAATGACACCCTAATGCCCTGCTAGTAGAGCAACCCTTCAAAATGTCTCCCTGGATGGCCGTGACCCAAAACTGCTATCCCTTTCAGCCCCAGCCATCGCTTCACCACTCTCTATTATCCTAAATCTCTCTTCTGAACCGCCTCAGTTCCTTCCCCATAGAAACACATAGTGGTCCTCCCTCCCCAAAGGCAGAGACCCCACCTCCCCTGGTAACTACTGCCCAATCTTTCTTCTCCTAACCTTGCCAAACTTCAGGAACATCTAGCCTCTTCCAGCTCATCGCTACCTTAATGACTCCTCCTTCTTCACCCCTTATCAATCTGGCTTCAGGAAAAATCACTCCACCACCTCCTTCCTTCTTTGGCTCACTGATTCTGTCCTCACGGAATGGACAATGGCCAAATCACAGCACCATTTTTGTTGATCTGCCAAAGCCTTCACACAGTCTCTCACCCTTCTCCTTGATACCCTATAAAACAGCTGGGCTAGCCCCTTTAGCCACAGACTAGTTCAAGGCATACTACTGGCAGAACCCAATCAGTCAAGATCTCTGACACAGTTTCCCACCCCTAACGATAAGAACTGGTGTCCCCAGGGATCAGTGTTAGACCCCATACTATTCTCTATTTTCTAAATGAACTCATGTCCACCTGCTCTCCCTTCTCCTCCATTCACATGTACGCTGATGATACAGTCTTGTATGCATCTGACTGCTCCACCAAGGCTGCATCCAACCCTGGTGGTCCCACGCCACTCCACCCTTATTGGCCAATCAGGTTATTCTTATCACCTCCCAAAAATCTGGAATTCACTTCCCCTCAAATTCACCACTCATTCTCTTGCTACTCATTAACTCTGCCCTCAAGAACTTCATTGCCCCTTCCTGTATCTGCCATGACCTCCTAATACCCCTCGCCATCTCCTCATAGCCCATATTACCATATGCCTACTCCCCACCACACCTGTTTCCCTCTGATCATACTCCTCCTAGTCCCTACTCTCCCTCCTGCTAAAGTGTTCCTCCTCCTTCTCCTTCTTTCTCTACCCTTAATCTATCTCCCTCCTGTGGCTTGATCATGTCCTTGTGCAGGCAGGAACCATGGCCGCGGTGGGCAACTAACTACCCCATTTCCCTATTTCTCCTTTACTGCCCCCTTCAGTCACTGCTAGATCACTGCCTGTGCAGGCAGGGTCACCTAGCACACTGGAGGGGTACCACCCCCACTATAGTTGACCTCTGTTACCCCCTCCCACAACATCCCTCCCCCAGCACCCCCACTCTCTCTCATCACTATATATAAATAACTCTCATCGTCTATAACCTGTGTCCTACCAGTAGAGCTGTCCACTGCCCTGCTCAGATAGGGATAACAGGACACTGTTGAATTTTAGAAAATGGGCAAGTAAATCCTGGGATTCTGACTGGCTAGGATACTAAGGTTATAGTTGGGTATTTCTGAATAGAGCCGGTTAAAACAAAGTCCCACTTTGGGGTGCCTATCACTTAGCGTGTTCCTGGGCTACCCCAAATTTTCAAATTTGCAAGCGCCATTTTTTCTTGACTTGCTTAGTGAGACTGACCTCCCTAGCCACAACCGGACCCAAACTGCCACACAAAACTAGTTGTTAGCCTTTGTTGCACCAAAAGACACAGCCCCATCACCCAAATGCAGCCTGAGTTGTTATTACAGTCCATTAAAAAGGAAAAAATGGCAAGCTTAAATTGGCGGTTCCCCGCAGCCCTGCAGCTCGTGCAGCTACCGCTGTTCCCCATTCCTCCACTCAGTTTTCCAGAACAACAGAGGTTTGCTTTTCTGAGCTATTTTCTTTTACTTTAATTCACTCCGGAATTCACTAAAGTAAATCTCCAGCACAGTCTACTCTGCGCTCACAGCAGTTGTCTCATCACCTCCCTTTCTCTGCTTTGCTTTTCATGCTGACAAACAGAAAGAAAGGTGGAAGAAAACAGAGTGGCTACACCTTTTTCTTAAAAGTTAAAAGGTACCTCATTCTATATGGTTGCATTTAATCTCCTTGATGCATTGGCGGCATTTCAAAGTGGGGGGCAGACCGATGCCAATAAAAAATCACAACCTGCATGTCTTCGGGGCGCAAGACACTCAACTTTCTCAACCCAAGCAAGTATGACTGATGATCTCTGCTGCTATATTGTGTGTGTGTGCGTGGAGAAGGGAGCAGCCATGACAACCAGCTTCTTTCAAAACTCTGGAGGCTGCTCATAGACAAAAATCCCTAGCGCAAAAAAACACACACAGATCATTGTGATACAGGCAGAGGAACTATTTTATTATGAAACTGGTTTTAAACTAATTTTGCATTAACTTTTTATTAAATTAATATTTTTACAGTGCCCATTTTCTAAGTGCAATAATACCCTCCAGGATGGGCGGTATTGGGAAATACCGGACCTTCCAGGGCTAGAAGGCCCTTCGCCTGTGACATCAGGCCTCATTGTGATGCTGGGCGGTCCGGTATTTCCCAGTACTGCTGCCCACCCTGTTGGGTAACATTGCTTACTCAACTCCCTTCCCTCCCGGATACTCCCCACCTACAGTGTACCTCACTCTCATCACCCTACTACACTCTACCTCCACCTCCTACCCCCTTCCAGTTAACATAGCCCAACACTGGCCTACCTCACGCCGCTCAATTAAGCACTTATAACCTACCCCTGTACCCATCTTATATGCACTTTAGTCTACCCTGTTGTCTCTGTTTGCCTTGAAAATTGTGTTCTGCCTGCATCTCTGTAAATTTCCTTTCCTTCTTCCATTCTGCCCTCTGCAATTTTTAGTTCCCTCCTGCCATTCTTCCTCTCTTTACTTCAATCATTGTAAATCTTGAATATCTATGTTACCTAATAGCTACCAATTACTATTGTGTCACCTTATCATCTAGTGCTACATATTGTTGCAAAGTTATTACATGTTTTCCAGTGTTACCAACTGTTGCCAAATTGTTATATGTGTCTTCATATCTACTATAGATAACTGTTTATTTATTTATTTAGCTTTTGTTTACGGTAAGTACACTAGACAAGTTGTATGCCTATTTTCAGGAACGACCGGGAAAGTACAACAGGTATTACAGACCACATCATTACAGCATAGCAGGTAATCAAGTGAATATTGTAACTTAGTACATTGAGTGTTACAGACCGCATCATAACAGCGTAGCAGGTAAACAAGTACAATATTGTAACTTAGTACATGGAGTCAGCAGAACAAACAGGCAGAAAAGGGATCATTATATATGACAGACAAAGGTAAAGTACATAATGAGCAAGCATTTGCTAGCATTGAGCATACATGTAGCATAGGCAAGTGCATAAGGAAGAGATGGACCTAAGTCAACAACAAGTCGGTTCAGTAAGTGTTCCAGGCAAGAGAGTACCGAGGAGTTACGGTACCTAGGACATGGAGCAGGGGTGGCTAAGGGCACTCGCAATGTGAGGCCAGCTTTAGGTGCCCCCACAGGATTTCCGAGACACTGATGGGAAGGGCAGTGGAACCAGCTCAGGAAAAGGTGTTCCAGAGCCTAGGAGCCCATGCAGCTAAGTCCCTGTCCCCCATAAGGGTGCGGGTTGGGGTACTTTTAGCACCCATGGACCATGGGAACTGAAAGGTTAGGAGGAGCGATCAGCAGGAGAGAGGAGCCGAGCATTGTTCTACTATAGTTAACTGTTGCATTGTTAGCCAATGTTATCCACCTGTAATCCCTCCTGCTCTCATTGTATGGAATTAAGCAAATTGTATTCCAACATTGTAGCATTTCTCTATATTCTATCATTATTGTTTCCTATCCCCCAGGTCATACCGAGACACGAGCAACTTGTTGCTCAGCGTGCCTTCCTGGTGAAACATTTCAATAAATAAATAAAAGTTATGTAGTGCATACTTTTACATAATAAAACAAGCATTTGTCAATGCCGAATGTTTCCTTGCTGGCATTGGTAGTGTAGAAGTTACAGAGTTGCATAATAGGAATGGCAGTGAAGTATTGAACCAAAGCCAACCCCACCACCACCCTGCAGAGAGTGACAGGCATTGGGGTGCGCCTTTGGGTTGTCAGGCATAACGACCATGCCATTTCACCACACCTCCCTGAGACACTGACAAATGTCACGGTGTGCCTTGGGGTCTTTGGCCTTATCGCACCCCATTCCATCAGGAAATACAGTGAGATGGGTGCGTATAGGAGAATGGAGTGAAGTTTGGGGCCCAAAGAGTCCGAGGCACCTTGATGCCTCTCACTGGCTGCAGGGTGTGGGTGGGGTGAATGGTATGAGCATTGCAGGCAAGAATCCCAAGTCACACCCCTGATGCCTATCATTCTCTACAGGGTGGGGCATTATGGTCGGAAACCCTAATGGCTCAGGCATTCGTTGGTATTTTCACTCAAATTTTCAACATGGTTTTTGTGACCCCACCTCATGAACAGTAGCAATATCAGTTTCTTAGCCAAAACTGCTTTTGCACAGCGACCACGGCATTTGGCACCACAGGTGCAAAACACATTCCAAACAGGATGTGAAAATGACAGCGGTACTGTTCATGGGGAGGTGTAAAAATGGCAATGTTGAAAATCTGCTGTGAAAATATTAAAAAAACTGGTGAATTCACGAATGCCATGAGAAACTGTGCAACGACACCGTAATGTAAGTAGTTTGGGATTTTTACAGCAGATTGTTAACACAGGCATTTTGGGACCTCCGATCATGAACAGTGTCAGTGTGTTTTCTTTATTTGTCCCAAACAATGATTTCCCACAGCAACCACGCATTTCTGCGCTAAAACTGTGAAAACACATT
Organism: Neoceratodus forsteri; assembly: GCA_016271365.2. Classification (NCBI taxonomy): domain Eukaryota; kingdom Metazoa; phylum Chordata; order Ceratodontiformes; family Ceratodontidae; genus Neoceratodus; species Neoceratodus forsteri. The sequence goes on along the minus strand of JADMNL010000043.1, from coordinate 8,154,010 downwards.
TCGGCCATGTTGTGGAAAATGGCAGTTGTACTGTTCATAAGGGTGTGGAAAATGCCACTGGTGAAAATCTGGACTGAAAATATTACAAATTCATGAACTTATGAGGTGGTGGAAACTGCAGATGCTCACTCATAACACAGTCATTTTTATGGAGTTTTGTCACCAAATTTTCAGCATAGCCATTTTAAGACCTCTGCTCATGACTAGTGTCACTGTGATTTTCTTAATCTGTCCCAAACATTGCTTTGACACCGACTGTACCATTGTGCGCTACATATGCGGAAACACATTTTGACGAGATGTGAAAAGTGGTAGCTGTACTGCTCATAAGGAAGTGCGTAAAATGGCACTGTTGAAATCTGGTGTGCAAATATTACAAATTCACAAACTTGCCAGTGTGGATAGGAACTGCGCAACATGCGCTCCTAAAACAGTCATCTTTGGGAATTTTTTCACAAAATTTTCAACATAGCCATTTTAACACCTCTGCTCATGACCAGTGTCACTGTGATTTTCTTAATCTGTCCCATACATTGATTTCAAGACACCAACTGGCCATTGAGCGCTACATGGGCAGAAACATCGCCAGAGCGTAGATGAAAAATGACAGCTGTACTGCTCATAAGGAGGTGTGGTAAAATGGCAATGTTGAAAATCTGGAGTGAAAATATTTAAAATTAGAACTTCACGAAAGGCGTGAGAATCATGCAATGCACGCCGGGTAGCCATTTTTTAGGAATTTTTCATTAAAATTTCAACACAGCTATTTTAAGATCTCTGCTCATGAACAGTATCACTGTGATTTTCTTAATGTGTCCTGTACATTAATTCTCAAGACACCCACTGCGCCCATTATAGCGCTACATGGCAGAAACACGCTTTGGGCAAGATGTGAAAATGACAGCTGTACTGCTCATAAGGAGGTGTGGTAAAATGGCAATGTTGAAAATCTGGAATGAAAATATTGAAATTCGCGAACTTACGAGCTTGCGAGAACTGCATAACACACGCTTAAACAGTCATTTTATGAATTATTCCACCAAATTTTAAAAATAGGCTTTTGAGCCTGCCTTATGAACACTGGCAGTGTCATTTCGTTAATCAGTCCCAAAAGGTGATTTCAAGACAGTGACTGTGAAATCACCCTTCTGGCCCGATTAACGCCATGACAGTGACAGCATTCATGAGAAGGGGTCCCAAAATCCCATGTTGAAAATTTGGCAAAAATTCCAAAAATGCCGAGATATGCAGCAAAGTTGAAAAACCCTATCTATTACATTATACAGCTTACGGCATTTCTTCAGTTCACGGTCGGCTTTGAAGAGTGCAGACGTGTTCCCGGTCCACAGAAGATCGTCGCGCCAGACTCGGGAGGTAAGTATGGGGTGAGAGGGTGGGAGGCAGGCTGCACAGTGGGTGGGCGTGGGTGGGTTGGGAGAAACGCCGAGAGAACTTTTCTTTTCTTTTTTTTTTTTTTTTTTTAAGGAAGACGACAGGGACGTTGCCACGCTTGGGTGGCTCCCAGTGCAGCATCTAGAAGGCTGTTTGGGGGCTGGAGCCAAGGGATTGGGCACCCGATCGCCACTCACGGACTTGTGCCACTTTGGGTGGGCTCCCAGCATAGCAGCTGTAAAACTGTTTGGGGGCTGAAACCGGCGGGGATTGGGCACCCCGTAGGCCATAGCGGATGTGTGCCACGCTGGGAGGGCTCCAGCGTGGCACCTGGAAAGCTTTTTTGGGGTGGTGGAGCCGACGGGCATTGGGCACCCGTCAGCCATACAGTATGTGTGGGGAGGCACGTGAGCACGCAATATGCATGTGTGCGTGTTGAGGGGGAGCTCTGCTCACTGAAGCAGAGCACTCCTTTCAACTGTATGCCACTGTAATTTCAACTGCTGTCATAGACAGCTGGAGCAGTGATTGGAGCACTGCGATCGCGCCTGCAAACACACTGACTGAATTGAAAGAAAGAGGCTGACACACCTCTGGAAAACTCGGATGATGGCACTATGTTTCTTGCACATGCGAGCAAGCAAACATAATGAGTTTTAAAAAGAAGTGTAAAAATTGTTTCCTATCACCTTTAAGGAAGGAAGGAATAGGAGATACTAAAAAGATAAAATAATACTTAATCTGATAGCGAGGTGTGTCATAAAGGTAGTCCTGCAAGATACAGAGAGAAACAAAGAAATATAAAATTGATTTGCAGATAAGGACCGAAGGTCCATCCGGCTGCCCACAGAAATAGGTCTATTAATTTAAAACAGCACAGTTTAATGTAGAGGAATTGCTCAGAAACAGAGAAGTGTAAATGACAAAGAACATATAACATGGAAGGTAAAGGAAGAGAAGAGGAAGAGAAGAGAAGAGAAAGAAAGATATGGGCAGTTTTGGGAGGGCTGCTTATATTTTCTTCAGCAGTTGTGGGTGCCTGTTTAGAAATACATGTAATCCCAGTTGGCCTAGTGGCCTGTAATTAATTATTTAGCTCTGGTTGTTTAGTGGCTATTGCAGGGGCCTTGGTGGCTGGGTGCAGCTTGAACAAAAAAAATATCCCTGGTATCCTGAGGGACAGGGTAGAACCACAGAGCTGCTGCAGCCTCTGTGTATGTTCTCCCTCTAATTGGGGTCAGCTGCTTAGCCATGGCAAGCATTTGTGTGTACTGCTCTCTGTAGGGGATGGAGGTAGGTGGTGAGCTCTGGCAGCTTGTGTGTGTGTCCTCTCTGAGCAGGATGAGAGGAGAGACAGCAAGCCACTGCAGCTCTTTGTGTGTCCCACTCTCTCTGGAGGGAGGCTGAAAGAGAGGCATAGTGCAGCAGTGACCTTTGATGTGTTTCCTCTCTCAGAAGTAAGACAGGAGGACAGTTGTCAAGCTGCTTTGTGCTTTGGTATGTTTCCTCTGCTCTAGAGGGGACGAGAGGATAGCTGCCAAGCCATGGTGGCCTTTGCTATATGTCCCTCTTTTGGTATGGGAGGGCATCCACCAAGTTGTAGATGCTTTTGTCTGGGCCCCTCTCCCAAGTGGTACAGGAAGAGAGCTATTGAGCTGCAGTTCAAAGAAGATGGCGCTGAGCTGAAAACACAGAAGTTGAGCTGCAGATTGAAGGCACAAGCAATGCATAAGTAATAACAGGAAAACATGGTGACATGAATTATTCTGGGATGTGATAGGGTACATCTGTGTGTAAGAGTCAGCTGTATCGAATGCACGTGTAAGACAGGCCCATAGCACCAGTGGCTGCCAAGGGGTAGAGACTGGTTTCTGCATGCCCTGACTGGCTAGCTTCCTGACACACCTAGACCCCTGTATCTCCCAACATGTGTGCTTTGCAATTTTACAAGCAAGCATATCTAGTGTCTTGACTCCCACTTCTCAAGAGTCAGGTGGGCGGAACTAGTGTTGGGACTCATGCTCCTCAGGAGCCCTTTTGTAAAACTACACCAGGCACTGGATCTAGTTTTGGAGTTCCCACCTCAGGAGCCCTCTAAACAGCCACGCCAAGCAGCTGATCTATTGTTTGGGGTTTTCTCCTGGAACTCCCCAATACAAGCTGAACTAGGTGGCAGATTTTGAGCCAGGCTGATTATGTGTTCTAGTGTTGGGGCTCCCTCTCCTCAGGAACCCCTCTGTACTGTTGCATAACACAGCAGATCTAGTGTTAGGGTTCCCAGGCTGGAATGGGTCTAAGTAGAATTTAGCAGACTCAGTGGACTCTGTCTTTTCTGCCTGTAAAATGTCTCCGTTTCTCCCTCGTTTGAAACCCCTCCTTACAACTGCACTAGGTGGTGGATCTGGTTTTGGGCTCCTCTCTCAGAAGCCCCCCCTGTACAACCACACACCTGATGTAACTTGTGTTAGGTTCACCCTTGGGAGCTCCTCTGTTCAGCCACTCAGGTGGCGAATCTAATGTTAGGCTGTAGCTCCTTGAGAGCCCCCATACAGTTATGCCAGCTGGAAGATTGTGTATTAGCAGCTCCCACTCCCTCATGGTACTACAATACTATGTGGTTCATGCCCTTCTTCCCAGTCACTGGACCCATCAGAACCATATAACTTAATTATCTGGTCAGAATGAATCTGAGCATTTTCCTCTCAGACTAGTACATGACAAAACGGTGGCACAAACAGCTGACCACCTATGACAACAATCAGACCCCAAGCAGAGGATGTGACTCCCCAAATAAAGCCTTTTTGTTTCAGCACAGATTATGCTAATAACAGTGTATGTGCATCATGGCAATGATCACATTAGTACCTGCTATTCCAGTCAGGATCATCTGCAGCGGGAGTATTTGGCAAGTCAGGCCTCAGCAATGTAATAAACCCTCCTTCATGAGCCGCACTGCTACTGTGTGGCTCCTACCCCTCCCCACCAGCACTGCTGTAGCTGTCAGAAACATAAATTTAACATAGAAACATAGACTTTGACGGCAGATAAGGACTGCTTGGCCCACTAGTCTGCCCATTTCCCTACCTACAGGATAAGCTGCAGATCCTAGTTAACCAACAGCCTATTTCTTCCTACCCCCACTTATGTCTGTCCCATGCATTCTTGAATTCTCCCACAGTTTTACACCCACAACCTCCTCAGGAAGGCTGTTCCATGGTCCACTACAAAAAATACTTCCTCACATTGCCCTAAACCGTGCCCCCTCTATCTTTAAATTGTGTCCCTTGTTCTTGCACATCTCTTTTCTGAAAGATGCTACCTCTTGGACTTTGTTGATTCCACTGAGGTACTTAAAGTTTTATCATGTCCCTCTCCCTCCTTTCCTCAAGGGTATACATATTAAGCTCCTTTAGTCTCTCCTTGTATGGCTTCTCTTGCAGACCCTGCACCATTTAGTTGCCCTCCTCTGGACTGCCTCTATTCTGTCTATGTCCTTGAGATAGGGCCTCCAGAACTGGATGCAGTATTCCAGATGGGGTCTCACCAACTGTCCGTACAGAGGGATAACAACTTCCTGTTTTCTGCTGCTGATGCCTTTCCCTATACATTCCAGTACCCCCAGCCCTGCCTACAGCCTTCTTATGTTGCTTGCTAACCTTAAGATCATCTGATATGATTATCCCCAGGTCCCTTTCCATTTTTATTATGTTTGCTTGCACGATGTGCAAGAAACATAGTGCCATCATCCAGTTTTCGGAGGTGTGTCACCCTCTTCCAATTCAGTCAGTGTGTTGGCAGAGCGGCCCCAGTCCACCACTGCATTCTGGAGCTGTCTGTGACAGCTCCAAAATGCAGTGGCGTACAGTTGAAAGGGGAGCTACACTTCAGTGAGCAGCCATAAGATATCGCCTGCTCATGCGCAGCTCCCTACACACGCACACACACACACACAACGCACATGACACTGTGTGCTGCCCCTCAGGCACACACGTGTACAGCCAACTTGCCCAATCCCCATCGGCTGTGCTGCGCCCCCAAAGCCTTCCACATGCCACGCTGGGTGCCCACCCCAGTGTGGCAACTCCTGTATAGCTGACGGGTGCCCAATCCCCGTCGACTCCATTGTCCTCAACTCCCCTAGTACTGGGTGCCATGCTGGAGCCCACCCCAGCGTGGCAAACATCACGTTCGTCAATTTAAAAAAAAAACAACCTGTAAATTAAAAGCGGTCCCATGCAGTCTCGGCCCCAACCCACAACCCGCACCACCACTGTGCACCTGCCTCTCCACACCCCACCCCATGCTCTACCTCTGGAGTCCGGCGACAATCTTCAGTGGACGGGAACACGTCTGCTCTCTTCAAAGCCGACCTGAACTGAGGAAATGCCGGTAAGCTGTATAATGGGATAGATAGGGTTTTTCAACTTTGTTGCATATTTCAGGCACTTTTGGAATTTTGCACCAAATTTTCAACATGGGGTTTTGGGACCCTTCTCTCATGAATGCTGTCACTGTCATGGCATTATTCGGGCCAAGGGTGATTTCATGGTCACTGTGCGAAATCACCTTCGGACTGATTAATGAAACAACACTGCCAGCATTCATAAGGTGGGCTCTCAAGAAGCCTATTTTGAAAATTTGCGGAAAATTCCAAAATGACTGTTTTCAGTGTGCATTGCGCAGTTCCTACGCAGCGCTTGTAAGTTCACAAATTTCAATATTTTCACTCCAGATTTTCAACATTGCCATTTTATTACACTTCCTATGAACAGTACAGCTGCCATTTTTCATATGCCCTTAAATGTGTTTTCGCACATGCAGTGCACAATGGTGCTGTTGTGTAAGCAAGCAATGTTTGGGACAGATTAAGAAAATCACAGTTACACTGTTCATGAGCAGAGGTCTTAAAATGACTATGTTGAAAATTTGGTGACAAAAGTCCATAAAATGACTGTGTTATGAGTGAGCATTGCGCAGTTTCTACGCACCATCGTAAGTTCATGACTTTGTAATAATTTAAGTCCAGATTTTCACCAGTGGCATTTTTCCACACTTCCTTATTTACAGTACAGCTGTCATTTTTCACAACATGGCCGAAGTGTGTTTTCACACTTTCAGCGCAGAGATGCGTGGGTCGCTGTGGAAATCATTGTTCGGGACAGATAAAGAAAATCACAGTGACACTGTTCATGATCGGAGGCACCAAAATGCCTGAGTTGACAATCTGCTGTAAAAATCCCCAACCTAATTATATTACGGTATCGTTGCAGAGTTTCTATGTCGCTCGTGACTTCACCATCTTTACGTTTCCTTCGCGCATGCGCGAAACGTTTTAGGAGAGTAGCACACTTTGGAGGTGTGCTCTCCCATTCAATCCAGTGCTCCGTTAAGCAGGCGTGGCGGTCTTGCACCAATGGGTGCGGGAGCTCTGTATGACAGTGGTGGTCTTCGCTTCAAAGAAAACCACCGCTGTCATACTGAAACTACCAGCGTCATGCTGCCCCCTCCGTCCGCGCTCCCCACCGCAGCGTCGTCCGCCGCCTCTCCCAAAGCTTTGGTGCCACGCTGGGAGCCCACCCAGTGTGGCAAACATTGTTTGCCGGCGGGGTGCCCAATCTCTGTCGGCTCCACAGCCCCCAAGCCATCCTTCTGCCACGCTGAGAGCCCACCCCAGTGTGGCAAGTGTCCCGTAGTCCGTTTTTGTTAAAAAACCTGTAAAGAAAAAACGGTCCCATGTAGTCTCCCAGTCCCCCTCCCACAACCGCACCCACCCACTGCGCACTCCAGCCTCCACACCCCCCCACTCCATACTTACTCGGAGCTCGGCGCAACGATCTTCGTGACCGGAACACGTCACTCTTCAAAGCCAACGCGAACTGAGGAAATGCTGGTAAGCTGTATAATGGGCTAGATGGGGGGTTTCAACTTTATATATCTCAGTCATTTTTGGAATTTTTACACCAAATTTTCAACATGGGGTTTTGGGACCCTTCTCATGAATGATGTCACTGTCATGGCGTTATTCGGGCCCGAAGGTGATTTCTGATCACTGCGCGGTCACTGCGTAGAAATCACCCCTTTGAGCCTGAATAATGCCATGACAGTGACATCATTCATAACAAGGGTCCCAAAACCCCATGCTGAAAATTGGTGCAAAATTCCAAAAATGACTGTTTTATGTGCATTGCGCAGTTCCTATGCAGGCTTGTAAGTTCGCGAATTTTCAATATTTTCACTCCAGATTTTCAACATTGCCATTTTACCACACCTCCTTATGAGCAGTACAGCTGTCATTTTTCGCATCCTGCCCAAAATGTGTTTCTGCCATGAAGCACAATGGCGCAGTCGGTGCGCAAAATCAATGTATGGATGCATTAAGAAAATCACAGTGACACTGTTCATTAGCAGAGGTCTTAAAATGGCTATGTTGAAAATTTGGTGAAATAATTCCCTAGAATGAATGTTTTATGAGTGTCGTTGCGCAGTTCCTACATGCGCTTTCGTGGGTTTGAATTTTCAATTATTTCTACTCCAGATTTTCAACATTGCCATTTTACCACACCTTCTTATGAGTAGTACAGCTGTCATTTTCACATCTTACCCAAAGCGTGTTTCCACCCATGTAGCGCATAGTGGCGCAGTCGGTTGCAAAATCAATGTAGGGACACATTAAGAAAATCACAGTGACACTTTTCATGAACAGAGCTGTTAAAATGGCTATGTTGAAATTTGATGAAAAAATTCCTAAAATGACTGTTTCACAGGTGTCGTTCTTGGTTCTACACGCTACGTCACGTTTGCAGATTTTCAATATTTTCCTCCAGATTTTCAACATTACCATTTTACCACACCTCCTTATTAGCAGTGCAGCTGTCATTTTTCACATCTTGCCCAAAGCGTGTTTCGCCCATGTAGCGCACAATGGCACAGTCGGGTAATGCGAACTCAGTGTATGGGACACATTAAGAAAATCACAGTGTCACTGTTCATGAGCAGAAATCTTAAAATGGCTATGTTGAAATTTGGTGAAAAAATTCCACAAACAACTGTTTTATGAGGCGTGCGTTGGCGGTTCCTATGCCGCTAAATGGTTTGCAAATTTCAATATTTTCACTCCAGATTTTCAACATTGCCATTTTACTGCACCTCCTTATGAGCAGTACTGCTGTCATTTTTCACATCCTGCCCAAAATGTGTTTCCGCCCATGTAGTGCACAATGGCGAGTCGGTGTGGAAATCAATGTATGGGAACAGTAAGAAAATCACAGTGACACTGTTCATTAGCAGAGGTTTTAAATGGCAATGTTGAAAATTTGGTGAAAAAATTCCTAAAATGACTGTTTTACAAGTGTGCGTTGCACAGTTCCCATCGCACGTCGTAGGTTTTGAATTTTCAATATTTCCACTCCAGATTTTCAACATTGGCATTTTACCACACCTCCTCATGAGCAGTACAGCTGTCATTTTCACATCCTGCCCAAAGCGTGTTTCCGCCCATGTAGTGCACAATGGCAGTTGGTGTCTTGAAATCAATGTATGGGACACAGTAAGAAAATCACAGTGACACTGTTCATTAGCAGAGGTTTTAAAATGGCTATGTTGAAAATTTGGTGAAAAAATTCCTAAAAATGACTGTTTTACAAGTGTGCGTTGCACAGTTCCACATGCGCGATCATAGGTTTGCAAATTTTCAATATTTCCACTCCAGATTTTCAACATTGGCATTTTACCACACCTCTTCATGAGCAGTGCGGCTGTCATTTTCATCCTGCCCAAAGCGTGTTTCCACCCATGTGGCGCACAATGGCGCAGTCCGTTGCGATCTCAATGTATGGGACACATTAAGAAATCACAGTGACACTGTTCATGAGCAGAGGTCTTAAAATGGCTGTGTTGAAAATTTGGTGAAAAAATTCCTAAAAATGACTGTTTCACAGTGTTCATTGCAAGTTCCTATGCGCTTGTAAGTTTGCAAATTTTCAATATTTTCACTCCACATTTTCAACATTGCCATTTTACCACACCTCCTTATGAGCAGTGCAGCTGTCATTTTCACATCTTGCCCAAAGCGTGTTTCCGCCCATGTAGCGCACAATGGCACAGTCGCTGAGTGAACTCAGTTAAGGGACACATTAAGAAAATCCACAGTGTCACTGTTCATGAGCAGAGATCTTAAATGGCTATGTTGAAAATTTGGTGAACAAATTCCTAAAATAACTGTTTCTGAGGCATTGTGCAGTTCCTATGCAGCATAAGTTTACGAATTTTCAATATTTTCACTCCAGATTTTCAACATTGCCATTTTACCACACCTCCTTATGAGCAGTACAGTTGTCATTTTCATATCCTGCCCAAAATGTGTTTCCACCCATGTAGTGCACAATGGCACAGTCTCAGTGCAAAATCAATGTATGGCACACAGTAAGACAATCACAGTGACAATGTTCATTAGCAGAGGTTTTAAAATGCCAATGTTGACAATTTGGTGAAAAATTCCTAACAATGACTGTTTTACAAGCGTGCACTGCACAGTTCCCACATGCGCTTGTAGGTTTGCAATTTTCAATATTTCCACTCCAGATTTTCAACATTGCCATTTTACCACACTTCCTTATGAGCAGTACAGCTGTCATTTTTCACATCCTGCCCAAAACATGTTTCCGCCTATGTAACGCACAATGGGGGTAACAAAAGGTCATGCTGAAAATTTATTGTGCAAATACCAGCAATCGACAGGGCATTAGGGTGAAGCACCATACATGCCAAACACCACTACAAATACCTGCAAGCTAACGTTCGGCATTGACAAATGCTTGTTTTAAATATTTTTACTGCAGATTTGCAACATTGCCATTTTTACACCTCCCCATGAACAGTACAGCTGTCATTTTTACATCCTGTTCGAATGTTTTTGCACCTGTGGTGCTAAATGCCGTAGTCGCTGTGCATAAGCAGCTTTTGGCTAACAAACTGATATTCCCCTGTTCATGAGGTGGGGTCACAAAAAACCATTTGGGTGAAATACTAACGAATGCCTGAGGTATTAGGGTTTCCAACCATAACACCCAGCCCTGTAGAGAATGACAAGCATCATGGGTGTGGCTTGGGATTCTTGCCTGTAATGCTCATACCATTCCACACCCTGCAGCCAGTGAGAGGCATCGAGGTATGCCTTGGACTCTTCGACCCCAAAGTTCACCCCATTCTCCTAGATCACACCCATCTCACTGTATTTCCTAATGGAATGGGGTGCGCATAAGTACCAATGACCCCAAGGAACACCGTGACACTTGTCAGTGTCTGCAGGGTGAGGTGTGGTAAAATGGCATGGCCATTATGCCTGACGACCCAACGCACACCCCAATGCCTGTCACTCTCGCAGGGTGATGGTGGGGTTGGCTTCAGTTCAATACTTCACTGCCATTCCTATTACGCAGCTCTGTAACTTCTACACTACCACTGCCAATGCCAGCAAGCAAACATTCGGCATTGACAAATGCTTGCTTGTTGTTACTACCTCCCTCCACCCCATTGTGTACTCTTCCCTGGGTTTTGTTTCCCAGGTGGATTACTTGCACTCTTTGCATTAAATCCAAGCTGCCATACTTCTGACCATTCCTCCAACCTTGCCAAGTCCCTTCTCATCCTTGCCACACCTCCTTGTGTATCAACCCTGTTGTAGATCTTTGTGTCATCTGCAAAGAGGCATACTTTTCCTTCCAGTCCCTCTGCAATATCACTTATAAAGACATTAAAAGGACTGGACCAGGTGTAATTGCAGGCAGGGGTCCTTGTGCCACTAAACAGCTTAGTGTGATAGTGACTGTGCCAGAAATTTCAGGCAGTATGGGGTCAGTGCCACTAAGTGGCTTACTGTAATACCAGCCATGCCAGTAATTGCAGGCAGGAGTTCACTGCTACTGAAGGGCTTACTGTAATACCAACTGTGCTGGTAACTGCAGGTGGGGTCCAGCGCCACTAAGGGGCTTAGTGTAATACCCAGTGGTGCAAGTGGTAGACAAGAAGTACAGGAACTCAGGCACTGGAAAATATGAAACGATAATGAAGTTCCTCAATCTGAAGGATAACTGTATAGATACTGTGGGATTTAATTAGGGATATTGAAGTATTTCTAGGAAAATATCATTGTTGTACAAGTCAAATTTTGTGATGGAATCTCTGATTTCAGTCACAGGCCAAAGCTATCATTATTTTGCTGGTTTAAGAATTGAATTTCAAATATCAGTAGGAAGACTTACAGGAACTCAGTCCCTGCTGCAAAACAGGTACAGGAACTGTGTGTTCCTGCTCACTTTCATCACTGGTAATACCAACCATGCCAGCAATTGCTTGTGGGCAGGAGAGCCAGGGCACTGGTGGCTTAGTGCAATGCTGGTTATGTTAGTAACTGCGGCTGGCTGGTCCAGTGCCATTGAGCAGCTTAGTGTTATACCAGCTGTACTGGGTAATTACTGGTTAGTGGGGATTTAGTGCTACTGAGTGGCTTTGTTTTATACCAGCCATGCCAGTAATTGAAGGCAGGCAGTGTCCAGTGCCACTGAGCAAGTTTGTTAAATATGGGTCGGGAATCGTGCCAGTTATTGCTGGTGAACAGAAGAGCCAGTGCTGCTGAATGGCTCAGTTTAATACTGACCATGCCGACAACTGTGGGTGGGTGGGGGACCAGTACTATTGAGAGTCTTAGTGTAATAGTGGCCATGCCAGTAATTGTGGTGTGGGGTTCCAGTAACGCTAAGTGATGTAGTGCTCCAGGCAGCCTTGGATCAGTTTGGAGATCCCATTCCATGCATGCCATCTGTGAAGCCGCACTAGGTAGCCACAGATCAGATCAGGGTTGTGCTCCTGGGGATTCTGTGATGCTCAGCCGCTCTGGGTGGCCAAGGATCAGTCTGGGGCTTCCATTCCAATGTAGTCCCCATATGGATCCCACTACTTGTGAGCCCCTGGACAGCTGTACCAGGTGGTTAAGGATTTGTCCAGGGCTCCTGCTCCTTAGGGCCCATCACAAAGTTGTGCCAGGCAGCCAAGGATTAAGATAGGGATCCTACTTCTTGAGAGCCCCCTATGCAGCCGTGTCAGGCTGCCCTGGACCAATTGAGGGCTCACGTCTTCAGGAGCCCCTCATAGGAGTCACTAGGTGGTCATGGATCATTTCAGGACTCCTGCTCCTAGGGAGACCCCCATAGCTATCACTCCTCATGAGCCCCTGTACAGCTGTGTCAGGTGGCCAAGGATCAGTTGGGACTCCTGTCCCTCAGGAGCCCTTGTAGAGCCATGCCAGCTGCTGAGGATTAGTTTGGCTCCCCAGTTCTTCGGGTGTCCCCTGCAGAGCTGCACCAGATGGCTATAGGATCCAGTTTGGGGCTGATGCTGCCCAAGATCTCCTCCATGCAGCTGCACAGGGCAACAAGAAATGAACACTGTCAAACACCAAGTAATGAATGCTGCTGCCACCAGCTTGCATCTTGTCTAAAGCTCACCAGAAGTGGGAAACTTACCACTCATCAGCACCAAGAGAGTGGTACAAAAGTACAAGAAATGTTCTTAGAAGGTACATCAAAGTAACACATAAACACAGAGGTTTTCTTTTGCATTTTCCAGCAATGTGACTAGATAAGTGCTTTAGATAGTGCAGAAAAGCTGGCAGAGAGAATGAGAAGAATTTGGGCAGAGATGGATGATTCTAGCACTGTGATAGCTTGAGGAAAACTAAGCTCGCAAAAGCTCCTCTCTGGTGTGATAGCAATATGTTTGCTATGACTTTGACAAGCAAACATAAAATGGTATTTCCAGATAGTAAGATTTCAAACCAGAGAAATTAAAAAAAGGAAATGTAAAGCAGTATAAAGATACTTGTATCACAGTTTGTACTTTATTTTACATTCCACTCTTAATTATGGGTCTGCTGCCATTGTACAACATGAGGCAGCACAACTCGAGGGAGGGAGGGCATTGGCCAGTCAATATTACACACCTCTTTATGGCCAACAAAGAATGGCATCGACGTTGACTGCAAAGGCTGCCACCATCCAGGCTAGAGGAAGGGTGCAGCTCTGGCGACCCTGATCGCTGGTGTAGGGAACAGGGAACTGAGGAGGACAAATGTCAATTAGCATTTTTGAAAAAATACAGGTTTGTCTCCATATTACTGTGAGCGAAAAAGGTATAGTGCCTAGTATATAACTATTCATGTCTAAAGGCATATTTTAAAGTCGGACAGGAGCTGATCCATGTATTAAAATTTAATCAGATAGTTACATCATTAGCACCCTGTCAAGGCATCGCCAGCAGATGGGACTGCCTTGTTGGGGTGCTAAGCTTAATAGTTTGATTAAATTTCAATCCATGGGATCAAAGACTCCTGAAATGACTGTGAGATTTGCTTTTGTGAGTATGATGCATTGTTTTTCCATCATATGCTATTAATAAAAACATATGTTTGTGGTTATTGCTCTTGGCTACAGAGCTAGTTCTGCTGAAGCTAGGCAGCCCCACCTCCCCACCACAGTGATTTGCATATCGCTATCCACAGTACTTTGCACTGAAGAATTTGTGTACGCCAGACTGTGTGATCGCCACGACTGTGCTCTGTCTTCTTGTTCCTTGAGTCTGGCCTGGGCATTGGCTGTGACAATGACTCTGTTGCATCAATAAGCCCAAAGGAGGATGAGACATGTATATGTAGTTGTTTCCTTTGGCTACTGTGGACTAAATGAAGAAAGCCTTGGGCTGGCCCAGCAGTGTGGCAGCAGGCCACATTGTGCTGTTCTTTGGGAGATTGTGGTTCACACGGAGCACCAGAATTCCATACGGAGGCAGAGCAGGACACAGATACAAGGCACTTCACTTCCTGGCACGAGGGAGGTCAGCATCTGTACACACCCTGTCAGCCAACCACGGAGAAGCGCTGGCATCCACTGTGAAGAGAGACACTCGCCCACTCTCCTGACAGAAAGGAGGCGCAGTCACAGCAGCCAGTATATTTGAGGTAGGGTTCATGGGAAAAGAAGGGTAAAAATGTAAGCTTTTCTCAGACAAATATTCAGTCTTTTTAAATTTATTTATTTATATTTGATGCTTCCCTGGAACCCTCTGGCATCTTTCCTATCAGCCACCACCTACCTCGCTTGTCATCCTCCATACAGCCTCAGCTTACATCCCCAGGCAGGGTATAGGGTGGAGGGATATACCCCAAATGCACACAATGTCAGGAGGTACAGCGAGATGGCGGGGTTGGCCTGGATATATAAGGGTCCCGGCAAGCCAGCACCGGGGCCAGTTGTTTCTCCTTGATTGCCTGGAGGATACTGATGAGTGAGGGGATCGATGTGCCTGCTCACATGATGTATGCATAGTGTAGGTCCCCAGCTGGTATTCCCTCCCTCCTGGTGCCTTGCTACACTGCCACCTGTGGACACCCAGTGGCAGTATTCCAGTGAAGATGGCATCCTCCCTCCCCAGAGGAGGACAGTATCCACTGGGATGCTCAAACCTTTTCTTCGCTGCTGGCCCCTAGAGTCCCCAATGTCACAATCAATAGCCCTACCTCTGCATCAACAGACCACCATCTGCTTATGTCTTATTGGTCCCTCCCAAGTGATCTACATTGCTACCCACAATGCTTTACACTGCTGTTGTGCTTACCAAAAATATGTAATGAATTCTAGACTGATAGTAAAACAGGCAACATAGGAAACTCAGTCTTGCTTCACAGTGGTGACATGCTTTGGGAAGAGAGATTGGGTCTGCTTGTTTGTTCCGTACCATACAGCTTTCGAGCATAGCAGCCTTGATGGTGTAACATGGAGGAGACTGCAATTTGTGCTCACAGGTGATGGGATGAAGGTAAATAGGATGGGACAGAAGACAGTTGGAGGAGAACAGAAATGGGATGATGCAGAGGAAAATAGGATAAGTAGCCTGAAAGAAACACACACATACACATACACACACACACACACACACACACTCTTCCATGGACTGCAGATCCTAGCTATCGAGTCACTGTCTCGGAGCTCTTGTCCAGATTGCATGAAGATCCTCATCTGGATACTTGTGGAACACCACAAAAATGAGTAAATAAAAAATGCAAGGATTACAAACTTAACAGTAGTTTTAGTGGTTGAGGGCTTTGGGGTGGATGCCAGCGAACATGAATCAGTAAGTGTGATGTAAATAGTTACAGATGATGATCTTTTTTACTAATACACTTAGATATATCCACACTGGCATTAGCATGTATTTACAAAGCAATTGCACTATAATTACCCTGTAATTAGAGAAATATTAATGTAAAGTGATACCTACATTGAATACCTTTGAGCAGGGACTGATTGATGTGATGATGTCCCTCAGGAATCCAGGTCCTAAGCATTGCAGTTTTGCACATATCCCCTAGAGGTCAGCAGTGATACAGCTATGATATATGAGGTGCTTGTTGCTCTAGATGGGCAAGATGCCACCGTACCAGATGAATTTGAAGTTTTTATTAACTTTAGTGTTCAATGATCGCAGCTAGCCTGAATCAGTGTGCTGCATGCATCCACCCATAATGGCAGACAGCAATAGAACAAAACAAAGTAGAGCTTTATTTTATAGGCATTCTATGTATTCATATATTTATTTAAAATATTGACAAGAAAAAGTACACTGAAGCAGGCTCATTTCCAGGTGAGACATTGGGGTGGTGGAATGGGATTAACACATGTAACAATTTAGAATAAACATGCTACAACAATAGTAGACTCTGACTACTATTGTATACAAATAAATTATATTGTGAATGAATAGCTCTCAGTGTCTCTCCTGTGTTCAATGGGAGACTGTATACACTTCTGCTTGACATCTTTTACCAGGCAATGCATGACTTTTAATTTAATTTAATGAGAAATACCGTTATAGACCGGCTTACGGCAGACACGACTACGCCCAGAAAACTTCGGGCACGGAGAGGATTCCAGAAGGCTTCTGGAGAATGACAGGCCCTAGATTCTGGTGCTCTTTTCTGTCCTGTGGGCTGTTGCATTCCTGGAGTTGTAGCCCCAGGCACAAATTGAGACAAACTGTAAACAGGCCTATAAAGGCAGGACTATGCTGGTGTGGGGCATACCTAGTGGAGATCTTGTGCAGTGAAAAGGTCTGCTTTGCTGGAAGTGGGTGTCAACTATGCCATCCCAGGCCTGAAAGTGGTGAGAAAAACTTTAAAGAGGGTTGCTGATCCAGGTTCTGTATCTGGCACTATAGCATGGTGCTTGGCTGCCTTTGACCTAGGGTTTTGAAGCCAGGGCGTGTGTAAGGGTTGGGGCCTGAGCAGTCCAGAATGAGTGGAAGGAAGAGCCTGTGGTAAGTGACCAAGCTAGCTGTTTTGCACACAGCAGAGCGAGGAAGCCTGCCTGCATTCTAGATGTCCTGAGGGAACAGAGATCCAACAGCCTGATGCATCAGGAAGCGCCACCAGGATCTGGGAACCATGAGTGCACTGCAGTGTGGCAATGTTTCAAGGGACAGCACCTGTTTCTGCATGTTTCACAGTTTGAGTTGCAAATGCCATGTTTGAGGGATTTTCTGTCATTTAAGCAATTGCATGGCCTGTGGATTCTGGGGATCGAGTATGATGCTCCATTTAAAGTGCACCGATGCCAGCCAACCTGCCACAACATCAATGGGCCTGCAGCGATTCTACGCCTGTGGTACCCAGACACTGAGTTAAGGAGCTCCCATTAGGATCTGTTTAAAACCTGGTACCAAGGGTGAAGGGGTAGATCTGGCCTGTCTAGGAGGGCACCTAAGAGGGCTGTGTTTAAAGTTGACATTTGCACTGACCCTTTTCTTGCAGATGGTCTGTGATTAATAAATCTGTTAACCCTTTAAAGTTGGGTTTGTTATTGACTTCCGTGTGGTAGAAATTGGTGATTTCCTTACCAAGCCCACCAAGAGCCAAAGCCCCTATGGGCCAACTGGAGTGTCTCCAGTGCCTCCCTGAACCACAATTAACTGAGTACACTGGTTTACAACAGGTGTGGCAGCACCATGCACAGCCCCAACACGCCTTGTTTTGGGGTTTTCTCCTGCTTTTGTTGTTGAGTCTCCCACTTTCTGAGTACTAGATCAGTGATATGACTGAGCAAGTACAGTGGAGAGTGTCTGAGTGACCACAATGGTTGACGGTTTGAAAAGACAGGCTATATGAACAGTCTGATAGAATCGGTGCTATTTTCCTGAGTAAAAAGATGGATCAGAGGGACATGATTACAGTCTTCAGATGTCTGAATAGGATTACACTGTCAGACCAAATACAGGATGCACAAGTACAAAAGGACTAAGATGTCATTGAAAGGAGGAGGATTTAGGGAAGTGTCAGGAAGAACTACTCCATTGAATGAGTGGTGAACACTTAGAATAGATTTCCAGAGCAGATGGGATCAGCTGATTAAGCAATAAAACATGACTGGGTGTGCATAATTGTAGGATAATGGCACACTTTAGGAAGTAAACTTTATAAACCCGAGATGTGACATTATCCCATAATTATGCACACCCTGGAGTCATTAGCAGATCCATTTATGTAGCAAAGTATCACCTGCTGCCCCTTTAGACTTGGAAATAGTACCTTTTAATCTGAATTTAAGCTTTAAAAGGAACATTATCTGAATTTAAGCTTCAAAAGGAACATTTTACGTTTTTTGAGGAAAGTGCCACCCCTTGACAAAATTTTATCTCTGGCCCTGCCTGAGTTCCTTACTATGATTATAAAATGGTATCTCTGATTGTTATTTTAAGAAATGAGTAATGAGGTTCGGAAAGCTAAATGTTTCAGTCCTGACTACAGTAGAATAACACACAGTCATGTGATTGCATCTGACCAATCAGAAGTCTTGGTTTCTCTTACTCATTTTATAAAATGTAATAGCGACCTTCAGACTCAGACTCGAGTACTTTGAAGAAGGGGTGATGGTATTTCCAGTGAGTTTGGGAGCAGGAAGTGAGTCACCACAGAGCCACAAAGACTCACCATCCTAGAAGAAAAAGAGTAGCTCCTCCCCCCCAGCTGCTGGAGGTCTGACTCTGAGCAAGCAAGGAGACTACTGAGAAATACAGGAACTTCTTGTCTCCAAACAGGAAGATCAGGAGATTAAAGGGCACAGAGGCAGTAAGTAAGTAGGAGAAAAAATAAATAAACAGGAAGAGTAAGTATTCAAAACAACAGTTATGGGGCCAGAAATAAGACATGATGGGAGTGGTACAGTACAGTGGCTGTGGAGCAGTCTTCTGGGAGATGTTTGGGAGGATGCGGTGTTGTCCCATCTGCAGGCACCTCTCTGGGCTGAGGGAGGAGGTTGCTCATCTCCAGACTGAGTTGGCCAGGATTTGGGGGACCTCCTCTCCCACCCAGGGACAACCAGGGCCACTGCCATTGCCTCAGAGGTTGCCAAGAAAGAGGAGCGGTTGGACCACAGTGGACTCAGGAGGGTGAGGGTGGTGGAAGAGGCGCATCCCTCCGGTGTACCTCCACAATTTACATGCCGTTCTGGCAAAGTGTGGTTCCTCATGGGCACCTGCAGTGGAGACCAAGGAGGATGCTGGGAACCTCTGCAAAGGAGATCGACAAAAGGGTGGCATGGGACCCCAGAGGGAAGGAAACAACTCCTGGTGGGGACTCATCTGTTAGGGGGTAGAACTGGGGGAGGAAGGAGAGGGAAATAAGGTACCTGCCTGGCTCCAAGGCTTGGAGGGACAGGAGCAAATCCTCAGGTTTGCCAGAGTAGCTGCACAGAAGAGGGAGCTGGATGTCATTGTCCACCTAGGGACAAATGACCTGGCTGAGAAAGGGACAGAGTAGTGCAGAAAGAGTTTGTGGAGTTGAGGAGGAGCCTTGACAAGTAGCACGCATGGTAACCTTCTCGGAGGTGCTGCCTGTCTATGGCATGGATGAGGCTAGGGTGCTCCACACCATGGGATTCAATCGGTGGTTGAAAACTGGTGCAGAGCTCAGGATTTGGCTTCATTGGGGACTGGGGGCCACCTGGAGTGATGCAGGCCTATACTGGCGTGATGGTCTGCTTCTATCCAGGAGGGAACCAGGATCCTAGGTGATAGGTTTAAATGCTTCATTAGCAAGCATTTAAACTAGCCAAGGGGAGGCACTGAAATGAGCAGGAAACTCTAGACCCCCAAAAAAATCAGGGTAGTAAGTGAGGTAAATACCAAGATAGAGATGTCGATAGGAGAAGGACAGGGGTAAAGGAGAAAATGACAAAGGTAATAAGGACAGGGATGGGGCAAAAGGGTAAGGCTGTCAAGAAATGGAGGGTAATGAGTATCAATGCCCATAGGCTGGGCAACAAGCTCACCTGAACTGGTGGCCTTGATGGAAGAGGGATGCCTGGATATCGTTGCCGCCACAGAAACATGGTACACAGAGAACCATGACTGGGATGTTAACATACCAGGGCACACCACCCACAACAGAGAGGGAGGGAGGCAGAAGAGGGAGGAGTAGATCTCATGTAAGGGAAGAGATAAAAGCAATGGAACAAAGAGTAAACTGAGAGGAGAGGAGGCACTGTGGGTCACCTTAGAGACTGGAAATGGCACCACAGTCCCACAGGGGTTGTATACAGACCCCCATGTCAGGTGGAGGAATGGACAAGGATATGATAGAAGGCATCCTTAGGATGGCAGAGAAAGGGACGATGCTGTTGATGGGGACCTGAATATGCCAGATGTTAACTGGAGCACCTTTGCTGCAGCCACATCCAAGAGCAGGGCCATTCTCGATGCCCCACAGGTGGCATGCCTTAGACAGCTAGTTTTGGAACCCACTTGTGAGGAAGCAATATTAGATCTCATACTCTCAAACGGGGACAGTGAGAGGATCTCAGATCTAGAAGTGGTTAGCCATCTGGGAACAAGTGATCACCAAACAGTGTGGTTCATGATAAACTCAGCTGCAGAGTCAAGCCATACAAAAAGTGAGGGTACTGGACTTCAGGAGGGCTGACTTTGGCAAGAAGGAGAGTGCCTTAGAAAAGCACTAGCAAGCAGGCTAGAAGGAGGGTGGAGCAACAATGGGAAACATCAAACTGCCATCACAGAGACAACAAGCCTTTGTGTGAAGCAAATAAACAAATCAAAATGAAAGAAAAAGCCACTATGGTTCTCAAAAGAGGTGGTGGGAAGGTTAGGGAGAAAGATAGCATTTAGAAAGTATAAGGAACACAGAAGGAGCAGGACAGAGAACTGTACCAGTTAAGGCAGAAGGAAGCAGGGAGGGAAGTCAGAATAGCAAAGGCCCAAACTGAGGAAAAGATAGCCAACTCGGTTAAGAAGGGGATAAACCTTTATAGGTACAATCAGGAGTGTAGAAAGACAAAGGGAGGGATAGTGAGGCTGAATAGAAAGGACGGTGGGTGGGCAGAGAGGGACAGTGAAAAAGCAGGATACTGAATGAATACTTCTGTTCAGTATTCACAAAAGAGGAGGAGGAGGTGCCTAATCCAATTAACAGAAGCACTCTGGATAGGGGGTCAATCCCAGTCCTTTCACAGAAGAAAGGGTTCTGAAAGAACTTCTAAAACTGAAGATGGACAAAGCAATGGGCCTGACGGAATTCACCCCAGAATTCTAAAATAATTAAGGGAGAACTAGTGACACCACTGACTACCCTCTTTAACAAATCATGGAGGATGGTGTGCTACCTGAGGACTGGAGGAAGACGGATGTGATTCCCTTCACAAAAGTGGGACCAAGACAGAGGCAGGAAACTACAGACCTGTCAGTTTGACCTCTGTGGTAGGAAAACTGATGGAATCACTCTGAAGGAAAGAATTGTTGAGTACCTAGAGACCAGTGGGGCACAGGACCCAGGGCATCATTGGTTCACAGTGGAATGTCGTGTCAGACAAATCTAATTGATTTCTTTGACTGGGTGACCAAAGTAGTAGACCAGGGTGGGGCTGTGGACATGGCCTATCTAGACTTTAGCAAAGCATTTGACACAGTCCCACACAAAAGATTAATAATCAAATTAACCAGCCTTGGAGTGGGTCCCAGAGTGGTAGCCTGGGTAAAACACTGGCTAGACAACAGGACACAGAAGGTAATTGTAAATGGAGCCCACTCTGAAGAAAGAGGGGTTACTAGTGGGGTACAGCTGTTCGTACTGGGTCCAGTCCTTTTAATGTCTTTATAAGTGACATTGCAGAGGGACTGAAGGAAAATATACCTCTTTGCAGATGGCACAAAGATCTGCAACAGGGTTGATACACAAGGGGCGTGGAAAGGATGAGAAGGGACTTGGCAAGGTTGGAGGAATGGTCAGAAGTATGGCAGCTTGGATTCAATGCAAAGAAGTGCAAAATAATGCACCTGGGAAACAAAAACCCAGGGAAGATTGCACAATGGAGGAGGGGGAGGTAGTAACAACAACAAAATGGAAAGGAACCTGGGGGTAATCATATCAGATGACCTTGAGGTTAGCAAGCAATGTGAGAAGGCAGTACAGAGGGCTGGGGGATACTGGGATGTACAGGAGAGGCATCACCAGCAGAAAACAGGAAGTTGTTATCCCTCTGTACAGACAGTTGGTGAGACCCCATCTGGAGTACTGCATCCAGTTCTGGAGGCCCCATCTCAAGGACATAGACAGAATAGAGGCAGTCCAGAGGAGGGCAACTAAAATGGTGCAGGGTCTGCAAGAGAAGCCATACAAGGAGAGACTAAAGGAGCTTAATATGTATACCCTTGAGGAAAGGAGGGAGAGGGGACATGATAGAAACTTTTGGCACCTGTGGAATCAACAAAGTCCAAGAGGGTAGCATCTTTCAGAAAAGAGATGTGAAGAACAAAGGGACACAACTTGAAGATAGAGGGGGACGGCTCAGGGGCAATATGAGGAAGTATTTTTTCACAGAGAAGGTGGTGGATGCATGGAACAGCCTTCCTGAGGAGGTTGTGGGGTCTAAAACTGTGGGAGAATTCAAGAATGCATGGGACAGACATAAGGCAATTCTTATGGGGGTAGGAAGAAATAGGCTGTTGGTTAACTAGGATCTGCAGCTTATCCTGTAGGTAGGAAAATGGGCAGACTAGGTGGGCCAAGTGGTCCTTATCTGCTGTCAAAGTCTATGTTTCTATGTTTGTGGGAGAGAGGAACTCGATGGACTGATGGCCTGCTTCCCTCCCTAAAGGTGTAAATATAAAAGCTAAGACACTGGTGTATGTATATTACAGTTCCACGACTGGGTTGATATATATATATATATATATATATATATATATATATATGTAGGCAATAAGACATGACAGGGTGCATGGAACATATTTTACCTTACGGCCAGGGGCATAATAAGGCACGCAGGCCCGTCGGCGCTTAGCCCCTAGCTGCGGCGGTAAAATATGTTCCATGCACACACCTGAGTGTCTTATTGCGCTATAAAATGGGCAACATTTTCTTTTTATTACACTTAGGAAACATCATGTTTATATGGTGAAAAAAAGATTTTCTTGTGAGAGTTTATGATAAAATAGTCCTTCCACCTGGTAAAAAAAATGATGTAATTGAGTATGAGCTTCACAATATATATAGAGAGTCATGATTGTAACTTTGCACAGCAGGAATGTACAAGGAATCTAGCCGAGCATGCAGGGAAAGAACGGTACCCTTTTGAGGTCTGTGGTTACATGAAAAAAGCTGTACTGTAGGTAAAATGGTGTTGCATCACGAAAAGGCATCTTCGGGTCAGAGTGTCAGCCTGTTAATTACGATCGGTGTCGGCGGGAGCACTGTTACCGACTCATGGCAGTCTGTAAAACGGGTAGGCTAAACTAACTGGTTTACAGAAGCAGAGATAGGAGAGCACAATCAGCACTGCAGATGGAGGCGACAAGTCGCATTTCAAAGCGGTATCACGCATCAGCACCACAAAAAAATGGAGAGATGCATTTCGGAGCAGTACCACAATCAGCAGCACAAAAAATGTAACCATGAATTTTCTATTTCTGTTTACATGTTTGATGTGGGTAGGGTTGAAATGTACTGTCTATGGCTGCCAGTTCTAAACATTTTGTGATATGATCAGTGATGAGCTGTATTAGCGGCGAAAAGAAAATGGTGGCGTTAAGAAATCAACATTCTAATGGCTCATGATTTCCTTGCAATGCGTCCTGGTTTGCTGCCCTTTATTACCCATGCATGAAACATATTTCATGCATGATGAGGTAGGTCTCTGATTGGCTGGTTTAGCCTACCCATTTTATAAATGTATATGTGTGTGTGTGTGTGTGTGTGTTATATATATATATATATATATATATATATATACACATATATACACATATATATATATATATATATATATATATATATATATATATATATGAAATAGACATGACAGGGTGCATGGAACATATTACACTGCATGGCCAGGGGCGTAATAAGGCATGAGGCCTTGGCCAAGCCCCTTATCCTGACCGTGTGGTAAAATATATTCCATGCACACACCTGAGTGTCTTATTATGCTTATAAATGGGCAACATTTTCTTTTTTTATTCACTTTAGAAACATCATGTTTATATGGTGAAAAAGATTTTCTTGTGAGAGTTTATGATAAAATAGTCCTTCTACCTGGCAAAAAAAATGATGTAATTGAGAATGAGCTTCATAATATATACAGAGAGTCATGACTGTAACTTTGCACAGCAGGAATGGACAAGGAATCTAGCTGGAGCATGCAGGAAAGAACAGTACTCTTTGAGGTCTGTGGGTACGGGTTACATGAAAAAGCTGTACTGTAAGTAAAATGGTGCATCACCAAAAGGCATCTTCTGGGTCAGAGTGTCAGCCTGTTAATTACGATCGATTTTGGTAAGGAGCACTGTTCCCGACTCATGGCAGTCTGTAAAATGGGTAGGCTAAACTAGTTGGTTTACAGAAGCAGAGATAGGGGAGCACAATCAGCACTGCAGATGGAGGCATAGATGCATTTCGAGAGCAGTATCACAATTGGCACCATAAAATTTAACTATGAGAGACACATTTCAGGAGCAGTACTATTATCGGCAGCACACAAAATGTAACCTACGAATTTTTATTTCTGTTTAGTGTTTGATGTGGGTAGGTTGAAAACGTACTGTCTATGGCTGTCAGTTCTAAACATTTTGTGGCATGATCAGCAAGAGAAAAAATGGTGAAGTTTAAGAAATCGGCGTTCTAACAGCTCATGATTTCCTTGCAATGCAGTCCTGGTTTGCCACTCTTGTTACTACCCATGCATGGAACATATTTCATGTATGACGTAGGTAGGTCTCCGATTGGCTGGTTTAGCCTACCCATTTTACAAATATATATATATATATATATATATATATATATATATATATATATATATTTATAAAATGGGTAAATCATCTGGCAACAAATCCAAACTTCTGATTGTATAAAACACATCACATGATCAGTATATCAGTGTGACGCACACCTTTATAGTATATATATATATATACACACACACACATATGTATATATATAAAATGCATTTATCCAGGATATTCTTACTGAGATACATGTTGTTTACAGTTTGTTCTATGTCTGCCCCAATATATAGCTGGGAGAGACTGAAGCTCAGTGAGGTCAGTGACTTGCTCAAGGTTACACAATTTGCCAGTGACTGTGCTCAGTGTTGAAGTAACATTTTATGAGTTCTAGGTGCAGTATTAGTCTTGTCTTATACTGAACTTCCTAAGATAAGTAAATGGCTGGGGTACATAAACTATCAGGGCTCACTTCCAAACTCGTGGGCTCAGCCTCTGTGGTGACCCCAGTCTCATTCCAACACTGGCTGTGGTGGCATTTTAAAACAGACTATCTGGGCTCACAGTCCATTTGCTTCAAAAATCAGAGCACACTGCTTCCTTTGAGCAGGATTGAGCAAATCATAAAAAATATTAAATTAAGCTTGGACCTTTATCATGCCAGTCAAAGGTTGGAGCTATTCAAGTTCATGCACACATGCTGCTTCCAGCCAAGGTGTATGCAGGTTTGGCTGGTTTGCAGTGGATTAGGATGGATTGATGGCAGGACTATAGGCTAAATTGGGTTGTTTGAATGGAATGAAATAGATATCTTGATGGATGAAAGAGGATGAATAGATGGATGATGAATTGAAAAGATGACATCATCTTTGCCCTTACATAGAAATGGCCAGCATCTTACCTTTCTGCTTTGAGAACCACTAGACAATAGCTCAAGGTGTGTAATTTGTAACACTGGAGAGAGGCACCTGCTGCACATTATAACAGTTTCACCACATCAGTAATTTTACCCCATCCAATGTGAAGACTCTGGTGTCCAACACCATTGGAGGCTGAATGATTCACCTAACTAATACCATGCCATTCCATTCGAACTAGTGATCATGGCAAGAGTCTGGAACTAACCTTGGAACCTTCAGTTTGGCTCCTGAAGGATTCTTGGACTCCAGCTCCAATGCCAGACACAGGGATAGATTGTTATATGACAAGCAAGTTATGCTTTTGAAGGTCAGTTTCTGTGCATCAGTGTGCAGGAAAATGATGCCTTGACCTCTCAGAAAGGTCACATCAGCAAAGCTGCAAAGAAAGATGCCTGTTGTGAACAGGATGTTTTTATAGTACTAGTGTGTCTCGGCCCTAAAAGCGGGATCCCTGTTCAGATCGCACCTGCACTCTGCGCAGATAGGCTTTGTGTTTCCCAGGCCCAGCACTGCAGTAGGTCGAGGGCATGCAGGAAATGACGCCTTCATTTCCACAAATTATTTCCCCAACACATCCTGTTTTGAATGCTGGAGTTCCTTAACTTGATTGAAATAGGTTTCCTCCTACAAGAAAAAAATGTTCCTTTGTTTTCAAAGAAAGTCCAGTTAAACAAAAAGTTTCTTCCAAATGTAGTTATGGCTTGTTATGGTATAACAGTGCTTTTTATTGCAATATAGAGCAATTGGGATTTAAGACAATCATGATTCTGCTGTTATTGGGTTGGGGATGATTCAGGTTGCCACAGATCACTGGAGTCCAGATAAGTAACAAAGAATATGCAAAGCACAAAAGGAGGAGCAGCCAATACTCCACCCAGATCCATACATTTACAATCAGCTGAAACTGCTAATTGATAGAAACATAGAAACATAGAAGTTGATGGCAGATAAGGACCGCAAGAGCCATCCAGTCTGCCCATTTCTTTTCTGCCTTATGAATGTGGAATCGGCTTTTGCTCTGTCAATGGCCTATCTATTCATACTCATCTGTATTGCTCCCTTATGTATGTCTATCCCATGCCTGTTTGAAACCCTGCACTGTATTCATTTCCACCACCTCCTGAGGTAGGCCGTTCCATGCATCCACCACCCTTTCTGTGAAAAGAACTTCCTCACATTACCCCTTAATCGATCTCCCTTAATCTTATGCTGTGTCCTCCTGACCTGCTATTTTCTTATATTGAAACATGTTAAACTCTTTCACCTTGTTAATGCCCTTAAGGTGTTTGAATGTTTCAATCATATCACCTCTCCCTCCTTTGCTCTAGGGTATACATATTGAGCTCCATTAATCTGTCCTCATATGTTTTTGACACAGTCCCTGCACCATTTTGTTTGCCCTTCTCTGGGCTGCCTCAATTTGGTTAATGTCCTGTGAAGTGTGGCCTCCAGTACTGCATGCAGTACTCCAGATGGGGCCTAACCAGTGTCTTGTAAAGAGGATTATTACCTCTCTCTTCCGACTTGTGATACCTCTACTAATACACACCAACATCCCTCTAGCCTTACCTATTGCTTTAGTGGTCTGCTTGGATGATTTCAGGTCATCGGTGATGATGACTCCCAAGTCTCATTCTTCCTTGTGACTGCCACCAACTCCCCTCCGGCCTTTAGGTGGCTTCTTGGTTCTCTTCCTGTGTGCATGATCTTGCACTTCTTTGCGTTAAACTCCAGTTGCCACTCTTCTGACCATTTTGCTAGTTTATTCAGATCTCTTATCATTCTGCCCACCCATCTGGATCATCTACTCTGTTGCAGATCTTGGTGTCATCTGCAAACAGACAAACTTACCTCCAGTCCATCTGCAATATCACTGATGAAGATATTGAAGGGACTGGCCCCAGGACTGATCCCTGAGGTACCCCACTTGTGACTTGCATCTCTTCTGATTGTATACCATTTACCACCACTCTCTGTTTTCTGCCCGTCAACCAGTTTGCCACCCAGTTGACCAACTTGACCCACCCCAAGTCTACCCTGCTTATTAATCAATATTCTATGTGGAACAGTATTGAAAGCTTTGCTGAAGTCAATGTAGGTGACATCAGCTGCTCCCCATGGTCCACCACTCTGGTTACCCTGTCAAAGAAATCTATGAGATTAGTTTGACAGGACCTTCCTTTGTAAACCCATGCTGTCTTGGATCCTGTGCTCCTATGGATTCCAGGTGTTGCAATATCCTTTCATTAAGGAGTGCCTCCGTAATCTTGCACACTACTGAGGTAAGACTGACTGGTCTGTAGTTCCTGCCTCCTCCTGCTACCACTCTTGTGGAACTGGATCACATGAGTCCTTCTCCAGTCTTCTGGGACCTCTCCTGTGCTCAGAGACTCACTAATCAGTTCTGATAATGGCTCTGCTAGTTCCACCCTTAGCTCCTTTAGTACCCTGGGATGTATGACATTAGGTCCCATTGCCTTGTCCACCCTGAGCTTATTGAGCTTTGTAGGACCCTTTGTTTTGTGAAGGGTCTAGTGCACACCTTCCTCCCCCTGTGTCCATGGTGCTGAGCTGTGGGACCTGCCTACCTTTTCTTCAGTAAATACTGAGCAGAAGTATCTATTAGGATAGATGCTTTTACAGGTCCTCCTCCTCACATGTCCCTTATCCCTCTGATCTTAGCAGTACCCCTCTGTACTGTCTCCTTTCACTAATGTATCTATAGAAAGTCTTGTTACCTTCTTTTACTGTCTGTGCTAGTGTTTCCTCGGTTTGGGCCTTTGCCTGCCTTACTGCCTTCCCTTAGGGAAGTTTGGTATGCCTCCTATCTTCATCCTGCTGTGTTCCTTATACAGTATTTCCTGAAGGTGTGCTTGCAGTCTGACCTTTTCTGCTACTGTTTTTGAGAACCAAAGTGGTTCCTTCTTCTTTGCACTTCATTTTCTCTTTAGACAATGGGATGTTGCTTCAAGTATTGCATCTTTAATGCTTGCCCACTTTGCCTATACTCCCTCACATGTATTTCTTTTGCCAGGGCTAGCTTAACTCTGTTGGCCATCTTATCAAAGTCCGCCTCTCTGAAGTTCCATATTATTACCTTGGAATGGGATGATTTAGCTCTAGTGGCCAAATTGAACCATACCGTGTGATGTCACTGGCCCCAGGTGACCTTCCACCTGGAGATCTGTGATCTTTCCTGTTAGTCAGTACTAGAGCTAGGATAGCCCTGTCTCTTGTGATTTACAGAGTGTCGCTCTCTCAACATATATGTGTACATATAATAATCTTTCCTCTCTCTCTCTCTCTCTATATATATATATATATATATATATATATCTTAATTACATGAATGGGACTTCCCCTAGAAGTGGTTAGTAGTTGCTTTCCTGCATACCCTTTCCTGTATACACAATTGCAATTAAAACTAACAATAATCATCCAAATGTGAGAATGGTATGTCTGCTACAGTATTCTCAGAAATAAACCCATCTAGGGTTAACCAAATCATAAAACCACTTGCCCTGTGGGCTAGTTGCTTTATGATCTGGTTAGTCCCTTGATGATTTTTCCTTGTATACCACACTTATCCATCCACTATAGTTACGGTTGATTAGGTTGTTCAATATTAAACCCCTAAATTTGCACTTTAATGGCTTCCACTATTTAATGGATTTTCACAAAAGTTTGCATGTGTGTATTGGGGCCAAGATCTCTTGACTTGTCAAGTTTCATTCGGTCAGATATGCAGATTCCAAGATGTGGCTAGTGAAAAAAATCTTTTTTTTTTGCTGTTTTATTGTCATTGCCTAGCACCCAGATGGTTTGGAATTGTGCTCTTAAATTTTCAGGGTAGAAAGGACTTGGGCCACAGCGGTGCCTTTCCCTAGTTTGGTGAAAATATTAATCTGTTCCAGAGTTAAAAGGATTTGAAATTTTGTTTCTGTGCCTGAAGTACAGTCTTTTGGATAGCTGTTTAATATGAAAAATGAATTTGGCCCATACAAAAAGATTCTGTTTCGTATGGGGGGTAATCTTTTTCATTAGAAAAAAATCTTTTCTTATGGCCACTATCTTGTTTCCATTTTTCAAAACTTTTTTTGAAAAACAATAAAATGATATCCTGCAGAGACACTAACACATGTATCTTGCTAATCAATACCCTTAGATGGATTGTGCAGTTAGTGGTTGGAAAAATCACCCAGAAATGTGCACATTTTAAAATCTTTTTCATAACCTGAATTTCTGTTTTTGTATGGCCATACAAAAAGAATAGGGTCATACAAAATGGTTCTCTTCCTACAAAAAAAAAAAAATTGGACTGAGTCTTTCTTCAAATTTTTTTTGTATGAAGAATCTTTTTCGTATGAACGACACAACCTCATGAAAAAGATTCCTCATACGTAAAAAAATTGGGACTTAATTTTCTTCACATTATTTTTTCGTATGAAGGAATCTTTTTCATATGAGCGACACAACCTCATGAGAAAAATATCTCTTCATACAAAAAAAAAATTTGGACTGTCTTTTCATTTTTTTTTCATATGAAGGAATCTTCTTTCACATGAAAGCACAACCTCACAAAAGATCCTTCATACTTAAAAGACAATTTGGACTTTTTTTTCATATTCTTTTGTATGAAGGAATCTTTTTTGTATGAATGACACAACCTTATGAAAAGATCCCTTCATATAAAAAAGCATTTGGACTTTTTTCATATTCTTTTCTGATGATGGAATCTTTTTCGTATGAATGACAGCCTCATGAAAAAGATCCCTCATACTAAAAGACAATTTGGGCTTAGTTTTTTCCACAATTCAACTTTTAACATGCCATAATTCCATCAATATAGCAGTTATGGGACAATCATATATCAAAATAAAGGTCTAAATGAGTACTACAACACTAACACATAGCACTCCCCAGCATGGTTAGGGGCCATATAAAAACATAAATTACAATTCCTATAGGATAACATAGCAACTTTAACAAGCTGTAACTCTGTCAATCTTTGGATTTAATAGACAATGTACTGTATATATTAAGAGAAGGTGTTAATGACTAGTACAACACTAAGCCCTAAGAAATAAGAACTGAAAATGGTCCATCTCTAAAAAAAAATTACAAGGAAGCACATAAAATGTTTTTTCTGGAGGAGCGGAGGCACAGGGCCACCTCTGGGCCTTGTAGCCACACCCACATACATGTGGATAGTTCGGAGGCACAGAAGCACTGGGCCCAGAGAGCCCTGCGCTTCTGTAATCATGTAAATGGGTTTGGGACCTGTGTGAATGATGACAAGATTGTAGTATCTAAAAAATAAGGAAATTACTACAAAAAACTTCATTAATGCAGCAGTTAGGGTTACCTCATTGGGTCCAGTAGGCCATATGGTGTTGGAACCATCCATTACAGAACCTGACCCAAAATGGCCACCAGGACTCAATGAGTTAAACTGACAAAAGTAGGGAAATGTGTTAGGGTTTCCAACTCTAACACCTCACCCCATGCAAGCAGCAAAAAGAAAACACTTTATGGTTTTGGCTGTCCTGAGTCTTGGCAAATCAGGCCTGGGCCTTCCTTGGGTTATTAACCTAATGCTGCCCCCATTCTCATATAGTCTGAACATCTGAGCTTATTTGCTAATGGAATGGGGAGAGCTGGGCTTGATAACTCCAAGGAAGACCTCAGGCCTGATTTGCCAAGACTCAGGACAGCCAAAATGTTAAGTTTTTCTCTTTGTTGCTTACGGGGGTGAGATGAGTGTTAGGGTTGGAAACCCCAACACCACATTTCCCTACTTTGTTGAGTTAACTCTAACTGGTGCATTAACAAAGTTTTTTGCAATGAACATCAATCACATGTGTACTGATAAATAGCACAGAGATGTGGGTAACATCAAACCATGAATGGGACATGACCATACCAGGGTACTCACTATATAGGAAGGACAGAGCAAAGGGCAGGGAGGGGAATAGCATTACTCAAAAAGAGGAAGATGAGGTAACTGAAATAGACAGCCTAGGACAATCAGGTAAACATGAAACCTTCTGGGTGCTAGCAGTAACAGGAAATGGGAAACAAGTCAGGACTGGGGTGCCCTACAGACCACCAGCTCAGAATCAAGAGGCAAATAAGAAACTGGAAGCGATACCTAGGATGGTGGTCAATCGGAGAAGTGGTGGTAGTCAGGGACTTTAATATGTCAGGTGTATCTGGAAAGTGCCACTTGTGGCAAGTACTAGGAATCAATGCCTGATGGATGCATGCCAAGAGGCATTCCTATTTCAGTTAATCCAGGATCCGACAAGGGACAGTGCTCTGCTGGATTTGGTGCTCCCCAACAGTGAGAGGATCTAAAATGTGGCAGCCTGAAACCACTCTGTTCCAGTGACCACAGAACAGTGATGCTGGAAGTCCAGATGGGGATCATCAACAGGGCAAACATGGTAAGGGTATGGGACTTTAAAAAGCAGATTTTGGCAAGATGAGAGAACAGTTGTAGAAAAGCACAAAGAGTATAGAGCAGGTAGAGGGGGCAGAGGAAAATCTGAAAAATTTAAAAAAGCAATGGCTGAAGTGGCAGAATACTAAATAGCGGAGGTATCAAAGGGATAAAGGGCAAGGGCCCAATGTGGTTCACTGGACAAAATAAAGATGGCGGTAAGAGCCAAAGGAGAGCATGCTTAAAGTATAAGGAACCAAAGAGAGGAGGATAGGGGAAGTAACTGAGGCAAAAAGGTAGCAAGCAGGATGGTGAGGGACGCTACAGCAGAGAGCCGAACTCTGGCTTGCAAAGACAGTGAAGCAAGAGGAAAAGCTTGTTTGAAAAATAAATGCTGTACTATTGGAGCCTCTGTTTTCAGATCAAGAGTCTTAAGCACAATTTTGGGATACTTACTATGGAATTAACAAAGCCTTGTGCTGCACGGTATATAGTAATGTATATTGTGCATAATAAAAATCATCAAACAAATTAAATAATGTTGAATGGGAGTTTCTTTTGGCAGGGAGATATGTTGCAGAGGCAGTGCTTTTGTTGTTAGAAGTGCTGAACCAGGCTATGTGCCAGCCTGTAGCTTCTTGAAGACTCAGACTGCAGTGCTCCAGCACTGTGGCCTCAGAATGTCTGCACAAAACATAAATACAACATGTGGGAAGGAAAGGATGGAGATACTCTTATCAGGAATGAGGTTTTTGTAGCACTGGGGTTGGGAGCAGAGGGTGTTATCAAGGACAAGGATGTTGAGGGACACAGGTGAAAAGTGCCATGTAAGCAGGGTAAACAGTAACAAACTGATGAGCTCTGAGCCCAGGGCATAGGTAGAAGGGCAGGCATCTGTCTTGGATGCATCCTTCTTTGGGAAGGTGAACATCTCTTCAATGCATGACTACCTCCTCCTGGTGAAGTGGAGGACCATGCATAAAATACTTCTTGAGGGCCTGATGCTGCCCGTGTTGATATTTATTAGCCTGCCTAAGGCATAACACGAGGCGTCATGCATCCTAGGACTGGTGTTGGTGGGGGCGCAATGAAGGGGAGTAGTCTGAGACCTCTCTACCAACAATATAAGCTGGTGAGCCTTGGGCTGCGCCCATAGTGGGAGGCAACAGGAGATAATGTTGTGTGTTTGGTCAGAAGAAGTCCACCCACCCCTGCCCAAAGACAGCTATGATAAGGTTATGCTTCCACTGGACAGGTCCTACTACTCCTCCTGACACTGCTTAATTCAGTCTTGAGAGAAGTGTGCATCTTCTTCTGTGCCCAACCTCAGGAGGCAAATTGGGATGGAATGGAGGTAACAGACCATGGAGGGATGTGCAGGCCATCCAGTGAACGTGGCCTTGGGACTCCTCAAATAAGATATTAGGGGATTGGAAGAATGTACCCCTGCACGGGAGGGAGTGATGAAAGGAGGTACAGCAGGCTCAGGCCAGGAGAGAAATGGAGGATTAACAAGCATTTGTCAATGCTGAATGTTGCTTGCTTCTATGTGCTGTTTAGGTATTTGAAGTCATCAGAGTGCAAATATTGAAAATTTGCAAACTTACGAGCGCAGTGAGGAACTGCGTAATGCACACTTGTAAAACAGTCATTTTAGGAATGTTTCATCTAATTTCAACATAGCCATTTTAAGACCTCTGCTCATGAACAGTGTCACTGTGATTTTCTTAATGTGTCCTTACATTGAGTTCGCACACCGACTGCGCCATTGTGCGCTACATGGGTGGAAGCACGTTTGGGCAGGATGTGAAAAATGACAGCTGAACTTCTTATAAGGAGGTGTGGTAAAATGGCAATGTTGAAAATCTGATGAAAATAATGAAAAGTCATAAACTTCTGGCAGCGTCGCGTAAGGAACTGCGCCAGCGCTCGTAAAACAGTCATTTTAGATTTTTCACTAAATTTTCAACATAGAGCTTTTGAGAGCCCACCTAATGAACACTCACAGTGTCATTTCATTAATCAGTGCAGAAAGGTGATTTCGGCGCAGTGACTGCGGAAATCACCCTTGGGCCCGATAACGCCATGACAGTGCAAGAATTCATGAAGAGGGTCCCAAAAACCCATGTTGAAAATCTGAACTAAATTCCCAAAATGCCTGAGATATGCAACAAAGTTGAAAAAACCCTATCTATCCCATTATACACCATACCGCATTTCAATTCACGGGTCGGCTTTGAAGAGTGCAGACATGTTCCCGGTCCACCGATGATAGTCGCGCGAGTTCGGAGGTAAGTATGGGGGTGAGGGGTGGGGAGGCAGGGTGCACAGTGTGGTGGGTTGTGGGAGGGGGTAGGGAGACCACGAGGGACCGCTTTTTTATTCACAGGTTTTTTTTTTAAGATGACGATGGACGATTGCCACACTGGGGTGGGCTCCAGCGTGCAGCAGGAAAAGTTGTTTGGGGATGTGGAGCTGATGGGGATTGGGCACCTCTGCCAGCCAAAACAAGATTTGCTACACTGGGGTGGGCCCCATCGTGGCACCGGGAAAGCTTTTGGAGGGGGTGCAGCCTTGGAGCAGATGGGGATTGGGCACCCCATCGGCTATAACAGTTGTTGCCATGCTGGTGTGGGCACCCAGCGTGGCACCTGGACAACTGTTGGGGGACATGGAGCCGGCGGAGATTGGGCACACCGTCGGCCGCCACAATGTATGTCGTGGGGGCGCATCAGCACGCCAATATCGTGCTTCGCGGCGTCGGTGTCGCGTGGGGAGCTCTGCTCACTGAAGCGGAGCTCTCCCTTTCAACTGTATGCCACTGCATTTTGAGCTGTCATGCAGACAGCTGCAGCACTCATTGGGGAACTGGGGCGCGCCTGCAAACACACTGACTGCATTGGAAGAGGGCGACACACCTTCAAAAATCTGGATGATGGCACTATGTTTCAAAATAAAAATGAGTTAAAAAATCTCAACCAACAAATTGAAGTACATTCATGACAACCTGTCAGTGCTTCAGTCCACCTAGCTACTGAAGGAGGTAGTAGCAAGACTCTACTGAAAACAAGGTGTTCCCCATCAGCTTGACTATCCAGAGTAAATTAACTGTAAAAAATCAATCAATAAATAAATAAGGAATCAAAACATTCAAGATAAGACAACATGATTATGCAAGCAATAACATACAACAGGGATTACATTAAATAATATCCCTGCACAGTCATATAATAGGCCTTTGCCAATCATAGCTCTCTATTTTAGCTACCAAGTTTATTATAAAACAAAACTATGTATTATACCTGCATGGTAGTGCAAGTATAGTTAGGGTTGAGTAGGTACTTTAATGTTAAATCTCAAATTTTGCACTTTAATAACTTTGCAACCATTTAACCGATCTGCGTGAAATTTTGCATGCACAGTCTGGTATCATAGATCTCTGGATCTGGAAAGTTCTGTTTGTTCTGGTCGGATTTGCAGTTGCAGAGCTGCGGAGTGTGGCAAAGTGTGAAAAATCATTAGTTTTTGGCAAATTCTTTGTCTTCTCTACAGCCCAAACAGTTTGTCCGTCTGGTCTGAAATTTTCAGGGTATATGGGGACTGAGTCAGGGAAGTGTGTTTTGAAAGTCTGGTGAAAAAATATTAATCCGTTCAAAAGTTATTAAAGTGTAAACTTTCCCGTTATAGCCTATGGGAAAAATATATATCATCCTCGAAAGCACTTTTGCTTGGAAGCACTTTTTACCGCCAGAAATGGGTTTAGTACTTGTAAAGGCCGCCATCTTGTTTTTAGTTAGTGAGGCGTAAAAACGATGTAACTCAAAAATAATGCCTCTTGGTAAACACCAACAGTTAGGTTTACCTAATGAGAGCCCTAGGAACACAACCCTGACATCAGTTTTTCAATATGATGCCTGTAAAATATATATTTTTTATTTTCCACCATCTTAGATGTGGAACTTTCACAAAGTTCCACGGACTTTCTCGAAGCTGCATAAGTACTTTCACGAAAGTTCCGCTTCTAAATGGATGGACTTTCGTGAAAGTTCTGAGTACTTTCACGAAAGTTCCACGGTAAAAATAATAGGACTTTCATGAAAGTCAGCAGAATTTCGTGGTCAGTTCCACGGGTAAAGAGCCCCAAACACCAGTTTCTTTGCCACTGCATAAAAAACAATGGCTAGGACATTTCGGCTGAAATTTGTATGGTGGCAAGCTCTTGCTCCACAGATGTGCCTTTGCTGGTTTGGTGAAAAAATATACACCTGTTGCATAATTATAGCACTCTGAAGTTGCAGATTTTCCCACAGGATAACACTGTGGTGGCTGCGTGCCTTTCAACACCTATATCTCAAAAGCGGTTAGAGATACAGATTTTTCGTTAAACACGTGTACTAAGCATGAGTGAAGGTGGCTAGGTCATGAATACAACCTTGGAATTTTTCAGCAGTTCTTATGGTTACTGAGATATTGCCAAATAAGTGTTACAAGGGTTAATTGGAATGTCTCTAGGCCTGCGTTATATGACTATACTAATGGGTAGATGGGAGTGCAGGGCTCAGAGGCCTACACTCCCATCTATGCATACCATTTATTCTAAATTGGGAGTACAGGGATCCTCCTGCGCTATGCCTCTACACTTATGGGTAAGTTAAGGTGCAGGGTCCAGAGGGCCCATGCTCCCACCTATGGATAACATTTTGCAAAACTTGGAGCACACTTGTGGGTGGGGTGCAGGACCGGAGGGCCATGCTCCCTATGGATACCATTTGCAAACCTGGCTGCACAGGCCATCCTGCAATATGTTTCTATACTTATCTGTGGGTGGAAGCGCTCTCCACATATGGATACCATTATGGAAAACTGGGAGCACAGGGCCCTCCCTGGCTATGTCTCTATACTTATTGGTGGGTGGAACAGCAGGGCCCAGAGGACCTGCACTCCACATATGGATACCATTATTGAAAAGTGGGGCTACGGGCCCTACTATGCTATGTCTCTAGGCTTATGGGTAGGTGGGAGTGCAAGGCCCAGAGGTCTGCACTCCCACTGTGCTACGTCTCTACACTTATGGGTGGATGGGAGTGCAGGGTCTGGAGGGGCCCATGCTCCCACCTATGGATACCATTTTGCAAACCTTGGAGCATAGGCCCTCCTGCAATATGTCTCTATACTTATCCGTGGGTGGGGGAGCACAGGGCCCAGAGGGCCTACGTGCCCACATATGGATACCATTATAGAAAATTGGGAGCACAGGGCCCTCCTGTGCTATGTCTCTAGGCTTATGGGTGGGTGGGAGTGCAAGGCCCAGAGGGACCACCTCCCACTGTGCTATGTCTCTACATATATGGGACGGGTAGGCACACATGGCCCAGAGGGCCACCTCTCACCTCACGGATACCATTTTGCAAACCTTGGAGCACAGGCCCCTCCTGAAACATTTCTCTTTACTTGTCCATGGGTGAGAATGCAGGGCCCAGAGGGCCCATGCTCCCATATGGATACCATTATGCAAAACTGGGAGCTGGGGCCCTACTGCTGTCTCTAGGCTTATGGGTAGGTGGGAGCAGTGCCCTTATGGATACTATTTTGCAGAACTGGCAGCACAGGGCCATCCTGCGCTATAGAAACATAGAATATGATGGCAGATAAGGGTCACTTGGTCCACCTTGTCTGTCCATTTCCCTAGCTAATGGATAAGCTGCAGATCCTAGTTAATCAACAGTCTACTTCCTCCTGCCCCCACTAGAATTGCCTTATGTCTGTCCCATACATTCTTGAATTCCCCACTGTTTTTGACTCCATGACCTCCCAGGAAGGCTGTTCCAAGCATCCACAACCCTCTCCATGAAAAATACTTCCTCACATTACCTCTGAGCCATCCCCTCTATCTTCAAATTGTGCCCCTTGTTCTTGCACATCTCTTTTCTGAAAGATGCTACCCTCTTGGACTTTGTTGATTCCTTGAGATACTTGAAAGTTTCTATCATGTCCCCTCTCCCTCCTTTCCTCGAGGCTATACATATTAAGCTCCTTTAGTCTTTCTTCATATGTCTTCTGGTGCAGACCCTGTACCATTTTGGTTGCCCTCCTCTGGACAGCCTCCACCCTGTCTATGTCTTTGCGGAGATGGGGTCTGCAGAACTGCATGCAGTACTCAGATGTGGTCTCACCAACTGTCTATACAGTGGGATGACAACTTCCTGTTTTCTATGGGTGATGCCTCGCCCTATGCATCCCAGTATCCCTTCAGCCCTCCTTACTGCCTTCTCACATTGCTTGCCCACCTTTGGGTCATCTGATATAACTACCGCAGGTCCCTTTTCAATTTTGTTGTTGTCAGTATCTCACCCCCATTGTGTACTCTTCCCTGAGTTTTTGTTTCCCAGGTGCACTTCTTTGCATTGAATCTAAGCTGCCATACATTTGACTGTTCCTCCAACCTTGCCAAGTCCCTTCTCATCCTTTCCACCCCACCTTGTGTATCAACCCTGTTGCAGGTCTTTGTGTCATCTGCAAAGAGACATACTTGCCATCCAGTCCCTCTGCAATGTCACTTATAAAAGGCGTTAAAGGACTGGACCCAGCACTGAACCCTGTGGTACCACACAAGTAACCCCACTTTCTTCACTGTGGGCTCCATTTACTATTACCCTCTATGTCCTGTTGTCCAGCCAATGTTTTACCAGACTACCACCCTGGGACCCACTCCCAGGCTGGCTAATTGTTTATTAATCTTTCATGTGGGACTGTATCAAATGTCTTGCTAAAGTCTAGGTAGGCCATGTCCACAGCCCCTCCCTGGTCTACTACTTTGATCACCCAGCAGGGTTTTAAATAATTGATTAGCAGTTTTTATGGGGACAATACTAACTGTACAGAAAGCATTTATATAGGTTTTCTAGAAGTGTTATGTTTGTTAACCACAGTGAGGCAAGTGCTTTGCATTTTCACAATGTTTTAGAACTTTTATGAGCAAAACACTAATCAATTTTTAGAGTTAAATAAAACCCTGACCCAGTCAAATAAATCAATTAGATTCATCTGACATGACCTTCCACTGTGAACCCATGCTGCCTTGGGTCCTGTGCCCCACTGACCTCTAGGTACTCAACAATTCTTTCCTTCAGAGTGATTCCATCATTTTCCCTACCACTGAGGTCAAACTGACACGTCTGTAGTTTCCTGCCTTTGTCTTGCTCCCACTTTTGTGAAGGGAATCACATCTGCCCTCCTCCAGTCCTCAGGTACCACACCATCCTCCCATGATTTATTAAAAGGGTAGTCAGTGGTGTTACTAGTTCTTCCCTTAGTTCTTTTAGAATTCTGGGATGAATCCTGTCAGGCCCCATTGCTTTGTCCACCTTCAGTTTAGGAGTTCTTTCAGAACCCTTTCTTCTGTGAATGGACTGATATCAACCCCCATTCAGAGTGCTTCTATTGACTGGATACGTCCCCTCCTCTTCCTTTGTGAATACTGAGCAGAGTATTAATTCATTATCCCTGCTTTTTCACTGTCCCTCTCTGCCCACCCACCCTCCTCTTTATTCAGCCTCAATACCCCTCCTTAGTTTTCTTTGCTCCTAATGTACCTATAAGAGGTTTTATCCCACTTCTTTACCGAGTTGGCTATTGTTTCCTCAGTTTGGGCCTTTGTTATTCTGACTGCCTTCCCTCTTCCTTCTGCTTTAACTGGTACAGTTCTCTGTCCTGCTCCTTCTGTGTTTCCTTATACTTCCTGAATGCTGGCTTTTTCTCCCTAACATTCCTGCCATTTCTTTTGAGAACCATAGTGCTTTTTCTTTCATTTTGATTTGTTTATTTGCTTCACACAAGGCTTGTTGCCTCTGTGATGGCAGTTTTGATGTTTCCATTGTTACTCCACCCACCTTCTTGCCTGTTTGCTAGTGCTTTCTGAGGCACTCTCCCATTTTGACAAAATCAGCCCTTATGAAGTCCAGTACCTTCATTTTGTGTAAACTAACTCTACAGCTGAGTTATCATGAACCACACTGTTTGGTGGTCACTTGTTCCATATGGCTACTCACTTCGAGATCTGAGATTTCTCTCCGCCCTCATTTGAGAGTACCAGGTCTAAGATTGCTCCCTCCTGTGTGGGTTCCAACACTGGCTGTCTGAGGTATGCCCCTGTAGGCCATACGAGAATGATCCTGCTCTTGGATGTGGCTGCAGCAAAGGTGCTCAGTTAACGTCTGGCATATTCAGGTCTCCCATCAGCAATATCTCCCTTTCTCTGCCATCCTAAGGATGGCTTCTATCATTCCTTGTCCATTTCCTCCCCTGAGACGGATGTCTGTATACAACCCTGTGCAGATTGTGGTGCTATTTCCAGTCTCCAGAGTGACCCACAGTGCCTCCTCTCCTCCCTGTTTACCCTTTAGTTCCATTGCTTTGATCCCTTCCTTCACATAGAGAGCTACTCCTCCTCCTCTTCTACCTCCCTGTCCCTCCTGTAGATTGTGACCCTGGTATGTTGACATCCGATTCATGGTTCTCTGTGTCCCATGTTTTTGTGACTGCCACGATATCCAGGCATCCCTCTTCCTGTCTTCTGTATGCTTGTGGGTGGGTGGGGTACAGGGACCAGAGGGCCTGTGCTCCCACCTATGGATACTATTTTGCAAAACTGGCAGCACAGATCCTCCTGTGCTATGTCTCTATGTCATGGGTGGGAGCATAGGTCCAGAGGGCCTATGCTCCTACATACAGTATATGGATATGAGTAACATTACACTTTCTCAAAAAGAAGGGAAATTCATTGCAAAAACTCTGTTAATGCATCAGTTAGGGTTGATTTCACACCAACAAAAGTCTGGAAATTGATCTTAGGGTTATCAACCCACCACCCTACTCCCACCTCCACATACCAACAGGCACTGGGTGTGCCTTGGGGTCATCAGCATAAGTCTCACCCCATTCCATCTGTAAACAAGCTGAGATGGTACAGTTTACAACCCTAACCTATCTTTTTACTCCAACAGCACTTAGCATTCTACCTCAAGTTTGCTTCTGGTATACCCATGCACTATAAAAAGTACTGTTTTGTATGTTTATATGTGCTTTTGTACGATTTTGGACATCTATTGTAATTTACCCGATGTTCCACTACTGTTTATTGTACAATACCTTGTGTTCCAACTGTTGCACAATCTTACAATGTTGTATTGTTTGTACTACCCACATACTATTGTAATTGATCATCCTTCATAACCCAGATGTAACCCCTCCCCAGGTCCACTGTGAGATGAGCAACTTGTTGTTCAGTGTGCCCTCCTGGTGAAACATTTCAATAAATAAATAAATAAATGTTTAGAGAATGAGGTGAGAGTTAGGCCCGATGACCCCAAGGCACACCCTGACGCCTGTTGGTGAGTGGAGGGTGGGGGTGGTGGTATTGTTGGTAACCCTAACATCGTTTCCAGGCTTTATTAGTATGAAATCAACCCTAACTGATGCATTAATGGAGTCTCTTGCAATAACTATGATAGACAGACAGACAGATAGATAGATAGGTAGATAGACAGACCCGATGAATAGTATATTTATATAACAGGTGTAGAGAGAAATGCCACAGAATAAAACAGATATTTGTGGACCCACTTTGCATGGTATTATGATATCTTACATTTCAGGGTACACCCAATTGATATCTAGCAAAGCTGGGTACATCACAATGGAGTACCGAACCAATCAAAGAACAGCTTTCACAATTCTAATGACATCACAATAGCCATGTGAAGCACTGAACTCAGCAGCTGGAATCAAACAGAAACAGTGTAGTCTTCATATCGACAAAAGATTTAAAAGTTGTAACTATTATTACACAAATCGGATATGCAATGGTCTGAATTAAAATGTCAGTTTATTGTCACTTGTGAGGGGGCAAGACCTTCATATCTCACTTGTGGCTCTGCCCTTGTAAATTGCAGTCTTTCACCATTACACTTGAAGATAAATTGCATATTTTGAGTCAGGATATTGCATACCCACTACACATATATTTGTAGAGAGAAGGACATTCCTGTTGCAGTACAGAGTGGAATGAGAAATACCAGAGTGTTGTATTACGTGGAAAACAGAAGGTGCAAAACTAGGAAAAAGTCACACAATGGTAGCTCAGAAAGACTTGTATGCAAGTCGTATACCAGTGTGGCAAAAATGGTATTGCGACCTGAAATCCAGTTCATAAAATGGTACAAAATTGTTCTGAGCAGAGTGGAAGAGCACCATAAAAATAAAATCTAGCTTTCTATCTATCTGTCAGACATCAAGCCCAGGGGTATATTTGTACTGGCTAGAAATAAGGCTTTAATTGCATGAAGCGAGGCAGAATACAGGACAGCTCTGAACATGTTTGTTTTCAATGCCTAGACAGCTTCCTCTCCCAAGGGTTCAAAACTTCTAATGCAGCACCTGGAGACCTTTCTTGGCTTCAACCTCCCTATGAACAAGAACATTGATTGCTCTTTAAAACATGGAATACTAAACTGGCTGTGTTGTGCAGAAGATGTACAGGTAGCTGTTTCTCCCTGTGTGCATGGAAAAAGCCAGCTTGAGCAACAAATCCTTCTACCTGCTGGTTATATGGAGACACTGGATAAGAGAACTCAAACAAGGCCCAAGTACATTACATGGATAAACTTTTCTACCGACTCGGTAGAGTCCATATATCTATACCTATCATATACAAACTACTGTGAAATGAGCTTAACAGTCCAAGTAGGAAATCTAGAAGACTAACACACCAGTACCATTTTTAAACCTGAGAACCTTTAACTCAGACTGGCATACCTGACTGAACACCTAACATCAACTGTGTCAGCATACAGCCTTTGGTACACAGACTCAACATAAGGTGCAACAGACTTCTAGAAAACATAAACTGAACTTACAAACTCAAATGGGCAGACTGGGTGGGCCATAGGCCCTTATCTGCCAACACTGTCTATGTATCTATGTATCAATATCTCTCAAGGTGCCAAGGGCAGTAAAAATTGAATGAAAAGCCCTTGCCTTCCTTGCACCACGGAATTGTACAGCAGTCTATCACCTTACTTCAGGCTAGTCTCCAACCAATCAAGGTTCAGCTATGAAAAGCACCTTCCCATGCAGCGAAGTGATGGAACCTTGATGGATGATCATACCCTTCACATTTCATCACCTAAATGTGGGAGACACTGGACCTCAAAATGTGGGAAAAAGAGAAAATACAGGATAAATCAAATTGTAGAGATAGAAGCTCAGAACCCAGTGGAATGTTGAACTTTCATGTTCACAAAGTTTGCTGTACATTGAGCAACATGAATGAGAATGTACTTCAAAATCCACGTCACCCTTTCAATATGGAAACAAGTCTACTTAGGGGTAAAATGAGGGCGCTCTCATAATGTGGAACAGCAGGTATGAGCAGAGGAGTTCTTAGTGGTAAATGAGAGACTACTCCTTCACAATTTGTGATAGAAACATAGAATTTGACGGCAGATAAGGACCGCTTGGCCCACCTAGTCTGCCCATTTCCTACCTAGCGGATAAGCTGCAGATCCTAATTAACCAACAGCCTACTCCCTACCCTCCTCTAGAATTGCTTTATATCTGTCCCATGCATTCTTGACTTCCTCACTGTTTTGACTCTACCACCTCCTCAGGAAGGCTGTTCCATGTATCCACAACCTCTCTGTGAAGAAATACTTCCTCACATTACCTCTGAGCCGTCCCCCTCTATCTTCAAATTGTGCCCCTTGTTCTTGCACATCTCTTTTTCTGAAAGATGCTACCCTCTTGGATTTTGTTGATTCCCTTGAGGTATTTGAAAGTTTCTATCATGTCCCCCTCCCTCCTTTTCTCGAGACTATACATCTTTAGTTCCTTTAGTCTTTTTCATATGTCTTCTGATGCAGACCCTGCATCATTTTGGTTGCCCTTCTCTGGACAGCCTCCACCCTGTCTATGTCTTCAGGATGAGGTCTCCAGAACTGTACATAGT
Organism: Neoceratodus forsteri; assembly: GCA_016271365.2. Classification (NCBI taxonomy): domain Eukaryota; kingdom Metazoa; phylum Chordata; order Ceratodontiformes; family Ceratodontidae; genus Neoceratodus; species Neoceratodus forsteri. The sequence goes on along the minus strand of JADMNL010000043.1, from coordinate 8,109,921 downwards.
ACTCAGATGTGATCTTACCAACTATCTGTACAGAGGGCCAACAACTTCCTGTTTTCTACTGATGATGCCTCTCCCTGTGCAGCCCAGTATCCCCCAGCCCTCCTTACTGCCTTTTCACATTGCGGCCCACCTTTGGGTCATCTGATATAACTACCCCCAGGTCCCTTTCCATTTTTGTTGTTGTCAGTATCTCACCCCCCTTCATTGTACTCTTCCCCTGGGTTTTGTTTCCCAGGTGCATTACTTGCATTTTTTGCATTGAATCTAAGCTGCCACATACATTTGACTATTCCTCCAACCTTCAAGTCCCTTTCATCCTTTCCACTCCACCTTTGTATCAACCCTGTTGCAGATCCTTGTGTCATCTGCAAAGAGACATACTTTCCTTCCAGTCCCTCTGCAATGTCACTTACAAAGACATTAAAAGGACTGGCCTCAGTACTGAGCCCTGCGGTACCCCACTAGTAACCCTCCTTTCTTCACTGTGGACTCCATTTACTATTACCCACTGTGTCCTGTTGTCCAACCAGTGTTTACCCAGGCTACCACCCTAGGACCCACTTCCAGGCTGGCTGATTTGTTTATTAATCTTTTTGCGGGACTGTGTCAAATGCGTTGCTAAAGTCTAGGCAGGCCATGCCCACAGCCCCTCCTGGTCTATTGCTTTGGTTACCCAGTCAAATAAATCAATTAGATTTGTCTGACATGACCTTCCTGCTGTGAATCCATGCTGCCTTGGGTCCTGTGCCCACTAGCCTCTAGATACTCAACAATTCTTTCCTTCAGAGTGATTCCATCATTTTCCCTACCACTGAGGTCAACCTGACACGTCTGTAGTTTCCTGCCTCTGTCTTGCTCCCACTTTTGTGAAGTGCAATCACATCCGCCCTCCTCCAGTCCTCAGGTACCACCCCATCCTCCCATGATTTATTAAAAGGGTAGTCAGTGATGTTACTAGTTCTTCCTTAGTTCTTTTAAAATTCTGGGGTGAATCCCATCAGGCCCCATTGCTATATCCACCTTCAGTTTTAAGAGTTCTTTCAGAACCCTTTCTTCTGTGAAAGGACTAATATCAACCTCCCTATCTGGAGTGCTTCTATTGACCGGGTTAGGTATTTCCCCTGCTTTTCCATTGTGAATACTGAGCAGAAGTATTCATTCAGTATCTCTGCTTTTCACTGTCACTCTCTGCCCAACCACCTTCCTCTTTGTTCAGCCTCAGTATCCCTGCCTTAGTCTTTCTTTGCTCCCTAATGTACCTATAAAAGGTTTTATTCCTTCTTAACCAAGTTGACTATCTTTTCTCGGTTTGGGACTTTGCTATTCTGACTGCCTTACCTGCTTCCTTCCACTTTAACTGGTACAGTTCTCTGTCCTGCTCCTTCTGTGTTTCCTTATACTTCCTGAATGCTATCTTTTTTCCTTACCTTCCCGCTACTTTTTTGAGAATCATAGTGTTTTCTTTCGTTTTGATTTGTTTATTTGCTTCACAAAAGGCTTGTTGCCTCTGTGATGGAAGTTTTGATGTTTCCCATTGTTGCTTCACCCCACCTTCTTGCCTGTTTGCTAGTGCTTTTCTGAGGCACTCTCCCATTTTGACAAAACCAGCCCTCCTAAAGTCCAGTAACTTCACTTTGTGTGGCTTGACACTAAGTTTATCATGAACCACACTGTTTGGTGGTTGCTTGTTGCCTGATGGCTACCCACTTCAAGATCAGAGATTCTCTGTCCATCCCCATTTGAGAGTACCAGGTCTAAGATTGCTCTCTTCTCGAGTGGGTTCCAAAACTAGCTGTCTGAGGCATGCCCCTGTAGGGCATAGAGAATGGCCCTGCTCTTGGATGTGGCTGCAGCAAGGTGCTCCAGTTAACATCTGGCATATTCAGTTCCCCATCAACAATATCTCCCTTCTCTGCCATCGTAAGGATGCCTTCTATCATTTCCTTGTCCATTTCTCCCCTGAGATGGGGTCTGTATACAACCCGTGTGGATTGTGGAACCATTTCCAGTCTCAGGGTGACCCACAGTGCCTCCTCCTCCCTGTTTACCCTTTAGTTCTGTTGCTTTTATCCCTTCCCTTTCATGAAAGCTATTCCTCCTCCTCTTCTTCCTCCCTGTCCCTCCTGTAGATGTGTACCCTGGTACGTTGACATCCCAGTCATGGTTCTCTGTGTACCATTCTCTGTGACTGCCACAATATCCAGGCATCCATCTTCCATCAAGGCCACCATTTCAGGAGCTTTTTACCTAGACTATGGGCATTGATACTCATTAACCTCCATTTTTGTATGGCTTTATTTCTTTTCGCCGTCCCTGTCCCTACTGCCTTTGTCTTTACTCCATTTACCCCGCCCTTCTCCCTATCGACTGCTCTATTTTGGTGTTTACCTCACTAATTACCTTGATTGTTTTGGGGGCTAGGATTTCTGAAATGCAAGCATTTGATGTGACAATATCAGCATGCCAGTTCTCAGCCATCAGAAGAGGAAGAGCTCACATCGTTCGGGGGCAAGACCTAACTGGGGAGAAAGGCCCCAAAAATGGATGTGGCACTGGCATTAGGTACAGTATGTTGTGAATTTAAAATTTGCAATGAAATTGCTTCAAATTTGCACTATGCAGAGTATTTACATAGTGCACACTACAAATTCACCAAAACTGTACAAATGTTGCTATGTAAGTTGACACAATTCGCACTTTGCAGTGACTCTTTTTACAAATTGCATCCAAAATTCACCACAATGTGGAGTGAATTGTGTTAATCATGTAGTAAAATTTGTGCAGTTGCAGTGATCTGCAAGCAGAACTGACACAATTTGCGTAATGCTCCATGAATCGTGTAGTTTTTTGGTTTGCCCTGTACTAACTTTGTATATAATTTCTGACACAGGCATGGGTGGCTGTCACCCTTTGTCTGCATCAAAGCCTTGTACAAGATTAAGAACATCTACTGCTGTAGGAATGTCTTACCTTATTGCTTGAAAAGCTGGTTCACACAATGGGTACCACAATGTACATACTGCACAAAGGAAATGGTTGGTTTCTGAACTATAACGGCATGACATCCATGATATTCACCAGAGATGTTGCTTGCATCATCATAAGTCTGGCCCCGAAACAGTGCAAGTGGACAATTTAAGCAAGCAGGACACACGTTGGTTCTTAGGCTCTCAGAATCTGAACACAACAAATCTATATAGGGCCCAGTTATTTGCAGTTGAATCAATTTGATTGCAACCCCACCGCTATATTTCTTAGCATCTCAGTTTTACAGTCTGTCTCTCTCTCCTCTCTTTATGTTCCCATGGATGGAAGGCTGCCCTCACTTTCAGCTCTAACAACTCCCTACATTCTCAGCATTCATCACGTAACACTATGTTTGACATCACAGTCACTATATAAGTCTAGTTTCCACAACTGGTAACAGACACATTTTGCACCATCAGCTCCTCTGTGCATAGTCACACATGGAACAGCTGCACTGGCCCCATCCCTACCTGTCTGTCTGTCTATCTGTTTGTCTGTCTGTCTCTATCACACCAGTAAAACACATTCTTTCAGATACATAGGGGATATGCAGTAGGCTGACTCAAGTAATTATCTTCACCGTATGAGGGGCGGGACTGTAGCTTCCAAGTGGTGGAGTCACTGACCACTCATGAAGATAACAAGCATTTATCAATGCGAACGTTAAGCTTTGCAGGTATTTGCAGTGGTATTTGGCATGGACATGGCTTAAAATCGTGATGACAAAGTGCAAGCACTTGTCAATGCAGAATGTTGCTTGCTTCTATGTGCTGTTTAGGTATTTGGAAGTCATTGGAGTGTAAATATTGAAAATTCACGAACTTACAGTGTGTGTAGGAACTGCATAGCATACGCTCATAAAACAGTCATTTTAGGAATTTTTCACCAAATTTCAACATAGCCATTTAAGACCTCTGCTCATGAACAGTGTCACTGTGATTTTCTTAATGTGTCCCATACATTGAGTTCGCGACACCGACTGCGCCATTATGCGCTACATGGCGGAAACACGTTTTGGGCAGGATGTGAAAAATGACAGCTGTACTGCTCATGAGGAGGTGTGGTAAAATGGCAATGTTGAAAATCTGGAGGAAAAATATTGAAAATCTTCGCAAACTTACGAAAGTGCATAGGAACTGCACAATGCACCAGACCAAAACAGATCATTTTAGAATTTTTTCACCACATTTCAACATAGGCTTTTGAAGGCCACCTTATGAATACTGGCACTGACATTTCATTAATCAGGCCGAAGGCGATTTTCGCATGTGACTGCAAAATCACCCGTCGGGACCGAATAATGCCAGACAGTGACAGAATTCATGAGAAGTCCAAAACCTCCATGTTGAAAATTTGGTGCAAAATTCTCAAAATGCCCGAGATATGCAACAAAGTTGAAAAACCATCTAGCCCATTATACAGCTTACCGGCATTTCCTCAGTTCGCCACCTTTGGAAGGTGCAGGCGTGTTCCTGGTCCGGAGGTAAGTATGGGGTAGAGGGGTGTGGGAGGCAGGGTACAGTGGGTGGGTGCGGGTTTGTGGGAGGGGCCAGGGAGAGCGCCGTGGGATCGTTTTAATTTACAGGTTTTTTAAAAAAAAAAAGGCAGCAGAAGTTTGCCATGCTGGGGTGGGCTCAGCGTGCAGCAGAAGTGATGGCTGGGGCATGATCGTGTAGCGCACACAGCGGTGGTTTTTTAAAGAGAAGACCACCGCTGTCGATACAGCACCGCATCCGATTGGTGCAAGACCGCCATGCCTGCTCAATGGAACAGGGATTGCACAGGAGGCACACCTCCAAAGTGTCCCATTTCCCAAGACGCTCTCTCAGCGTGCCGCATAGTTAACATAAAATGATATCTGAAAGCCACCCATCAGATGTTTGGTTTATACAATCTACTTTATGGCTGTAGAAGCCGTGGCATGAAGCACTCACTCAGTGCGGTACAGTGACTACTCCATTAGCAATATAAATGTGAAGACGCACTACTAGCAAGATAAAAAATTATCTAGTTAGCTAGGGTTCTGTGCCTCTGATAGTGTTTTATCTTGGTGAAAAAATGCAAATGTATATTGTATAAATGCTGTTATTTTGTTGATGACATGTCCACCATCAAGATAAAATGCCACTCTTGATAGATATATCACAAACAAAATATGTGGGTTATATTTTGCCATAGTGCTGTACATAACCAATATGAGGAGAAGCTGAAACAATTCTTTAAGACATTATAGTGAACAGATGCATCATTCTAATTAGAGCAGTGGAATCAATACAGGTAGGTTGGTTTGACAGTCTTCTTTCATTCCATTCTTTAAAACAACAGTATTTGTTAGCAGAAAAAATCATCATATCATTTTTAACTTATTTATTTTAAGCAAAAATATCAATATATCCATGTTTCATTTATTGTATTTTAGAAATGAGATATGAGTGTCTGAAGGTTTAAAAGTTCTGCCTCTGGCTATGCCCGCATGAAAAACTATACATCTTGGTGTGGTGCTGTGCTGTTTGCTATCAAATATAAGCTAGAGCCGGCCCGATGGCGCTGAGGTTGAGCTGCTGGATGCAACACCTCGCTCCACACTGGTGACCTGGGTTGAGAATGGACTTGGGTCACTGGGGGCTGGCCATGGAGGAAGGATCGAGCACCCAGTGGCTTGCTCTCCTTTCTGGGGAGGGATGGGAGTTTGTCTTGCTGCTCTACCGCAACCACCTGGGTATCTCAGGGGTGCAGGCACAGTCAGGGACAACAAGAGGGGCCACGCTAGCAGAGGACAGAAGCTGACACGCCTCAGTGTGTATTGGCTCAATGGTCCTCAATGCACGCCGCATTGAGAGAACCAGAAAGAAGGGAAAAATCCCCCAGGCGGTCCTGTCGATGATCCTCCGCTCTGCTCCCATGGAGCCAGAAGAGCATACTCTGCTGTGTGCTGCATGCCTCCTGAGGTTCAGGAGCAAGAGGCCTTCACTCTGCCCTGGGGGTTAACCCGGGAACTAAACTGAGGCGGCGTGCACTCTAGGGGTAGACTCCATGGTGGGTTGGTTAGTGGTAGCCTGGAGAATCTGAGAGATAGGAGGGTCTGGGGGTAGACGGAAAAACAAAGAGTATAAAAAAATGTAAGCTAGGACCATCCTAATATAATGGGCTGGCAGTATAGCTTGTGAGGTTAGAGTAACGAGCTGTGAATGAGCTTGGTACATCCAGCAAACCAGACCGGGTTTGATTCTCACACTCCACTTGCATACTGTGTGACTCTAAGCAAGTCACTTAACCGCCCAGTGCTCCCAGGTCGCCCCTGAAAACAGGCACTTGTGCCTAGTAGGCCTACCTGGTTACCAAAGACTAAAATAAAATAAAACAAGCATTTGTCAATCCTGAATGTTGTCTTGCTGGCGTTGGCACTGGTACTGCAGAAGTTAGAGAAATGCATAATAAGAATGGCAGTGAAGTATAGAATCAATGTCAACCCCACCCAACCCTGCAGAGACTGATATTATGGTGTGCCTTTGGGTCCGTTGGCCATAACAGTGATGCCATTTCACCTCACCCTACCCTGTAGACACTGACAAGTGTCAAGGTGTGCCTTGGGGTGTTTGGACTTCACACTAGCCAAGGGGAGGCACTGAAAAGGAGCAGGGAAATCCAGCCTCCCCCACAAAAACACGGTAATTAGTGAGGTAAACACCAAGGTAGAGAAGTCATTAGGAGCAGGACAGAGGTAAATGTAAAAAGGCAAAGGCAGTAAGGACAGGAATGGGACTCAAAGGGTAAGGCCATCAAAAGTGGAGGGTGATGAGTACCAATGCCTGTAGTCTGTGTAACAAGCTTCCTGAACTAGTGACCTTGATGGAAGAGGGTTGCCTGGATATTGTGGCATCACAGAAACATGGTACACAGAGAACCATGACTGGGATGTCAACATACCAGGATACACAATCTACAGGAGGACAGGGAGGGTAAAAGAGGAGGAGGAATAGCTCACTATGTAAAAGAAGGAGCAAAGCAACAGAACTAAAGAGTAAACAGGGAGCAGATGAGACACTCTGGGTCACCCTGGAGACAGGAAATGGCAGCACAATCCGCATGGAGGTTGTATACAGACCCCCATCTCAGGGGAGGGACTGGACAAGGAAATGATAGAAGGCTTCCTTAGAATGGCAGAAAAGGGGAGATATTGTTGATGGGGAACTGAATATGCCAGATGTTAACTGGAGCACCTTTGCTGCAGGCACATCCAAGAGCAGGGTCATTTTGATGCCCTACGGGGCATGCCTCAGATAGCTATTATTGAACCCACCTGGAGGGAGCAATCTTAGATCTGGTACTCTCAAACAGGGACGGAGAAAGAATCTCAGATTGAGAAGTGGGTAGCCATCTGGGAAGAAGCAACCACCAAACAGTGTGATTCACGATAAACACAGCCTATACAATCAAGCCATACAAAAGTGAGAGTATTGGACTTTAGGAGGGCTGACTTTGGGAAAAATGAAGTGCCTCAGAAAAGCACTAGCAAATGGGCAAGAAGGAGGGTGGAGGAACAATGGGGAGTAGTCAAACAGCCATCGCGAGAGGTAACAAGCCTTTGTGTAAAGCAAATCATCAAAACACAATGAAGGAAAAACGCTATGGTTCTCAAAAGAGGTGTCAGGGAACGTATGAGAAAAGGACAGCATTCAGGAAATATAAGGAAACACAGAAGGAGCAGGACAGAGAACGTTATCAGTTAAAGCAGAAAGAGGCTGGGAAGGCAGTCAGAATAGCAAAGGCCCAAACCAAGGAAAGGATAGCCAACTCTGTTAAGAAGGGGGATAAGACCTTTTATAGGTACATTAGGGAGTGAAGAAAGACCAAAGGAGGGATACTAATGCTTAATAAAGGAGAGAGAATGTGAGTAGAGGTGACAGTGAAAAAGCAGGATACTGAATGAATATTTCTGCTCAGTATTCACAAAAAAGGGAGGGCGAGGTACCTAAACCAAACAAGAGAAACACTCTGAAGATGGGGTCGATACCAGTCCATTTACAGAAGAAAGGGTTCTGAAAGAACTAATAAAATTGAAGGTGGACAAAGCAATGGGGCCTGACGGATTCACCAAGAATTCTAAAAGAACTAAGGGTAGAACTAGTAACACCACTAGTAAGTAAGTATGGGGTGAACATAAAGCTTTTTGGAGCTCACCTCATGAATTGTTACACGGTCATTTTGTTAATCAGTCCGAAAGGTGATTCCGCAATGACCAATAAATCACATTCTCGGGACTGAATAACGATAATGAAATGACAGTGACTGAGTTCATGAGGCATCCCAAGAACTGCATGTTGAAAATTTGGGACCAAAACTCCCAAAATGGTTGAGATATCACCCTAAATTGAACCCCCATTTATGCCATTATACAGCTTACCGGCATTTTTTCAATTCGAGGTCGGCTTTGAAGAGTGCAGGCGTGTTCCCGCCAGTCGAAGATCCTCACGCTGGACTCCAAAGGTATGTATGGGGTGAAGGGGGGTGGGGAGGTGAGGTGAGCAGAGGGTGGGTGCGGTTGGGGAGGGACCCGACAGTGAGGACCGTTTTCTTTGTTTCAGGTAAAAAAACATTGTGGGAAGGTTTTTTCTTGCAGGTTTGCTTTGCACACACTGGGTGGGTTCCCAGTGTGCCACCCCTGTGTTTTGTGTAGGGGACTGAAACCATCGAATTGAGCCCCCTACAGCAAAGAAAGCGGGTTTGGGGGGCATGATGCTGAGGGATATTGGGCACCTGCAGATATACATTCAAACAAGAGGAACATTATGCCAACAGGGATTGGGCTTCCCATTCGGCAAATGAATTGGGAGGGGCATGCTGACAGGAGGATTGGGCACCTCCAATGTGGGTTTTATGGGGACTATGAGAGGTGGACGGTGACAGCCGCCACCATGTTTACTAAAATGTTACCAAAGGCAAGGCACATCCTGCAATGACGGGTCGCCTCCCTCATTGCAGCGGCAAATTCATTTCAAGTTGTTGACATGCTTTTCAACTGCTGTCAGAGACAGCATGCTGTTTAATTCATGCCACAGAGCTCAGCCCGGAAAAGCAGCGGCACCACTGGCCACAACACGACTGCACCTCCAAAACTTGCTATTCCACGCTACCACAATATGTTGCTTGTATGTGTGCAAGACAACATAAAAATAAATAATATAACTGCACAGTATGAATAACCGCACAGTATGAATAACCCAGTATGAATCTAGTATGTAAAATCAAAGACTTTTTTTTTTTTGTTTGTTTAATAGACTTTTAGGTTTTGGGGTAGCCCATCCATTGCCTGGCCCCTGCCTGCCATTTCTGTCATTACCCTGATGAATCCATGTTGGTTCCTATCCATTAAGTCACTTTCCTCCAAGAATGCAACTAAGTGTCTTGATAGATGTTCCATAATCTGATCTTTGACTACTGTCTCCAGTATTTTTCCTACAATCAAGGTTAGGCTCACTGGCCTACAGTTATTACCTGGATGACTTATTTTTAAAGAAAGGAATCACATTTACCCTCTTCTAGTCCTCAAGTACCTCACCACTGTCCACTGGACGCCTGGATAATCATTGCCAGACTATCCTCTATTACATGCTTCAGCTCCCTTGAGCTCTCAGATGTAAATCCTCACACCCTTAGGATTGATCTACTTTCTATGGAACTAGTTAGGTTAAATTTATTTTTCTATAGCGCCTTTCTAAGGACCTAGAGTACAAATGCAAAAAAACAACATAAATAAATGCATAATACAGTTTTACTATGACCTAAAATCTATGGAAGGAACAGGAAAAGGACCTGCCCCACCTCCACTCCCACTGATTTCAGATAAGAGCAGGGAAAACTTGGTAGCTCCTGGACCCCAGAACTGAGAGCCCTTCCTGGGCAGTGGGCAGGAGAGGAACAGAAGCATGTGGAGATATTAGCAAATCTAGGGTTTTACAAAGGGGAGTGCAGGGAGGGTTGGGACTTGGTATGCACATTTTTGAAAAGGTTTTCAATCCTTTAAATGAGCTGCTCTTACCTTTGTATTACACTTAAAACAAACATTTGTCAATGCCGAATGTTTGCTTACTTTCGCATTGGTAGTGTAGAAGTTACAGAGCTGCGTAATAGGAATGGCAGTGAAGTATTGAACTGAAGCCAACCCCACCACCACCCTGCAGAGAGTGACAGGCATTGGGGTGTGCATTGGGTCGCCAGGCATAACGGCCATGCCATTTCACCACCCCACTCTGCAGAGACTGACAAGTGTCACGTGTTCCTTGGGGTCTTTGCTCTTATGCACCCCATTTCATTAGGAAATACGGTGAGACGGTGCAATATAGGAGAATGGGGTAGTTTGGGGCCGAAGAGTCTGGAAGTGCATACCGATGCTCTCTCAGTGACTGCAGGGTGTGGAATGGTATGAGCATCACAGGAAAGAATCCCAAGTCACACCCCTGATTCCTATCATTCTCTATAGGGTTACGATTGAGTTGAAAAGCCTAATACCTCAGGCATTAGTTGGTATTTTAACTCCAAATTTCAACATGTTTGTTTTGTGACCCCACCTCATGAACAGGGGAATACCAGTTTGGTAGCCAAAGCTGCTTATGCACAGTGACTACGGGATTTAGCACCACAGGTGCAAAAATATTCTGAACAGGTTGTAAAAATGACAGCTGTACTCTGTCATGGGGAGGTGTAAAAATGGCTATGTTGCAAATGTGTAGTAAAAATATTTAAAAATGGTGAAGTCACTAGTGCTCATAGAAATGTGCAACGACACCTGCTATAAAAGTAGCTTGGGGATATTTTATAGCAGATTGTCAACTCAGGCATTTTGGTGCCTCGATCATGAACAGTGTCACTGTGATTTTCTTTATCTGTGCCGAACAATGATTTCCGGCAGTGACCACGCATCTCTGCACTGAAAGTGTGAAAACACACTTTGGCCATGTTGTGAAAAATGGCAGCTGTACTGTTCATAAGGAAGTGTTGAAAATGCCAGTAGTGAAAATCTGGACTGAAAATATTACAAAGTCATGAACTAACGAGGATGCATGGAAACTGCACAATGCTCACTCGTAACACAGTCATTTTATGGACTTTTGTCTCCAAATTTTCAACATAGCCATTTAAGACCTCTGCTCATGAACAGTGTAACTGTGATTTTCTTAATCTGTCCTAAACATTGCTTTCTCACACCAACAGCACCATTGTGCGCTACATGTCGTGATAACACATTTTGGGTGACATATGAAAATTGCAGCTGTACTGTTCATAAGGAAGTTTAATAAAATGGACATGTTGAAAATCTAAGTGAAAATATTAAATTTGCAAACTTACGAGCATGCATAGGAACTGTGCAACGCATGCTCGAAAAGTCATTTCTAGGCATTTTTCCACCAAGTTTTCAACATAGTCATTTTAAGACCTCTGCTCATGAACAGTGTCACTGTGGTTTTGTTAATGTGTCCCATACATTGAGCTTGCACACCGACTCGCGCCATTGTGCGCTACATACGGAAAGACGCTTTGGGCAGGATGTGAAATGACAGCTGTACTGCTCATAAGGAGGTGTGGAAAAATGGCAATGTTGGAAATCTGGAGTGGAAATATTGAAAATTCGCAACCTCACGAATGCATGGGAACTGTGCAACGACACTGTAAAAACAGTCATTTTAGGAATTCTGTCACCAAATTTTCAACATTGCCATTTTAAGATCTCTGCTCATGAACAGTGATACTGTGATTTCCTTTAATGTGTCCCATACACTGAGTTTGCAACGACTGCCCATTGTGCGCTACATGGGCAGAAACACATTTTGGGTGAGATGTGAAAATGACAGCTGTACTGCTCATAAGATGGTGTGGTGAAATGGCAATGTTGAAAATCTGGAGGAAAATATTGAAATTTCGCCAACTTATGAGCCTATGTAGAAACCGCAATGCACGCCTCAAACAGTCATTTTTAGATGGCACAAATTTCCACATGGGTTTGCCCCTTCCATGAATGATGTCACTGTCATGGTGGTATTCAGTCCTGAAGCATGATTTGCAGTCACCGCGCAGTCACCGCGCCGAAATCACCCTTTGAGCCCTAATAACGCCATGACAGTGACATCATTCTGAGAAGGGTCCCAAAACCCCATGTTGAAAATTTGTGCAAAATTACCCAAAATGCCTGAGATATGCAATAAAGTTGAACCCCTCCTATCTAGCCCATTATACAGCTTACCGGCATTTCCTCAGTTCAAGCGTCGCCTTTAAAGAGTGCAGACGTGTTCCTGGTCCACCGAAGATCATCGCGCGGAGTCGGAGGTAAGTATGGGGTGAGGGGTGTGGGGAGGCTGGGTGCGCAGTGGGTGGGTGCGGGATGTGGGAGGGGCTCGGGAGAGCCCGTGGGACAGTTTTGTTTACAGGTAAAAAAAAAAAAAGGCGTCGTGGGACCGCTTTCCATGCTGGGGTGGGCTCCCAGCATGCACAATGACTTTGGGGGCGCGTTCAGCCGATCGGGGATTGGGCACCCCGGCCGCAAAACTCGTGACGCTTGCCACGCTGGTGGCTCCCAGCGTGGCACCAAATACTGGGAAGGGGAGGGAGATGATGCAGCGCAGCCAATGGGGATTGGGCACTTGTCGGCTATACGCTGCGTGCAGGGCGCAGAGCCATGGGGTTGGGAGGGCTGCGCGTGAGCAGCTTCTTATCGCTGCTCACCAGCGTAGCTCCCCTCAACTGGGAGGTTACTGTTGAAGCGTGTCATAGACAGCTCCAAAATGCATTGGTTTACAGGGGCGCCTGCCAGCTCGCTACCTGAATTGGAGGAGGAGGTGACACACCGCAAATCTCAGATGATGGCACTATGTTTCTTGCACATGCGTGCAAGCAAACATAAAAAATACCAATCATGCTGTTTTGGTATGGTATGGTAATCAGCCACTAGGAAAGATGTCAGCAAGTCAGTTAAACATCCCTGCTGAGCAGTGGGGCCAAAGACTGTTGGGAGCTTCTCTGTAAGGACACTGAAAGGGTGGAGGCGATACAGAGGAGGGCAACCAAAATGGTAACGAGGTTGCAAGAGAAGCCATAAGAGGAAAGGCTGTGGAACTAAACATGTACTCCCTAGAAGAGAGGAGAGTGAGAGGAGACATGACTGAAACCTACAGATACATCACAGGAGTGAATAAGGTTCAAGTGCAAGGTCTAGCTCAGAGAAAGTGAGGCACTAGACCAGGTGGGCATGCAATGAAGCTAAGAGGGGAAACATGACTGGAGCAGCCTGCCAAAAGGCAGTAGCGGGGCAACAAACTTGTGGGAGCTTCAAATGTGGAATAGGCACGGGTACTATGACTAACTAGGGTCAGTGATGACAGAATAGTCAGGGCAAGGGCAGACTGGATGGGCCTAGAGGTTCTTTTTCTGCTGACAACATCTATGTTTCTATGTTTCTAAGACAGCAGTCCTTGGATGCTCAATCCTCCTCTCTGGCAGGAAATTGGCACTGAGTGGTAATGCTGCCACTGCACCGCAGGCCAGCCCTTGAGCTCACTCTTAACAGCTTAAGAGCCAACCAGTTGAATACCATCGAGACTTTCACTTCCTCCAAGCACCATTCTAATAATGACAGAAGGGCATTACCTGGCCTTAGTGAGGTGCCAAGGAGGCGCACAGTTGGGTATCCTCTATATAGCACTGACATCCAATACTGCACTTCCTGATGCTCTCCCACAAAGGTCTCATAGACATAGTAAAAAGCACAGAGGAGAAATATGACCCTGAGGAAGCCCACAGCCTAGAAATATTTATTGGCTCTAATATAGAAGGACAATAGACATCAACTGCTCACAATCTGCTAGGAATGACCAGAACCAAGTGAGCACAGTCCCAGACAAACCAGAATATTTTCAGATTCCTCCAATCAACTCTCTGTGGTTCACTGTGCTGAACACTGACACGAGATCAAGGGCAATTGGTATCCACCTTGCATGGAGGAGATCACTGCACATACTGACCAGAGCTGTCTCTGTGCTGTGGCACTGTGGAAACTGGATTGTAAGAGCTCAGAAACATTACACTTATCCCAAATGCAGCAGTGGATTAGTGGAAGATGGAGCTGGGCTGTTTCAAGGATCCAAAAAGGGTCAGACACATGGGCAGAGAAATACAAACCTTGATAAGAAGAAGAAGCAGCCACATCCAGATACATTCCATTTATTGATTTAACAGTGTATTCACACAGGGTAGCCCAGCTGAGGTGCAACATCTCATTTTGTATGGGATAATATTTTTACCCAGTTTTACAGCTAGGTGGGACTAAAACACAGGGAGGTTACATGATTTGCTCAAGGTCACACAGTGAGTCAGTGACAGACTTGTGATATCAGCCTGGGAAATCTTGGTTCACAGTTGAGTATTTTAACTACTGGAATATACATACAGGCTTATCTGTCCTTCCACGCATTTTCTACATTACCAGTAATTCAAAACAGAGATTTATTTTTCTGAATAATCATAATTTATGGTCAATTTTTCAGCACTGTAGGTTATGCAGAATAATGATTTCCTCTTCCCCAGAATAAACTTAATTTATGATAAGTTTTCTTTATACACTCCAGGTCATATAAAATGCAGGCTGTTCTTTACAGTAATCATAATTTATGATCAAGGCAATATTAGCCTAAACCAGCACCATACGATTATTGTAACATCATTTATCATAATGTAGTGCAGTAGCAGTTTATCATCGCATCCCTAATGAACATTTGGTAGTCAAGTGAAACATGAAACACTACCCTACAGTCACAGACTGATCGTTTAGGAAGGATCACAGATGGACAGGTTGGGCCTCTTTAGCCCTACAGACCACTGTCCCTCAAATCTACTACACCATGCAGGCTACCATTTTACTGCAGTTTTAACTTGATCTTTATGCAGCCACAGTAAAAGAAACAATTTATACATTCAAGCTAGGGATGTAATTTTTATATAAAATTTTTTGAGTGGTTTCGCTCCCGCAGATATCTCATAATTCTGGCAACATCATGGGTTTCTGACACCAGCAAACCCTTATTTGCTGAGGGCTCTCTGCTCATGAGGGCCTAGAGCTAGAGTTTTGGGCTGGCAGTATTGTCTGTGGATGAGTTTGGTACATCCAGCAGACCTGGGTTTGATTCCCACAACTCTCCTTACTTACTGTGTGACCCTCGGCAAGTCACTTAACCACCCCAGTGCTCCCCAGGTTGCCCTTGAAAACAGACAGTGCCTAGGTGGCTCTACCAGTTACCAAAAAAAAGAAAATTGTGCCTGCTCATTTTAAATGTTAATATTCTTAATTTGTTCTGGGCTTAAAACTGTAATACAAGGTATCACTGGGCTGTGTAGAACCTTCTGATGAGGCATCATAATGCCAAAATTACTCGCAAAGGCATGTTTAAGCCAATCAAAGGCAGGCAGACAGGCACAAATGGATCGGGTAGGTCAAGGGCCCCAAAGACTAACATTGCTACTGTCCTCTAAAAAGAAAGAAAACATCCAGTCAGCTGTAGCAGGAGGAAGAATGGTAGTCGGAAGGATGTGCTCTATCTTCCAGGGTGGGAGTCTTGTACTCTCATGGCATGGCTAACTCTTGGTGGTCCAAGGAAGGAGAGCTGTTCTACAAGGAACCTCTCAGTTTTACCATTGTCCTCCAGCAATGGTAGCTGAGAAGGGAAACGTGGGAGGACGAGAGGCACCAACACCAGGCCTGAGCTCTCTGTTTGCCTGGGAGAAGGGACGTAAACTAATCTTAGCTGTGGCTAGATCCGACTCACTTGGGAGTGGCAGGTGAGAAGGCAGGACATGAGTGGGATTGGGAAAAACAGAATTATTAAAATATAATAATAAGCAAAAGAAAAATGAAAACATAAAGATGACACTGGATGACATTTGGCTACCTTGGGTTGGATGGGGGTCTGATGACTAATCTCACTAGTGGCCCCAAAATTTAAAGTCAGCTGTGCCTGGGGAGGGATGATTGACACTTCCTCCCCCACACACCTCATCAAATATTGTCTTCACCACACCTTGGCTGTGATGTGCACGGCTGAGTGACCTCCCATGAGACAGAGGCCAAGTCATGTTCATGAGCTAAACATGAGTGGATTTTATAACAGCATGTGCTAAGCACCTCCAGCCCTAGAGAATGAACACATAACCTGGGAAGCACTTCTACTCACCATCAACTGTGTATATATATATATATATATCTCTATATCAATATATTATATGCCCCTTCTGCTCAGCCATTCTTGCACCATCACCCTGGCATCCCCCGACTTACCTTCACCTCTATCACTTACAGAGCTTTCCCCTGCTTGTTTGGTGGTGGGGCTCCCCAACTCCTCCCACTGAATGGTTCCGTTGGGAAGGGGTGCCTGGGTAGCCAGGTGGGGGCCTGTGAGCAATCAGCATCATCTAGCCAGTCGAGTATTTCCACTTTGCCCTGATACCCCTTGGATGTCATAAGCTGGGGTGAATGAGCATGCAGGCATGCAAGCATGCACGGCGTGGCACCAGCTGACATTCTCCCACCCACTAGCTGTTTGAATGTACTGCCATCCGTGGTCACCATATGGCAGTATAGCAGCAGAGCTGGCTGCCCTCCTCACTGGAGAGATTATCTCTGGGATACTAAATCCTCCTCCCTCCCCTCCAAGCCAGCCCCAATGGCTCGCCTTTGCGCCAAAATCTGAGTCACCAGTGTTGTGAGTAGTAACGCTACCACTGTGTCCACAGGTTGGCTGTCAACTTTGTTTTTATGATGTGGGCACCTATGCACAGAAACCAGTATGAAACCAACACAAATCATTTCACAAAGGCCTCCAAGTGCCATCGGATGATAACGCCTCAGCACCACTGACCATAGCTGGATCTGAATTGGTGACACAAGGATGAAAGGTATCATAGCCCACTACTGAACCACTGAGCCACTCCGTCCACTGAAGAAATAAATAACAAACAACAAGGTGTGACTGACCAGCAGGGCATGTAACAGGAAAACATGAGAACGTTTGTAAAACAACCCAAATCAATAAGGAAAGGTGAGTATCTTAACTATGGTGCTGTGAGCTACTTCAGTGGTAATAAGCAGGGTCACTGGAAAGCGGAAGAAAATGTGACAATGTTTTGCTTTAAATTGCAGAGAAATAGCAGGAAATATACTAAACATGCTCAGTGTTCCAATAAATCTTCATTATTTGAAACAAAATCAAGGTGCTATACAGCAGGGGCTAAGAGCACTGTGCTGCAAACCTAAAGAACTGGGTTTGAATCCTACAGCTAGCACTTGCATACTGTGTGACCAAGAGCAAGTCACTCAACTTCCCTGTGCTCCCAGGATGCACCTGGAAACACGCCTTGACCTAGTGTGTCTTTCCGGGCTAAAAAAAGAAAAACAATTTCATAAATAAAATGGATAGAGAAGAAAAGAAGTGTAGTATGAGAAAAGTCACAAGCTGGAGCTCGTGGATCATTACAATGTTGACATTCAAATGCAGACAAATCTGTGCTCTGGGGTCCCTGAGTTCTCTGCTGCACCTCCATTCTGTAGCAGGGGCCCTGAGTCTTCCTGGGGTGGAGTTTACTCATTTCTTCAGCATTTATTTGTGATTTGTGAGGCACTCCACCTGTATTGGTGGCCTCTTCTCACAGAAGTCTTTTTCGCAGTTTCAACAACAGAACATAAAATATTGAGGTATTGTCAGAACATGAAGTGTCGATTTCTGACTACTACATAACGCTGGCAAGAGTATCTGAAATCCAAAGCAGGAAAAATAAAAATTGAAGCAGTGTCATAGAGAACCCCTCCATGGCCCTCACATGCAGTAGCAATGTTATAGCCAAACACAAGTAAGCATGCTAAACTGACAGTGTGTTTGTAAGTCTTTCATGGCTGACCTGCCGGTTTAGCAGAAAGATTCACTGCTGGGATGCTAGCAACCTGTGTTCGGGAATAGACATGGCGTGGGAGGGCTGGCGGGAGGAGAAGGCTGGAGCATCCGACAATTGCTCACCATTTCCAGGGGGAAGGCGGGCTGCAGCCAGTACTTGCTGACTCCTGGTGGAGGCTGGGAGTACAGCACTGTGTTGGGTCCTGTGGCCTATGGAAAGCGTGATGATGTCCACATATGCCCTGACGCTAGTGGTACCTTAAGTTCCTATGGGGAGAAACAATAAAATGCCTTCTGGCCAACTGATGATGGATACTGGTCCCCAGCATGCTACAAAGCCAGGATAGCCCTAAGTCAGCTCGCCCTCACCCACCGATCCCAGGGCTATTTGGTTGTACCTATGGGCATTTCTCTCCTGGAGGAGGGGGGCCCCATCTGATCAAGGGTCACTTGGTCACCCAGGGATCCATGTGTGGTACTGGGCAGCAGCAGGAGGGCGGCCGGTGGAGGAAGGTGGTAGTGAAGCCTAGGTGGCCCGAAAGAGTGGCCAGCTAGGAGAATGTGCAGAGCAAAAGAAAAAGTCTTTCATTGAAGAATATACTATTTTTACACAGTTTGTAATAAAACTCAACAAAATGTAGGAAATTCTGAAAATACTATTTTTTGGAGAATGGTGAAATATAAATATGTGGTTACAATTTTCTAGTGTGCCCTGGTAATGAGATTCCCATTGTTTAAACTGGACAGGAACCCACAAGAGCTCCATTTTTCATTCCTCTTATAACATATCTCCATGGAGTAAACAAGCTGGATAGCAGGGCATTGTTCAAACTGAGTGGAACACAAACACCGAAGTAATTTTATGAAGCTCGGGAGGGGATGTAAAGGATACTACAAAGTATTTTTCACAGAAAGGGTGGTGGGATGGTGGAATAGGCTGCCCAAAGAGGTGGTCTATGCAAGAATAGTGAGAGGATACAAAGATAGGTGGGACAATACGTCATGGGCTTGTTAAATATAGCATAAAAAGGAGGGGAGGGAGAGAGGTATGAAGAGCCTGTAGGCTTGTATTCCACATTAAATAGATATGACTAGGCAGACCTAATTTTATGTATTTATTTATTTAAAATTGGTAACCGGAAATGCATGCTGAGTCAAGGCTTGTTTCCAGGTGCGACCCGGAGAAAGGGTTGAGGGAAGCATGAAATGCAATAGAATAGAATAGAGGATTACAAGCAAAGTGCAAATAACAGTAGTACAATTTGGCAAAAGGCACAAAATATTAAAGTTATGGGTATCAGGCAAGCAAGCACTCTACACCATGACACAAAAATTAAGCAACTGGTTGACAATCACATTGCAGAGAAATGGGAGGCAAATAACTGTCCCAAGGGAGGGGCATAAATAGGGAGATATTAGAGAAAGACAGGTCAGGAAGGGAGCTGGAGGTGCAGGAGTGTAAGCTGGTGCTTAAGGGAGATTGGGGAGGGTGAGAGATGGAGTGCAAAAGGAAGGAAGGGGTTCAGTCAGTGTGACTCAGTTGGTAGCACATCTGCCCTCTGTCTCTCGGCCCCACACTGGATTGGGCTCATACCTAAAATGCTGGCATCCAAGTACAGAACTATGGTGGTGCTGTACTGCTGAGGTGTGCCGTCCTTTGGATGAGATGTTAAACCGAGGTCCCTTCTACCTGGTGCTGTCCTGGTGGGTATCCAGGTGGAAGTAAAGAATCCAGGGACTCTTCACAAAGAGTTGGGGACATTCCCATTGTCCTAGCTAACATTCCCTTCCCATAAACCGGATCATGCAATTGCCCAGGCTGTGTGTAGGTGCTGATGTGCAATATGGCCACCACTACACATTCAGTCACTTCACTACCAGTGTAGCATTGCTTGTAAAGCAATTTGGGATACACTGTGTATGAAAAGCACTATATAAATTCTTTTTCTTCCTTCTTCCTTCTTCCTGTCCCTCCTCCAGAGGAGGAAGATGATAGGAGAAAGCTGACTGTTCAGCTGAAGAGCAAGGGTGGGGAAGGAGCAAATGCTTGATCCCTGGAATGAAGGGATTATAAAGCAGATGGGATGGGAGAGAAGAATGAATAAATATGAGGGCAGTTCCTCAAACTAGTATTTCAGATGAAAGAAGAGCAATGATGCAGGTGACAGGAGGGAAGAGGGAGATGGACAGTGAAGAGTAGAGTGTAATGATGGGTACGAGGAGGTGAGTTTGTGGCAAGCGACAGAAGGTGTGACAGAGGGTGTCCAGTCTGGCAAGGGAAGTGGATGGAAACAGTACAGTATACCGCGATCTCGTGTAGTCAAAGACTGGTAGTACCATTTTGTAACCAGTTCCCTGTGAACATGCAGGGACAGGCAGTCTTTATCACGGCACAGGGCTCCAAGTTTGTGGTGCGGTTTAGCATAAATGGCATCAATGTTAGTAGAGAGTCGAGCCTGCTGTCAAGCCACACACTAAGGTACTTGAAGGAATGGACCACATCACAAGGAGAACCATCAAGGTGGTGAAGGAAGGAGGAGGAGGCAGGCCGGACAGTTTCTGGTTGGAAACAAAGGTCATGGACACTGTTTTCTTTGTGTTGACCCTGGAGTTGGCTTGGCCTGAAACCAACTCAGCAGGACATTGTGAAAATCTTGCTGGAGTGTGACTTCAACAGCCTCAGCAGATGGGCCTGAGGTGTGAGAACTGTGTCATCTGCATACATGTGAATATGAGAGTTAACACAGGCTGAGGGAGGTCGTTGAGAAAGATGGAGAGTGGATGGACCCAGGATGGAGCCCTGTGGAACCTCAGCTTGATGGGAGTGGAGGGATGTCAACTACCTGCACTGACTGTTGATGGCCCAAGAGGTAGGAGTCAAACACCCAGCAGCAGAGTCTGATAGGCCAGCAGAACTCAGCTTATTCAGGAGACAAGGATGGGCCACAAAATTAAAGGCATTGGCTAGATTGATGAAGATGGATGCGTGATATGACCCTTATCCATCCCAGAGAGGATGCAGTCAGTGACACATAAGAGGGAGGAGACATTGGAATGGTGTTTCTGAAAGCCATACAAGAACAGACAGAAGATGGAGGAGTGGAGGGAGTCTGACAGCTGTGAGTTAAACAATTTCTTGCAATTTTGCAAAAGAGGGAGGAAGGAGATAAGGGTTCTATGATATTGGTGACCCAGAACAGGAGTCCAGGATCATGATGGAACTGCAGTAAGGACTGAAATGGCAACCAGAAGAACTGGGGAAGGGTGAGAGGGGAGAGCACCAGTGGTATAAAACTCATTGAGGTGAATAATAACAGAGGAAGGGTCAGAGACTGGTGTGTAAGGACATGAGGAGCAAATTGGGTTGGGGATCAAACAGACAGTGCATCACCTTCAAAAACATGGCAGGCAGTTGAGATTATATAGAAGTTGGTTCTGAAGTTCAAGGTTTAGCAGTTCAATGGCCTTTGTGCATGAGTTTCTAAGCACTCTGTAGGAGTCACAGTTGGACAGAGTGCAGGAGAATTTGAACTTAGCTCAGGCTTGATCCTGGGTAAGGCACAAATTAATGAGGTCAGGGATGATCCAAGGATGGTAGGAATACCTAACCCTGGCCTTCCAGACAAGGACATGTTTGTCCCAGACAGAGTTAAGGCGAATGGAGAGGAAAAGGGCAATGTCTATATCAGGGGCCATGAGAATGAGTAAGCAAACTGTTATAAAGGTTGCTTAGTAGAGCATCTGTGTTTAGAGACTGTAGGGACTGAGACCATAATTACTTGGGTGGGGATGGGATGCCAAACTTTTCTGCTAAGGTTTGCTGTCCCTGGTTCTTTGGCCACCACTAAAACCAGAACTAAGTTAGGGGAATTGTCTTCCTACTTTGCCTCTGTACTGTGAAACTCCACCCTTGTGGTGGTCCAACAGTGCCAATTCAATCATACCTTCAGAAGTGGATACTACTCCTCCTGCTCAAATCTCGACTTGTACATGTCCGTAGGCTGCATAGGACCCAGTGTTAATTTACAGAGTTACTGCACTTGTGTGTATTGCTTATTTGCAGATTACCTACTCTATGTGTGTGCTATTACTTGTTTTTCCATTGTTGAGCCTTCTCCTGTATCTTGTATGTAACCTCTAGGCAGTGCTATCTCTAGGGTTACTACCCTGCCTGTACTTCTGACAACAGGTTGAGTGGTCTGGGTTCAAACTTAACAATTACTGGTGTTTCCCTGCCCTCAGTAACCACAGTATTTTGATGCCTCCACCCAGAGTAATGTATGTGGTGGCATCTACCTAACCTGGTATAGCCCTCTGGGAAGTTAAAACAATCCCACAAACCCACCTAGTGACCACATACCTCTGTAAAGGGAACAGCCATTCACAGCAGTTAACACACAGTTATCAGTAAATATTAACCATATGCACACACCGCTTGCACTTACCACCAGGGTCAGTCTTCAGCAAATCCCTGAAACCACTATAAAATAGCATTCAAAACAGGCATGCACTTTTAATACATTTCCCCAGACACATTACCCTTAACCCAGGCAATGAGATATCCATGAGGCAATGTAACAGTGAAGCAAAGCATTTGATTTATTAAGGAGGATTTGAACAAGGAAAGGCAAATCTAGATGAACCAATTACTATACTGGATTTAAAACCAGGGTACTTTGCATGCATGCATTCAGTCCCAATATACAGTGTTGAAGCTGCTGGTACCCAGACTGTTGGTGACTAGCCTAGACATTGCCCTGGGTTGCAGCTGTTGTTGGGGCCTTTGATGGAATGGAAGGCAGTTAAAGGAAAGTGGTCCAAATACCAGTCTCCGCCCCAGCAAGGCTTACCCTCCAGTTTAGCTTTGTGAAGTAGAAGCAGTGTTTTCTCACGCCACAAGGTATTTTATTTTAATTCTTAAATGTCCGTGACCTAAAGTATGGTGGAAGCAGGGGCTCCATTGACATGTAGGTGGGCACCGCACTGCTTGCTTCAATACAAATGTATCGAGCTGCTTACCCTCTCTCCTCTAACAGAAACTGCCCACTTTTCTATCAGTTCTTGAACTAGTCTGATTTTCGGCAATCGATTGATCAGGGGAGCTGTCTCTCACAATCCTGTGCTCCATTGATTCCTTTAGGCCAAACTGAAAACTACAAGAACTACAGCTTTTCCCACAAGGCACCTGAGCTAAGGACCCTTTGAGGTCCCTGTGTCCCATTGGTCCAAATTTCTGAAGTCCCGGACCAAACATGGTGGTCCCATTTGGATGCATAAGCTGCAAGAAGGCAGGTTAAAACAAGCACTCTAACTTAAATATAACTCCAAAGTAGAAGTAAATATCTAGAGTACTAGTTAGAGCTCCCTCTGCTTTATTATTGACCGCAGAGGGGCAAATCAGGACAGTGCCTGGCCGATTGGCAGCTTTGAACCTCTGGCCCAGCCAGGCCATTTACAGCATACTGGCAGTGTCACTTAAAGAGACAGTCACAGAGGCACATCATAGCACTCTCGTGCAGAGCAATAGGATTATCAAATAAGCATGGATTTACTATCTCTGCAGGATGTCTGCCTGGCAGTGGGCATCACTGGAGCCCTGGGAGACACTAGGGTAAGCCCAAATTGGTGTGGGGGCCTACATGTATTATGTTTACCACATTACTATACTGGTGCTTTGGTCTAGGTCTGTATTACTTTAGGCATTTGTAATTCCTTTGTACCAGGAATTTAGTTCTCTGTATTAACTCTATGAAATTGTATAGACCCTCTGCACTTTATGTACATTACTGTGTCAAATCTTTAAAGTTGATATCTCCCAGGTCATGCCTGAAAATAGGCAAATGTTTTGTCTAGTGCACCTACCTGGTAGATAAATAATAAATAAGTCATACAATGGTCACTGAAAGCGTCAGGTAATATACCTGAAATAATGAAGTGTAGGTGGTAGAGAGAATCCAATCCAGCAGGGTTGGTATAAAGAATGTGGAGTGAGCCGGTGGGTTTGGTGATGAGTTGTGTGAGATTTAGGACTCATTCTTGTGGAGGTAGACTTAGAGGGAAAAGCCAATTGATATCAAAGTCCCCTAGGAGAATTTATTCAGTGGAAGTGGAGTGAGTGGTGATGACATACGAACATATGAACATGTGAAAAAAGCCAGCAGATATGGGCCAAAACAGTCTATCTCGTCTGCTTGAAATTGTGACATGACAGAGAGTGAGTCAGCTAGAGAGGGAGGGAGTGATTTTAGGAGATGCATAAAAACTAATAAATATGGGCAGAGTGGAGGGATGGGGATTTTGTGAGTAGATACTCGTGAGAGGAAGGTAATGCCCCTGGGAGTGATGGTACAGGGAGGCATTGCTGGATGTAGAGGGCTACTCCTCCTCCTCCATGCTTGCCTCTGTCCTGCCTGAAAAGGTGGTAGTTTGGAAGGACCAAGCTAGAATCAGGAAGTCTGGAGGAGAGCCACGATTCAATAATACAGAGGATATCAGAAGCATTATGGGAAACCAATACCATAAGAAGGTCTAGTTTAGGAGGAAGGTTCCTAGCATTTAGATGAAAAACACTAAGGTCTTTAGGATAAAGGGAAGGGGAGAAGGTCTAGGGTTGACGTCTACATCACCTGCAAGGATGAGAAGCAGGGCAAGGAGATGGAGGATACGAAGGATTTGTCCCCTCAACCAGGGAAGAGAGAGAGAGAGGGGGAAAGGGATGGGAATGGAACAGCACAGATTGAGAAGGAACCCCAGATCAAGGAAAATGAAAACAGGGGACCAGGGTGTACAGGGAAGGAGGGAAAGGGCAGAGAAGGAGGGGAGGAGGAGAAGGAGAATAAGGAAAAGGGTAGAGGGGTGAGACAGGGAGCATAATGTAATGAACAGACACAACAATATTCTACAGATACTGAAACTATACAAAATAACAATACTCTAGGAGGTAGCTAGCTGTTAAACTATGTAGTGGCTAGGAAAAATAGCTAACGTAATTAAGTCTGTAGCTGAAGTTAGGTTAAATTACAATAGACAGAGAACTGCACTTGATGCTGTAGTAACCAGATAGGGTTTAGAAGGGCTAGACTAGCAATGACTACAATTGGGGAGCTCAAATATTATGGTATAACCAGGCAAAAGTAACGATAGCAAACAGAGTGAAAAACTGGTACCAAACCTAGAAGTGACTATTGAAGCACAGATGAATCATATCATGCAGCAAACAGTCACACAAATAATGTGAAACTAACAAAAGGCAGTTGTCCAAAGTAGGAAGGCAGTAAAATGAGCAGCACAATGAAATGGACACTTCAGTAGTGCATGCCATCAGGAAACAACATGACAGACACGCTAGCAGTGGTATACTAGAACCCCTTGACAGACAGGGTGTAACTAAAGAACATACACCACCTAGACAGAGTCGGAAATGAGACACCTTACATGTATGCTGTAGTTACATTTGGACCAGGCATATAGCAGCTCGATAACAGTGAAGACAGTATCAAAACTATAACTGAAAGGGAACCATGGAGCAGCTGGCCATCTGCAAGCAGACTCTCGAAGTCCTTAAACAGCCCCTAACACCATTGTAAAAGTTTTGAAAATACTGGAACGTTGGATCTAATCCAGGTAATATTTCATATTTCCTGTAATTTTTCCCCTTGTCCTTTTCTGCTTAGCACATTTTACATGAAAACATGATCATTGTGCCCTAGCCTTTAGCTGCTCTGACTACTGCCTACCCTTGACATCATATTCCCATTTTATGACATCATAATCATCTCACAGCAACTCATTGTAGTGTTATCCACAGAACTGTGATGTCAGTGTAGACATGCAGCCAGAACAGATAGGGCAGAGGTCCCGATTTCATGGAAATGTTCTTAGTAATCAAGAAATAAGTGTGAGAATTACAGGAAAAAGGTGAAATATAAGATGAAGTGGGCCTAAATATTACATTTTTCAAAGTTGTGCTAACAGTGTCAGGGCTCTTTGATGCTCGGTCCTTCAGGCAAGGACTGCAAGTGGAAGGATTGCTTGAATGGGAGAGCTGAAAACGGAGAGGAGCTCCACTCTCCCCTACAGCCCAACTGGCTGACTGCACAAGGTCTGGCCATGGCAAAGAGCTGGCTGCTGAGTCAGCGATGTGGGTGAGGGAGGTAGTGGCTCGTTGGACTCCCTGATGACCTTTCGAACAAACAGCTGGGATCCCAAGTAGAAATGAAGTGGTGATTGTGCTGCAGTGGTAGTCTTGGCAGGGAGCCAACATACTGGGCCAGGTGGCCCTTTTCTGCCATCTGACTATGTTTCATTTTTATTGAATACCACAGGAGACCCACACTGGTGCCGACTGGGGTTGTGTGCCGAAGTTGAGGCAATTGGCTCCCAAGCTGGGAGGTGTGAGTTATCTGGCATTCATGCACTCCCTTCTAGATTATCTCAGAGCAGCACCTGTGTCAGCTGTGTGACTGCAGAGCCTCACCTCTTTAACCTGCTGGAGGACTGGTGCAGTCTGCGTTCTGATCGTCAACGTGGGTGACAAGGGTAACTACAGTGGAAAAAACAGAAGAACGAAAATGCTGAAGAGGATTTCAGTGTTGGACTGGCCCATCTTGATACCTGAAATATCTAGGTGCCCAGCCCCCAACCCCCATGCTGAGCTCCTCCTCACAATCCAATCTCTGAAAATCCTTTCATTTATAACCTTCTAATTAAATGGGTCTTTCTGATCATTGGGAGTAAAACATAAAATGCAACAATAGATTCTGTGTATCACATTGAAGTGTAATGATGATATGAGTATGTCATGCCTTGACCCATTTATTATTTTTTAAGGTGGGACCCCTGTACCACAGTCGACTCAGACAGCTACTTGCACCGACTAGAGATAACCTTACCCTCCCTTACAAATCTTCAGATGAGTGTTCTACCTCTAAACATTTCCAGTTTAACCACTGGTGATGCCCCTGACTGATCGCACTTGGGGAACTCATCCACAGCTGTATGTTGGCATTCTCTGGTGGTGGTGGTGAGGCTGTGATACAGCTGCCAGTGTCCTGCCAATGCTGGCCATTACAGTAGTGGCAGGGCATGAACTAATTTTTCTTCATTGATAAGTTCCATTTTTTCTACCCATATCCCCATGATCAATAAAACAGCCTTAAATGTATGGATGTCTGTGACTGTCTCAGTGTTCAATCAATTTAAAAGAGCAGTGCATGTTAGCAGGTGAACATTTTTTTTTCTTTTTGTCAACTTTTTTTTCTGCCCGCTGCCACCAGAACTCTCTCAGCGATCCCCACACACCACCAATAGCTACCTCCCTCCTGAAGTCCACCCCACCAGAAAATCGGGGCAGACACTCCCCACTGAAATGGTTTGATGATGGGCCCCATCCACCCAAGGTCAGGCAGGTGAGGGATCGGAGAGCCAGTGGAGGGAACCCGCATTGGGAGTGTGGGCGAGGGGCACCGGAGGACACCATCGCCTATCCAGGGAGTGAGAGTTTCCTGCTTCTGTGTGGTCAGGGTGTGAGCATACAGTGGTGCACTGCTCATGCCAGGCATGCTCCCCCACCTGAGTGGAAGCCGCCTGGCGCCGCCAAAACCCTTTCTACGTGCTCACACAGACTGCAGTGCTCCCAGGATCCCAGGGGTCACTGATGCTGCGTGGAACAGAACCCACCCACTACAGGAGAGGAGAGCAGTCCTCCTGATGCTCAATCCTACTCCTCCCTGCCCACCCCTGGTGACCTTGAGTCCATTCCCAAACCCGGATCACCGGAGTAGCACGAGGTGGCATCCAGCGCCCAACCCTGAGCACTACCAGGCCAGCAGCAGGTGAAAATTTTGGCCTATACTTTTTCATTACATTTTAGAGTTCCCTATTTCTGTCTTGATGAAGCCATTCCCCTCATTTTGAGTTTGCTTTAGCACTTTCATCTTGCACTTGAAATAATAGAAACAGTGCTGTTTTTAATATGGCTTGGTCTGGGTTTTATAAGTATTCACTGTTATTTTTGAACACCTTTGTTTAACATCACATCCTTGTCAGATAGCAGGATAGAGGCAGCAGATAGAGGGGTCCCAAAACTGAAATTGCAGGAATTTACAGGCTAAAGACTTAAAAAGAGCTAGCAGCCCGGCTAAGCAGGCCCTGGGGCAAGATGGGATGCATCCAAGGGTGCTAAGGAACTGGCACTAGTGTTAGCCAAGCCCTGGCAGGACTGTTCAACAGATCTATGCAGCAAAGGGTGGTTCCTAGGAATGGAGGATGGCAGGCATGTCTAGTTGCACAAGGAGGGGACGGGAACCACTGGGAAACTACAGACTTGTCAACTTTACTTCTGTGGAAGGAAAACTGATGGAGGCACTATCAAAGAGAACTTTGTGGAATTCCTGGAAAAACAGGCTTCAGGATAGTAAGCAGCATGGTCTGTGGCAAGGAGGTCTTATCAGACCAACATGATAGTATTCTTTGACTGAGTAACCAGGGTGGTTGATAAAGGCATGCAGTAGATTTACTCACTTCGACTTCAGTATAGCATTTGACTCAGTGCTACATCCTTCCTCCTTCTAGAAGGTGGTACACTCCATGCTGCCCCTCCCAATCCAAAACACTTACCCTGAAGCAAGATGCCACATTATCCCAGATGCTGCCAGCATTGCTGATACACTAAATAAATTCTTCACCTCTTGTGCCCTCCTTGACCATCCCTCGCACCCCCACAAAACCCCTCTCAACTTGCATAGTGACACCTTCCTGTTTGCACCCATTTCCCCATGGGAAGTCCTACACGCCTCTACTCCCTAAATATCACCAAGTCCGGTCCTGATGAGATACACCCTAAACTTTTATTTTTATCTGTCCGGAAATAGTGTCACCCTGCCTACCTTCTAAATCTGTGCTTCTCCTCTGGTATTGTTCCACTAGCCTGAAATTGGCAGTGTAATCCTACACAAAGGCGGTGACCCTCAGTTCCTGGTAACTATAGGCTGATCTCCCTCATACAGCCCCTTGCCAAAATTCAGGAAACACTTGTCCTGTCCAGACTATCTGAATTCCTGATACGTCGACCAGTTTCCTTCCACTACCAATAAGGGCTTCAGAAAACACCACTCTACAATTATCGTCCCTATTGCGACTCACTGAACATATTCACACTGCCTCTGACCAAGGACTTCTAATAGCAGCAGTTTTTGTTGACCTGCAAGGCCTTCGATTCAGTCTCCCACTCCACCTCCTTATCAAACTCGAGGCAGCAGGCTTAGCCCCTCCCTACAGTCCAGTGGTTCAACTCCTACTTAAGCAACAGGCTCCAACCTGTAAAAGTAGGAAACTCCTCCTCTTTCCCTCTCCCCATTCTTGTTGGTTTGCCCCAAGGATCTATCCTTGGCCTTGTCCTTTTCTCAGTATTTATAAACGATCTCCCTCTGTATGCTCCAGCTCCCGGATACATATGTATACACATGACACCATACTCTTCACTTCAGGGCCTGTCTTAAACGATGTTCAATCTAACCTTTAAAGGTATTTCCGCAATATGCAGACCTGGTTCCAGACCAATTAACTTAAATGCCTCAAAAACAGTGTCTATGACATTCGGCATGTGCAAAAGCTGGCAGAGTCCTCCTCCTCTTGCCATCACCTCATTAAATGGAACACCCTTCAGCTCAGTTGCAACATACAAATACCTAGGTGTATGGCTGGACCTTCATTTGACTTTTCATCCCACATAGAAGCCATCACCTCATAGCTACGTCCCAAGCTCGGTATGCTCTACTGCAACAGGGACACCTCCCTTGCCAGTCAGACACGAAATCCTAAACAAAATGATCATGCCCATTTTTGACTATGAGGATGTGGTTTACAGCGCTGCCCCTGCCTCAGCCTTATCAAGAATAGACACTCTGCTAAATGCATTTTGCCACTTTGCCACAAACTCACCTCTCAGAACACACCACTGTTCCCTTTACGCCTCCATGGTCTAACTTCTCTCCCATCACCGATACATCCACTGTATTGCCCTTATAGCCAAGTATTGGTTCAACTTGTTACCTCCCTATCCTACAGAGAGCCTGTTCCCAGCAACTCCATCCCCTTATGGTAGAAGGTCCAGGGATACCTGGACCTTCTCTCTCTCCCTA
Source organism: Neoceratodus forsteri (assembly GCA_016271365.2). Lineage (NCBI taxonomy): Eukaryota > Metazoa > Chordata > Ceratodontiformes > Ceratodontidae > Neoceratodus > Neoceratodus forsteri. The sequence continues at coordinate 8,079,827 of JADMNL010000043.1, read as the reverse complement.
CTCTTCACTGCAGGCAATCTGCCTTCTCTCCACAGGCCCCTTCCTATGAATAAACTCTCCCTCCTAAGAAACACCATCTCATTTTACTCTGTCAACAGCAACCACACACTTTCCCCCATGCTCCTGCCTTTCTGGTACCCAACCCCCACAGTAAAGCTTTCTGCTCTGCCTCTCACATGCATACCCTACTAGAGTACAGTGACTATACCTCTTGGCATTTGTAATTAACACTATTTATTGCATTATAATTTGTGTAGGATTTCCTGCCCTGTTAGGCTTTCTATGTTTATGTACGAATTTCATACCACTATGTATATTAATTAACTGTATTGTTCATCCTGTCCTGTTGTATGCTGAGCTTCTGTACAAATTGTTTTTCTTTTGTTTTCACTGCTAGTTCTGTATTAAATGTAAATTGATTGTTGAATGCTTGTAATATGTTTATACTCCTTTCCTCAGGTCGCACCTGGAAATGAAATCAGTGTGATTTTCCCAGTTGCCAATTGTTAAATGAAATAAAAGGCTGCTGGAGAAGACAGAGGGTCTGGGAACAGCTAAGGAAATACTAAGGTGGGTAGGAAGTTAGTTGGAGGGATGCAGTGGATGGGGTCAGATCTGAGGGAAGAGAGAGATCACCAGCGGAGTAGCACAGGAGTCTTTCTGTGCCCAGTCCTCTTCAATATGTAAGCCACCCCTCTTGGGGCTGACTTACTATGCCACATTCTCCTGTTGTTTAGGCTTCTGTGTTCTGACCCCCAGGGGGACGCTTTGCTCCCTGGTCCGAGTTTAAAAGGGGAGGGTTCTCTGCAGAGGGGACATGGCGGGCTGTAAGTAGGGCAAATTGGGCTGGCCTGGGATGTACTGTCTGTTCTAGCGCTCTATGGCTATGTGGGTTTGCTTTGTTTTCCAAATAGGGAGGGTGTCAGGAGTGTGGTGACCAAGTGGGACCGGCGGTTCCCGGGAGGTCAGCAGCGGAAGGACAGCAGTTGGAGGTAAGGCCAGCATGGCTGGGCTTGGGAGGCCTGGTGCTTCAAGAAATGGAAAGGTATGGCAGTGAGTCTGTCATGGTGGTGGCAGGGCCACAGCAGGGCCTCCTGGAGGTGGCAGCTCTAAGGAGGTCAGTTTCCATGTGGCACACTGCCGCAGGCAAGTCGGGTGGTGCATTCTGGAATTCACTTTATCAGGCCTGCCGTGCCTGTGTCTGGGCAGGACCCATGTTAGACCCATAAGGAATGCAAGGCAGAATGTAACTGAAGGAATGGAGCCATGTCACGACTGTAATTTTAAGCTGGCAGCCTGTTTAATGAGAAAGAGGGTCACAAATTGGTCAGATACAGGCAAGGTCTCCTCAGGGTGGCCATGGTATGGGTTTAAGGCCCCATCCCCGTATCAGTTACTTTGGGTGGGGAGTAAGGCACCCTCATTTACAGGTTTGGGTAAGTTTCGACCCTCTAAGATCCTGAGCTAATTTTGGCTCTGGGAGTCTGTGTGAGTCTGCACCTGGTATAATCTTTTAGACCTGTTTAAAAGTATTGTGTCAGCCTGGTACTGTTAGTACGTCCTGTCTTATGCCCTACGCTTGTTCTGTCTCCTGGCTCCATGGAGCTGTGCACCCACTTTATTTATTTATTAATTTTAAAAGAAATGAAAACAGAATTACATTTTTTCTTTGTTTTTCCTATTCAGTGTGTGCTGGGATTACAGAATGAACTAACTGATACCTTCCTTTAAAGAAGCAGAATATTCCAGCACTTGTCCCCCCCACTGAAGTTGCAGCAAATGGTAAGCTGAAGCCTGAGGGAGTGTTACAACCTGCATCATGCTGCTAGAACTGCATTCAAGGTAAGATCTTGTTTTCTTGTGACCTGCTGGCCTCAGCAGTGGGGGTACAAATATGTTTATCAGCAACACAGAAGAGGGAATCCAGGGCAGGTTGTGTCTGTTCATAGATGACACAACTCTTTGGTAGGCTGCCAGCGTGGTAGGGATAAGAGCGCTTGCAGAGAGACCTGCATAGGCTGTAAATGTATCCAAAGTCTGGCAAATGAAATTAGTGCCAGAAAGTGCAATGTTATGCACTCAGAAAACAAAAACCCAGAATGGAGTATGGGATGGGGGGTAAGCTGGACACAACATCAGAATAAAGGAACCTAGGAGTCATCATTAGTGATGCCCAGTCAGTGTAACAAAGCATTTAGCAAGGCTAACAGGATGCTAGTGTGCATTGGAGGAAGGTTTGACAGCAGAATGCAGGAGGCACTCTTACCACTGTATAGGTCACGGATGAGGCCACACCTGGAGTACTGTGCCCAGTTCTGGAGTTGCCACCCAAAAAGGACAGGAACAAAACAGGCTAAAGAGGGTACAACGGAAGGTCACCAAGATGATTTAGGGCAGGAGGGCAGATCCTATGAAGGCCAGTTAAAGGCGCTGAACACGTATTCACTCAAAACCAGAAAGGGGAGGGGTCATTACAGAGGCCTGCAAGTTCCTGAAAGGAATTAACAAGGTGAATTGTGAGGAGCTATCTGTCGAGAACAAGAAAGCTAGGACAGGGTCGTGAGTGGAGGTAATGGGGGAAGGTTTAAAAGGATGTGAGGAAGCATTAGTTTACAGAAAGAGTGTCTAAGCCATGGAATGGTCTGCTGGCAAATGTGGCAGTTGCCAAAGCCATAAACAGCTTCAAACACAGCTAGGACATAGTCAAAGGATAGTAGCTACTCAGTGTGGGAAGAGGGAGGCAGAAACACTGAGAACAAAGGAGAATAGGGTAGCGAGACCCCACAGAGACAATAGGTCGTGGGGAATGATAGAGTAATATGGGCAGACAGGATGGATCACTGGTCCTTTTATGCCGTCATCATCTATGTTTGTGTCACTTTTCTTGTGACTAAAATGAACAAGCATGCAGCGGACAGTGCTCTCTGACCAATAGAACAGTAGGTGTACAATAACAGCCAAGAGTAGATAACAATTTGGCATGAGTCACATTAAATGGAGCACTGCCTTGAATATTTCAAATGTCAAAAAGACTGTAAAAGCACATTCAAAATCGGTAAAAGGGTATTGCATAAGCAGGCAGTACGGGCTATCTAAAATGAAACAAAAGTATAGGTCAAAATTGTGGACTTCCAGTTATGTCACACACTGGAATGGCTGTCTAAAGCAGAGCTCCGTGGTCCCTGGAAACAAATAGTTTGGATCTACTGCCATCAAAACAGATAAGAGGCTTTAAACAGTTTCTCCTCATATATCAAACTCACCTGAAATATGGGTGAACCAAAAATGGCCTACTGGAGGAGAGAAAGTGCGCTGGTATCTCAGACTCTAGGTGGCCTGTCAGCCTCTTCCCCATCCAGATCCTCCATGATGAGAGGGTCAGCAGAAGAGTCAGAAGGCTAGAGACAGACACGCCTCCAACTTCACAAAGACAGATGGCCACGGATGCTCAAGATTTTGCACAAGATCGACTCAAAAATCTGAGGAATTCAAAAGATTTTAAAAATTGGAATCCTAACGAGCGCCTGTGGAGTCCCAGATGGAGGTGGTCCAGTCAGAGCACATGGCCTCGTAGGTCCCTAGCCTACCTACACCGGAGGGAGAGAGAGCTGACACTTCGAGAGAGGATGCTGAGGCTAGGCAAGGAGAAATAACATCCAAGTGTTTGGGATCCTGGAAAATATTGAACCGCCAAGTATGGAAGATTACATGGACTGTTAATAAGAAAGAGCTAGAGCTTGAGGAATAATTTGTGCTAGAAATTGAAAGGGCCCACCCGGCAGTGGCACACAGACCCAGACAAGGCGTCCTCCTAGATCTATAATAATCAAATTTCTATGATATACCACTAAAGATAAGCTCTTGAGACTGGCTTGGGCAAAAAAGAATCTAAACCTGGATGGCCAAAGGATCTATGTAGCTCAAGATCCCCCGCTTCTGAAGCATTGTCTTATCTACAGAAAATAGAAGTTCCAGTTCCAGATATAAAGGAGGATTTGGCAGAAAGAAAATTGAGCAGCTGCTCTGGTTGATTGCCCCGGGTGCAGCACTGAGGAAGAGAATTGATGCCTTACTACCCCTTCACTCAGATGTGGCCCTGATTCTGCTAGAGAGATTGTAACTTGAAGGGAATGGAATTTCAGTTTGTTGAGTAGATGAGCAGCCTACCCACAGGCTGCTATCAGAGTGGCTTAATTTGTAGAAGCATGGATTTGGTATGTTATGTTTCCATCTCTCAACCCATGAAAAAAGCAGTTACCCTGCTCCTGTTGCAGAGACAGTCTAAACTTACCTTGTCCCCTGGTTTCCTACTGCTTGTGTTTGTTTAGCTGGAAGGAAAGGAATGAGGGTCTGCATGGCAGGGGAACCGAATGACAGGAGGTGCAGTTTCCATCGATCTACATTTTGAGACCCCCGCAGAAAGTCTACCCCTAATTCATTCCCAGTGACACACAGGATAAATGGGCGCCCACACCAGCAACACCCCCGCTGAACATAAGGTGCCAGTATCCAGACTTACAGAATATGACAACAGCAAGTACTTTCTTTAATTTTATCAGGCCAAATAGGGGGATGCAATGTCTACGGAGTTCCATTCTTTGATTTGACTGACCATCGTTACTAAAGGAAACATAGCAGTAAACAGAGGACACTTACAAAACAGTGTATATTGCAAAGCTAATTCAAGTGCTTTTCCTGGGTACTCTTTTTCTTTGAATTATAAAATGGGGCCAAGACCAATTTGTTGCAACCAAGGGAAGTAAGAACCCTTCCTATCATATGCCGAGTCAGATTAAGTAAAATCTGTACTTTTGTTTTTAACGTGCTTTTTTTTACTGGACACTAGTAAATTTTATACAGTTCATATTTTCTATAGGGCTTGCTCCACGGCCTCTTTCACACACATGCTTGGGGTTTTGTCATGCCTCTTTCCTTTAAGGTCACAGGTCCTCCTCTAGTGGACTGAAAACTGGGGTGATAAACACAGTGGTTAATCATTTTGAGAGATATGCGCTAGGAGATGGTCTCTATCTTTCTTCTGCTTTGTTTTAAGAGGCATGATGAATAAAAGTTAATAGATGTTGGCAAGAGTTATTAAAATGTTAACTAGGGACCTCCTCGGCCAGGCCACCTGACTGGCCCGAGGTACACTCAAAGGAGGAGACTTGCATTCCCGGTTTAGTCTAGGAGTTCCACCTTCGCACCACAAGTGCATTTCCCTAAGTCCACCTGACACTGAGATCAGTGTCCTATCTACAGGGTTGTGCCACACTAAGCTTCAGTGCTATGCCCTTGGGCATCGTTGGGGTCACAGTGAAGTAACTGTCCCATCCCACCACCAATTCTAGTTCACAGTTGTTACTGTTAGTCATGCTTGACTACGTATGTTGTCTTGTTTATTGTCTCCTTTTTTCGTTGAGAATAAGTACTTACTCCTTTATATCAAGACTAAGACTACAAATTATGCTTGATGATCATCACATGAATGGGGGATCCCTTTAAGTTATAATCTTTCAAGTGACTTGTTATGGCATTTCTTAGAATAAATTGATTAATGTTAAAGGGATTAATAACGTGGTTAAGAGGGTGAGAATTCTTCAAGAACTGAGCAGACTCAAGTGTGATAGCTTATTTACAAGAGACTAAGTTGTCACAAGATAAGCACAGTAAACTGAAGCGTGCCTGGATGGGGAAGTATACTGTACTTGGACTCTATCCAGGTGCATCCAAGTCAGGTGTTGCCATTTTGGTCAGGAGGGACTCCCTCAAGGTCAGCAGGGTTCAGGCTGAGGGCTTGGGACGATTAGTGCTCTTATCTGGGGAACACAATGGTCACCCCTCACATATTGCCTCAGTGTATGCACTGACCCTCTTTCCAGAGATTTCTTTAGATATTTATTTCACTTCACCTCCACTTTACATGAAGGATGGATAATACTTGTGGGAGATTGGAACTGCATGGAGAACCCCACATTACAAAATGCCCAGCCTGTCAAGGAGGGAAGTTTCAAGTTCCAGACTTCTTAGAACCCTGCTGACAGAGGGGGTCTGACCGATCCCTGAGATCTAGCAATCCCTAAATAGGGACTTAACCTTTATTCCCCTACATCTAATTCATATTCAAGGTTAGACCGATTTTATACTCAAAGGGCTCAGGTTCATGGTTTTGGAGATATGACCATACATCCAGTTACCATTTCTGACCATGCCATAATTGGGGTCATGGTGAAGTGGGGGAGGAGAAAGGGAACCTGGAGGTTTGACCTAGGTTTGTTACACAATAAGATCTATGTGGACAAAATAAATTAAGCAATTAAACACTACCTATTGAAAAATAAGAACAAAACTCCCCCTCAGATACATTCGATGGGTTGAAGGCGGCTTCTTCGAGGTCAAACTATTAGTTATTCCGCATACAAAAATAAAAGGCACAGAGACCAATTAGAACAGTTGCTGGAGTACCTCAGGACACTAGAACAGGAACATAAGAGAAGTACAGATAAGCAAGTGTTTCTTCAGTTACAAAGAGGCAAAGGAAAATGTAACCAGCTCATGATGCGACGCACGGAAAATACGCTGAGGTACACAAGACAAAAATATTATGAATCTGGGGACAGGGCGGACTGCCTACTGGCCCTCCGGGTTAAGGAAGCAAGAGGCGGATAGCTATATCGCCTATATTAAGAGCAGTACAGAACCAGACAAACTTCTATCTAGCCCAACTCATATTGCCGAGGGATTCCGGAATACTTTTCTCAACTGTATTCAGAGGAAAGAGAGCCCAATCATGGTGAACAGGTTTTCTCCATAAAACAGATCTACCCACACTTACGGAGACACAAAGAACCGACTTAGAAAGGGTTGTAACTGAGGGAGAGGTGAGAAGAGCCATAAAATCTCTAAACAGGAGAAAAGCCCCTGCCCAGATGGGTTTCCTGGAATTTTACCAACATTTTGCAGAGGACTTAATACCTACCCTGACAAAAAATGCAATGAAGCACACGAAGCAGGTGCCACCCCAGACACTTGGGGACAGCTTCTATCTCTTTGATCCCAAAACCAGGTAAGGACCCCCAGATGTGACCAAGCTATCGCCCTATATCTTTAATCAATCAAGATGTAAAGATCTTTGCTAAAATTATAGGGACAAGACTTCAAACAATCATAATTTCCTGGTCCAGGCAGACCAATTTGGTTTTATACCAGGTTGTCACATACAACATAACATCCATCTGTTGCTTAATACTCTCTACATCCAAATCATTCCTATCTGATCAGATTTATGCAGTCATTGCTTTGGATGCTGAGAAGGTTCAGCCTCCGGATTGGGTATTCTTGGACCAAACACTGGGGAAATTTGGATTTGGCGATAAATTCAGGAGTTGGTGGGAATCTATATAGGAACCCTTGGGCCTGGGTAAAGGTAAATGGGACAATGTCGTCTAGATTCAGCATAAACAGTGGGACTAGGCAGGACTGCCCGCTCTCTCCTCTGTTGCTCTCAGTATGGAGCCATGGCTTCAATCCGCAATCTGAACAATTCAAGAGTATTAGGGTGGGGGTAAAGACCTAAACATTTCGATGTACGATGCACACCCTACTTTATGTCACTGATCCAAAACAGCGGGCCCCATAACGGAAACATTGTTAGGAGAATTTGAAGGGTTGCGGATTTAAGGTCAATGAAACAAAGACAGAAATGCTTCTCCTGGGTCCAGCCTAAAAGGGTAACCTACCAATGGTTGGACGGTTCAAATGGCGAGAGATGGAATAAAGTATTTAGGCATTTGGATTCCAGGAGAGTTCAATAAATTATGCTCAACTAACAACTAACCACTTTGTCTGCTCCAGACTATCCAAGCATACTTGTCTAGATGGAGTGAGCTCCTCTCTCCCTTATGGGTCATATTGAATGCATAAGGATGAATGTCCTTCTGAGGTTCTCTTCTTTTCTCCCTCCCATCAAACTACCGAGGTCATTTTGGAAGGCCCTGAGGTCCTCAATCTCTAGATTCATATGGGCAGGTAGGCCCCTAGAGTGAAATGGTCCAGGCTACTCCAGGCTAAAAATAGGGAGGCCTGGGCCTCCCAAATTCAAATATTATTATTACGGCACAACTATTTCACCTCCTCCTCTGATGATAGAGAGGAAGGACCCTTTGGACTGAAGTTGAGAAACCTCACTCTTCCTTGGTAATAGGGGGATTTGGTATATAGGACTTAAAAGGAATAAATAATTTGACCATACTCAACCCCTAGACTGAGGTTATTAAAGAAACTTGGACTGAAGCCAACAAGAGACTTAAGCTGCAATTAAAGGTAGTTCATAATACACCTATCAAAGCTTGCTTAGATTTTGCTCTACTTAGTAACGATTTGGGATTTATTAGATGGGATAGGAGGGACTCTAAAGTGGGACAGCTAGTTTCTGAAAACACGTTGAAATCCTTCCAACAACTGGTTGCTGAATCTGAAATACCTCACAAGATTTCTTCAGACATCTTCAGTTTAGGCACTTCCTGTTGGAGAAGGGGAGAGCTAGGTTGACCTCGTCCCCAAATCTGCTAGCAGACTTAATGATCTCTATGGCTACACATACAGAACAATGGGGGAGGGTGTCAGGGTTGGTGGCTCTCTTTCATGTGGGGCAGATTTGTTTGAACACTTCAGAGTCGCCTGGCAGGAGGAATTGGACTGTTCACTTACAGACGAGGAGTGGACACTCATTTGAAGGCTATTCATTCCACCATGGTTTCCAATCGCTGGAGAGAATTCCATGGAAAGTAGTGGTGTGTTTTTTCGCACCCTGCCATCACGGTGCACTTTGATCGCATCTCTCCAGCTTATGCTGGAGGAATGAGGCAGAAGGGTACACATGCCCATGTATTCTGGACTTGCCCTATATTGCAGTCCCTATTGGGGCACAATTATTGAAGCAGCAGGCAAAATATTTGAGCAGCAATTAACCCAGACCCTAGACACTGGTTACTTGGGGTCTATCCGACAGAGATAAGTCTCGACTCACAGATATTTATACAACATAGTAGTGACTGCAGCCCAGAAGGCTATCTCTAGGAGGTGGCTGAATCAGGAGGCACCTACTATAGAGGAATGGTACTCCATATGCCTCCAAATATTAGTGATGGAGGAATTGACGGCCAAACTGAGACTATGTAAAGACAGATTTATATCTAGGTGGCTTCTTCTTCCACTTTCAAGCTTCAAGAGAAAAATATCTATCCTAGAGATTTTGGCACAGCATGCTTAAAGTTGCTCTGGTGAGGGTTGGGTGGGCCCTGGGACTCGACTGGGGTAATTCCTTTGATATCGGTGCAGGGGCTTATGCTGGGTTACTGGCAATATGGGACATTCTGGTTGTGGTAGGTGCTCGGATCACTCTCTGATCCTGATCTAAAACATAGTCATGAAATAATATAACCTATGAAATCTAAGTTGCTGTATGAATTTCTTTAAGAACCCCTACTGTATATTAAATCTACCTGAGTAATTGTGATACATTTGTGGAGTATGGGGCTACCAAATATGTAGGGTTGTTATTGTCTTTGTCTTAGTTATTTATTATACTTTGTATATTTTTATTTTGTATTCGTTTTCTTTGAATTGATTGGATTAAGTTATTAATGTGTTTGGATTTGTCTGTGTTTTGTTGTTTGTGGAAGAAAGCTGTTGATAAAACATGATTTAAAAAAGTTGTCACTGTGACGCACTATACACTACAACTTAAAGCAAGCCATTTATTTATTTGTTGATTTATTTATTTATGTAAAACTTGAACATTTGTAAGCCTCATGAGATGCAACATTTAATTTTCAAAAGGATACGGGGCAGCAGCAATTAGACATTCAGATTATAAAGTGGGACTCAAAAATCCTGTAACCTCATTGGTCAAAACATATCGCATGACCGTGTAAATCCTGCAACAGACAACCGTAAAGATCCTGGTATTCAAATGTTTACTTTCTTTGAACCTAATTCCTTTTATTTTAAATTTTAATAACAGATTCATTTTATACTTGTAATAATGCACTTCAGGGCATGTGTAGTAGTGGGATTTATACACTTCATGTGTGGTTAAAGTCACTGCTGCACACATCACACACCACACAAGGCGTAAATCCTACAACAACACATGCCCTGTTGTGCATTACTGCTTAAACATTCAACAAGCAGGCAAGAATACAAATAACTTATTGACTGTTGTTACAGAGCACATTCAAGAAAAAGAGGACATATGCTTGTGTTGTTGTTAGTTTAGTGCTCATAATGTATAACTGTGCTGCCCATAATGTATAACTGTGCTGTTGATCAACTAGTTGCTGCCAATCCTCTATCCATGGTGCGACTAGACTAATACAAGAATTATTTGTTTCTTACTCCTCTGTCCCCTGTTCCTGTGGGACCCCCCAGTCACAGAGGACACAGTTCTCCAACCCGAGGGATGACAGCTGTTCCCAGGACGCTCGATCCTCCCTCCTGGCCGGCCCCATGACCCGTGCTCATTTTCTTTTTTTATATACAGTTTATCTCCTTTGTGCCCCAAGTTGCTCCTTCTAACCAACCCCCAGCCCCATCACTCCAGTATCACGGGACTTACCCAAAACCCACCTGATCACTGGGTGCGGAGCTCAGGGTTGGTCATCATCCACAGCTGGGGGATCTCCATTTTCCCTTCTGTTACTGGGCGCATACGCAGGATGTGTGTATGTGGAGGCATGCACGTGTCCACGGAAGTCCCACAACACCTTCCCTTCCATGGCGCCCACAGTCCCACACTACCCTCAGGCCTCCACCTGGGGGCAGTCATTTGAGGGAGCATCAGTCCTCCCCCAGGAGAGGAGAGCTGTCCTCGGATGTTCAATCCTCTCCCCTGCCAACCCTCGATGGCCCATGCTCGTTATCAAACATGGGTCATTGGCATGGCACGAGGTGTGGTATCCAGCACCTCAACCCTCAGCACCACCAGGCCAGCTCTACCGTGCTCATTTTCAAGGCCAGGGGAGTAGTGTGTTTGTCACTAGATAAAGTTAAATAGTTTAATGGGAAAAATACCCTGTATTCATGCACAGTGATGGGGCAGGATCAATGGGTGCTAGTGCCCAGGGAGCAAACTAATGTGCCATCCCTGCCCTGCACTATATCCTTGCTTTTCCCTATGTGGCTGCCATGTGGAAAGCGAGGTCACTGCCTCAGGGACTAACATTGTGGATGGTGGTGCCTGGATGAGGAGGGCTCCGGAACACGTAATAGAGATCCAGGGAGGACAGCAGGCCAGTGGAACAGAAACAGATAAACAGAACTGCTGGTACAGACTGTTCATATTTAGTGGCCAACCGTGTTCCAACATTAGCGACATCACGGAAAATGGGAGACATTGGGGGTGTTATTGCAAAAGCTACTGCAATTTGTACTTACTACAATAATTCATTTTTTCTTGTCCTGTTTCAATGATTTTTTAATTTATGTACTGTCCTAAATTGACTGTTTCATGGTGCCCATGTTTTAGTGTCCTAATTCATATTTCTGTCTTTGCATGGCTGTTTGAGTCTCTTTGAAATGAGTGCAAAATAAATAGCTGTTAGTATTAAAGGGAGCAGCAGAGATGCCTCAGTTTGGGCACTTGTTGTCATGCTGTATGCCAAACCCATTTGCTTTGGGTTTGTGACAGCCACAATCTTGTTCTGTTGATAGTGATTCAGCGGAGTCTGTCTGCCTGCCTTGATGCCTTTGGGCCTCCATTACACTCACACCTATTTGCTGCTTGCTCATTTAATATTTATGAGCAATTTCACAGTCTCTGGTATCCCTAGTTAACCCTATGGAGGCAATCCTTTGCTTAAGGGAAGATGTTGAAACTTTTGGTGTTCTGTCTCATAGGGGTGTGTGTGTACATGTGTGTGTGTGTGTGTCTGTGTGTCTGTGTGTGCATGTGTGCATGTGTGTATGTGTGTGTGTGTGTGTCTGTGTGTGTGTGTCTGTGTGTGTGTGTGTGTAAGTGAAGATTCTTTTTTTCTCATTGAAGAAATCCCAAAAGAACATTTTGTATGTCAAATTTGAAAATGCAAGACTCACTGAACTGGCAAAAATAAGAATATAGGCAGTGATGGCCTTATTATGCACCATAATGGAAACTGCTACATTGGCTGTTGGAACATATTATTGGACTTCCAGAAAGATTTTACTAAAAAAACAAAAACAAAAAATTTGTCAATGCCGGATGATTGCTGCTTGCATTACTTGTTGTACTGGGTCTCGCTTTTGTACACATTTTTACTAAATATTTACCCGTGATAGACCAGAGGAGATGTAATATCTCATTTGCAATGGGGTCCTCATTTTACACAGTTTTGTATTGCATTTACTCAGGATAGTAGAGATGAGTTGTTTTAGTCTGTTCCTGCTTTTATGATGTAGTTTTCTAGGACAGATCATTTTAGATGCAACATCTCCTTTTCATAAGGGTTTTATTGTAGGGTCCTGTTTTTTACAGTTTTGCAATATATTTGCCCAGTATAACCAAGGTGAGATGCAATATCTCGGTTTCAATGGGTCCTGCTTTGACACATCTTTGCACTGTATTCATCCAGGACAGCACAGCTCAGATGCTTTCTTGTTTTCAGTGGGATACTGCTTTTCCCAGTGCTTAGTCTGTACTTACCCAAAATAGCACAGCTGAGTTGCAATTTCTCATTTTCGATGCGGCCCTTCTTTTACCATTTACCATTTTATAATGTATTTTCTAGGATAGCCCAGCTGAAAGGCAAGTTACATTTTCTCTGGGGTCCAGCTTTTACAATGTATTTTTGCCAGGACAGAGCAGTATAGAAGCACAGTTGAACTCTGTTGTACCGGGACCCTGATTTTACACAAACAATAATATCCGACAGGGTGGGCAGTATTGGTATATACCACACCACCCAGGGGTGTAATGAGGCTTGCACCACAGGTGGAAGATCTTATAGCCCTTGGAAGGTCCGTATATCCTAATACCTTCCACCCTGGAGGGTGTTATTGCACTTATAAATGGGTTATGTGTGACATTTTTATATATGATTTAAAAAATAGCATTAAATTATAAAAATGAGTAGAAATGCATTTTAAGTCTTTTGTTGGTCAGGTAGTACCTCTACTGATATACCTGCCAGTAGATGGCACTGTAGCGCCTCACGGGTAGGGGGTACAGGAGGAGGAGGAGCAAGATGACGATTGTGCTGGACTGCTGCTTCCCGGATCTCAAGCATTGAGAGCATGAAGCTGTTTTACTTCCTTCCTCTTACCATTTTGCTAATATTTTTAGCTGTAATTTTATTCCTATCAGAGTAATTCTACCCAGGAGAGCTAATTTGGTGTGTGTGGGCCTGGGTCGGTAGTCTCCGCCCGGTACCTAAAATGCTATGGCAAGGTTTCTTTGATAGGGTTTATAGTTAGGGCGGAAGTGCTAGGCAGCGATTGGAGTGAGTTAGTTAGGAGGCAGCTTTTTATTTTCTAAAATTGTGGCCTGCCGCCTTTAACCTCAGTACCTGCATTACCCGAGAAACATCAAGATCTCGAGGTTGCCGTTGTTTGGATCTTCCCAGTGGCTGCGCCTGAGCAGAGCTGTTCTCTGATGCCGGGCGATGACCGAGGGGAGTTATTGCCAGCGACTCTCAAGGAGTGATTGCCCAGCTGTGTTGTCCAGTTTTGAAGGTGCCGGAGTGGTGTTCTCAGACAGCAGACTGTACTCTACTGCTGTCGGCTTTCCAGCGGAACAAAGGCCGAGGACAGGGGCTCTGGAGTGAACTAAGGTGCCTCTTAAATATCCCACGAGAGGGCCAAAGAAACTGCAGTGTCCTTGGTTTGGCCGGAGCCATCTTCCATGGCTTTCCAGTGGAATGAGGGCCGTGACAGGTGCTCCATCCAGAGTGATCTTTGGTGCCTGTTAAACACCTTACAAGAGGGCCAAAGGAACTGTGGTGTCATTGTTTTGGCCAGATCCATCTCCCATGGTATACATATACTGAGGGTGCCGTCCGCCATGGTTTCCCTTCCTCTGGGAAATCCTGACTGCCATGGAGTGTATGTGGAGCCAGCAAAACTGTGGCTGCCTCGGTGAACGTGGAGGGTGAAGTTTCTGATGTTTTCGTGAGTTCCTGGAGAAGTTTAGTTTAGGTGGCCAGTGGTGTCCGTGACAAAGAGGTAACTTTTGTACATTTCCGATTGACTGGGTGGGTGAGAGTGGCCCACAGTCTTTAGGATCCTGCACTTTCTCAGGGGCTATATTGGTGACAGTTGTTTCCTGTTCAGCAGAGAACTGGGGTTGTGAGAAGGCCCTGAAAACTCTATAGACTGAGCTCTAGAACATTTTTCTGACAAATTTGGATTATTCATACTTATGTGTTATATAGCCTGTCTTCTAGAATGTATTATTCTAAGTCCTGCAGGCTGCTCTCCTGGATAATTGAACTGCTGCTATATGCCTAACAGTCTCCTGTTTTTAGGGGTGGGGTTCTTTGTGGGTTGTTGGATGGGTGTGGGGTTTTTAGGTAATTGTGTGTTTGTGTAGTGGTTGGTTAGGTAGATTTGTATTAGTGTGTGTGGGGGTGTTTGTGCAATATAGTGAGGATTGTTGTGGTTGTGGAACATTGCTGGTCAGGATGTTTTTGGGAGGTATGGAGGCCTGGGGCGGCCAGAATCATGTATGAGGTGTCTCAGCTGCTTTATCTGGGCCCTTCACCAATCTCCCTTGTTCATCATGACTGCTCGTCGCTGCCGGGAGGTCGGAATTAGGAGGGCAGCATTGATCGACTGTGGTGGGGTGCCTTGAGCACGCCTGTGGGGCAGGATAGGGGTGGTCAGGTGCAGAAGATGCCCTGGGGTCTGCTGGGCCCAAGGGAGGGGCCAGACATGTTTGGTGCCCATCCCTAGGGTTCCCACCAGACCGTAAGGCAGGTAGTCAGAGGGGGCTACATTGTCCACCAACACTTGAGGCAGTGCTTTGTAATGCCAGATCGATCAGAACAAGACTGCAGTTATAGCAGACTTGGTTCTATGGTCAGTCTTGCTTGCATCACAGAGACCTGGCTGGGAAACAAGGTTGGCTCGATTCTAGAGGGTGCCATCCCCCGGATACTCTGTGGTGCACTGCCCAGTGTGAAAAGCAGGTGGGGATGTGGCCATCTGTTTTAGATCTGAGCTGGGCTTCACCGCTCACCCAGTGGGAAGGCTGGGTTCATTTGAATATGTGGCCATTCATGGGGCTGGGCACAGGTTGCAAGATTCTCCTGATTTACTGCTCCCCGGGCGGCAGGAGGTGGCCAATTTCATCGCTGGCGAATGTTGGAAGCCCCAAGATGTTTAATTCTGGGATTTCAACATTTGGGCCAATGATGAAACATCTCGCTTGGTTACAACCTCTCCAGACAATGTCATCACTGGGCCTGTCGCAGAAGTTTCTTCCGGGACCCATCAGGGCGGCTACATGTTGGACCTGGTTTTCTCACTGGGGCTTGAGATAAATGATCTCAAGACTGATTGGGTCACTTGTCCGATCATTGAACGGTGGAGTCTCATTCAGTGCCCCTCGAGACCCCCGCTGAGATGGTTAGCTACCACCTTTAAGGGGTTTGACCCCAGAGGGTTTTCTGGCAGTGGCTGATCTATCTAGTGTGGGTAGGCAATGCATGCATGGGGGTCCGTGGCAGTCGCCACTATAACAAGGTGCTGTCTGCCACGCCGACTACCTTGCATCAGTCTCAGAGTGACCCAAGTCTTCTCACTTGAGGTCCCCTTGGTTTGATGGGGGAGCTCCACATGGCGAAGACTGTGGATTGAGGTTATAGCGCTGGGTGGAAGATCGATCTGGAGGCAGACAAACTGGCCCTGTGTGCTCATTGCAGTGAGTACCAGGGGCAATCGACTATAAGAAGGCAGAATTCCTGTCCAGGAGATTGCTGCTAGGAGGAACTGACCAACTGTGCTTTTTGGACTGTAGACAGGCTACTAAACCCAAACTGTCTGCAGCCAAAAATACTTTTTCAAATGAGTTATGTGAGGAGTTTGCTCAGTTCTTCTCAAACAGAGTGTCTGGCATCCGGCAAGGAATTCTACCAGTGAGCTATGCCATGGCCGACAGTGATTGCCTTGGGTGTCCAGAGAGTGCTCCATCTGGTTGGGGTGAGTTTAGACCAGTGGAGGTGGCTGAGGTCATTGAGATTGCTTCCAAACTGAGGCACACATATTGTGAACTGGACCTGGTGCTGACGTATTCTTGATTGGATGTGCGACTCCACTGGCCTGGTGTTTGCCTTGATTCTCCGGTGCTCCTTGTCAGAGGGAGTTTTCCCTGATGCACTGAAGGCGGCATTGGTGAGACCCCTTCTGAAAAAACATCATTGGACCCTGATGTCAAGGCATATTATCCTATCTCCAACCTCCCTTTTGGGTAAGGTTGTAGAGAAAATTGTGGCTTCAACTCTGAGGAGCACCTCTTGGCCTATGATCTATATGGAGCCTTTTCAGTCTGGGTTTCAGGCAAGGATAGCACTGAAACTGTGTTAGTTCAGGTGCACAATGACCTTCTCATGGGCGAGAGATTGAGGAGGGACAATTCTGGTTCTCCGCAACTCTCCTCAGCCTTTGACACGGTGGACCATTGTGTGTTACTTGACTGCCTGAGGTAATTTTTGTGGACTCACTGACATGATCATCTGCTGGTTTGAGTCCTATATCACAAACAGGAGGCAAAGGGTAGTGATGGGGAATTTCTCCTCCTCCCTAGCCTCCTGTCTTGTAAGTTCTTCAAGGACCGGTCTTGTCACGGTGTTGTTTGCCATGTACTTGGTACCCCGGAAGGCTCGTTAGGAAGTATGGCTTGGGTTTGCTATGCCGATGATACCCAGCTATACCTTTCCTTTGCCCCTGGAACATCCAACACAGTGAACGTAAGAATAATTGCCTCACTGAAATCAGTGACTGGATGGCCTCCAGCTGGTTGCGACTGAACCCCGATAAGATGGAGATACTAGTTATGGAGTCGAACAGAGGGCATGATAGGTTGGCCTCAGCTGCAGAAACAGGATTATTTTTGGGATCTCTGCCATTGAAGGTCTCTCTAGGGTGTGGAACCTGAGCTTTATTCTGGATAGCTGTCTGATGCTTGAGGCTCGTGTCAGCTGCTGTCCATGTCATTTTCTACCATCTGAGGAATACCACTAGGTTAAGCCCCTAGTTCTGCCTCTGGACCTCCCAATGTTGGCACATGCCTTCGTGATGACGAGGCTCAATTACTGTAATGCGCTTCACCTTGGGGTCTCTAGGGTTCCTCCGCTGGCTTCAGCTGGTGCAAACGCAACTGCCAGGCTGTTGATGGGGCAGTCTAAGTACTGTCACATCACCCCGGCTGCGGAATTGCACCGGCTGCCAGTCATGGACGGTCCTCTTTAAGGAGGGTTTGCTCACCTTCAAGGCCCTACATGGATTGGGCCCTGGCTACCTGGCAGACCTTCTTACACCAGCCACCTCAGTCCACTCCCTATGTTTCTCCCTCTAGGGGTCTCCTGCGATTCCCAGGACGAGGCTAAAATGGCCAGTGACAGAGCCTTTGGTGTCGCTGACCCCATCCTGTGGAATTTGCTTCTACCATCTGTAAGGGAGGCCCTTCAGTCCAGGTATTTAAGGCCTGCCTCAAGGCCTTCCTGTTCACTAGGTGTTCCCTGATTTTGCTGTGTGACATCTTTTGCCTGACGCCTATAGGTTGTTCTTGACTTTTGTTTCTTTTTTCAATTAGTTGTAGTTCTAATATATTTATTACTATAATTGCTGTTGATGTTCTGCTTTTTTTTAATTTCTTTTATTCATCGACATTTTTCATACTACACATATGTTAGTATTAGGTACAGGTAAAACTGATAAATTATAGTACAGTATTAATTATAGACTTTATCTCATTTAAAGAGAATCTCTGATAGTGAATTCCATTGTGTACAAACAGGTTATGTACTGTCTATTATCTCTTTTCTTTTATAAGCTGATTTGAGTTTATTTGAAGCCTGGGGTCAAATTAGGATATTGAGGAAGTTAAACCTCTGGATTGTTATCCAATTAGGCCGTATGATATTAAAAGGCAATATCTAAGCTTAATGCTATTATGTGTTGAGTCCATTTACTCCATTTCCTATTCGAGGAATGGATTCTCCTCTTAGTTCCAGGTTGAATATTTCTGACTTATGTATGTCAGACATTAATTGTCTCCAGTTTTGTAGAGTGGGAATTTGTGTTCTCATCCAGCATCTCGTGATCGCTTTTAGCAGCCACGAAACATATTAGGAGTATGGTCTTCTCCTGGGGATGTTCTGCTTTTTATTTCTGTACGGCACCCAGAGCCTCTGGGATTGGGCATCTTTAAATAAAACTTGCCTTGCCATGTATTTATTTTCCCCTCAGTGGTACAATTTGTCTTGAACCCTCCTCTCTCTTTGGTTGTATTCTGAAAAGGAAGCCATCAGCCCCGCCCATTTCCAATTCCCACTGATCCATTTTATTAATGGACCTCACTATCTTCACCCTCCATCACCCTGTCCTGTGCTCTGTTTTCATTCCTGTTAATAGCACGGTCGACAAGGAGTGTACCGGATTGGTCATTAAATCTGCATGCTGGAGGAAGATACAACAGGAGAAGGTTACTTTTTATGTTGCAGGTTCTTTGTTTGTTTTGTTTTCTTTGTTTAACAGCAGGGAAAACAGCATGGAAAACAGGGGCATAGTACTTCTCAACAGTGCGGTCGAGAAGGACTGAACCGCTGGGGACTCGAATGCTCAGTCACTCACTGGAAGAGAGCGAAAGTAGCAAGAAACTGCAGCATTTATGCTGGCCATTTCATTAGAGAGTTAGAGATAAACAATAATAAAACATTTCTGAGTTTCTTTTATATGGCAAATTAACTTTGTGGGTAGTCAGGCAGTTAGGTGACAGTGGTACCTCAGTGGGGCAGGGCAGAATTTTAAAAATTCCATACAAAAGGTGATTTTGCAGTGCGCTACGAAAACGTGTTTTGAGGGGACTGGAAAATGACACTTGCCATGTTTGAGGTGGGGTAACACAAGGAATATGTTGCAAATTATGGTCCAAAATCTGTAAAAAGAAAAGTTATGAGTAATTGCTGGAAGAATTCAACGTTTCTTCATAACTTAGTTGTTCCACATTTTAACCCAACATTTTCAACATAGTCTTTTATGAGTCTCTCCTTCTGAACGACAGGTGTCATTTATGAAATAGGGGCAACATCATCTTGTACCATACCACAAGTGCGAAACACATTTTGGCAAAGATTTGGAAAACGACAGTTGTCATGTTCATGAGGTAGTGTGAAAATGTGGCTACGCTGAATATTTGGGACAAAATATTGAAAATTCCAAAAGGTACCAGTGTGCATTGAAAATGTCTATGTACACTCATAAATTTTAGTTTTTTAATATTTTCCCCAAAATTTTCAACATAGTCTTATGATCCCAACCCATGAACAAGGGTGGAGAAAATTTCCAAATCCTTCTTCAAAGGTGATTTTGCACAGCAATCACAAAATCACGTATATAGACGGAGCTGAATAAATTCACTGCCCATGTTCATTAGGTAGGGTCCTCAAAAGGCCATTTTGAAAATATTGGGCAAAAATATTACAAAATGATCAGGTTATGAAGACAAATTCTAAATGCATTGAAATACATTGAACCATGACACGTGATTTCATCAATTCCCATTCTGGCATTGAAGAGTGAAGACGTGTCTGCAGTCCAGAAGATTACAGCATTGGACCCCTGGTAGGTAAGTAAAGGTGGAGGGTGTGGGGTGGTGGTGCTGAGTGTGGGTTGGGTGAGAAGAGGGTCACAGCAGCGGTGGGGCCAGTGGCTGGCAACAGACATTGATGGGCAGTTTTCTTTTATAGGGTGTATATAACATTTTTAAAAAGACTAAGAGGGATGGTTTTGTTTATTCTAGGTACCGACAATGGGAAGTGATCTTCCCAGTGTCGGTTTAACTCTAGGGCATGGGAAGTGATGGAGAGGTGAGAGGGATACTTGACAGAGGAAGGATAGCAGTTAAAAAATTAAAAAGACTATAAGGTGGTTTTCTTTACTTCAGGTGCTGACACTGGGATTGGGCATTCCAGTGTCGGTGTTAATTTGGCAGCACTGGGAGTGGGCTCCCCAGTGTCGGACAGTGAAATGGATGGTGTGGGGTTACTAGCTGTCACCAGGGACTGGGAACTCTGGTGTTGGAAAATTAACAAGGAAGGAGAAAACAATGGGAGGTGGGAGGGATACTTGCCAGAGGGTGGGAGGATTGTTTTGGGTTGGGGAGGACCACAGCAGGCTGATCATGGCGCTGGTCAGCTCTTCTTACTGGGTGGCATTATGCAGATCAAAGCAAAGAGTTGCCCTATGATTCAGGCAGCTCTCTTCTTTTGAACTACAAGAAGTTTCCACCCAGTAAGACCAGAAGAGTATCATGATCAGTCTGGCTGATGATTGGTCTGACACTGTCGAGCCTTTATGCAGACTGCCCCATTGGGCCAACAGTGACACACCACTCAAAATCCAATATCATACTTACATGTTCGTCCTTGAGCAAGTGCAAGGCAAACATAAAACGGAGCTGACCCTGTGATATGGTGGCAATGCTCTGTGCTGGCATGCAGCAGGCCGAGGTTCAAGGTGACCACCAGCTCACTGGGCCGATGATGGGCACGGGAACATCATGCAGGTGATGTGCAAGGTACGTCATCTAGGGGCGAGGAATATAGGAAGCACATACACCCTGTGTGGCACACCAGTGGGCAGCACAACTACGAAAGGGGTCTAGGGTGACAGTGGAATGTAAGCTGAGTCAGGCAGGCAATGTGCTGCAGCAGTCATGAGAGTAAACGAGGGGGGTGGAGCTAGCCATATAACTGAGCAGACATGATTCTTCGGAGCTCCTGCTAATTCTGTAATAATAACACATGTTTGCCCTCAATTACTGCAGCAAAACTCAACAAAACATAGATTATTGATTACGGGAACCCACTGAAAGAGAAAACTATGGTTCAGTCGATTTCAGCTTTTTTCCTGCAACAAGATGCGAAAAGTCCTCTGGCTCTGAAGTGGTAACCCCAGGAGATCATATAGGTGCTGCCCTGAAGGTTATCCAAAAACTGGGGCTCCAACTCTGTTCATCCATCCAGATGAAGCACAAAAACAGAACACTATCACTGGCCATCTCACTGCTGTACTTTCCCATGTTAATTCTGACTTCTGTAAGATGGAATCATGAAATAAGCTACTTCTAACCCCAAGATGACCCAGAAGAGTGCCATGAGTTGGTGCAGTAGAAATCAAAGAGTTCAAGTGGATCAGGAGAGATAAGACGATGATGATAGGTTAGAGGAACTGGGACTGTATACACTTGAGATGAGATGTCAGTGTAGCGATATGTTACAAATGTGCAAAATTGTGAGGAGATAAAGAACTAATGGACAATCTTGGTCTAACAATGCATTAAAAATAAGAACAATCTAAGATGCCATAACCAACAAATTATAATACAACATACAACAAGGAAGACAAGGAGAGGTTTCTTTACAAGCCGGGCAGTAAAAACTGGAACTTGCTTCCAACAGAGGTGATCTCTGGAACTGGAGATATGTTCAAAAAGATTAGACGACTCATTATCTGTATCTATGGGATTAATGGCCCCACCATGCCGGGAGGTAGCCTGATGGCTAGTGCATTTTCCTGTCTTATCAACTCAGTATAGAACTCAGTATAGGTGAACATAATAGGTTTACATGGAGCAGGAAAGAAGACTAGGAATTAGCTTATTTTCTGATTTTAGTTATGTTTTCAGTAAATACATATTTATGCAGCTTATGTTTCTGTTTGAGTTATGTTTTTCAGTAATGCATTTTAAAATGTGTTTAAAAAACAATAAAATTTGAACTCAGAAAAAAAAGACAATACAGCAAGACAACACCATGTAGATGAATACTTTGGGTTTAAATGGCTCTGAGAAGACAATGGGTTTCATGGAGCAGGAAAATGCCATGGGCTCACATGAAGGAGACTGCCATGGGTTCAAATGGAGCTGTAGAGGGCCATGGGCATACATGGAGCCAGAGAATGCCATGGGCTTACATGGTGCCAGAGGACATCACAGATTTACATGAAGCAGAAGAATATCTTGTATTTACATGGATCTGGAGAAAGCTGTGGGTTTGCATGCAGTGGGAGAAAGCAATGGGTTTACATGAAGAAAAGAATATTGTGGGTTTACATAGATCAAGAGAAAGTCCGGATTTACCATCTATGGAGCAGGAGAACACCATGGATTTACATGGAGTAGGAGAATACCATGGATATATATACAACAGGAGAATATCACAGGTTAAGTTGGAGCAGTATATACCATGACTTTACATGAAGCAGAAGAATATCCTGGGTTCACATGGAGCAGTAGAACACCTTGGTCTTACATGAAGTAGGAGAATGCCATGGATATACATGCAGCAGGAAAATGCCATGAGTTTACATGGAGCAGGAGAACACCATGGGCTTACATGGAGCTGGAACATGTCATGGGTTTACACGGGCAGCAGAACACCATGGATTTACATAACACAGGAGAATGTCATGGGTTTACATGGAGTTTGAGGCATTATAGGTTTATACGGGAGGAGAACATCTAGGGTTTACCCAGAGTAGGAAAAGGACGTGAATCTACACTGAACAGTAGAATGCATGGATTTTATGTATCAGGGAAGGCCATGGGTTTACATGGAGCAGAAGAACACCTTGAGCTTATATAGAGCAGGAGTAAAGAGGCTTATTCTAACAGACTGGAAACATACATATTTATTTATTTATTTTGAATATTGGTAGCTGGGAGAGACACACTGAGCAGAGGCTCATTTCCAGGTGTGACCCAGGGCATACCTCTCAACCCTTTGTCACTAAAATGAGAGACATGGACATTTTGGACACTCGAAATGAAGGACACATCCTCAAACATGGAGATACAAGCTCAAAACACTGAAAACCATAGTGTTTACTTGTACAAAGTTTATTTTGGATTTGGTATTTTAGAATATTAAGAGTTTCTGCTTTAAAGTCTGAATTTACAGCACATTCGCTGTGTGGGCAGCACCTTTTCCATGAGGGACAGAGCAATTTTAAAGGGCAATGAGGGATGTCCCCTGTGAATGAGGGACACTTGAGAGGTATGCCCAGGGGATGGGGAAGTGAAGATAAAATATATAAAATAATGTAGGACATGCTGAAATATACAATACAATCTCATTTTACTAACAGTAAGTAATTAAATTCAGTAACACTGGAGTATGGTACAAACAAGTGTTAGAAATGCACAAACAGGTATGAGTAGCAAGAGGTATAATATTTAAAGAAATAATAATACAATATTTACAAAGATTGGTATAGAAAACTAATACATATTTTTTTTGTTCAGGATGATTGCATGGATTGAGAGGTGGAGAGGGCGAAAGATCTTGGGGGCTTGTAAGGAGAGAAAGAAGGAATCCAGTGAGAAAAAGGTGAATTGGAGGGAGCAAGGTATGGGAGGGGAGAGATGCAAAGTGACAGCGAGGTCAGGAGAAGAAAGGACAGGAGCATGTAGAGGAAAAGGATTGGGAAAGAGTGCTTTTAGACAGAAATAGAGATGGAGATAGCCGAGAGGAGCTTGGAAGAGAGTTCTAGAGTGAGGAGAGTGGTAAGAAGGCTGCCTGCCCCAAACTCACAGTGAGGGCAGGGAAGAGAAAGGCACGAGGGTCTCTGGAGCAGTGCTGATAAAGAGGAGGGAGAGGAATGGGAGAGGAGAGCTAAGATGTTGGAGGAGAGAGAGCCAAACCAGAATTTGGAAATAAGGGTGGAGGCGTGAAGCTGGCAGCGATTTGGAGGGAGGAGAGAGAGAGGAGGAGTAGAGAGTACAGTGGTGGTATGTGGGGAGTGTAGAAGCAAAGGCGACAGAAAGCATTAAAAAGGATGTCTAACTTGTGAGGGACGAGGCAGAGTGAGCTAAAGACATCATTGCATAATTAAACACTGGAAGGATCATTTTAGTTAGTTACCCCAGCGAACTATGGGGGAAGGGGTGTCCTTATTCCTGTACATGGCTCTGAGTTTTGATGGCTTGAGTGAACAAAGTTTATGTGGGTTGAGAAGTCAAGTCAACTGTCCAGTCAATGCCCAGGTACTTATAGGAGGGGACTTGTTCTAAAGTGGGGATTGGTTAGCTTCTGTGAGGTGCCAAAGGACATGGAGATGGTTTTCTTGAGTTAACCTTTTCAGCTGCATTCCATAATGATCTTAGTGATCACAGTATCGTAGCATGCACCAGAAACCAAGGTAAGCGCCCTCCTTGCATTTGTCACTAAGCGCAGCTTGCAAATTCAACATCGAAAACTACATCTCGATCTAAAATATGTAAACTGGCAAGATCTCCATCTCGACAAATCAGTGGATGAGGCAGTCACCTTTCTTAATGTTACACTGACTCAGCTTGCCAGTAAACACACCCATTTCATTAGATCCAGGGTCCGTAAACATTCCCATCCCTGGTTCACTCAAACCTAAAGCTGCGCTTCGCACAACCACAATAAACTTTGGGCCCGCAAGGTACACAAAGAATGTGGCCAACTGGCAGGCATTTAGAACTGCTCAGGAATGCTTGTGTTAAACTAATACGATCTGCCAAAGCTAATTTCTATGCAGAATCCCTTGAAAATGACAAAGGCAACTCAGCCAAGATCTGGCAAACAAGACAGTTGAAGGCCACAAAGCAGCCCTCGTCTGCCCCAAGAAGTTGAAACTGAATCAACTTTTATTGTTTAAGGATTACATCCATCAACAGAACATTAATCAGAACAATGAACAAGGAAGCCAAACAACCCCCCATCCTTCCCCACAACCCTCCCTATGGAGGTGTGTATCCCATTCCAGCGACTATATAATCCAAAAGGTAAGGAACCTTGTGTTACAGCATTCTATGATGAGGAAACCAGAGAGAGTCCAGAAGGAGTTAATTCGGGTAAAGGGCATAAAGCTTGCCCCATTTCTTTTAAAAGGTAGGCGATGTCAGGAACTGGCAGTCAGGCATTCAGTTTGAGAGAAGAAAGCTCATGTAACCATTTACAGTATGAGATAGATGACCGATCCAACTAGTGTCTGAGAACCAATTTTTAACAGTCAGGAGATGAGAGCCATATGGTATCTTCTCTCCTTGACCGGTATCTGGGAGTAATCACTGATGATACATACCTCAGGTGAAAAGAGATGTTTTAGCCCTAGTAGGTGGTAAGTTTGTTCCTGAATGCGTGCCCATGAAGGAGAGACCTTGTCACGAGACCAAAAATGTGTAACAGGGTTCCATCCGCTTACTGCATCTGTGAGGTAGGGGTAGGAGACACCTATCTTAGCCAACTTGACCGTGGTGTAGTACATATTATTTAAAATATGAAATTGAGTGAGCCTTAACTGGTCCTGAGTTAAATAAGTGTAGAGGTCTTTCCAAAGGGATGGCCAGTTGAAGGTGAAATCAGGCATCAAAATTAATAGGCAAATGGGCGGTAGCTTGCAGACTGGGAAGGGGTTTATCTGGCTTGAGCAAAAGAACAATTGTGGCTTCTAGAAGTGAGGATCTAACGAGTCAGCTGAAAACATAAACTGGTAAAGACGGAGCAGGAGAGGGGAAAGGTCTTTCAGAAAGAGTTTATAGTTTGATGGAAAGCCTGGTCATTATCTGTTAATGGCAGCTTCCACTTCTGCTAGGGGAAATGGGGTGGAGAGGAGTGTACGATGGTGATCTAAAGACGGGCATCCCCACCAAGTTACTCATTAATGGAGTTGAATATTTCGAGTGTGACCTCATTCTAGAAAAACTGAATACTCATTTTGCCACCACTGGACTCGCATTTGATTCTTCCCCATACAAGGGCTACCATGCCTCCAACCCCACCCCACCACCCATGAGCCCCTGCCTACTCATGCCTTCCAGCTTCACCCCTGTGACCTACAGACAAGTAAAGGACCACCTTAGTAAACTCAACATCAATAAAGGTAGTGGAGTAGATGGCATCGATCCATCTTCATCAAGCTAGGCTACTATTATCTAGCTGCACCAATCCTTCATATCCTTAATCTTTCCATCTCCTCAGCTATGGTCCCCTCCTGTTGGAAATTGGCTCATATCTTGCCCTTGCTCAAATCAGGTGACCCCTGCAACCTAAACAATTATAGGCCCATCTCCATCCTCCCAGCCCTATCCAAACTAGAGAAACTCATCCATCACCAGGTTAAAGACCATGTTGAAAAGTTTTCTCCTCAACCCTGTCCAGTCTAGGTTCAGACAAAACACAGTACCACCTCACGCTTTAGCTAAAGTCACCAATGACTGGCTGACCGCGATTGATTCCAGACAAGTCACAGGTGCCATATTCCTTGATTTCAGCAAGGCATTTGATACTCATGACCATAAAGGATCCTGTGATTCTGATGTTGTGAATTTTCTCCGAGAATTTGCATCATTCTGCAGAATATATATACCTGTAGCCACAGAATTCATTGTTTTTGTGAATTTTTATTCAAATATACTGTTTTTCCATAGTGCCAGGTTTATTTCCCATGTTGTTTTCCTGAAACCCCTCCTCTGTGCTCAGCATATGATGTCATCGATGACATCACATCATATTTAGCCAATGGTAGGTTTGTGTTCTGCCAGAGAAATGAATAAATCATGCTGCAGAAATCAGAAAATGCAGCCAAGAGAAGTAAAGGAGCCCTGCCGGAAATCAGAAAATTCTGCACGAGAGCACTAGGGGCCCATAACCTCATCCTCAGTGGTCTCAGTAAACCAGGGCACAGCTGACACCACACTTCAATGGTTCTTGAGCTATCTTATAGGTAGAGTTCAGAAAACCAAAGAGAGGAGTCACGTGATGCAGTGTGGCTGAGAGCAGCTCTCTCCAGGCTCCCTTCCTCCACCTACAAAAACAACCTTTTCTAATTGAAATATCGACATCTTCTCCAGTAATAGCGACCCTAAAGGCTTGCTGTCTACCTCTAGCACCTCTAAGCTGATTTTTAGGGTGCTTGAAGATTTCTTAGCGTTACTGCAGCGATGGAAGCTGACATGAAGTCAACCAGTGTGAGACACACTCCACCAACGACGCCTGAAAAGGCCTCCAAGAAGGCTAGAAATGCTAACCCTTCACACTCCTCCAAACAAACTGCTCCTGCAACTCCAAATACCTTACTGACAGAGGATCGCTTTATGCAAGAAATTCTACCCTTCAGAGAGATTTTACAGGAGATCTCTAGTGAGATTAAATCTATCAGGAAGGACTTCTCAGACCTATCACGGCAAGTAGGGATCTGGAATCCAATGTCACATCTTTGGACAGTTGGAGGAACAAAACTGACCCGGAGATTACCAAACTGAAACAGCAAATACAGAAATTGCAGGCGAAAACAGAAGATCTTGAGGGACGGAGCAGACGGAATAATGTCCTTATTTTGGGGCTTCGGAGGCGAAGAGGAAGTGACACGATCAAGTTTGTCCAGCTTTTCTAAATAAAGTGGTCGGTCCTTCCCGATTAATCAAGCTTACCACATAGAGAGAGCCCACAGATCACTGAAGCCCAGGCCCCCACCAACTCTCCTCCCAGACCACGATCATTAAATTTCTGAGCTACATTGAACGCCAACACGCTCTTAACCAAAATCAAAGAGTTGGACTCTCTGCAGTGGAACCATGTAAAGTTGAGAATTACTCAGGACCTTCCGCTTGAAGTTCGTAAGAGGAGAGCCGCTTATCATCCAATTGTCAGAAAATTAATTGCCACTGAAATCCGGTTTAAAATGGTGTACCCAGCGAATTGGTGGTTACCCTGGGCAGCAATGGACAGTCCTATGAAGATCCGGACCATGCTCTGGCTGACCTTACTAAAAGACTCCCTAGCTTGTTCAAAGGGACTGATGTAATTAGTCGAGCCTTAGGTTCTGAGGCCTGCCCTTAATTTAGTTTATAGCCTTGTTAGTGGGCCGGGTTTTTCTATTTTTCCCCTGCTGTATGAGACCTGCTACAGGATTTGGCTTACCTGGTCCGTGGTCTCGGCCGACCTGGTGTAGCTGCTCAATTGAGCCTCAGATAGGCCACGAGGCCTGTGGCGTTGAGTAGGCCCGCACCAGAGGCTCCTCGTGTGTTGGCTTGCTTTGGGGACCTGAACTCAAGTACAGGTTGTGTTTCCGGGAGGAACGATCAGCGCCGGACCATTTAGGGTCCGCTCCCGTGTTTTCCGACCCGCTCCTCCCGACCAGCCCGCCCCTGAGCCTGAGCCTCACGGAGGATTTATTTCGGCCATCTCGCCTTGGGGGTCGTTTTTCAGGTAAAACCCCACTTTTCCTGTTTTTATTTGCTCGATTCAGCTACCATCGGTCGTGAGATTTACCTGCTCCTTGTTGGAATCTATGGTCTAGTCGATATGCCTTTTCCCAGACTAGTCAGTTGTTTGTCCAAAAATGCTTTTTCTTCAGGGGTATTTGATGCTCAGTTGTTGCTGGTGGGGGAGTTGGAGCTAATTCTGCTTTCTGATCTTGCCTCACAACTGTAGATGGGGAGTTGGATGCCATGGCCTATTCCTTCCTAAGACCTGATTGTTGTTATTCTAGGTCTGATGATCTGGGCATCTGGTTTTGTACACAGTTCACCTTTATATGTTCAGACAGTTAAGGATCAGGCCATGGTATTGCAGGGCGGGATTCTGGAACCAGTTGCGAGTTCTAGGGCATTACACTGCTACCTGCTGTGGGGGATTTGTATATAGTTATGATGGGTTAAAGAAAGGGATTGGGGAGGGTGGGTTTGGGATTAATAAGGCTAACCCAGTATCTTTTGTATTATGGCAGCCTCGGCCTAGGATTCGATGATTTTATGTTTATTTGGTTGGTTCTGTACCCTTTTGTGTACTGTACCAATATCATCATGTATCATAGGCATTTGGGGTTGGTCGAGGCTGCTGTTTCTGGGGAGGATGTCGCCACCAGTCAATTCCTCAGAAGTGCCAATCTTCAATCCTATTCTCGAGCTTAATATCTACTGGTAATAATGGCGCTAAGTCACGTTAAGTTTGCTACCTGGAATGTGAGGGGCTGAGGGAAGCAGCCAAGAGGGGTCAGATTACTCAACTGTTCCCTAGCAGAAGTGGATATTCTCTTTCTCCAGGAAAACCACATCATGGTGCAGGAATCTAATTTGCTAAGATTTAAAGGCTTCTCACACATCTTTGCTGCGGTCAGACCACCAACAGTAGAGGGGTTGCTATTTTAGTCAAACGTAATATCCCTTTGTGCTGAAGAAATGTGTTCAGGATGCAAATGGTAGATATGTTTTCGTTCACGGAATGCTCTATAACTCTGAGGTTGTCCTAGGCTCTATATACGGTCCTGTAGGGGTGACGCTGTATTTTGATGGGTCTGGCTGACCTACATGAGTACCTTTCTACCATCTAACTTTGTGTTGGGTGGGGATTGGAATATTGCTCCCTCACAGGCGTTGGATCGGTCTGGTAATGATACCAGAATCACGCCACCGGCTCAGCTAGCCCTAGCAGATTTATGTTCACTGTTGGGATTGGAAGATCCGTGGAGACTTCTGAACCCTTCTACCAGGTCCTATACCTTCTATTCACCAGCCCATAACTCCTGGTCACGGATAGACTACATCTTGGTGAGCACCAACCTTTGCCTAATGTTTCCTCCACCAATATTGAGCCTATTGTTATTTCGGACCATGCTATGACATGGGTCAAGCTTGCCTAGGGCCTCCGGTCAGCGTGACACTACCTGGAAACTTAATAACCAGATTTTGAAAGATGATCAGACTGTCTCGCTTTTCAAAGTACTGATTTCATCCTTCTTAGAGATTAATCAAGGCTCAGTTTCCAGGTATGATTTGGTTTGGTGCTCACTGAAATGTTTCTCAGGGGTGAATTTATTAAAGAATCATCTAGACGGAAAAATTGAGGCTGGAGAGAACCAATTCTTTAGCCAACCAGATCAAAGTGGCTGAGGAGAAACTTTCTGTCTCGCCTCCCAAGACAACCTTAAAATCTGTACAGGCTTAAAGATGAGTATGAGGACTTAATTCGGGAGAAAACAGAATACACCATCTTGAAAGCCAAACGAAATACCTTGACCAGGGCGAAAAGCCAGGTAGACTACTAGCTCTTAAGCTTAAAGAAGCGGAGAGTTCGAGATTAGCTCCAGGCATTACAGCTAATGACGGTTCCATTAAAACCAACCCGAGGGATATCGCTGGGGTTTTGAAACCTTTTATAAGAACCTGTACGGGACCAAAACTCCCCTTCGATGCTTCCCAGCATAATGGAGTTTCTTGAGAATACCCCCTTCCCAAGCTTCATAGTTAATCACTGTGAGGCCTTAACCGCTCCCATCACCTTAGAGGAAATCACAGACGCTATCCATGGTCTCGCCTGGACAAGGCCCTGGCCCAGATGGGTTTTCTCCAAATTTCTATAAATCTTTCTGTAGTGAACTTGCCCTGCTCTGCTAAAACTGTTTAAATTATATTCTTACCTCAGGCCCTTAGATCCCTCACTATTGGAAGCAGTTATAATCTTAATACCTAAACCTAATAAATCAAATTTAGATTCCGCCAACTATAGACCAATCTCCTTACTTAATTATGATATTAAGATCCTGACCAAAATTCTTTCACTGAGAATTAAACAAGTCTGGCAAACACTCCTAAGTATGGAACAGGTAGGCTTTGTCCAGGGAGATCGGCATCTGATCACACAAGAACTCTCTCACACATTTTTATGCTGCCCAAACCTCTCATTTCCCCATGGCCTTAATAGCCTTAGATGCGAAAAGGCATTTGATCGTGTTAGTTGGGAATTTTATGGCTACCCTGAACATGATGGGTTTTCCAGCACAATTTATTCAGTGGATTAAAGCGATTTATAGCTCCCTCCATGAAAGTGTACTGCAATGGGGTGTTTTCTTCCAGATTTCCTTTATACTCCGTACTCACAAGGATGCCCACTTTCACCGTATTTATTTAATCTTTACTTGAACCTTTATTAGTGCGATCAAATCCTCGCCTGTTATTACCGGATGTCTTGTTGGCCAACAAGTACTCACTATGTCGGTATTTGCAGATGATATTTTGTTACACCTAACGGATCCAGTCAGTTCCATCCAAGAAGCCCTAAAGATTATCACTCATTTGGGGAGGTATCCAATTATAAGTTGAACTTAACTAAATCCAAAATATTCCCCGCTAATCCCTCTTATTTCATCGATGGACGTAGCCCATTTCGGAATGAAATGGGCACCTGATCACCTCAAATATCTAGGTATCTACCTCAGCCCGTGATATCAACACAATAAGGAAACTCAACCTAGATGACTTGCTAGACAGGGTTCAAAACGATCTTAATAGGTGGGCAAACCTCCCCTATCTATAGGTGGAAGAATAAACATAATCAAGATGAATATACTTCCATGATATTCTACCCTTTAAGCCTTTTAAATATCTGGCTACCTAAGTCCTTTTTCAAAAATACACACTCGGTTACTAAATTCATCTGAAAGGCAAGCAACCAAAGAGAGCCTTCTTCAAATTATGTCTGCCTAAGGCCAACAGTGGCCTTCGCCTGCCCAATTTTGAATTTTACTATTGGGCCACATTACGTAAAATGGGCAGGTGGCTCTCCTCCCAGGATATTTACGCGCCTAACTGGTTGCAGCTCGAAATTAACCTGCTTAAGTCCCACAATATAGATCCTCACTCCACATTTTACTGCAATCTCTCATCTCTACCCACCCAAATAGGTGGATCCGTAATTGGGACCTCAATTAAGGTTTTCAACCAGTATTGTACCTGCTAGAATACATAATTCCAAGGACCCTGCCCAACCGCTGATTCTTAACCCCAATATCAAGCTGGGTTCACACTGGTTACTCCTCTTGGTTACCGCGAACCATGGATAGCAGTGGATGACCCTATCTCCAGGACTCAATTGGCTCCTCCCGGGAACTGATGTCCAAATTTAACATTCCCTCTCAGGCCATATTCAAAGTATTCCAGCTGAGACACCTCATAGTCAAGGATTTTGGTCTGATGAAAAGATATCTAGTATCTATCCTCTTCTAGACTTGCTTAAGTCCCAGCCAATGAACCCCACTCCATTGCTAAACTCTATGCACACCTCCTTCTCAGTAAAGGTACTGAAGTTCTATCTGGCTCCAAGGTGTGGGACACATTGCTTGGTAATTCCCTCCAATCTTGGAACCAGGTGTGGTCAGACTTACACCGATTTCTCTCACTAGACAGAAATAAACTTACACAGTTTTATATAATCAACAATATGTACTATACCCCGTAAACTTAGTCAAATTCGGGAAAATTAGCTCTCTAATTGTATCAGATGTGGTGTTGACCAGGGGAATATCCTGCACATATTTTGGCTTGTGATAAAGTTGCCCTCTGTGGAGACATATCTGGGATAGCTTGAATCCACTTTTGGGCCTACAGGATTTATTTACACCTGAAATTTGTGTGTTAGGAATCTATTCCTCTATCAAAGTTAATGAAAGGAAATATCATCACATGGCCCTCATTTCGATGGCTGTCAAAAAACTAGTTCTTCGTCACTGGGTTGATCAATCCGAAATTTTATCAGGAATGGGTGGCAGAAATGTCACAGGGTTTTAAAATCGAAAACTGATCGCCAGTTCTAGACATGACTTATCTGCCTTCATAAGAAATGGGGTAAACTTTATGCCCTGTACCTTCATCAAGACCCCATGTGGGGTCTTTATTTCCCTTTCCTGGTGATATGATATTATTGTGTAGCTCGCCTTGGCTGCTTCTCCCTTCCCTCCTTCTTCTTTCCGCTTCCTTCTTTTCTTCTCCTCTGTTATCTTTTGGTGGTGGCATCCTTCCGGGGGTATTTTGGGAGGAGGTGGGCTGTTATTGCTCTTTTCCTTTCATGTCTTACCATGTCTCTTATCACGTTTGTACTTTGTTCTGCTTAATAAAATAAATAAAGTGTGAATTTCAAAAAGAAAAACTAAAGAGAGCGGTCAGGTCTCCTACTCCCTCCCATAAAACGAGGTGTCCCAAGAAGGCTCCATTTTAGGCCCCATACTATTTTCTGTTTACATTAGCTCACTAGATTCCAATATCAGCAACTCCAAAATACATCTCTTTGTGGATGATACTGTTATATATACTTCTATGCCAACTCTAATCCGAGTATGTGATATACTCCAAACTGACTTTGCAAAACTAGAGCACAACCTAATCAACTCCAAGCTACTACTCAAACAAAAAACAAGGTCCTTTATTTCAATCTAGTAGCAATAAGCCTCCCTTGGCACAGTGCATCACCTGTACCCATCATGACTATCCTAGGTGAATCACTAGATGTGGTTGATAAATTCAAATAGCTGAGTGTTTGGATGGACAGCAAACTTTCTTTCAGTGGACACATCGACTACCTTTCTGGTAAGTTGAAAGCAAGACTTGGCTTTTCTTTAGGAACAAAGCGCTCTTTCCCTGACATTAGATTTAGACTCACTCCAGGTCACATTCCTGCCACTCCTAGACTATGGCGACATCACCCATAACTGTGCCGCTTGCTCCAACCCACGCATGCTCGATATACCGTTCCATCGGTCTCCACGCTCATTACTAAAGAACCTTCAGGACGCACCACTGCGACTTATATAAAGAAGTTGGCTGGCAACCTCGACACCAAGCAGGCTACTCATTTAGGTACCTAGACCTTCAAAAGTCTACTAAATACATTACTGATGTCTATCTCCTCACTTGTTAATATTTCCCATTGCTCTACTCCCTTAGGAAATCTGTTCACATCCTCCTCGATGTACCCTGAACGCACACCTCCCTTTTCGGCAAGGGTGCCATTAGCTACGCCATCCCATCAGCATGGAATGTCATCCAAACATCACTCAGGCTCACCAGCATTGTCTCATTAAATTTCTTCAGAACCCTGACCTACAAATTCTTCCCAGTAGACTGTCACTGCCATTGGTCCTAGCACATCATGCCAGTCTCCTGCCACTGCTATCAAGTGAGTACCCTCTGTTTCCTTGTATCCTTCTCCTTAGTCTCCCTATCCACCCTGGCCCCGTCCTCCCTATTCCATCCCCACCCTTATGCCCAGGACTCCTTCTATACCCTCCATCCCTGATCCTTGACTAACTCTTCCTTGCTCTTCATCCTCTCACAACTTCTCGCACTTATCCCTTGCACCTCATTTGGACTCCTTCCTTGTCAAAAGTAGTTATGTATTTCTCCTTACCCCTTCCTTCCTTCCTGCACTCTTAGCCATCTTGGGAAGCTGACAGCGGTTGTATAAGTTCTTACTGATACTATTTTTTGTTCTCCCTCTTAATATGAATTGATTCCTGTATGCTTCACTGTCGTTTTTCTTTTCATTGACCCTGTATGTATTTCTACCAATTATTGTTAATTTATGGTATGTCACTGCTGCTTACCCAGGCACCAGATTCCAATCTGTTTTACTATTGTTTTACTGACCATATATGCACTTTTTCTCACCAATTATTGTACCTTTATGCTGTGTCATCACTTTATTGTACATTGTTGTTTATTGTACCTATATACTGTGTCATCATTTTTATTGTATGCTGTTGTTTAACGTTGTCCTTACAGGACCTCCTTGAAAATGAGCGTGCTCAATGGAGTCTTCCTGCCAATAAACTTACCTTAACCTTGAGTTGGTTTTCTTAGAACCAGTGTAATACTTGGGTGAAGTTGCTCTGTAGCTTGGAATCACCCTCTGGGAATGAGGGACCAGTGGTGTAGAGGATGACGTCATCTGAGTAGAGATGGATCTGAGAGGAGACACAGATAGACAGGAGGTCATTTAGGAAGATAGAGAAGAGAATGGGGTCAAGGATAGATCCTTGAGGAATGCCCGCTTGAATGAGGAGTGGAAGAGAGTCACCATCAGGACATGTTCAGTTCATCCCGTAGGAGTACGACTGGAACCAATCCACAGCAGGGGTAGAAAGGCCAGCAGAGTGAAATCTGACAAGGAGAATGGTGAGAGACAGTTGAAGGTCTTAGCAAGGTCAATAAAGATAGCAGCAGTAATGTGACCATGGTCCATGCCCGAGAGAATGGCATTGGTCACACAGAGTAGGGTGGTCACGGTAGAGTGTTTTTCCTGAAACCGATTGGAATGGTGACAGGAAATCAGAGGTGGAAAGGAAATCGGATAGCCTTGAGAAATTAAAGGGATTCCTGAAGCTTGGCAGTGAGGAGAGAAGGATATGGTCAATAATTGCCAGAAGTGGTGAGATCACCTCCTTCTGCAGGGGTATGACTTTGGCAACTTTCCAGTTTTGGGGAACAGTACAGAGAGTGAAGGAGAGATTGAGCAAGTGAGAGCGAGGAAGGGCTATTGCAGGATTGGAAATTCGAGAATGTGGGATCAAGGTCATCACGGCTTGAATTGTGGAGGCTTTAGGAGAGGAGGGTTTGGAGAACCTCATGGGCAGAGACATGGGAGAAATGGAAACCACCCAAGGAGGAAGGGAGTTTGGGAGGGTGCAGGTGGGGAATTAATGGGCTGGATGGGAGAGCACAGGCTGTGAAAAAAGAGTTTAGGACTGAGGCAACAGGGAGGGATCCGAGACTGGCTTGCCATCAATTAGCAGGGAGGGAATGTAGGTCTTGGGAGGGAGTTAAAGGGGGTGGAGGGCCTGCCAAAATTTAGAGAGGGAGTCAAGATTTTGCTGCCTGGTTGCCATATAGTACTGTGCTTTGCTGCTCTTATGCCTTTGGTAGGCATTTCTTAGGAACGATAATACTACTAGATTTTATACATTTTTTCTTTTTTAGTTATGTTTTCAGTTATGGCATTTTAAAACGTGTGTAAAACGAATAAAATTTGAACTGACAAAAAAATAACAGAGCTGGAGCACACCATGGGCCTGATTTTCAAAAGGGTTCATTGACGCAAGATGCCTGCATCAAAGCTGTATGGCGCATGGTAACTGGCCAAGTGGTCCCAATTTTCGAACGCAGTCTGTGTCAAAATCGGAGTGCCTTGCACCTTTGCCACCTTCTGCCACCCTTGCAACAGAAGCACCCCTGTGTCAGGTTGCATGGAGGCTTGCACCACATGGGCTGTGACATTACCTTTTTCACAATTTTGGATGCCCCACCATGGCAGCAGCAAGGGACTCACCTAAGATCAGCCAGGAGGTGGTTTAAGGACTTGCACCAGTGCCACACAGGTGGTGAATGGGGGTTGTGAAAGTGGGGAGATGGGGCAGAAGGGGCACAGGGTGCTCTAGGGCCATTATGGAGACAGTGGGCATGACAGGGAGTGATGTGGCACTCGACAGTGGTGCCCTTTACAGAGCCCTAAAGCTGATCAACTAGGACTGCTTCATGATGGGTTGTCAGTGCCAAACAGTGACATGGCCCCAGGTGGGTGCAGCCCTGGCAGCTGCCCCATAGGTGCACAAAGGCAGAACCCAGTAAACAGGAAGCTGGAACTGCAGGTTGAGAGCTGCCAGTGGTGGGGGGGACTGCCTTCTGGGCACCACCACAGTTTCCTAGTGCCCACCCTCCCACGATGTGGCAAGCTGCCTCCTGCTTACAGGATTCCGCTTTTGCCACCTATGGGGTAGCTGCCAGGGTTGTGCCCACCTGAGCCATGTCACTGTCCGGCTCTGGCAACCTCCCATGAAGCGGTCCCAGCTGATTAGCTGTAGGGCTCTGCAAAGGACACCCCGCCAGGTGCCACATCACCCCTGTCATGCCTGCTGTCTCCATGGATGCCCCTAGGGTCCTTGATGCACATAGAGTTCACCACAGCCCTAGAGTGACTCAACTTTAAACCAGTCCAAGGGCTCTTTGGAAATCAGGTCCATGTGTTTACATAAAGTAGAATACCTTGGGTTTAAGTGGATCTGAGAAGACTCTGGTTTTACATGGAAAAGGAGAATGCCATGAGTTCATATAAAGAAGGAGATTGCCATAGGTTTAAATGGAGCTGCAGAAGGCCATGGGCATACATGGAGCTGGAGAATGCCACAGCTTACATGATGCAGGAGAATATATATATTATAGTGGCGCAATAGTGTCATTATAGTTAGGGTTGAGTAGGCAGTTTAATGTTAAACCTCAAAACCTCAGTATTCACAAAAGAAGAGGAGGGAAGTGCCTAATCCAATTAACAGAAGCACTCTGGATATGGGGGCCGATCCCAGCACTTTCACAGAAGAAACGATTCTGAAAGAACTCCTAAACTGAAGGTGGACAAAGCAATGGAGCCTGATGGAATTCGCCCCCAGAATTCTAAAAGAATTAAGGGAGAACTAGTGACACCATTGACTACTCTTTTAACAAATCATGGAGGATGGTGTGGTACCTGAGGACTGGAGGAAGGCAGATGTGATTCCCTTCACAAAAGTGGAGCAAGACAGAGCTGAGAAACTATAGACCTGTCAGTTCAACCTCTGTGGTGGGGAAAGTGATGGAATCACTTCTGAAGGAATGAAATGTTGAGTACCTAGAGGCCAGTGGGGCAGAGGACCCAAGGCAGCATCAGTTCACAGCGGAAGGTCATGTCAGATGAATCTAATTGATTTATCTGACTGGGTGACCAAAGTAGTAGACCAGAGAGGGCTGTGGACATGGCCTACCTAGACTTTAGCAAGGCATTTGACACAGTCCTACACAAAGATTAATAATCAAACTAACCAGCCTGGGAGTGGTCTCAGGGTGGTAGCCTGAATAAAACATTGGCTGGACAGCAGGACACAGAAGGTAATTGTAAATGGGTCCACTCTGAAGAAAGAGGGGTTACTAGTGGGTACCACAGGGTTCAGTACTGGGTCCAGTCCTTTAATGTCTTTATAAGTGAAATTGCAGAGGATTGAAAGAAAAGTATGCCTCTTTGCAGATGACACAAAGATCAGTAACAGGGCTAATACACAAGGAGGCGTGGAAAGAATGATAAGTGACTTGATAAGGTTGGAGGAATGGTCAGAAGTATGGCAGCTTGGATTCAATGCAAAGAAGTGCAAAATAATGCACCTGGGAAACAAAAACACAGGGGAAGATTACACAGTGAGGGGGAGGAGGTAGTAACAACAACAAAAATGGAAAGGGACCTGAGGTAATTATATCAGATGACCTTACGGTTAGCAAGCAATGTGAGAAGGTAGGGAGGGCTGAGGGGATACTGGGATGTATAGGGAGAGGCATCACCAGCAGAAAACAGGAAGTTATCCTCTGTACAGACAGTTGGTGAGAACCCATCTGAGTACTGTATCCAGTTCTGGAGACCCCATCTCTGCAAGGACATAGACAGGATGGAGGCAGTCCAGAGGAGGGCAACTAAATGGTGCATGGTCTGCACTAGAAGCCATACGAAGAGAGACTAAAGGAGCTTAATATGTATATCCTGAGGAAAGGAGGAGAGGGGGAGACATCATAGATACTTTCAAGTACCTCAGTAGAATCAGCAAAGTCTAAGAGGTAGCATCTTTCAGAAAAAGAGATGTGCAAGAAAAAGGGACACAATTTGAAGATAGAGAGGGGATGTCTCAAGGGCAAAGTGAGGAAGTATTTTTTCACAGAGAGGGCGGTGGACGCGATGGGACAGCCTCCTGAGGAGGTTGTGGGTTAATAAAACTGTGGGAGAATTTGAGAATGCATGGAACAGACATAAGGCAATTCTTGTGGGGGTAGAAAGAAATAGGCTGTTGGTTAACTAGGATCTGCGGTCTATCCTGTAGGTAAGGAAATGGGCAGGCTAGGTGGCCAAGCGGTCCTTATCTGCTGTCAAAGTCTATGTTTCTATGTTTTGCACTTTAACAATTTTGTAACTGTTTGTGGAATTTTCACAAAATTTGGTGAGCACTGTACAGTTGGGTAGATCTCTTGACGTGCCAAGTTTTGTTTTGATAGGATTTATGGTTTCTGTGGGAGCAAAGTGAAAAAGTGTAAAAGTCGCTTTTTGCCAGTTTTTGCTGTTTTTTTCTCATCGTACTATGGCCACCATTTGGAATTTTGGTCTGCTAAAGTTTCAGGATAGAAAGAGCTTGCCCCAAAGAACAAGCCACCATTAGTTTGGTGAAAACATATTAATCCTTTCCAAAGTTATTCAATTTGAAATCTCGGGTTCTGAGCATGCTCAGTACAGTGTTTTGATAGCTGCACAGGTTCAAAGAGGATTTGGGCTCAAAAGGTATTTTAACAGCTCTGAAGAGGAATTTATAAAGTCCATCTTCATGAGGAAAAAATCCTTTTCGTGAGTCGCCATCTTGTTTTAAATTTGTGTGCCCAAACAAACATTATAACTTGCCGCAGGGATGTCTTCTGAAGAATATCAAGCATGGGATTAGTTCATGGGGACGTCCTGCACAGTTCTGTGTCTTTGGTTTACTTTGTTTCAGTCAATAAATGCTCATTTTTAATTTAAAATCCCTTTGCAACTTTCCTTCCAATCCTTTATGCTATCAAATCCTTTTGCGAGCCGATCCTTTTAGTGAGCTGCCAAAATCCCTTTTCATGAGTATGACACCAGATGGCCAAACTTAAAAGGGATTTTGACAGCTCAACAAAAGAGATCAGCTTAGTGAAAAGGATTTGACAGCTCTTCTAAAAGGTATTTTAAAAGTGATCTCTTTTTGAGCTGCCAAAATCCTTTTAAGTAGCTGTCAAAATCCCTTTCGTGAGAAATCCCTTTTGTGAGCTGTTAGAATCTAGAATCCCTTTTCTTGAGATGACGACCAGATGGTCCTACCTTGCAAAAGGGATTTCTCATGAATAGGGATTTTGACAGCTCGAAAACAAGTGATCTGTCTCATGAAAAGATTTTGACATCTCATGAAAAGGATTTTAAAAGTAATCCTTTTACTCGCAGCTAGTCAAAATCCTTTCATGAAAGTTAACCTTTCATAAGTTGTCAAATACCTTTCGTGAGATGACCACCACATGGCTCTGTCTACATGAAAGGGATTGGCCTACAAAAAGGGATTTTGACAGCTTATGAAAAGGATTGATCACAAAAGGATCTTTATTACAGCTCAAAAAGGGATATTAAAAAGTAATCCCTTTCATGAGCTGTCAAAATCCCTTATGAGAAATCCCTTTTTGTGAGCTGTCAAAATCCCATTTTGTGAGATGATGACAGGTGGCCCTACCTCGCGAGTTCGGCTCACGAAAGAGATTTTGACAGCTCACAAAAAGGAATATAAAAGTAGTCCTTTTCACGAGCTGTAAAAATCCTTTTCATGAGATGACAAACAGATGGCTCTATCTTGCAAAAGGGATTCGCTTGAGAAAAGGATTCTGACAGCTCACAAAAGGAATTTTTAAAGGTTACTGTTTCTTTGACACTTCACTACAAAGAAACAGTTTTGAATTTTGGGCTGACATTTTCAGGGTAGAAAGGGTTACCCATGATGTGACTTTGCTAGTTTGTTGATAACATTTACATTGATTCCATCATTATAACATTTCAAAGTTTGGATATTTCCCATAGGATAACATTGTTGCATGGATGCAGTACCTTTTGGTGCCTATATCTCTAAAACAGTTCGGATATGGATTTTTGCTAAATGCAGTTTAGGTGTACTAAGCATGCATGCAGGTTGCCAGGCCATGATTACAAATGCAGTGGAATTTTTCCCATGTTCCTATAGTACTGAGATATTGCACCATTTGCAACACAGGGATTGCCTGGAATGTCTCTAGACCTGCTTGCATCTCTACACTTATAGGTAGATAGGAATGCAGGCCCAGAGGACCCTGTGCTGCCGTATATGGATACCATTATGCAGTACTGGGCATGCTGGGCCTCCATTATGAAGTACCCAGAGGGCCCTGTGCTTCCAGAGGGAGATGATAGTTCATGACCATGTCTAAACACTTATGGATAGATGGGACCTGCACTACACAAATGGATGCCATTATGGAGTGATGGGAGTGTGACTAGAGCGCAGGGCCCAGA
The DNA here is from genome assembly GCA_016271365.2 of Neoceratodus forsteri. Taxonomy (NCBI): domain Eukaryota; kingdom Metazoa; phylum Chordata; order Ceratodontiformes; family Ceratodontidae; genus Neoceratodus; species Neoceratodus forsteri. The sequence continues at coordinate 8,038,731 of JADMNL010000043.1, read as the reverse complement.
GGACCCTACACTCTCACAGTGAGATAAGGTTGATTACAATATGTATACACTTATGCTTACATAGGAGCCCTGTATTCCACATTATAGACTGATGGGAGTGGCCTTGCACTCCTACAATCATATAGGGTACAATTAAACTTTCTCAAAGGTAAGAAATTCATTGCAAAAAACTTGATTAATGCATCAGTTATGGTCAAACAACAAAACTAGGGAAATGAGGCATTGGGGTTGAGATCATAACACCTCCCCCACCCAACCCTGCCACCCCACCGCCACTCTCCACAGACCAAAATGTGTCTTGGAGTCTGCCAGAGCCCAACTCTTGCCCATTCTCCTATACTGTACATTTCAGCTTCCTTACACATGGAATGGGGTGACAGTTAGACCCAACAACTCCAAGATACACCCCGGCGCCTGATGGTCTGTGGTGGTGGAGTGGTAGGTTGCGAGGGAGGTGTTAGGTCTCAACCCTAACACCTTATTTCCTACATTTGTTGCTACAACCCTAACTGATGCATTAATTAATTTTTTGCAATGAATATATATATAAACATATAATGCCTGTGGGAATATCAAGGGGCAGATATTGCCAATATTTTCACTGTCATGTGACCTACAGAGAGAATATTGCATTTATCCTCACTGTAGATCATATATCCTCACTGTAGGTCCACCAAAGTGACTATCTGCATTAAGCAATTACAGCACCACACAGAAACTGCAATATACCCAGCAGCTCCAACCTCTGAGTTCACCCGCAGACCGACTCCAGTTTAATCTTTCAGTGTGAAACCGGCATTCACACTGAGAGGTTCTTGTTTCCCAAAAACAACACACACACACACACACACACACACACACACACACACACACACACACTAGAAAGAAACCACCTCACCCTTTCCAAACCCAAAACAGTACACAAATTACATCCTCTCACCCAGCCCCAACGTCCCCTGCCTACCTAAGCAGACGAGTCCTCCGCAAGTAGTAACTCACTCCTGCTGCTCAAAGCAGCCATCGATAGCAAAAGCAGGCTCAACCAGATAAATCATGCTACAAATAAAATGATAGGGGAAAATGGAAAATAATAAAGAAACAAACAAAATTATACAATGCCACTAATAAATGTAGAAATCTGATTGGCTGACTGAGTGTTTTATCTGTCAGTAAATCTTAACATAACTCACGGATAAAGCCCTGTCAGCGCATCTGCCAAAAGATCAAGCTGCCCCTTAAAATAAAAATGATAAACCTGCTATTTTGATCCCTGCTAAGCCGAGACACAAAAGCAGGATATTCAAACAACCACTGCGTTTGACACTCGGCTCACCCACAGCTGCTCCCAATACACCTCACTATCTCTGTGTGTGTGTGTGTGTGTGTGTGTGTGTGTGTGTCTCTCTCTCTCTCTCTCTCTCTCTCTCTCTCCCTCCATTACAGCCACAATATCAGTGTCTCTCAAACTGTGCTAAAGTTGAACAACTGGAGTACAGGCAGTAAAGGTACCGATCCTTGTTTCTGACGGCAAGCGCTGCCGTAGTGGTTGATACAGAATGTGGGCCAAAGTTGCACCACAGCTCTCTGCAGTCCACCCCTATATCAGCAACTCCCACCCGCATTCCACTCTGTGCACCCCATACCACATGGTGACTCAGAGTCTAGCGGCCATCTGAACCTTTAGCACACACCTGCCACTTCCATAGTTCATGCTCCTCTCAGTGCCCCACTTGTTAAACTGCCACTTTGTGATCACTTGAAACCAAAAAAGCCAAATAAGACCATAGAACTGCCGCTTTCCTGAATGGTTGCTGCAATTTACTATCTCTTTTAACTCGCTGCTGGAAAACCCCAAGGTGACCCAACTAACCTCCCATCCAGATTTCAGACTGCTCATGCTACCGACATGGAAAAGTTCCCCAAAAATGTAATTTCCTGATTGAACGGCACTTTCAATACCAGTGAATGGGATTGAAGGGGCTAACAGTCACTCTGCATATTTCTCTCCCACTCGGTTGTCTCTGTGCCACAGGTATGCAACAGTTAAAAAAAAAAAGTCAGCTTCAAACTCAAGCGCAACTGTAATACCAGTGACTACCTCAATAGTCTACCTAGCAACAGGGAACTATTTCTTTTCTGGCATAAGAATTCATTAAAAATATTTAAACTGGAAAAACAGTTTTTTGTTACAAAAAATATAGGGGAACATTCTATAATCACAGTCATCCACTCCAGGATGTGGGTTATGCTGGTATTTACTCACACCTGGTGCAGATTTGGTCACTAGCTAGTAATCCAGTATAACCCACACCCTGTCGTGGATTATTGCTTAATCACGGAATGGCAACCTCGCTCCCTTGCTAAGCGGGAGCTGCCATCGCCATGTTCCCAAAAACTGTTCAGCCTGCCCACAAAAAAACTCAACTAATGAAATGCTGAGTTTGGCAACAGATGCATATGGACCCTAGCTACCATGCTAGCATCCTTACCTACTGCCATGGAAACTACTGGGCATTCAAAGAGCAAAGCAGGGAAAAAGTTTCAAGATACATAAAAATATAAAGTGGCCCCTTCCCAAATGTCTACGGGCCAGGTATCCCAGGGAAGTGGGTTCCAGATAATAGAATCTCACCAAGCATTTCTCTGGCAATAACAATATTATACAGATTTTCTTACCTTGAGACATCTTCTGGTACTTGTCTCAAAGGCCCCAAGTGATGGTTCTTCTCCCAGCAGCTTGCCAGCAGAGGACAGCACAATTCATTTCTGCTTCTTGGCTTCTTTCCCACCAGACCCAGGAGCGAAGGGTGCAGGATAACTGAATTGTTTCAAGGGCCCAGAGAAACCCACGGAACCCCTAAAACTAAGTACTAATTAGTTCATTAACATCCTTACAATTAAATCAATCAATCACCCTGACTCGTATTCTCTCACGAACAAAACACGTTTTATTCTCCTGAGCCCCTGAGTGATTAACAGGGCTCAGGGGTCCCAACTGCTTAGAAAAAATATTTTGCAAGCGCCATGGGGCTAAAACTTAATACACGATAACTTTTATGGGAGCATTTCAGGCTTTCTTAGGCGGGAGATTTTACTACAAAAAACTAAGCAGCAAGTGCTTGACTCAGGACTAAAGACCTTTTCTTGTACCAGAAGCGTGAAGTTTCCACATTTCACTGGCACTGGTAAGTACCTAAACTTGAGCTTCATTTCACAGAAACACAGGGCCCAGATATTCAAACTGCGCTCAAAAGTAAGCGCAACAGCAGGAGCAAGCACAAACCAGTTGCGCAAAGCAAGACAGGTGCGATATTCAAACATGGAGCAGAGCAACAGCGCCAAGCAACCAACGCCTGAATATCGCATACCGCGCCCATCGCCAACCAGGAAGGAGAAGTTGACAAAAATGTTGCGCTATGGCTTAAACTACGGAAGCTCAGCTGAGCATTCCAGAGCTGCCATAGCGCAAGTACAGCCCCCAGAGCAATGGAACTGCACATCCAGGGAGGCAGGCTGGGGCCCACCGCCAGCCATGCCACACATGGGCACAGGAACACACTGCAGAACCCACACCACACCGGCACACCCCAAGCACAGCATCACTGGGGTGGGACGGATGATCCACGTGCCCATGGGGACAAGCCAACAAAGCATAGCAGAGCCCTGACACCCCAGCACAACCACTGGCAGGCAGAGAGTGCCACACACAGGGGTTGACAACCACAGTGCACATCAGCCCCCTCAGATGCACAGCGCACCCTGCACTGTGACCCCAAGACACCACCCATGTGCAGTGACTGGCACTTCAGGAAACCATGCAGTCCCCCAGCACTCATCAGCCCTGCAACACAGAAGCCTACAAGCCAGACACACCCTGTGCACCCAGCAGTGGGTGGAGCAGACGGCAAGACCAACCGAAGGCACTGCCATGCTGGAGATATCTCCCCATGCACACACATGCACACACACACACACATACCCAGGACCATACCAGCCCAGATGGCATGTACACCCTGCAACTGAGCACCCATAGCCAGCTGCAAATCAGAGACCAACACAGTATTCATATCAAAATAGAAATGTATATTTAAAGGACTAATCACAAAACCAAGTGAAACTATGTACAAGTGGGGGACAGGTAAAAGGCAGGGGTGTTCAAGGGGAGGAATAACAACTTGGAGAGGGAAGGCAGGGTGACAAGGATGGAGAAGTGGGAAGGGAATGTGGGCTATGGCCCAGCTGGCTGCTGGTCCTCCCTGCTGCGCCCCTCCTGTGGCTCCTTCGCCGATCACCATGGCGCCTGTATGGCCTGCAGGATCTCCTGGTTCTGATCTGCAACCTGGCTGAGGTGCCAAAGATACTGGGACATCCTCCTGAGTACCTCGAGGCCTAGGAAAATGGGAACACAGTCAATGGCTGAGACTGACCACAACCCTGAACACCACCCAACCTGCAAGCCATATAGCCCAATGTCCCGCGCCTGTGATGGCATGCACCCACCCACAGTGAACATGCACATGGCCATCACAAACAGGCGGCACCAGCTATCACGCACCACCCACACACTGCCCACATCAATCACAGTACAAACCAGGCTGGCAAGTGATGTGGCAACGGTGCGATGCCAGTTACACAGCTATGTGCCCAGTGCATGCCTGATCACCAGTGATGCATACACAGACGTGCCGTGATACTGCACTGTGATGCAGGTCACCTGTGTCATGCCGACATACATGGATACATAGACAGTGTCGGCAGATAAGGGCCTATGGGACACCCAGTCTGTCCATTTGACCTTGTACGCTCACTCTGTTGTCCTATAAGTCCGCTCCCTTACCCTGACCTCCAGAATTCTGTTATGGCTAACCCATGCATACACAAATCCGGTGACCAAGTCAGCCCCCACCACTTCCTCTGGCAGGGTGTTCCACTTGTCCACCATCCATTCTGTGAAGAAATACTTTCTCATGTTTCCTCTGAATCGTCCCCTTCCAACTTCATCCCATGCCCTCTAGTCCTGGAACATCCTTTACGCTTAAAATATTGTTTTCCTGCACTCTGTTCCCCCTGTAAGATACTTGTATGTCCCCATCATATCCCACACCTCCTCCCCCAGGGAGTACATGTTCAGTTCCGTCAACCTGTCTGCATAGGACTTGTGATGCAATCCATGCACCATCCATGTCGCCCTCCTCTGAACCCTCTCCACCCAGTCCATGTCCATACGTAGGTATGGTCTCTCGAACTGTACACTGTACTCAGTGTGGGGACTCACTAGTGTTTTGTATAGTGGAATTATGACCTCCCCTTTGGTTGTGTCCTGCATGGCTGGTGGTCTTGCCCCCAGCATGCAAGCATCCATGAAGTAATGATACTCACACTCTCCAGCAGCTGGGCCTGACGCTGCTGCTGCTGCTGCTGCTGCTGCTGCTGTTGGGGCACAACACCCCGGCACCGGGCCCTGGCATGGCCCACGTCACCCTGGTCCTGTGTCCCACAATCCGGCCTGGGAGACATATGTTGAGACAAACATCAGTGTGACTCAAAAGCAGAGTGCCCCTGCCCCAGTGAGAGTGCCTGCCCACACAGCCATAACCATCCATCGCACAGCTGCACGCACTGACACACCTATGCACAGCCACCCAAGCACACACACACCCCCAGAGAGAATATAGGTGCATAGATGGTACACTCACCTGGCCTAGGCACCATCGCCCGCCTGGCACGTGAACGCAGCCGCTGTCAAGAGTTCTGCCCTTCCGCAGAGGTCACTGTACCAGTGCCGGCACTGCTCAGCAGACTGCCCCGCCAGTGACCTCCACCAGGTCAGTGGCCACTTGCTGCCACACGTGGGTCCCTAGGCATGGTGAGGGGGCCTCACCATACAGTGCCTCACAGTGGGGCTCCACCAGGGCCACTTCAAGCTGGTTTCAGGACACCGCCCTCCTCTAGTCATGGCACCAACTTTACAGCAGGCAATATGGCATCCCGCTGCGCGTAACCCCACGAGGAGTTGTTGCGCAATAGACCACCACAGAGCTCAATGCGCTGTTCGAACAGCGCCGTCCTTTACATGGCGCTGTCACCGACAGCGCAATAGGGACGTATACACATGGCATGCCAACAGCACCAGGGTCAGAGGGCATACACAAGGTCACGGCAATGAAGCAAGGCTACGCACAGCGCCATGGGACATATAGGCATCCTGCCCGACTGCCAAGCTGAGCACCAGTGCCACAGTGGACTATCGTGCAGTAGTGCCACAGCGCCATATAGTGCCCAGTGCTGTAGCGCCACTGGCACAATGGTGGCCATGGCCTGAATTGCCCTATCGCGCTCAGCAGGTCTGCAGCGTGATAGACGACGCGGCTGTCTGGGCATGCGCCATGCGGTGTGGCACGCAGCCACAAACCTCGCGCTATTGGCTCAGCCCGGACCTTCCGTGTGCATAAGCGCCAAGTCACGCCGATATTCAGCTGACATATGCAAATCATCCGATCAGCCATTCAAAGGCGCGGTGGCGCGATTAGCATGTCATTAAAGTTGAGCCACACCTCATTTGCATGTGTTGCGCTATAAATGTGCGACTGTGGGTTGTGCTGGCCAGATTTGGTTACTGCAGGTGAGAGGTGAGTTACATGCTGTGTGATGCTCAGGACAATGCTCATGGGCGGAGGATGATAAAGGCTGAGGGGCTGAGCATGAAAAGGGCACTTGAAAGGGACAAAGGGCACCCTTTCTATCAGTATCTGCCATGCGGAGAGGAAACGGGGCTTCACCCCCTGGCCGCAGCTATGCTCATGGGGAAATGCTGTCGACTGCACAGTGACAGGTGTCCACTTCCACCCATACAGATCACCATGACTGACCAGAGCCAAGCTGAGGTGTGGACGGCGGCGAGGAGGAGGCCGGACTTCACCACGGCAGAGACAGAGGCCCTCTTCCAGGCCTACCTGGAGGATGAGCCAACATTGAGTGGACCGGAGGGGCACCCCTCGAGGCGTGCAGTTGCATGGGAGGGTAGCTCGGGCGTCAACCTGCACGGAAGCCACCAGCGCTCTGTGCAGGAATGCAGGAAGAAGATGGGACTGACCGCAGGAGGCTGAAGGAGAAGGTGGCAGCCTTCAGGGTGGCACGTGCTGGCACTGGTGGGGCCCACCAGTGGTGTTGCAGCTGACCTCACAGAGGAGACACTGGTCGCGCCATGCAGCTGAGTGCCATTGCGGGCGTATCCAGGCGGAGGATTCCAGACAGGTGGAAGCCCATCACTGCATGGTATGACATGGTGATGTTGGGGGGGCTGTTGTTCACATGCACTCACATGTACTCTCTTTCTGTTACAGATCCTGTTCGTCTGCAGGGAGGCGGTGGTGGTGGTGGGTCCAGACAGTGAGGCAGACCTGCTGGGCGTGGAGGAGGAGCATCCACCTCCGCCACCAGCCTGCAGGCACTGCAGCAGCATGCACGCTGGGCCAACAACTCCGGTGTCAGTGATCACGGGTGCAGGGGTGCACAGCCTGTGTCACAGCAGTCTGGCATGCAGGTATGCCAGCATGCTGTGCCTATGGCAGTGGCACGCACCTGCATCATTGATGATAGCAGGCCTGCAATGGGCAGTGATAGGTGTGTGTCCCATGACGGACACATGGCAGGCCAGCACGTGCCCTGGGCCTTCCTGGTTCACACCTGTGTACCAGCATGCTAGCACAGTCCCAGGCTGTGCCTGTCAGCACCGGTGGGGCAGCACCAGTGGCTGTGCAGGTGTCTGGCACTGTTGTCAGCACGGAGGTGGAACAGGTGGACCTGGGGTTCAGCAGTTGGAGGGGCGGCAGCAGTTGCACACCAGGTCTGGAGGTACAGTGTCAAGCAGTGGCACATGTCCACCGCCCTCTGATCCGCCCTATACCTGGTCCTGGCGAACAGTGCCCACTCCTCAAGGGGTGCTGTGCACCAGGACCGCCCACACCCTGGGGGTCACGATGCCATTGGGGCACAGTACCCATTGACGCGCACACCCGCCTGCTGCAGGACTTGGTACAGCTGCAGGGGCGGGTTGCAAGGTCCGTGGAGGCACTGTCTGTGTCCGTGGGAGCAGCATAGGGGTGTGCTCGGGACCGAGCCGAGCTGGTCCTTATGCGGACGGATGTGACCGCTGCCATTGACAGGCTGACCCAGGCAGGGTCTCTGCGACATTGGCCACACTACTCAGGTGCCCCTGTACCACACACCCCCACAGTGCGCTCTCCACTCCCGCTCCCGGCATCGTGTGACACCAGGCCTGTCGACGCGGGTTCTGCTGTGGCATCCAGGCACCCCTGGTGCAAGTTTGTTTGGCGGGATGCAGACCCCTGTGCGGGCAAGGTCGGCGTTCACGCAGTAGGACCCCTGGTGGTGCACCAACGGCCACCCGATGTGGCCCCTGCTCAGCCTGCCAGTGCTGCTGGGCCAGCGGGCCGCCGCGCGATCCGTGGTGGCCGTGGGACAGTGCTACCTGACTGAACTGTCTCCCAGTGCAGGCCCTGTCTGGTGCTGCCCTGTGTGCAATGTGTGTCATGGTGGGCAGTGCACTGCTGGGTGCTCTGCTCACTGCTGACACATGGACCACCTGCACACTCTCCCAACTGCTGTCCACAGGTGCGTGTGCATGATGATGCCTGCATTGCACTGTACACCAAGGTGCAAGGTGCCCAGGTCCTGACACACGCATATGGACAGTCCAGGTGGTGGGGGTGGTTGGTGGTGCTGTGTGTTGGCAATGTCATTTCCGCAGTGCTGTGCTGCTGCCCATGTATGCTGCCTGGTGTGTGTGTGTGTCCATATGAGTGCTCTCCCTCTCTGATGGTGTGTTGGTATGCCTGGAACCTTCAACTCCCTGACCTTCATGCACGGTGTGTTCCCTGTGTGCCTGTGGTTTTGCGCATGGACAGTGTTGCCTGCACATGTCCCCTTGACTTACCTGTGTTGGGCGAGTGCTCTTCTGCAATGGTGTCCCGGTGCAGCTGGGCCTGCTGGTCAGTCGGGGTCCCTCCGTCCTAGGGGGCTGCTCATCACCCACATCACCGGCGCCACTGGCGTCCCCATCGCTGTCCCCTCTTGGACCTGTCACGGCTATCCATGGTCTTTGGCCATGTTGTCAGGATGCAACAGGCCAGGAATATCCCACAGGCCTTTTGGGGCTGTACTGTAGGGCTCCGCCGAGGTGTCCAGGCATCGGAAGCGTGCCTTGAGCATCCCAAACACCCGCTCTATGATGTTACGTGTTGCAGCATGTGCCTCATTGAAACCTAGCTGCGCTGGGGTCGTGGGGCCGGTATGGTGTGAGCAGCCAGGGACGGAGGGTATCCGCAGTCACCTGTGTGGAGATAGTGGAGATCAGTGTCATGTCAGGTCCATATTGCCCATATCCTTGTGTGCCACTACCATGGCACCTGTGTCATTCCCCACCTTGCACAAAGTTTGCATTCCATACATGTGTACTCACCCACTAGATGACCCGTGGGGATGTTCCCACTCTCGAATCGATGGCACAGTGCAGACTGGTGCCATATGAAGGCATCATGTGCTCCACCAGGGTGTGGCACAGACATTGATACTGCGCCCAGTGGCATCACACACCACCTGGCAGTTGACACTGGAAAAGCCCTTCGGTTCCGATGAGCCTGGCCGTCGGGGCCAGGTGGTGCGAATGGCCACATGGGTGCAGTCTATGGCCCCTAGCACGCCAGACATATGTGCTACCCTGTGGAACTCCTGCATGTTTGTTGTACTGTCGCGGTGCTGGGGAAATGGATGTACCCGCGAGCATGAGGCAGCAGTGCGCTGAGGAATTAGGTGAGGATGCATGACATGGCCGACTGTGTAATGCCTGTGGTGTCCCCTGTCGGCCTCTGGAAGGTGCCCGTGGTGAGCAGGCACATGCAGGCTGTCACCTTGGTCTCCACGGACAGAGCATGACTCCGTCGTGAGGGTGCCTGCATCACATCACTGCACAGCTGCAGAGCCGTCTCAGTATTGCCCTGTTCAGGTGGTACCGGCCACAATCTCGACATCTGTGTACAGCTCGAAGCTGATGCAGGCACGATCACGCCTCGTCGGGGCATACGACGGGCCTCCGCCACGCCACCCCCCTGCAGCATGGTGTCTCACCTCTCATTACAGCTTCCATGTGGAAGCTGACACTGTCCATCTCCCTGGCTTCTGCCCCGGCTGCTGTTCCTGTGTTACCCCGCTGCCCCACTGCTGCTTCCACTGCACGGGCACCCCCACTGGCCTCTTTGTCCTCCTGGACCCACTGTCCCTCTCTGCCCTTCAGCTCCTGTCTCTCTCTCTCTCTCTCTGTCTCTCTCTCCCCCAGTTTGCGCCTGCTAGAGTTCTTGCGCCGCTTCCTTGAGCTCTTTTATTTTGGCTCAAATCGGTACTGCAACTTCTCCGTTAGCCACTCTTGCGCATTACAAGTGTTCGGATATCGCAGATTGCGCACTTTATGCATGGACCCGCCCCTTTGGTTGGGCGATGCCTTCATTTCCATTGCGCTGTTGCTCAGCATGTTTTCGGTGGCGAACTGGCCCTTCTGAATATTGCAGAATGGTGCATTTTTGAGTTGCTATGGCAAACCCTTTGAATATCTGGGCCAGGCTCTTTTCAAACACTTTTCCTGCAAGTGCTCCTTCTTCCCTTTTTCACTGAGCACATCCACCAGGGAGCAATGAGCTCCTCTGACCACCCTGAGCTAGTCCATCCTGTGAGCGAAATCCTGCAGCCTGCCAGTTCCTCTGATGTACCTCATTCACTGACTCAACCGCTGCCCAAATCCTTGTCCTGGACCCACCTGGTCTCCATGGCTTCTCTCTTGCTCTCTCTTAACTGGCTTCTGATTCACTTTCTGCTGCACCTCCCCTCAAACAGTCATGGTGGCCCCTATCTTTAAATTTAGACTGTGTTGCCCGATTTGTATGTAACCTCCCTGTTACCCGGGTTACTTGAACCCTAGTTAGAGCTAGTGGCAGGCAGGGACAGGCAGCTAGTGAAACTCCAGTTAAATGGATTTCACTATGTCTTGCTCTGTTTTCAGTCTTTGCTGAGCTGGGGCTATGACATCATTTAGAATTCTGCAGCAGCATAAAGCCACAATGGAATGTTGCAGTTGGGAGTTAGGTAGAGCGTTGGGAATTTCGAAGTCAGTCTAGAGTTGATCCTTAGTCAACAGTCTAGTCTGAAGTCTGAGTCAGTCGGTTTAAGTCTGAAGTAGGTTCAAGAGAGGGAAGGATGTCAACCTGCAGTGCAGTGGGAGGGAGGGGTGTCCCAGGGCAGACCCCCCACCCTCAGCTCTGACACAGAGCTACCTTAGGGTGTGTGCTCCACCATAAGAGAGGCCAAGGAACTCAACTCCCAGGGCAACCCCTGGCATGAGAAAAGGAAGACGCTGCCTGATAGAGAGTGCTGGGGCACTACAGTTTTGTGGAATAGAGATTCCTTCAGAGTTATTGGACATCTGCAACAATGAGGGTGATGAAGCTTTGACAGAAGGCCAGTGTCATTCATCAAAACAGTGCGTAAATATGTCTCTGGGCTGTGGGTCAGTCAGGATGCCAAGTCCAGGGCTTATGGAACAGTGAGATGTAATGACTGTTGTATGTGGGAGGTCTTCAAGGGAAAGACAGTTTCTGCATTACAAAGCCATGTACAGTCTGCACTATAGTAGCCAAGGAAGAGGCTTATGGAACAGTGAGATGTAATGACTGATGTATGTGGGGGTCTTCAAGGAAAGACAGTTACTGCATTACAAAGCCGTGTACAGTCTGCACTACAGTAGCCAGATATGATGTGTGTGTGTGTGTAAACAAAGGAATGGCCGGGTATGGGTCTATGGAACAAAAGGTGTAAGACCCCCCACCTGGCTATAACAGGGCTCACCTCTCTGGATTCACTTTGAGACACCAGATACCTTTCTGTCAGGTATTGGTCAGTGCCTGAAGAGGGTGCCCAGACGTTGGGATGGAGTAGAGGGTGGTAGTGTGCCACTAGTTAAAGAGTCCATGACATATGGAAGTTTAGGATCCAAGAATGGATTGTGTCTGTGTCATCACCTTATCTGCATTACAAGGAGTGTAGCCTGCTGGGGGTCCATCTATGCTTTTCATTTAGTGTTGTTGAATAAAGCCATACTTTAGAATCCCATTTCCTGGTATTGGACATTATGTTATTGCTTCTAGTTTCTGGATTACTTTGAGTGCCCCTGTGTAAAGTAGCCAAACCATCACCATGCCAAGTGACACCTTTCTCCACAAATTTTCAGCTTATAAAATGGAGGCACGCGTCATAGGACCCAGGCCCTCAACCTGTTCACTAGCTGTACAGGCAGGGGTAGTAGCCCTCTCAGTTTGGCACCGATTGGGGTTACATTTGCAACAAGAAGGAAATGACCTAAAGACCTCAGGGGAAGTCTCTTTACTCCCCTAAAACCCACCTTTCCTCTATCCCAGGGCCTTGAACCTGCCCTTCCACATAGGCACCATTGCTGCTGAAAGCTGCCTACCTGCCTAAGGGGGACTCCTTCAGACTGCCCTGCTGCAGTGCCCACCGATCTCCCTATCCTCTCCTGAAGACCCCGATTCTAGCCTAACTCCCTTATATGAAAAAGATCCCTGCTGCTCCCAAGTGGTGGCCAGCAGAAGGCACTCCCTCAGTGCAATGCGTCCCAAAGCACCGGGGGAGGGGCCCCTAAAGACTGAGCAATAAGCCCCCTCAAAATGAGGAAGGCTTACATAAAAAAAAAAACAAAAAAAAAAACAACTACTACTTAAACCATAAAAGCAGGCATTACATAAATGAAACATGCCTTGGCCCCACTGAAATATCAATAATATTTCCTGCAGTTTGACTCTTGCAATGTCTCTCATGGCTCCCACCACTGTGACGGATAAGGTCAACTGCACTTGGGGAAATATCAATGATATTTGTGGGGCCATGGCATATCCCTATTTATGTATATATGTCTGTTCATCTATCTGTCTAAGCAAAAAGGAAGCAGCACCAAAACGCCTATTCTGTTTTGTATTACTGCTCGCGTGTTAATTTCTTTGCTTGTATTCTTCATTTTGCCAGTAAAAGAGATTATTTGCAGAAACACACTTGGTGCTGCTTTGTTTTTTTGCTATGGTATGTTTGGCTGGTTGCCTTTTTGTAGCTAGCACCAGACCCATTTGAGTTATGTCGCTAATTCATTTATTGAGTTTGTCTATCTATCTATGCAGCAGGAGAATGACACCTGTTTACATGGAGCTGGAAAAGGCCATTAATTTACATGGAGCAGGGGAAAGTCATGCACTTACATGGAGCAGTAGAATGCTATGGATTTACATGCAGCAGGAGAATGTCATGGTTTTACATGGAACAGGACAACGCAATGGGTTTTCATGGAGCGGAGAAAACCTTAGGTTCACATGAACAGAAGAATACCTTGGGTTTCATGAATATGGAGAAGGCTATAGATTTGCAAAAACAGGAGAATGCCATGGGTTTACAAGGAGTAGAACACTGTGGTTTATAAGGAGCAAGAGAAGAGCATGAGTTTAAATGGAACAAGAGGACAGCATGGGTATTCATGGAGTAGGAGGAGGCCATGGATTTAAATGGAGCATGTGAAAGGTATGAGCTTAAATGTAGCAGAAAAATGCCATGGTTTTGCATAGATTAGGGAGAACTACACAGGTTTACATGGAATAGGAGAGCTCCATAGGTTTACATGTCGCTGTAGAAGGTATGGGTTTACATGGAGTAGGAGAACCCTATGGGTTTACACACAGCAAGGAAATACATTGGGTTTATATGGATCTGAGAAGACCATGGGCATGAATGCCATGAGTTTACACAGAGCTGTAGAAGGCCATGGGTCTACATGGAGTAGAAGAACACCATGGGTTTATAATGGAGCAGGGGAATACCTTGGGTTTACACATATCTGGAGAAGGTCATATGCATACATGGAGCTGGAAAACGCCATGGGTTTACAAGGAGTAGGGAGAACAATGCCATGGGTTTACACAGAACAGCAGAAAGCCATGGATTTACATGGACCATGAGAATGCCATGGGTAGTAATGGAGTAGGAGAAGGACATGGGTTTACATGGAGTGTGAGAACACTTTAAGTTTACAAGGAGCAGAAGAACACAATTGGTTTACGTGGAGCAGAGAATCCTATGGGTTTATTTATTTATTGAAAAAAAAAAGATTGCAAAAATATGTGAACAATAAACTGAACTGTATCTAAATCTCACATTTTCAGTTATCCAACTGCTATCAGGGTCTCTTTAAACAGAAAATTAACAATACGTAATTTAAATCAACTATGGCTAGTGTTTTCTGTTCATTGTTGACATGTTGTTATTTTCTTAAAGCTAGTTTAGTATTAGGGGTTTAGCATCAGGCAGGGCTTGCAAGTAAGTCAGTACAGGTGCGCATGTTTTAATTTTTAGTGTGAGTGTCTTTGGAGACTGTGCTGTAGCAGCTGGAATTTCTGTGGATTTCTTACATTTGTGGAGCATGAAATTGAGCATCAAACTGATTTTGAGCACTCACCTGACCTGCCAGTTCAAATACAATTCAGAATTACTGTCGCTGGAGCTGTGTGCCATTTTCATCAGGCAGAATCTGCTGGCCGGCTGGCTCATGGTCTGAAGACGAAGGGAGGTGTGGAGTTCCTTGCTGATTTGGGGCCGGTGGAGGTCTTGCTGTTGAGCAGTAGGGGTAACTGGGTGGCAAGAGGTGGGAGCCCTCTGCCCCCCAGGAAAACCCCCACCTGCCTCCCACTAGGCAAAATCTTGAGTGGCGAGGCTGACCCTGGGCCCTAGTGAGGCAGCCTGTTTGTCTTCGATCTGTTGGAGGGAGGAATAGTTTCCTCTTAGTACTCCTTCCGTAATCTGGCTGGACTTGCACTTTACCTTCTATGAGTCGCCTGTTCAGTGTACGGTGTGGAGAAACATTGCTTTTATGAGCTCAAGTCTGACCAAGGACCTGGTGAGAGCTCGTTCTTTAGAGTGCTATTGGACTTTTACTCTTTGAGGTGAGTGCCCAAGACTCTGGAAGATCGTTTGGGACTGGTTTCTGGGTAGAGCGGGTGAGAGAAATTCTGCCTGGATTTCATGTTTTGTTGAGGCTCCTGATGCTGGATATACATTGTGCTGTAGTGATATATCTACTGTTGGATATACATCGTGCTGTGCAGTAGTATATCTACTGTTGGATATACATCGTGCTGTGCAGTGGTATATCTGCTGGAAGTTTGGTGGTGTGAGCACCTTAGTCTTGTTTTCCTGCATGCTGAAATACTTACAAAACTAAATAGACTTGGAACTTTGGACAGTTAATTTTATTTATTGAGTTTTCAGTATTCATTTCTGGAATTTTCTGCAGCACATACCCTTTTGTTTTGCTTCTCCCTTGCTGGTTATTTTATTTAGTATTTAATCAGTTTGTAATTTGGTTGGGGGTTATTTGGTTGGGAGTTATTCTGGGGTGTATGATTGGGTGTGTGGATGTAGTGTATAGAATTTTTATAATTAAAGTGAGTGGACAGTGTGTGGCTTTTAGTTTGTTGTTTAGTATACCTAAGGTTGTGTTTATTAATTATAATTGTTTTACTGGGTTTTTCCAGTTTTGGGTTAGGTTACCTGGCTGTGATGTGTTGGGGAGTTGGCCAAGCTCGATCACCTATGCTGCCTCTCCGCTTCTCGATCTCCGCCTTCATGACCTCCCAGTTTCATTTACTGCTTCCAGGTGCTGCAGAGAGGTCAAGATCATGAGGAGGTGGGCAGGTCGATATTGACGGAGGGCAGCTGAGGAAGGATTGTGGAGGAGCACTGAGGTTGTGAGGTACAGGAGATGCCCTGGGTTTAAACATGGCGAGGGAGATGCAGTGGCAGAAAACCAGAATGAGCGAGTGAGAGAGGGTGAGTGAGCGAGCTCAGCAGAACTCTATTGTAGCCTGCAAATTTCTTTGTGGGCAGAAGAAGGCGGCAACGCAGGCAGGAGCCCAGTACAAAAAAGGGCAGCCTGCAGCACCGCAGAAACCGAATGAGCGAAAGTGAGAGAGGGAGTGAGCGATCTCAACAGAGCTCTGCCAGGACTGCTGCAGATTTCTTTTGTGGGCAGAAAAGGCGCAACAGAGGCAGGAGCCCAGTACAAAAGGGCAGCCTGCAGCACCAGGAGAACCAGAATGAGTGAGTGACACAGGGGAGTGAGCGCCTCAACAGAGCTCTGTCGGGACAGCTGTGGATTTCTTTGTGGGCAGAAACAGGTGCCAGCACAGGCAGGAGCCCAGTACAAAAGGGCAGCCTGCAGCGCCGGCAGAAACGGAACAAGTGGTGAGAGAGAGGGGACTCAGAGAGGGCAGTGAGCGAGCTCAACACACCTGCACAATCAACATTTCGGCATTGACAAATGCTTGTTTTATTTGAGACCAGATTCTCTTCCTCTTCACCACTGACTTCAACCCATTAATGTTCCATGATAGTAAAGTAACACTGTCCATTATTTCTAAAGTATTGATGGACAAGGTACTGTCTGTGCTCTAAATTGCATAACACTTTTAAGAACTCTGTTCAGAACTTTTTAAACTGGAATCAAACTATAACAACCTTCCCAATATATTTTTCTCCCCTCCTTCCACCAGCCACTGAAAGCAAACGTACAGCTTTCAACAAAAGTGTACCCTTTATTATTACCTCTCTCATTTCCCAACTGCTAACCCTCAATCAGAGTTAACACAATCCTTAGAATCAACCAACAAACTTTTACCTTCCTCCCCCTTATCCTTGGGACCGATTTCCTATCCATCCACTACTTTTCGTGGAGTTAGCGTGCCATCCCTTGCAATAAATTTAACAAACCAAAAGTAATAAATATGTAACCCCCTGCAAATGGGGGTTCCCAAAAGTCTTCCAGGAGCTTGCCTGAATGCTCCAAGTCTGAGCGGTGTTCAGGGTCTGAGCTGTTTGAATGTAGTTCCAGGTGAGTGCTATTTGAGCCTCCACATACTGTCTCTTAAGAGCTGTCTGCTTGCAGACTTAATTAGTTTGTATGGGGGGACTGTGTGTTCTAATACCCGAATCCTGCCCAGCTGCTGTCAATTCACTCCGTTTCTACCATTGCTACATGTGCAGAGGAGCCTTGTTGAAAGATATAACTGTTTGCAGAAATCATTTAGAGTGACTGAGAAAATGTAATTTGTCTAACCTGTCTTCATTTCAGCATGAACTGTTTCAGTGTAGCTCTTTCATTTTGGTTCTGAATAGCTGACTTGGACCAATCAGGATGATGGGAGACCCTAAAATGGAGCCTGTGGATGAATCGAACTTGGACTCTCAATTTTGAGCCAGCAACAAAGGGGATTGTATGGGCAGTGACTCTGGGAAATGTAGTTTTAACCTTGCGCCTTTTCTACCAACAGAGGGAGTCTTATTGTGAGTGACAGCTGAATCAGCCAACAGAATAGTGTGGAGCTAAAGGAAATGCCCTGCTCTGTGACTGGAAAGATCAGATCAGTTGTGGCAGTGAAGAGAGAAGGAGCTGTGTGCTTCTGCGGTGTGTAGTTTCACGCGGGAAGCGTGTGTGAGGCCCTGAGTTTGTCTGCAGTCTTTGTCAGTGCCAGTTTGAACTGAATCCGAGTTGTGAGGAGAAAGAAGCACCAGAGTGTGGAAACCAGGCTCACCTTGTAGAAGACTGGAGAATTGCTGAATCGTGCTCTGTCTGTCAGGAACTGAAGCTGCTGTGTGTGCTTCCGGGTATCTTGCTGTAATGCGATCGGGATCGGGAGCAGCCTGCCTGGTATAGTATTTTTCCTTTACATGTGAATGTCGTAGTGCTTGTAGGGAATCACTATTTCCAATCCCTGCGCTGTGTGCTGAAGCTGGAAGCAAACCCCAGCTTGTTTGAACTAAATCCGTTTGCTATAAACTGCAGTGGGGTCCAGTCACACAGACCTTGTCTCCATGCCCTGCTGTTTCTGACAATCCAGAAGAACATCCACCATCGGTTCTCAGCTTGGGTACTGTGAGTACAAATCAGGGTATTCTCCTGCAGCCTGTTTTCAATCACAAGTGTGTCAACTAATTCTTGTTGTTTCACTGCTTATGGACTGAGCCATCCGGCTCCAGATTACAATTAGGAGTTGTGCATTGATTTTGTTTTACAGGGCCCTATCCATCTGCACCTGCCAGCCAACCCCGGGCAATGGACCTGGCTAGCCCCCCAACCTAGGTACCCAGAGTGTGACTTTTCAGACCCTGTATGTGTGCACAGTACTGTGATTTAATGCCACTAATTAACCTGATTTCCCGTGTTTCTGTTCCCTAAATAAATCAGATTTGTCGTTGTTAAACTTTAAACTGTCTGAAGTGTCAGTACCTTCATGCCAAGCACTGTATTGATTTATGTATGCTGCTTAACCTTATTTTTCAGGGGTCCTCAGAGATGAACCTGCGAATCAGTCTCGAGGGTAAGTGGTATCTTATGAATGAACAGTGTGTACATGTGGGTATTGGTACTGTAACTCCTGTGCATTGTGTGGGCCATTAGAGGATTAGAAAGGGGTCTCGGCGTCTCAGAGGGCTGTGACCAAACTAGACCAACCATTACAAACCCTGACCTCTGGGTGGAAGTACCCGCCATAGAATCTAAGCCACTCAACCTGTCAGTAGTCAAGCAGGCAGGGGTAGTAGCCCTGGGATAGCACCACCTGGGGTTACAAATATAAATATTATTGCCCTCCTTCATCAAAATAACTGTTGGGAGGAAGTGAGGGTGAGGAAGGTTAACTTTCACTTCCTCAGCCTCCTGCCATTATCATGACTAAAGCAGAAGTCAAGCGCCCCCAAGAGGTCTCTGCAGGAGGGACTATCTCCTACTGAAAATTGGAGACAAGTCTCCCCCCTGCCTCAATGGATGTTTCAGCCTTACCAAATTGCTCTTCCAAAACTTGCTTATTACCAAGCGCACTCCCAGAGTGCGCCTCCAATTATGTAAAATATCCCACCGCAAATTCGGAAAAACATGAACTGGTTTAGGCAAAACTTATTGATTCACAACTGTAGGAAATAAGCAGGTTAAATTTGAAAGATTAAATTTAAGATAAATGATGGAAAGTCTCTCAAAAACCAAGAAGTTCTCTCCTGCCTGTGGGAAAACTGGAAGCCACATCGACAGGAATTTCCTTCTGAGAAGGTTACCACTATGAGGCTTCTTTCCATGAAATGTAGCCTCCGTCTGAGTTGTGAAAGTCACCAGTCTGCAGCACTACAAAGTGAATTAGTCTGACATGGAGTCCATTCCCTATCATCACAGTTGGAGCCATTCTGCTCCTGTCCACGAGTGCAGGAGGGAGAGGAAGGGAGTTGCAGATCAGGAAAAATGTGCCCCACAAAACTCTTTGGGCACAGTACCCTTGTTTGATCAATGGTCCATTCTGCTATTAATTGCCTGGTTGACCCCTCTATTGATGCTCTAATTCCTTGGCAAACTCCAGTGCGGCATCCGGGTTAGTGAAAGCTTTCTGGTTGCTTCCATGAAGCCTTATTATTGGATTGAGCTGGTGGGCTGATGTGGGTATGAAATTGAGTGGAAGCCTTTTAGTTTGAGCGAGGCCTGACTCTGGAACTGCAACTGCCGCGAGTAGTTGGGGAACAGGCTTACTCGACCCTGCTGCATCATGATCGGACCCTTTTCCATACGGCTTCTAAGACCTGTTGCCGATCCTGATATCACAGGAATTTAATAATGATGTGCCTTGGCTTCTGGTCCAGAGCAGGTTTTGGGCAGAGGACCGATGAGCCTTTGAATTTCAAGGACGATTCCTGTGGGAGCTGCAGGGTTTTCTTCGCCATGACTGAATGAAGCTGGGACAATGTCTACCTTTCAGACCCTCCGGCGAGCCAATAATTCAAACATTGCACCGGCGTTCACAATTCTCATGGTCATCAATGCTCTGCTTCAAAAATTCGATCTCCTGAGTGCTTTAGCTAGATCTGAGGTAGTTCTGTTCACTTGGTCCCCACTCTATTTTCCAGTTCCCAGTCGGACTTCATGTGCTTTCTAAGTCTATGTCATGGAGTTCACAGTCAGCTGGAGGTGCTGGATTTGGGCTGTGACATTATCAAACCCTCCTCCATTCATGTGCCTAGATCATATTTAAGATCCTTCATCAAGTGCTCCAAGTTTTGGTACCCTTTGGCCATAGTAATGCAGGGATCAAGGACCAGAAGCTGCGAGTGTTGAGGGATTGGATGAGCCTGCTTATCTCCATAGTCTGTCTCGGTGAAGGGCCTGCCTGTTCTCGGGCTTAGGTGAGCCTATCTCTTCCTCGGTTAGATGCAGTGACTTAAAGGGAGTTTTGCTTGTTTCTTCCCCACTTTCAAAGTGGCAGGCATTTAGTGATGTTATCTATCAAA
This sequence comes from Neoceratodus forsteri, assembly GCA_016271365.2. Lineage (NCBI taxonomy): Eukaryota > Metazoa > Chordata > Ceratodontiformes > Ceratodontidae > Neoceratodus > Neoceratodus forsteri. Next base: position 8,018,289 of record JADMNL010000043.1, on the reverse strand, counting down.
TTTGCCTACTGATGGCTTGTTTATGTTGGAGGGCGGGAGGATTGCAGGGATAGTCTTGGAGCTCCTTTCTTAACTGCCATCTCGATCCTGCGCTAAGCATGCCTCCATACATTTTATTCTTGTGTTTTAAATAAAACAATAATATTTATTTCTTTATTTATTTAGGAAATCGGAATTACAACCCTTTGAGTCATAGACTCGTTTCTAAAGGCTCCACGTCAGAATAAAATATAGACATTCATACAGTACATACATAGAATAAATGTGGCTGAGCAATCACACAGAGTAAAAGTAGAATGAGCACTAGTTAATGCCTATACATTTGGTAGCTAAAAGCAGTGCTATCGACATATTTATCTAATGAGTAGTTAAGACCTATAAAATTGGTAGCTAAAGCAATGCATGATATGAGTTGATAGCAAGCCTCCTCAAGGAGGCTCTTGTACCATTTTCCTAGTCTGTCTGTTCTTCCTGACTTACTCCTCTACCACAGCTGGGATAACAAATTTTTCTGACATGTTGCCCTATAAATATTCTTACTCTAGCAACTCCAGCAGCAGACTTACAGAACTTCATGATTTCGAGGAAACAGTATGACCATATAAACATAGACCAGGTACTTTTATGGAGAATAAATGAAAATTACAAGGAGGAGCTGGTGCCTTTTCCTTTTTTTTTTGCACCAGGTCCACCCCTCCCTAAGGAGCTCAGCCCCAACACCTCTTTCCACAGTCAACTTCTCAAAACTTACCTATGGGTCTCAATCCGTCCCAGGCATACCTCCCCCAGGACAGGGCCACCGAGCGGCACCCCCGGTTGAAGAGTGAAACCTGGCTTACCCCCCAGGGTGGGGCCAAGTAACTGGCCCCCTCCACCGATGGAATTTACAAGGCTTGGTTGCCAGCCAAGAGCCACAGACAGGCAGGCAGAGTGGGACTGACAATGAAGCGGGCGTCCATTCATGGGGTTGGCATTTTTTACATGCTAAACCCACTTATAGGAGGTGTGGTGCATGCAATTACATGATGGCAATTGAAGCGCCAATGTCTGGCATGCCTCCCCACAATCTCAGCACTGGCAACATCCTTCCCAGCTCCTGCCAGGGTCAGGCATGTACTGTACTGTACACCTTGCTGACCCCCAGAGGAAGAGCAGTCCATTGGGCGCTCAGTCCTCTTCCCTCTGGCCTGCCCTCTGACTCTCTTGGTTCATTCCGAACCTGAAGTGGCATCGTCACAAGTGGAAATCCAACTGCAGTGCCAGCAGCCTGGCTCCTGGTATCCTTTTTCCAAATTTAAAAGATGACCTTGGTGAAAGTACCCCCACCACTGGCATAAATCCATCTTACTTGAAAACATAGGAAATGAACATAGGAAAATAAAATAAAAAAAGGTCCATCATGTTTACCTCCAGCAATAAAGGTAACTGCAGCATTCAATATTATGTGAAATAGTGGTAGCTACTGTTAACGTCAAGTGCTATAAGAAAAGTTTATATGGACTTTGGCTCCATGAAGAAAAAAGTCACCAATGGCAGAAGACTACTGTTGCTTGAATAGTATCCTACTAAGTTAGATGCCATCAGATACCATTACTTTGGCCGGTTCAGAGAGGCTTGGTTGGTATAGGCATCTGACCAAGGATCCAACCTGCTCAGATCAAGGGTAAAGCTCGAAGAGGCTGTGGCTCTGACCAGGACCAATGGATCTGAGCATCAACTAAAGGGTCAGATGAGTGGCATCATATGTGATTGGAAGGGGGCAGGATAGGGGAAATATGAGGAAGTTTTCTTCAAGGAAAGGATGGTGTATGCATGGAATGGTCTACCACAGGAGGTGGTGGGAGCAAGCACAGTTGGAGGATTTCAACGTGCATGGGACAGGCATAAGAGAACCCTGGAAGTGGGAAGGAGAGGTGAAGGGTCAGAGGCCACAAATAAGGGTAGGGTTTACTGATAGACTAGATGGGCCTAGCTACCTGTCATCAATTTCTATGTTTCTATGTAATGTTTCTAAGATGTCCAACCATCAGATTCAACTATTTATTTATTTTATTTATTTCTAGGGTTTTGCTAGGAGAGAAATACCGAGCTGGTAACAGCTCATTTCCAGATGTGTCCTTGGGAGAAGGGGAGGGATTAAACAACACAGGATGTGCAGAGTGAAATTACTAACTGTAAGGTGCAGTAGTAATAAAACACAATACAACACAAATACATTACAAAAACATAAAATTAAAATGCATTACAGTTGTACACAGTTGTGCAGTTACAATATACTTGCAGGTAATCAGGAAACACAAAATAAAGATGTGTAAGCCTGGCCCACTGGCGTGGAGGGCTGAGGCATATGCGCCTTATCCTCATCATGCCGGCAACCCAGGTTGGAAACAAGCTTGGGTTGTGGGGGTTGTCAGGGGAGAGGATTGAAAGTCCGATGGAATGCTCTTTCTCTCTCAGGGTGGGCGGTGTGGTGAGCTAGCCAACTGCCAGTCATTCTTTGCAGATATATTTCTGTCATATTTTGTTATGTGGTTTTGTGTATGTTAAATGCCAGGAGAAAATGCCCAGTGTTATTGAAAGGTCACAGGAAGAGAAAGCGGTCTGGCAAAATATGTGACATTCCTATGTGACCCAGGAAAACAGCAACTAGCCAGGAAGCTGAAAATTATACTTTCAAAGGGATGGAAGTCCCTGGTTAGCTAATTGGTGTAATAAAATCTCAGGATAAGAGAAGCTATCTCCCTTTAAGATCAAAAGGAGAAATGGTTTTAGGCAGGAGGTATCAGCAAGGTTACCGCAATCTGATTAAATGTTTTTGTAGTGCCAGGAAGTGGTGATATGAGGACACAAATAATGAAATAAATTATAATTCCTTAAAATCTGTAAAGAGCAAGAGAGACACCTGCTGGCAGAAGGAGAGTCCACCAGCTATAAACTAGAAAGTTTTTTTCAGATTGCCAGAAGGACTGTAAATACTCCCTGTAAACAGAAGCTCATTGCAGTGCACTTTGGACACTCTCCTTACAAGACACAGAACAACCTGTCAGTAGCTGAAAAGGAAGAAAGGAGTTCTTATTCTTCCGGACTACAATTTACTATGAACTTAAGGTAGAACTTTAGATAACATTTATAGTGCAGTTTTCATGTATATTTTCCACTTTTATTTGTAGTAGTAGTAGTAAAAAATATTTTTATACAGGAATAATACATGTCATTTGGATGATACAATCCAGTTTTAAAGACAGTCCTGTGCAAGTAATCCAAGTTCCACATATTCACATTAATAACAAACAATATATTACAAAATATACACAGATACAAATTACAAATTTTAAAACCATTTAACAAGGACAAATTGTGTTATTCTGTCACCAAAATGTTCCAAATCTTTTAGTTGTAACTGTATGATTAATAATTATTTTAGTAAAACATTTGTCTGAGTGAGATTTTCATATTGTGTATGGTTGTGGGATGTTTAATAATAATCTGTGGCTAAACTATTATTGCTAGGGGGTGTTACCATAAGCTACCAATCTAACAAGGGTCTATACAGGAAATCTGGATAAAATAGGGTGAATATGAAAGTCTCAAGGAAGAGTCTGGGATTTGAACCAGGTTATTCCATGCCCATGAGAGAGGACAAAATCAAGGTTACAAGGCTACCCCAAAGAGATTGTAACATCTGGATCTTCCCCTTTGTGTAACAACCAATAAAGGGCTCTCATTTGGCTACAAGACTTGAGACTGGTACTGTACCCTTATCCAGAGAAAAGAGAGCCCTGGGGCCTCATGGCAGGTCTTCAGTCATGACCTCAGCGAGCATTCTCGAAGGTCACGGGAGGGTATACCTGTTTTCCCTCCCTATTACAGATTGCATTTAGGGTTGGGCATTGTAAGCTCAATGGACCTGACCCTCAGGAATGGGTTCATAACAGGGGAACCACGCTGTCTCGTTCCTTGGCTGCTACCTGGTGGAGCTAGGTGGCAGTGCCAAAGTGCAGCAGCCTGACACAGAAGGTCGTGGTTACATAATGTGCGTGCCTCCACTGGCATATGCATATGGCTGCTACGACAATGGGGAGAAAATGGGTGGAAAAAAATTGCGATTGCAGGCTACATGAAGTCCTGCCTGCCCACCCTCACCTCCTGCTGTCACCAGCCTGCCAACCCTCCAGCCTGGACACAGGGTGGGGGATAACACACCTCCCTTCCAGGCCCCACTATCAGGGGAATCCATAGGGGATATGAGGGGTCATTGTTACTGGAGAGGCAGATGCCAGGTTAGGGAGGCAGAGATGGGGCTGATTAGCTGGACTGCAATGTGCACAGAGGAGTATAAACACCTATATATAAAATAAATAAAATAAAGGTGTATAAAAGTGCAGATTAAGGTTATCCGTGGTTGAGCATAATGAACTGACCACACATAATGGGATCCACACTTGATACACAACAATCGGACTCTGAATCTGAAATCCAACTTGGTCAGATTACTGTTGGATCTAATAGCTACCAGCAGTGTCCGACAGGTGGTCAGATCCACAAAAGTACTATCTGAGCACCACCACAGAAGACCCTATAGAATCCAGGGTCCAGTGATCTGCTTTTCTTCCAGCCATAGGATTTCTGCTACAAATTCTACTCCATATGACTCTCTCCTCATGAACTGAATGCTACACTCTACCCACAGTGGCAACTCCAAAACAAAACCATTTGGTGGTGTTTGGAGGCAAGACTAAGTGCATTTGTCAAACATTCTGCATTCTCTGATAATTTTGCATTGGGGCAGGGAGGCATGGGGGACTGCCCACTTCAACAAAGTCTTACAAGCATAGAAAGGAGAAATGAAAACCTGTTTAGTTTTAGCTAACATTTCAACTTGTATACCTACCCTGCCTCTGCCACAGACACTGCTGCTGTTGTTTTGTTGTTGTTAAGGGTTGAAACTGCTATTCTTTTTGAGGCATTTAGCAATTCAAAGAGACTCCTATTAATATTTTATCATAATAGAGAATCGCTGTGAGGAAATTCCATTTTCATTATATTGGAAATGAAAATGAAAAACTGCTGCTCGGAGTCAAATACATTATTAGGATGAGGTGTTCCAGAGCCACAACAATATTGGCAAAGGAAAAGTACTGGGCAGTTTTGTAATGTTAAAACAATGATACCTGAAGCTTAAGGCTACAGTAAGTCCCACAAATCCTGGTATATCTCTGTATTCTATTATTTTTTATTATGGTATGTGATATGAAAAGTAATCTGTGGGCTGGCTGAGTCGCCATGTAATGAGTTCCTTTGTGTTTGCACCACTGTGACACCAAGGCGCTCTTTTTCTTTTTCTTCTTCCTCGATCCCACCCCATCCTTGTATTTTTATTCAAGTCTTCCTGAAATTAGGGCCAGATTAAGACATAGGCAACATAGGGTCCAGGCCTAGGCCCCCACTTGCCAGGGGCCCTCATCAATCCCAAAATGTATTTATTGTATACCCTTTTCTTTCTGCCTGAGCTGCATTTTTTAAGGACTCAGACACTGAGTAATTTGAGCAAGACAGGGCTGAACTGTGATGTGACTCTCGCCTCCCTGATTAGGTGTTATGTGCAGCTGATAGCTTCAAGACCCCCTGCCCAGCTGATTTGATTTTAAGGTGTAAATAGGCCCATATTCTTTGTTTTGCCTCTCACCCCGGTATCCCACATGTAGAAAGTGGCTAGAAAGATCCCTGCCTCCCTACTGGTGTTTCTGATAAAGAAGTGGTGTGAATCTTAAGCAGGGGACCCCCTGTGTAGTTTGTCCACTACTTGCCTCATCTTGTGCATTTGAGGTACCACTTTCATTCATATGGGAAGGATCAGAAAATAAAGCTACCAACAGTCCCTATTTTTCCAGGACAGTCCCTATTTTAGGCAGCACGCTCCCAGTGTCCCCACAAGTTTTGCAAAATGTCACTTTTGTCCTGGTTTTTGCTTACTTGTTCCAGTTTTGTCCCTTTTTTTTTTTTTGCTGGCTGCTAATCTGTGAGTGACAGTTATTTCAGCACCGCTGTGGTGCTGCTCGGGCTGGACAGCAGTTTGCAACTTCAATCCCTGCGCCTATGTTGCACTGCAAGCATGTCAGTGGGAGCACTGTAAAGCATTTTCCTTCCTGTTAGGTTAGACTGGGTAGTAGTGTAGACAAGCGCATGTGGACATCTGCCTGCCAGTAGCTGAGAGGGACTCCAGACAGAGAAGAGACTGGCAGCAGCGAACCAAGATGCAGGGAACCTGATCAGCTGTAGGAAGTGTGTGAAAACAATCTGGTGTGGTGGTGGGAGTCACTGAAGTGAAGTTTGCTCAGCAAATGAGGTGAGTGTAAATGGATTGGACAGGACTGTCAGGAGCAATACATGCAGTTAGAATGTCTGATTACAACTGAATGCAGGCTTGCTTCTAATTAACTTTTGTACATCATGATTTGGAACTTGCAGTAGAAGGATGTATTGTTTTAATCTGGATGTTTGCTGCTGGTGTTACTATGGGGCAGCATGGCCAGAGCAAGTGACAACATTTAATTGCGTTCAGCATTGTCTCGGCGGTGCCGTGGGAGTGACACGGTGGGGAGGGGTCAGGTCAGGATGGACCGTCCTAGTTTTAGACCTCGGAAAGTTGGTAGCTTTATTGGAAAGCCAGCAAAGCCTGCCTATTGGACAGCCTGTTCTGTGTTCTAGGTGCCTCTCATTAGCACAGGGATGTTATGTGACTTCCCATGGCCTGGGTCACTAGTGTTCAAGTAGAGGTTGTGGTTCACAAATCCAAGTGCTCTGAGTCCAGGTTCTCGGCTTGAGTTTGTAGCCACTAGGCTATACCGCCTAATGTGTTACTTAATTAATTTTGACACTTCTTGACTGGAAGTGGATTATCATTGTAAAATGCAATTCTCCTCTCAGGGAAAATATGTGTGTGTGTGTGTGTGTGTGGAGGGGGGTCCAGGTTGAGTTTGGGCCAGGATGATGAGTGTCATGAAGATGATCAACAAAGCTATGAATAAAAACAAGCTGGCATTGGTATTGGTAGTGCAGGAGTTAGGGATGCATAATAGGAATGGCAGTGAAATATTGAACAGCGCCAACCTCACTCCCACCCTGCAGAGACTGACAGGCATTGGGGTGTGCCTTTGAGTCATCAGCTATAACGCCCATGCCATTTTACCTCACCCTACCCTGCAGACACTGACAAGTGTAGTGGTGTGTTGGGGTCTTTGGGCCTTATACTTACCCCATTCCATAAGGAAATATGCTGAGATGAGTGCAGTATAGGAGAACTGGGTGAACTTTGGGCTGAACACTCCAAGGCACCTCGATGCCTGTCACTGGCTGCAGGGGTGGGGCGAGGGGTGGAATGGTGTGAGCATTACAGCCAATGATCCCAAGCCACACCCTGGCACCTGTCAGTCTCTACAGGTGGGGTGTTACAGTTGGAAACCCTAATGCCGTGGCGTTTGTTGTATTTTCACTCCAAATTTTAACATGGGCTTTGTGACCCCACCTCATGAAGAGTGGCCTATCAGTTTGTTAGCCGAAGGTAGTTTTGCACAGCAACTATGCCATTTGGCACCACAGGAACGAAACATTTTGGGAAGGGCGTGAAAATGACAACTGTATTGTTCATGAGAAGATGTAAAAAATGGCAGCGTTGAAAATCTGGGTGAAAATATGAGAAAATTGGTGAAGTCATGAGCATGCATAGAAACTACGCAATACCGTCCGTAACCAATTATTTGGGGATTTTTAACCACATGTTCAACATAGGCATTTTAGGCCCTCCCTCATGAACAGTGTCACTGTCATTTTCTTAATCTGTCCTAAAACTGATTTCCCACAGCAACCGTGCTATTCTGTGCACAGCAGTGCGAAAACACATTTTGGCCAGGAGCATTAAAATGACAACTATACTGTTCAAAAGGATGAGTGGAAAAATGCCAATGTTGAAAATCTGGGTGAAAATATTACAAATTCACGAAGTTACGAGTGTGCGTGAAAACTACGCAATGCACACTTGTAAAACAGTCATTTTTGATTTTTCACCAAATTTGCAACATAGGCTTTTGAGTGCTCACCTCATGAACAGTGGCACTATCATTTCGTTAATCTGTCCGAAGGTGATTCCACGCAGTGACCATGAAATCACCTTTCAGGACTGAATAACACCATGACAGTGACTGAATTCATGAGGAGGTGTCCCAATAACCCCATGTTGAAAATTTGGTGCCAAAATTCCCAAAATGCCTGAGATATGCACCAAAGTTGAAAACACCCCATTTATCCCATTATACAGCTTGCTGGCATTTCTTCAGTTCAGCGATCGGCTTTGAAGGTGCAGACATGTTCCTGGTCCACAAAGATCGTCGCGCGCTAGGCTCCAGAGTAAGTATGGGTGTGGGGTGTGGGGAGGCAGAATGCGCCAGAGGGTGGAGTGCGGGTTGGGGAGGGGCAGGAGAGACCATGAGAGACCATTTTCTTGTTTACAGGAAAAAAAAAAAGACAACGAGGTCAGTTTCTCTTTTTTGCAGGTAATGCTGTCACACTGGGGTGGGCTCCCAGGTACCACCTGCATTATGGGAAGGGGACCCACAGCTGGTTTGGATTGGGCCCCGTTGGCACAGAAACAGGTGGGAGGTGCATGATGCCAGGAGGATTGGGCACCTTGGCACACAACAAATCGGGGGTTGGGGACATTATGCAGTGGGGGTGGGCTCCCCTGTCAACAGATTGAACTGGGTAGGGGACTTAGACTGATGGGGATTGGGCCACCCCTCAGCAAAGAAAGACTGTTGGGGTGCGCTGATGCCGAGGGGATTGGGCACCTCCTCGGAACACAATTGAAATGGGAGGGGGCATTATGCTGACGGGAGTGACCTCCCCACCAGCAAATGTAGTGGAGTCGGGGCATGCTGACAGGAGGTTGGGTACCCCTGAAGTTGGCAACGACAGTCAGTGCCACCATGTTTGGCGAAAAACTTCACCAGTAAAGGAGCGTCGGGAGGCATGTTATTGTGCCGCTGCATGACGAGCTTACCTCTCATTACGAGTGGCACTTTTTGTTAGATCTGAGTGGCCACTTCGACCTGCTGGTGTAGCGCCTGCATGCTGGCTTATTGGGGAATGAGGGGCGCACCTACTGATGCATGCCTGCATTCACCCACAGTGACCTCACCTCAAAATGTGCTACTACTGCAATATGTTGGCTGGTGCGAACATGAGCCAGCATAAAAGGAAGCTAATTTATAAGTCCTTCAGCAATACTATATTGCAGTTCACAAACAGTATGGCTAGCTCAATCTTTAACAACACCCATAAAACCACATTTTAATGACAAAATAGCAAAGAGGCTACAGTGCTATAGATAGACTTACAATGCCGTCAGGGGCATCCTTTAGATCATATTTGCCTACTTTGCAGGATGGGATACAGTTTGTATGTAAATAGATTCCCAAGGTGCCTTACAGTCTGTTAGAGGCTCACTTCATGGCAAAGGGCATTGTCACCATGGGGGTGGAGCAGATTTCTCTTGGGCATAGGACACCAGGTTGCCTTAATCTGGCCCTGCCTGGAGTGATGGTTATTTTTTGATTAGGGACAACAACCCTTGAAATCTGCCATTCTTTATTAACCTACACTTGCATTTTATTTTACAGTTGTGTAATTTTTATTAGTATTGCCGTTTAAGTATATTGTATTAGATTCAATTTTGACTGTATATCAACTTGGTTTAAAACAAATTTCCTAAATAAAATCTGCCTCTATCTATCTATCTATCTATCTATCTATCTATCTATCTATCTATCTATCTATCTATCTATCTCCTGTTGTGCTGTCTAGCCCTGTTCTATCTATCTATCTATCTATCCATCTATCTATCTATCTATCTCCTGTTGTGCTGTCTAGCCCCTGTTCTGCTACCAAGTGACTCCCTACTGTCTTATAATCCAACACGCCTCTTCCACTGAGGTCCTCCTTCCTAGAGCCACCATGGCCACCCACATATTAACCTGGTTTAATATTGTAGCTGTCATTATTATTTAGATGCAAAAACTCAGATGGTTCAGTAAATGAAAACAAAAGTTTTCTCAGCTGGTCTCTCAGTATTCATTAATGTAGTTTAGAAGTGGTATATTCATGTTAGATGATGTGTCCCACATTTTAGGGCTAGTGTCCCATGTCTCTCCTCTCAGTGCCAGTGTCCCACATTCTTCCACTTAAATGTCATGTCCTACATTTCTGCACCTGAGTGTCACGGTCCCACATTTTCCCACCTGAGTGTCATATTAGTGTCTCACATTTCCCCACCTAGGTGCCACTATCCTCTTTCCACGTGTGTCCCCAATTTCCCACCTGGTGCAGTGTTCACGTTTTCCCACCTTGGTGTAAGTGTCTCACAGTTCAGTGACAAAATGGTTGAGAGGTATGCTCCTCCCCACCAGCCACCAAAGAGAAAACCCCACACAACATCCACCTGAGCCCCTACCACCATCCCACTCTTCTACCCAGTCAAGGAAATCATCACCGTAAAACAGATTTTGTGAACAATCACACAGAACACTACTGGGTTGAGATACCAGCATTGGTCTGGTGGTGAGATGAAGAGGATTAGGACTGTTGCACTATATGGGACTTTTAAAATAACCAGTTTTAAGATGACGGGCTGCCTTGAACTAGATAGGGCGTGGTGAGGTTCAGATGAGTGGTTGATGGGGTTTTATATATACAGGTAGTGGCGGTGAGTGGGGAGAAGTCTGGCAATCTCATCAAGATTTCTATGGGGGATTCTGGCATTCAGGCATGACATTTGGTGTTTCACATGTGCCGTAATACCATAAAAATCAAGCCCTGAAATGTTATGATTAATTGTCATTGGTAATTGAATCTTTTTATTGTTATGCAGCATTTATTCTGCTTTAACCAGGTATCCAGTGGCAGACAAAGGCTACTTTTAGCAAAAATTTCTTTTTTTTTTTAAACTTACATTTCAGTACAACACAGTTTATAGCAAGCGCTCAGCATCTGGTCATTGCAGAAATACAAATACTCTGAGACACACTGTACTGCCTTGTGACAATGACCCTGTAGAACATCTGATAGTGTTAAGTAATGAGAACTGTCAGGTGTATTCACACATTTGCTGCATTAAGTTACAGCAAGCTAGAAGAAATAGAAAATGCAACATAATTAAATATGGTAGAGCTGAAACTTGACAGGTTTCCTTCCTGAGGTATGATCGGATGCTGAGGGTCACAGATTTTAGAGAAAATGTGAGAAAAATGGTCTCCCAACTTCCCAAGAAGGGTAACTGTTAGAATATTATGTCCGTGAGGTTTGCAGAGTGTTTGTCATCAGAGATGTCAAATCTGGTGACTCATCCCACTGGGTGGAAATGAAAACTAAGTGGAATGCAACCTCCATTAAATGGGCCTTGTCAGAGAGACACTGGGCTGGGGGTGAAGGGGCAGACATAGATTTCTGGAACACTTGTGCTCGGAAGTTGTACTAGGTATTTCATATAAACATGTTCACATTCAACAGATTATAAGCGATCACTTAGTCAGGCAATATGTTATAAACATGACATAAAAATGTGGTTAGTACAGTAGGTAGTAGCCCTGACGGGATGCGGAGGGGAGCCACAATGAGGCGCCCCTCGCGCCCCCTCATTGGCCAGTCAGTGTCATGAATGACATTAAAGTAACATAAGTGCTCATTTTGTTAACCTGTATTTAATTGAGCTTCTGCATAAGGATATTGCAAATAAGAAAGGCTAATATTCCTTGTAGGGTTAATAATTGAAAAGACAATGCAATAATATACATACAGCCTATAATCCCCATTCCCACCTGAATTCAAGTTTTTGAAGTGGTATAAAATGGCATTGTTTTTGACAACTTATTCTTCATATGGTATCCACTTAACCCACACTTTGCTGGTCTGCATCCTTGCTGCAATTGCCCTGTATACATTCCCAGTGAGTGTCTCCACTCCAGACCTACTCTAGTCCCCAAGTTTCTTGCAGCAGGGTCCCAGTCAATCGGTGCATGATAACTGACCGCTACAGAGACCCATATAGTGCTCAGGGGCAGGGGTGTAGTCAGGATTTCAGACCTGCACAGCAAGTGGAGTCACTGCTACCCTCCCCTGTTGGGGTGAGCTACCCTCCTCCCCGGGTGTAGCCAGACAATATACACATGTACACCACAACTGTGTTTGTTGCCTTATTTGGCACAAAAAATAACATTTTGCATCTCATGACAGTGGTTGTTGCCATGCATGGGTAAATACAAATGCCATGCATTGTTCTGTAAGACACCCACATACCAGCCCAGAGTCTGTAAATTTATATTGTCCTTCGGATGCAAAGAGAGTATTAGTGACCAGTCCTTCTAGTTTCGACTCCTATGAATAAAATTACAGAAAGGTTCAGTATTTTCTTTGTTAGTTTTCATGGAAAAGGAAGCAGTTCAGAGCCTATTTGCTACTCCCCTTAAATAAAATTGCACACCATGGATTGCTTGGAGTATGCCTGCCTACACCCATGCTCAGGGATACACTGCAGGGGAACTGTTTCAGCTGCCCAGAGGTGGGTGGGCAGTTGCCAGTGCCATGCGAACACACCAGCCATTTTCGCCCCTTCTTTAAAGAGCAAGTCGCTAATTAAACAGCTCAAAAACTATGATCATTGCAAGAATTATGTTTAATTTTAGTATTTTCTTATTTGCTTTTTACTTTCTCCTGTTATTCACCTACTGATTATTCCAGATAACTCAGTACTTATTTCACAGTGTCTTTCAAAAAGACTAGCGGCCTGTATTCACAAACATTGTCTCTAGCATTTTTTAAATATTGTTTTTATTAAAGTGTTACCATTTCACTAAAACTAATCCAGAATGTATACTTGGTTCTACACTTGTTTGATAGACAGGAGGAATCATTAGCCCATCGAGCCAGTCTCCTGCTGAGGAGAGCCACTATAAACACCAAGTTTAAGAAGATACTTATCCAACCTAGCTTTAAAAATTCCTATTGGTTCTGCTGAGGCTACATCATTGGAGAAAACATTATTTCACCAGGAGTAGCACACCAAGCTGAAGCTTGTTTCCAGATGCGACCTGGGAGCACAAGGACGATAAGTGACTTGCTCAGGATCACACAGTATGCACCTAGGTGGTTGTGGGATTCAAACCCAGGTCTCCAGATCTGCAGCTCAGAGCCTTAACCCATTGCACTATACTGCCTCGTTGGGCAAAGAGTTCTAAAGTTTTACTGATCGATATGTAAAGAATCCCTCCTATTATTCTTTTAACATTATCCATCTGAATGAGTTTATTATGGGATCTTAAGATAATGTCTCTATTGTTGAATCTTTAGTTCAAGCTCTCCATAAGTTCCCTGTCCCAGTGATTTTGAACATTTGTATCATATCCTCTCTGTCATCTCTCCTCCCTTGTAGAAGTCCTAATTCCTTTGTCTATCTTCATATGGCAAGTTTCTCATGTTAGTAACTGCTTTAGTGGCTCTGTGCTGGACTCTTCCAATATTATCTGTCATAATACATTTTACAATCATAACAAATAAAACTAGAATAATATATAGGGTGCATGCATTACAAGGAGTAATCCATCGAGAGGTTCTGGGACATGGAAACCTCGAGAATGAAGCTCGAGAGGTCTGTGATGTCCTCAGAACCTCGAGATGGAGTACTTCCCTTGTAATGCATACACCCCTTTGTGTTATTTTTGTAAAATATGAGACCAAATTCCATATAAAATTGTGTCAGTATGATTTTTGTTCTCCGCACAGCCTGTGAAAATGTCTGCGAAGCACTGCGTGAAAACTTGCTGGCTGGTTCCCTGCCACACGGCTGTTCTGCCCCACTCACTAGCAAGTCCTTGCTCGTTAGGAAGTCCTACCTATTTTTTCCTCTGTCTAAATGCAGGATCAACGAGGTACTGTTGTCTTGTGGGGTAAAAAGTCCAGGCAAAAGTAAAGATCCCAAGTTCTGTGGGTGTGGGTTACTCTCGCTAAGCGAGGAGATAGCAGCCATTTTTCGAAAGTATTCTGCCCTCTCAGAGACAAAAGGCAACCAACCACGAAGCACAGTTTAGAAATCTCCATTGTGGGTCTAGCGACTGCAGTTGGCTGCTTAGCAACCAGCTCTGAGTCTTGGAGCATGCTGTTCTGTTTAACTGATAATACTATTCGCTCAGAGCAGCAGCGATAGTATTATCACTTCTGAACTACAGATTTATCAGGGACGAACTATGGTATTATCACTTTGGCTACTGTTGTAGTACTGGGATATTTTTGTATGAGTTAGGATAGTATTATTTGCCTATCTCCATATATTACTTAGAAATAATAAATAAATACATAAATAAAATATATCACATTATGCTTTTAAAACTTAAGGTGTGAACACTGAACAAGTAAACTCTAAACTCTAAGAAATGATCAGTTCTATAACAGATTTAACAGTTACATGTAACATATGGGAAAAGGGAGGAGGACTGCTGTGGCGTTGTACTTAGGCTGTATTAACATCTTAACAGATTTTGAAGCTAGGGGCTGGATTTTCAAAGGGTCCTTAGGCGATGCAAGCTGCATCCCAAAGGCAGCTTGCAGCAAAGCCTGGCACTGCTGCATTTTGAATAAAAGAGGTGCCAGCGGCAAAGTCCCTCAGAGCTGCTGCAAGACAAGTGCTGCATCCTATACAGGATGCACTGGATGGGTTTGACTGAAGCTGCGGAGCTAGCTACCATTATGGCACCAAAGGACAGAAACCATTCAAAACCAAATGCCCTATGTTCAGCAAACACTCAGAAAAGGTCCCACAGATGTGGCAGTTAGAAATGGAGCTACCATACAATATTGGCCTGGAATAGCCAGCAATGTGCCTGGTGTGCATGGCATGTGTGAGTTCAGCCAGTCGGTAGACACCCGTATGACTGGCATTCGTGAGTAGGAAGTGTGTGGACATACCGCTCACTGTCCATTGCTGACAACAGGCACACCCATACCACAGCAGTGTGCACCGCACCAATCATAGGGTACAGTGACAAATGAGAGCAGCAGCTATGACAGTGGTACAGTATGCCGCGTACCGCACGGCACATCACTATACAAGCACAACCTTTTATGGCAGGTCACAACATCAGTCCCACTGAGCGAGATGGATACCATGCTGTGCCGATACCTCAGCTCTGACTGGTTGGATTGGAGACAGGCTAGGGTATGTTGCATTGTACATACTTTGCCCTTGCCATCTTAACAGGTAGACCCTTGGGTACTCAGTAGCCATCCAGTCACATGGCATGCTGGAGCATATGTGCCACGTGTCACATGGAACACCATACCCATTGCCCACTGCTTATTGCAACATCGACCGAGATGATGGTGGACATCATATCACCAGAACGGGCCAGTGCCATACTACTGTACTGCACCAGCATGTGCTTCTCAATGTCACTTGTCATTCTTTGGCAACTGAACTGCGGGGTAGGGTAGGGTATGGATCAGCTCGCATGCATGATCAGTAGGTGCAGTGTGTTTCATCTGCAGCCATGGGGGCTTCCTACTGTCAGTATGGTATGGCACTCTGTTCTGTGCATGACCCTCAGCAGCCTCTCATAGGGTACTGTGCAGGAATATGGGGTGCCATGTGGTGAACAGTGAGTGACAGTATCGAGACCCCCATCCTCTGCACTGTTGTGCCTGTTTCAACAATCCGTTAGACCAGCTCTGGCAGGTCACCGCAGGTGGGACCTTCAGGCTTTGAGAATCTCATGGGAGGGAATGCTGCATTCGTTTGTGGCACAGGCCCCTATCTGCCATAGTGCAGCCGAGTGTTTGCTGCAAGCATGGCACAGGCCAGTCCTGTACATGTCCACCTGCTTCTGCCTTGAGGCCCATTTGAAACTTGGGAATGACACAAGATCCAACGTAGTGAGCCCGTTGCATCATTTCTGTTTCATGCAAGCCCCCTCATTACTCCTGGCCCTTGAAAATCCGCCCAAGAGATCAAACGAAGAACACAGTTTCCTTTGCCTTAACTAACCAAGTTCAGAAATATGCCATTAAACAACATGGGAAACTGCTGAACTGGGTTAGCAAAGGCAAAGTGAAGTACTGTAGTGTTACTGCTGGAGATACTGTTTCTGAATACAGGCCACCTTTCCCACCTGCCACAGAACTGTCTAGTTTATCAGTTTGTTGTCATGGTGAGCACTATGATGTCATAAACAAAAGCACTGAGGTCAATTGGGAGGCAGTATAGTGCAACGGTTAAGAGCACTAAACTGCAAACCTGGGGAACTGTGTTTAAATCCCACATACATACATACTGTGTGACTATGAGCAAGTCATTTAACTTCCTGTGTTCCCAGCATGCACCTTGAAACAAGCCTTGACTTAGTGTTTCTTTCCTGGCCACATTTTAAAATTAATAAATAAATAAAAGTTGAAGGACAGTCAAATTGCTTCTCTTACAAACTTCTTAGACAGGCTAAGATGTGTTATAAACCCCAAAGAGGAACACTGACTATTACAAACATATTCTCTAATAAACTGTATTGGCAGAAACAGTAGGTCTATGAAGGTGCATGATGAAGTGCCCTGCAGCTCTTTAAGCCCTCCATTAGCCAATCAATGAACAGCTGCCCAGACTGCTGGTCAATGAGTGTGTGTGTGTGTGGGGGGTTGGTTGACAGTGCATGATCACCCACAACATTAGTGCCACTCTTCTCCTGCCATGAGAGACACTATTTGTAGTCGTGGGCGACCCTCCACAGAGCTCTGTATCATGCCCTGAACCCGCTGGCCCTGAGCTAGGAGTCGACCTTTGAGACACAACTTCAACTCTCCCACATGGAAGTGCAGTGCCCACCAACCTGTTCAACTGGGTTGAGCTCATATGTCATCTTGTAATTCAGCAAAACGCTTTACAACTCACCATAACCATAATTTTACCTGTGTTGTCACTCTGTCAATTTGTACGAGGCTGACATTCAGTGACAAGTCTAGTTAGCACGATTAGTTCTAAAGTACGTTTAGAATAAGATTATATTTAAAATCTCTGACTGATGCCCTGTCAGTTACATTATATAATTGTTGTCGCAGGTCTGTTTATCAGATAAAGCAGACCATCTGCCTTCAGCTACTGGTGCAGTATTCCTCTACCTCATCAGATGGAGGGGGAGCTTCTGCACCAGAGTCCCATATTTTTATAATTGGAAAGCTGCTGTTCAGCGTGCTGGCTCAGAATGGCTACTGGGTTCCACTCAGAGGTGACTGAACTTCACTGATATTTTGGCATCGAGCTGTGCTGTGTGTTGATTGCAAAACACTTTGAGATACCTGCATGAAAGCTGCTATGAAAATATAAATGGTGTGGCATAGTCTATTGAAAAGCCCAAGGATATTCAGTATTTCATTATGCTATATGCATAACAAAGACTTTTGCCTCTGAACTACACAAAGTATGAGATCAGTGAGTCTCATCATTTTTCATTTATTTTTCACAGTTTAGTCCCCCAGGATAGTAGAGGTGAGAGATGCAGAATCTCAGTTTCAGTGGGGTCCTGCTACTACCCATTTTGCAGCTAGGAAGGCTGAAGCACTTAGCGGTCACGTGACTTGCTCAAGGTTGCACAACATGTGGCACTGGTGGGGGGGTCGATCTTGGATCTCCTGTTTCCTAAGTCTATACTTGAAATACTAAACCATAATATTTCATTGGAAAGGAATGAACCCACCCCTACATAAAATGAGAAAACAGTTTAACAATTGGACACTTATTTGATAACTTATGGATTCCCAAACATATCGCCTCCTGGGTAATTCATGAGAACTGGAAAGACTGAGGCATAGGCGCCTACCCCAGTTTGTTAGCTGGTTTTGATTACTGTTTGGATGTACTTACAGTTTGCTTTTTGCCTTGTGTATTTTAGTCTATATGTAACTATTACTACTGGACTATGTTAACCTGTTGACTGCTGCTATCCTTCCTGGGACCCCCATGAAAACAAGATTCTGCATCTCACAGGGTTATCACAGTTGGAGTAATTTCACATAAATAAATAATAACTGAATATGATCAGTGGTAAAAGGAGGCAGGAAACCACAAACTCTGCTTCCTCTGCCCTTACAAAAGCGTATGCGAGTTTCTGCTACTCTGAATCCTTCTATAAGAACTAGATGACAGCTCTCCCATCCTAAAGATCTTCAATGTAAACACTGCAGACATTGCATATGAAGTGCCTCCTTCCCACTTGGCAGGTTTTCATGTCTTGTGATTAGGCTGCAGACAATCAAAATACAGAAATTGCAAGTGTTTTTTTGTTGTTGTTGTTGTCGGCTCCTTTATGTAGGATTTGAAGTGCTAATCACAACGAAACATTCAGATTCATAAAATGAGAGAGTTTTCAGGCTAGCACTCATGATTCCTAGACTCTCAAGCCTGCAGCGCTCGGGACGACTCCTCCGTGTCAGCTGCTGGTTTCATCCCTTCATGTCCTTTGGGTGTAGGTCAGTCCCTAAAATTCCCACCAGTTCCTGGAGTCAAAGAGACTCACTCACCAAACAGTATTTTATATATTTATTGTACCTTTCTAGTTACAGTACTGTGCTTGTAGCCAACCTCAGGAAGATAAATTCTCTTCTTCAGAGCACAAGTTACTAAAATATTAAAGTAAAAAATATTTACTTATTCTAAATAAAAATGCTGACAAATTTATTTATTGTTTATTTATTGTCAGAGATCAGAATTATCATCCTTTGAGTCAGAGACTCATTTCCAAAAGGCTCCACGTCATATTACATAGTGAGAACTGTTACATACAATATATATACACAATCAGTTTCAGATGACAAGAATATGACAAGAGAAAGATTAAATTACACTAAGTACATAAACACAGTCTGGTGCACATTAAATGCAGAGCAATGATACAATATACAGGAAAGGCTGTGAGCCTATGCAGTAGCCTATACAGTGATTTAGCTATGCACTTTACCATATAGCCACTGACCCATGACTAGAAGGACAGAAGACAGAGGCAGCCTAAATGCAAGACTTTGTTGCAGGTGATGACCTGACCCAGTACATTGTAGGAGGGTGTGGGCCATGGTGGCCCAGTGGCTCTTGGCTCACCGCTGGGGGCATCTGCAGCAACAGGTTGAGAGAATGTGTTTCCTAAGGGCTACTTTGAATGCACCAGTCCTTGGCAAACTGGTGATCATTGAGGGGTGAGAGTTGAACCAGGATAGGGTCCTGTAGGAAAAGGTCCTCTGAGCTAGGGAGGTCCTAACACTGGACCGTGAGAGAGGATTTGGAGGCACTGCAGTGGAGACAGAAGGGGTTGATAGAATATTGTCTCATGTGAGTATTTGTACATAAACTGCACTAATGTAACTATATATATATATATATATATATATATATATATATATATTTAATTTTTATTTATTTATTTTTATTTTAACATTTGGTAACTGGAAAGGCACGCTGAGCCAAGGCTCGATTCCAGGTGCTACCTGGGGGAAGAAGCAGTGGAAATACAGACAATAAATGCAGAGAATTAGTTAACAGAACAATATCAGCTAATTACAATCAATATAATACAGCAGTGAGAGCAGAAAAAATATATATATACTTTTCTCTTTATTTCTATCAACATATTTATTTTAGTTTGTGAATTCCTTAATATCTTTTGCAGAATAAAACATAAACTTTGCTATCCATACTGGTTGAGTAAGCGTGTTTAACTATTTGCTAGACTATAAGAGAAGCGAGGAAGGAGGTTGCCCATCTCCAGGCTGAGTTGGCCAGGATTTGTGGGACCTCCTCTTCCATCCAGGGACCACCAGTGCCACTGCCGCTGCCTCAGAGGTTGCCAAGAAGAGGAGCAGTTGGACCACAGTGGGCTCAGGGAGGTGAGGGTGGTGGAACAGTGGTGCATCCTCCAGCTGTACCTCTCCACATTCCTATGCCATTCTGGCAAAGTGTGGTTCCTCTATGGAGGCACCCGCAGTGGAGACCAAGGAGAATGCTGGGAACCTCCACAAAGGAGACTCACAGAAGGGTGGCAGAGGACCCGCAGGGAAGGAAACAACTCCTGATGGGGGACTCCATTGTTAGGAAGGTAGAACTGGGGAGGAAGGGAGGGAGGTAGGTGCCTGCCTGGCGCCTGGCTTGAGGGACAGGGAGCGAATCCTCAGGATTGGCTTGAGCAGCTGCACAGGGAGGGAGCTGGATGTCATTGTCCACCTAGGGACAAATGACCTGGCTAAGAAAGGGATTAGAGAAGTGCAGGAAGAGTTTGTGGAATTGGGGAGGGCCTTAGACAAGTAGCATGCACGGTAACCTTCTCGGAGGTGCTGCCCATCTATGGCGAGGAGAGGCTAGGGTGTTCTGCACCATGGATTCAATCAGTGGTTGAAAAACTGGTGGAGCTCAGGATTTGGCTTCATTGGGGACTGGGCTCCACCTGGAGTGATGCAAGCCTATACTGGCATGATGGGCTGCATCTGTCCAGGAGGGAACCAGGATCCTAGGTGATAGGTTTAAATGCTTCATTGGCAAGCAATTAAACCAGCCAAGGGGAGGCACTGGAAGAGCAGGTAAATCCTAGCCCCCAAAAATCATGGTAGTATGTGCAGCAAACACCAACATAGAGGTGTCGATGGAAGGGCAGGGTAAATGGAGAACGTGACAAAGGCAAGAATGACAGGGATGGGGCAAAAGGAGTAAGGCCATCAGGAAATGGAGGGTAATGAGTACCAATGCCTGTAGTCTGGGCAACAAGCCCCTGAGCTGGTGGCCTTGATGGAAGAGGGATGCCTGGATATCGTAGCAGACACAGAAACATGGTACACAGAGAACCATGACTGGGATGTTAACATACCAGGGTATATAACCTACAGGAGAGACAGACAGGGAGAAGAGGGGAGGAGTAGCTCTCTATATAAAGGAAGGGATAAAAGCAACTGAACAAAAGAGTAAACAGGGAGGAGAGGAGGCACTGTGGGTCACCTTGAGACTGAAAAGGGCACCACAATCCGCACAGGGTTGTGTACAGACCCTCATGTCAGGGGAGGAATGGACAAGGATATGATAGAAGGCATTCTTAGAATGGCAGAGAAAGGGAGATACTGTTGATGGGAGACCTGAATATGCCAGATGTTAACTGGAGCACATTTGCTGCAGCCACATCCAAGAACAGGGCCATTCTTGATGCCCTACAGGTGGCAGGCCTCAGACAGCTAGTTTCGAACCCACTCATGAGGGAGCAATCTTAGACCTCGTGATCTCAAACGAGGGCAATGAGAGGATCTCAGCTCTAGAAGTGGGTTGCCATCTGGGAACAAGTGACCATCAAACAGTGTGGTTCACGTTAAACTCAGCTACAGAGTCAAGCCATACAAAAAGTGAGGGTACTGGACTTTGGCAAGATGGGAGAGTGCCTCAAAAGCACTAGAAAACAGGATAGAAGGAGGTGGAGCAACAATGGAGACTCATCAGAACTGCCATCACAGAGACAAGCCTTTGTGTGAAGCAAATAAACAAATCAAAATGAAAGAAAAGTCACAATGGTTCTCAAAAGAGGTGGCTGTGAAAGTCAGGAAGAAAAGATAGCATTCCGGAAGTATAAGGAAACACAGAAGGAGCAGGACAGAGAACTGTGCCAGTTAAGGCAGAAGGAAGCAGGGAGGAAGTCAGAATAGCAAAGGCCCAAACTGAGGAAAAGATAGTCAACTCAGTTAAGAAGGGGATAAAACCTTTTATAGGTACATCAGCGAACGAGAAAGACAAAGGAGGGATAGTAAGGCTGAATAGAATGAACAGTGGGTGGACAGAGGGAGAGTGAAAAGCAGGGATACTGAACGAATATTTCTGCTCAGTATTCACAAAAGAGGAGGGGAAGTGCCTAATCCAATTAACAGAAGCACTCTTGATAGGAGGGTCGATCCCAGTCCTTTCACAGAAGAAAGGGTTCTGCAAGAACTCCTAAAACTGAAGGTGGACAAAGCAATGGGTCCTGATGGAATTCACCCCAGAATTCTAAAAGAATTAGGGAGAAACCAGTGCAATCACTGGCTACTCTTTTAATAAATCATGGGAGGATGGTGTGGTACCCGAGGACTGAAGGAAGGCGGATGTGATTCCCTTCACAAAAGTGGGACCAAGACAGAGACGAAAACTACAGACCTGTCAGTCTGACCTCTGTGGTAGGGAAAGTGATGGAGTCACTTCTGAAGTAAAGAATATTTGAGTACCTAGAGGCCAGTGGGGTACAGGACCCAAGGCAGCATGGGTTCACAGCAGGAAGGTCATGTCAGATGAATCTAATAGATTTCTTTGACTGGGTGACCAAAGTAGTAGACCAGGGAGGGCTGTGGACTTGGCCTACCTAGACTTTAGCAAGGCATTTGACACAGTCCCACACAAAAGATTAATAGTCAAATTAACCAGCCTGGGAGTGGGTCCTAGCATGGTAGCCTGGGTAAAACATTGGTTACACAACAGGACACAGAAGGTAATTGTAAATGGAGTCCACTCTGAAGAAAGAGGGTTACTAGTGGGTCACCGCAGGGGTTCAGTATTGGGTCCAGTCCTTTTAATGTCTTCAACAGTGACATTGCAGAGGGACTGGAAGGAAAATATGCCTTCTTGCAGATGACGAAAGATCTGCAACAGGGTTGATACACAAGGAGGCATGGAAAGGATGAGAAGGGACTTGACCAGGTTGGAGTTATGGTCAGAAGTATGGCAGCTAGTATTCAATGCAAAAGAAGTGCACAATAATGCACCTGGGAAACAAGAACCCAGGAAGAATACACAATGGGGGAGGTAGTAACCACAACAAAAAGGAAAGGGACCTGGGGATAATCATATCAGATGACCTTAAGGTTAGCAAGCAATGAGAAGTCAGTAGGGAGGGCTGGGGTATACTGGGATGCATAGGAGAGACATCAGCAGCAGAAAACTGGAGGTTGTTATCCCTCTGTACAGACAGTTGGTGAGACCCCATCTGAGTACTGCATCCAGTTCTGGAGACCCCATCTGACATAGACAGGATAGAGGCAGTCCAGAGGAGGCAACTAAAATGGTGCAGGGTCTGCAAGAAGAACCGTATGAGAGAGACTAAAGGAGCTTAATATGTATACCCTTGAGGAAAGAAGGGAGAGGGGACATGGTAGAAACTTTTAAGTACCTCAGTGGAATCAACAAGGTCCAAGAGGGTAGCATCTTTCAGAAAAAGAGACGTGCAAGAACAAGGGGACACAATTTAAAGATAGAAGGAGGGTGGTTCAGGGCAATGTGAGGAAGTATTATTTCACAGAGAGGTAGTGGATACATGGAACAGCCTTCCTGAGGAGGTTATGGGGTCTAAAACTGTGGAGAATTCAAGAATGCATGGGACAGACATAAGGCAATTCTTGGGGGTAGGAAGAAATAGGCTGTTGGTTAACTAGGATCTACGGCCTATCCTGTGAGGTAGGAAATGGGCAGACTAGATGGGCCAAGCAGTCCTTATCTGCAGTCAAAGTCTATGTTTCTATGGTTACTTCATGGTTATAACCACTGCTCTCTGTTATTTATAGAATTAAACAATAATACATGACAGGGTGTGGTATATCCTGGGATATCGTCATGCCTCAGGTGGTTGGGTATGAGGCCACAGGCTGAGTGAGTCCAACATCAGAGAAATGATGATATCCTATGATATCACACACCCTGAAGTGATATTACTATTATGAACTGGAATCATATTTGTTTTAGTTAAAAAGAGGTTTAAATATGTTTTTAAATGTTTCAGTATTCAGTTGTTATAGTGGAGGAATACATGTAAAAAGATAACTCTAGCAGAAGGTGGCGCTGTTGTATAGTAGGGTATATATAATCTGATTAGAGAGCAAGCAGAGTGTACCTCCTTTCAGCATGTTTTTAAAAATCTTTGTAATGGCACCATTCAGGGATAAGAGGATCTCAGCAGAGAGTAAAAGCCTTTTTTCATTTGTGTCTTGCGCTGCTGTTTTCTGTTGTGGCAGAACCAGCTGCTGGCATGTGGCATAGCAGTTCCATTTCTTTCTGACTTTCCACCTTCTATGCCATTTGAAGTTTTGATAAGTGTATGTAACCTGCAGTAGTCGGTTCTTATGGCAACCTGAGAACAGCTGAGGTTTCCTGTGACATCAGCATTTATTTTTTTGTGAGTTTGAGCAGGGTGAGGGAGTAGTTACTGTAGTTGGACTCAGCTGGAGGGATCTGCGTTCTCCGGGAAGCAGACACACCGTTACTGATGTTGCGGTCTGTGAGCAAGTGGGAAGATCAGTGTGAGGTTTACAGTGGTTGGTAGGGGTTTCTGTGAGGGTTTCGTGCACTTTTATTTATATATTTAATTTTCTTAATATTGACCATCTCAAGGTTTTAGTACTCTGGACTGTGGGAGGCGTTCGGTGGTTCTATGCAGCACAGTGAGGGATGTGGGAATGGTGTGGTCAGAGGAGTTCGTCTGCAGTGAGGGGTGGTGGCAAAAGTTCTTTTGAAGCCGCGAGTATGTAGTGGATATACTCACAGCTTCAATACCTCACAGCCAATCAGCTTCCTCAAATTTTTTATCCAGTTCATAATATTGAATAAAGAGGAAATCCTTTGCTTGGCAGTATGACAGTATGTCTGGGTACAGGTAGGCTGTATCTTTACAATTACTAACAAGAAAATAAGTAAGATACAGTAATACAAAAGTCATCTTCTCAGAGTTCTACTTCTAATTAAGCAATAATGCACAACGGGTATGGTATATCATGGGATATTGTCACGCCTCGGGCGGTTGGGCAATAGGCCGCAGGCCGAGTGCATACAATGACCCGAGGAGTGACGTTATCCCATGATATACCACACCCTGGAGTGCATTATTGTTATTATCAATGGTTTAAACATTTTTAAAGTAAAACAAAAAAGAAACATTTTAAAACATTTTCAAAATGTGTTTTGGGGGTGTTGGAGGAATACCTTTAAATAAAATAGTTCCTGGAGGGCTCTGGGCAGCAGGTAACGCTGTTTTTGGCCATGATGGAGGAAGTGGAGCTCTTGTGAGTGGGTAGCATACCTTGCCATTGCAGTTTCTTTTTTTTTTTTTTTTTTTTTTTTTACAATGTTCCCCATTCACACTGCACTTTATATTATTTTGTTGTGGTAGAACATACACGAATTGGATGCTGAAAGAGAAGTTGGGAGCTGAGCCAATGATGTGTGGCACTGCCAAGCGCATTTAATGGAATAGCCCTATGAACAAGAAAAGGTAGAGTTTTAGTGCGATTCATTAGAGCAGTTACGAATGTCTGGGACAAGACTGGCAGTTTTGTATGTGGATGTCACATGGCTTTCTTTTTGTGGGAGCCTCGGTTTGTGTGAGATGAGAATGACTAGAGTGAAAGCGAGGCTGTCTGGTTTGTTCTTTTCAGAGGAAAAATTTACTCATTCATTGCTGCCACTCACATGCTGTTGGACACGCTGATTTGAAAGTATTTTCCCACGGCTTGCGTTGTTCTGAATTATGTCGTATCGCAGTAGTAGGGAGTTCACTTTTTGTTTGTTTGTTTTTAAAATAGCTACAGACTAGAAGTCTGACTCACTCCGGACTGCGGGAGATGAAGAACACTACAGCGGTCAGTGAGGCTGGTGACGAGTTTTCTGAAGCCGTGATGATGTAGCCGATCATCATCACGGCTTCAAAACCTCTCAGCCAATCAGCTTCACGATTTATGATCCCCAGTTCATAATCTATATTATATAATGGCAAGAAAAGAATCCTGGGCTCTGAATGGTCAGTCTAGGGCTAGACCTGTGATGTTATCCCAACATAATATCATGGATCTAGTCCAGCACACACATTACTGCATAATGAGATAAAAGAAATCACTACACATGGGCATTACTTATCAAACATTTGAAAATGTAAATCCCTTCCTCCACACCAGACTCCCACTGCACACAAACCAGCAAACATCAAACCAAGAACCCTCACACATTCCCCAAACCCTGTTATCACTTTTGTTTTATTTATTTATTTTTAATGAGTGAAGTGAAAGCTGTGTTAGAGATCATCTTTACAGCAGTTCTGTGCTGAACTGGTTCTCAGCGCTTACTGAACATCCTAAATGCAAGCATTATGTTTTTGTTTTATTTTTAATGAAAAAAAAAGTGTGACTTTAAAGCCGGCAGATTTACTTTCCAAGGCAGCACTCTCAGTGCCTTGCTCTCCACAGACTCCTGCTTGCAAATGTAAATAAAAAACCATCAGTATGATTGGCTTCATGGCACTCCTCCCAGTTTCCTCACACTCCTGCTGATATAGTGAATGAGCACATATATACCACAGTGCTTCACTTACTTACCCGATTGCCATTCTTTGCCTTCAAGTCTGTCAGTAAAGTCTACCAGAAAACACAGCCACAATGGAGGCGCGGTGGCGTGATCTTCAACTTCTAGGTGCCACAAGAATGGTTGCGATAGTGGGAGGGAGAGATGGGAACACGACTTACACAGCAGGAGCATGAAAAGCCAGAGAAGAAAAACAGAAAAATACAAACATATGGCTTTAACAGCACACTAATGGAGTAGGGCAGAGAACAACAACACAAAGGTTAAAAAACAAAATGGTTACTGTGTACAGTACAGAGCCACTGTAACAACAGTAGCTCCACCAACTGTTCCAAAATGTCAATCGGCACTACTTTTTGTAAAGTATTCCTACCAGTTAAAAACAGCCAAAAATACACTTTTAAATGTACTTTTTTCAAATCAAAACCATTGTATAATAGAAATAATGCACCCCAGAGTGTGTGTCGTGCAGGATAATGTCACTTCTCAGGTGTTGGCCACATTCGGCCTGCGACTTCATGCACAACCACTTAAGGCATGACTTTATCCCAACCTGACACACACCCTGTCATGCATTATTCCTTTATTCACTGTTGGTGATCTTTTGTACTGCTGTTCCCACAGTCCTGAAGTCTTCCACATTTCCTAGTCTGCCTGACTATTTTGTTACAATTTATTTTCCCAGGATAGCCCAGCTGAGCTCCAAGATCTTGTTTTCAGTGTGGCCCTGGTTTTTCCCATTTTAGGATATGGTTAGACAAGAATACCAGGTGGTTAAGTGACTTGCCTAAGATCACACAGTGTGTATTTGGCTCTAATAGAGTTTGTATCTGTGATCTCTTGGTTCTCAACCTGGTGCTCTAACCACTAGACCACACTGTCTCCACTAAACATTACTGTTTCCACTAGATCTCATTGCTTCCATTAGAACATAGAGTCTCTGCTAGACCACACTGCCACCACTAGAGCACACAGTCTCTGCTAGATTGCACAGCATCTGCTAGACCACACTGCCTCCAGTAGACCACATTGCTCTATAAAACCACATAGCCACCAAGAGACCACTAGCTCTCCAACAGACCATCCTGCCTCCACTAGAGCACACTACCTCCACTAGATCACACTGCCTCCACTAAGTCATATAGCCTCCTAAAGACCACACTGTCTCCACTAGTTTAAACTGCCTCCACTAGACCACAGCCTTATGTGGTTCACACAGACTCACTTGACCACATTGCCTCACTACATCACACACTGCCTCCACTAGAGCAAACTGCCTCTAATAGACCACAGAGTCTCCAATAGACAACACTGCCTCCACTAAACTACACAAACTTCAATAGAACATACAGCCTCCAATATACCCCACTGCCTCCATTAGTCTATACAGCCTCCACTAGAATACACAGCCTCTAACAGAACACAGAGCCTCCAACAGAACACACTACCTCCACAAGACCACACAGACTCCAATCGACTACACAGCCTCTTCTAGACCACACTGCCTGTACAAAAATCACTGCCTCCAATAGAACACACAGCCTCTAATAGACTGCACAAACTCCAACACACCACCCTACCTCCACTAGATTGCATACCGTCCAATAGATCATACTGCCTCCACTAGAACACATTTCGTCTAATAGACCTCACTGCCTCCACTAGACCACACAGCCTCCAATAGATGACAGAGTCTCCACTTGACCACATAGTCTCCACTAGACCATACTGCCTCTGCTATACCACACAGCCTCCAGTAGACCCCATTGCCACCTCTAGACCACACTGCCTCCACTAAATCACACTACCTCCACTAGACCACACTACCTCAGCTCACATGGCCTCCACTTGGCCACACAGTCTCCACTAGAAAACATAGTCTCCAATGGACCACACTGACTCTGTTAGACCAAACTACCTCTACTACAACACACTACCTCCACTACACACACATTACTCTACCTCCAATAGACCACCCTGCCTATGATAAATCTCCACTAGATTTCACAGTCTCCAATAGACTATAGTGCCTCTACTAGACCACACACCCTCCAATAGAACACACAATATCCAATAGACAACATTGCATCCAGTTGATCACAGCCTCAAAAGACCACACAGCTGCCATTAGATTGCACAGTCTCCACTAGACCACACTGCCTTCACCTATCCACACTATCTACAATAGACCACCCATCTTTCAGTAGGACACACTGCCTCCAGTTTACCACATGGTCACCAATAAACCACACAGCTTCCAACAGATCACACAGTCTCCACTAGACCACTCAACTTCCAACTGACCACACAGCCTCTGATTGATCACACAGCTTCCATTAGACCACAATTCCTCTATTAGATCACACAGCCTCTAGTAGACTACACAGTATCCAATAGACCACATTGCCTCCAACAGACCACAGTCCTCAACAGACCACACTTTCTCCACTGGACATCACAGCCTCCAGTAGACCACACTGCCTCCTTTAGATCACACTGTCTCCCCTAGACCACACTACCTTCAATAGACCACCGTCCTTCACTAGATCACACACCCTCCACTAGACCACAATGCCTCCACTAAACCATACAGTCTCCAACAGACCATACAGTTTCTACTAGACCATGCTGCCTCAAATAGACCATACAGTCTTTAATAGACCATATTGCTGCAAACAGAACACAACCTCAACTTACTACAGCCTCCAATAGATCATGCAGCTTCCACTAGACTATACTGTCTCCATTAGACCACTCTGCCTTCAATAAACCACAGTCTCCAATAGACAACAGCCTCCAATGGACAACACTGCTGCCACTAGAATGCACAGCTTCCACTAGACCATACTGCCTCCATCCATTTTATTTATTTATTTTATTTGAATTTTGATAACTGGGTAAGCCCACTAAGACACACCAGTCCCCTTTTCAGGGGCAACCAGGGAATAAAACAATTCCACAGCTAGATACATAAAACATTAGGTAACTCATTACATAGGTAATGTACAGGTAAATCATTACATAGAATAGTATAGGTACAGATACAGGTAAAGGTAAAGATGGTATGACATAGAGAATCGGACATCGATCGTCAACTTTTGTACATAATGGAAAATTATTTACAATATTAGTATTACCACAATTATTTACACCATTAGTATTACCTAATTGAGCATGTATGCATAGTACTATCATTGGGTAGAATGAGAGTAAGAGGGAGGAGGAGAAGAGAGCAGAGCAGATCTATCCACACTTTCTACAATAGACCACACAGCCTTCAGTATGCCCCACTGCATCCAATAGGCCCCATAGTCACAAATAACCCACAACCTCCAATAGATCACACAGCCTGCACTAGACCATACAGCCTCCAATTTGACCACACAGCCTCTGATTGATCCATACAGCTTCCAGTAGACCACACAGCCTCCAGTAGACCACACTGTCTACAATATATCATGTTGCCTTCAATAGACCATGGCCTGTAATTGACCACACAACCTCCACTACATCATCAGCTTCCACTAGACCACTCTGTCTCCAGTAGACCACATTGCCTCAACTGGACCACAGCCTTCAATAGACCACACTGCCTTCACTAGATTGCATAGCCTCCACTAGACTGCACTGCCTCTACTTATCCACACTGCCCCCAGGAGACCTCCAATAGGCCACATTGTCTCAACTGGACTCCCATTTTCAATAGACCACACTGCCTCCATTAGATTGCAAAGCCTCCACTAGACTGCACTGCCTCTACTTATCCACACTGTCCCCAGGAGACCACACAGACTTTAACAAGCCACATTGTCTCCACTGGACCACACTGCCTTCACTATACCACACAATCTTCACTATACCTCACTGCATTCCACGAGACCCCAATAGACCACACAGCCTCCACTAGACCACACTGCCTGTAGTAGACCACACAGCATACAATAAACCATACAACCTTCAATAGCTCACACAGCCTCAACTAGATCACACTGCCTCAGCTACACCACATTGCCTCAAGTAGATGACACTGCCTACAGTAGACCACAGTCTCCAGTATATCACAGTCTCCAATAGATCACATAGGCTTCACCAGATCATACTGTCTCCACTACACCGCACCACATTGTCTCCTGTAGATCATAGTGCATCCACTAGACCAAACTGCCTCTGTTAGACCATACTGCCTCCAATAGATCACAGTGCATGCAACAGACCACTGCCTTCAATATACCACACTGTCTCCAACAGACTGCAGTCTCCAATAGATTACATTGCCCCACTAGACTGCACAGCCTCCAATAGACCACACAGTCTCCAGTAGACCACAACCTCCAATAGGTCACACTGCTTCCACTAGACTGCACAGCATCCACTAGACCACACTGCCTCCACTTACCCACACTGTCTGCAGTAGATTACACAGCTTTCAATAGGCCCCACTGCATCCACTAGACCACATTACCTTTACTAGACCCCACAGTTCCCAATAAATCACATAGCCTCCACAAGACCATACAGCCTCCAGTAGACCACATTGCCACCTCTACACCACACTGCCTCCACTAAATCGACCTGCCTCCACTAGACTACACTACTTCCAATAGATCACACTGCCTCCAAAGATCCACATAACCTTCACTAGGCCACACTGCCTCCACTAGGGCACACAGTCTCCAGTGGTCCACACTAACTCTGTTAGCTCAAACTGCCTCCATTAGAACATATTACCTTTACTAGACAACACCACCTCCAATAAACCACACTGCCTTCAGTATATTATACAGCCTCCATGTGTCCACACTACCTCCAAAACCACACACTGACTCAACTAGACCAGACTGCCTCCACTAGACTTTACAGCCTCCAATAGACCACACTACCTCCAATAGATCACACTGCCTCCACTTGGCCACACAGTCTTCAATAGATCACACACCTTCCAAAAGATCACACAGCTTCCAGTAGGCCACTCTGCCTCCACTAGATCACACAGTCTCCAATGGTCCACACTAACTCTGTTAGATCAAACTGCCTCCATTAGAACATATTACCATTACTAGACCACACTACCTCCAATAGACCACATTGCCAACAATAAACCACACTGCCTTTAGTATATCATTCAGCCTCCATTTGTCCACACTGCCTCAACTAGACAAGACTGCCTCCACTAGACTTCACAGCTCCAATAGACCACACTGCCTCTACTAACCTCAGGTGTTATATAATAAATATATATATATATATGTATATATATATATATATATATATATTTCTATCTAACAAATCACACACATGCACACACACACATACACACACAATACAATAAAAAAACTAGATAAACATGTGGGGAGTAGTGCAATGTAATGGCTGTGGGCAGCAGTCTTCAGGAGTCTTTCTGGAGGCTGAGATGCTCCCTATTTGCAGACAACTATCTGCCCTGAGGGAGGAAGTTGCCCATCTTCAGGCCGCACTGGACAGTATTAAGAAACCTTCCCCAGGCCACACTGGACAGTAAGAATTCTAAAAGAGCTAAGGGTAGAACTAGTGACACCACTGACTACCCTTTTAACAAATCATGGGAGGATGGGGTGGTACCCAAGGACTGGAGGAGGGCAGATGTGATTCCCCTTCACAAAAGTGGGAGCAAGGCAGAAGCAGGAAACTACAGACCTGTTAGTTTAACCTCAGTGATAGGGAAATGATGGAATCACTTCTGAAGGAAAGAATTGTCTAGTATCTAGAGGCTAGAGGGCACAGGACCCTAGGCAGCATGGATTCACAGTGGGAAGGTCATGCCAGACAAATCTGATAGATTTCTTTGACTGGGTGACCAAAGTAGTAGATCAGGGAGGGCCTGTGGACATGGCCTACCTAGACTTTGCAAGGCATTTGACACAGTCCCACACAAAGATTAATATACAAGTTAGCCAGCCTGGGAGTGGGTCCCAAGATGACAGCCTGGTAAAGAATTGGCTGGAGAATAGGACACAGAGAGTAATAGTAAATGGAGTCCACTCAGAAGAAAGGAGGGTTACTAGTGGGTACCGCAGGAGTTCAGTATTAGGACCGGTCCTCTTCAATGTCTTTATAAGCGACATTCGGAAGGACTGGAAGGAAAAATATGTCTCTTTGCAGATGACACCAAGATCTGCAACAGAGTTGATGCACAGGGTGGGGTGGAAAGGATGAAAAGGGCTTGGCAAGGTTAGAGGAATGGTCAAATGTATGGCAGCTTAGATTCAATGCTAAGAAGTGCAAGGTAATGCACCTGGGAAACAAAACCCAGGGAAGAGTACACAATGGAGGGTGAGATACTAACAACAACAAAAATGGAAAGGGACCTGGGGTAGTCATATCAGATGACCAAAAGGTGGGCAAGCAATGTGAGAGGGCAGCAAGGAGGGCTTGGGGGTTACTGGGATGCATAGGAGAGGCATCACCAGTAGAAAACAGGAAGTTATTATCCCTCTGTACAGACAGCTGGTGAGACCCCATCTGGAGTACTGTGTGCAGTTTTGGAGACCCAATCTCCAAAGAAAGACATAGACAGGTTGGAAGCTGTCCAGAGGAGGGCAACTAAAAATGGTGCAGGGTCTGCACCGAAGACATATGAAGAGAGACTTAAGGAGCTTAATATGTATAGCCTTGAGGAAAGGAGGGAGAGGGGGACTTGATAGAAACTTTCAAGTACCTCAAGGAATCAACAAAGTCCAAGAGGGTAGCATCTTTCAAAAAGAGGCGTGCAAGAACAAGAGGGCACAATTTGAAGATGGGGGGCAGCTCAGAGGTAATTTAAGGAAGTATTTTTCACAGAGGGTTGTGGATGCATGGAACGGCCTTTCAGAGGAGGTTGTGGAGTCAAAATCAGTGGTGGAATTCAAGCATGCATGGGACAGTCATAAAGCAATTCTAGGGTGTGGGGTGAAGAAAGTAGGCTGCTGGTTAACTAGGATCTGCAGCTTATCCAGTAGGTAGGGAAATGGGAGACTGGGTTGGCCAAGCGTCCTTATCTGCCATCAAATTCTATGTTTCTATGTTACTAGACCACACAGACTCCAATAGACCACACAGCCTTCACTTGGCCACACAATCTTCAATAGATAACACACTTCAAAATATCACACAGCTTCCAACAGACCACACTGCCGCCTCTAGATCATACTGCTTCCAGTAGACCACACTACCTCGACTAGACCACACAGCCTCCACTAAACCACACAGCCTCCAATAGATCATACAGTCTCCACTAGAGCACACTGCCTCCACTAGACTGCACAGTCTCCAATAGACCACATTACCTCCAATAGACCACAGCATCAACTGACCACACAGTCTCCAAGACTTCACACAGCTTCCACTAGATCACACTACTGCCACCATCTACACTGTCTCCAATAGACTACACTGTGTTAACTAGACCACACAGCTTCAAATTGATCACACCACCTTCAATAGATCATACAGCTTCCACTAGACCACACTGCCTCCAATAGACCATACAGTCTACAATGCACCACATTGCCAAAATTGACCACAGCCTCCAACAGACCATATATTCATCATTAGATTGAACAGCCTCGACTAGACCACACTGTATCCACCTAACTACACTGTCTACATTAGACCACACCACTTTCAATAGGCCATAATGCTCTGATATACCCCACAGTACCTAATTAACCACACAGCTTCCAACAGATCACACAGCATCCACTAGATCACATAACCTCCAATTGACCACATAGCCTCTGATCAATCATATAGCTTCCACTGGACCACACTGCCTTGACAAGACCACACTGCCTCTAGTACAGCACACATTCTCCAATAGACTACAGTAAACATAAACCCACTCAGCAGGTCAGGCCTCTACCCCAACGTGCCAACCTCTGAGTGCATATTATGAACAGTGTAACAGACAAGGTAACCTCTTTTCTGTTTTTGTGAGTTCAGATCAACCTTTGGTCTCAAGTTCTGGAGGATTCAAACTGTTAACCTCTTGTTAGCATACCCAATGCACAGGCTCAGATATATCTGTCTTCGGGGCCAGATATCTTTGCCTATGGGCACCTAACTAGGTATACAGAGATGAACCCTTTAAAACATTAATGAAGACCTCAGATTTAAAACGCTTCTCATTCCAGTTTGATATCACCATTCAAGCTTATGTTTAGTATCTGCAATAACCATATACTTTTCTTACAACTAAAAAGAAGTCAAAGATAGACCAAGTAAGTTCTAAAAAGAATTTTACTAAAATAGTTAAAAAATATGTCAAACCACAAAATACAGAACTCTTATATCACAAGACATACAAATGTATTAAAAGAACAAGGTTTTAAACAGTCCAATTCCTATTACAGTACTTAGTCTCTAAATACTTGCTTAAAAGTGCTCCCAAGATGTTTCATGGTCAGAGTCTAGGTAAAAATGTGTCTCTGTGAAGTAAAACAGACTAAATTAAAAGCTGGCTTTTACCCCACCTCTTTTCAGGAGGTCACCTAGCTCCTCCCTGTCAGGATATATGAAAATATATATCTCATACAAAAGTGTTACATTCTGCAACTTCAGCATAATTCATGTCCTTCAAATGACACTTTGTTTGATCCCATGCTGTATCCTCCTCACACAGGCTTCACAGGGACATTTACAACCTTGCACCCTGTGTAACAACCTAGGTTCCTCTCCAACATCATAAACCTTCTTTATGATTTCTCTCTTTACGAAATTAACTTAAACAAGTCTGTACTTAACTCAGAGAAACGGGATCATTGATTAAAGTCTTCCATGTAACACATTGCCTCTAAAAACTGAGTGTGTGTGAACTCACATGCTGTCAGCATTTCTCATGGCTTCCATCTCTCAGCAAAAATCTGGGGTGAGTGAGGTAATTCTAGAGCACCAGATTTTCAACAGAGACAGTCAGTAATATATTTTATATAAAAAAATGATACAGCACTCAGAGCTGGCTGTCTATGTCACACCCTCCCACCTATAC
This sequence comes from Neoceratodus forsteri, assembly GCA_016271365.2. Taxonomy (NCBI): domain Eukaryota; kingdom Metazoa; phylum Chordata; order Ceratodontiformes; family Ceratodontidae; genus Neoceratodus; species Neoceratodus forsteri. The sequence goes on along the minus strand of JADMNL010000043.1, from coordinate 7,982,878 downwards.
TGAATTTGGGGATCTATCCCTACATGGGATGAGCTTCCCAAATCAGTTCACTCCTCATAGACCCTAGACAGCCCATCTGAGTTCTGGTTCTTTGCTCCAGCCCTATGTATGATTTTTAGATCATACCCTTGTAAAGCAAGACTCCTTCTTAGTAATCTGCCATTGTTCTTTCCCATCTCGTCCAGCCAAACCAGGGGTTGTTATCAGTCTGCACCATGAAATACTGCCCATACAAGTATGGCTCTAATTTCTTTAGGGCCCACACTATGGCAAGACACTCCTTTTCCACCATGGAGTACGCTTGCTCCTGGGAAGCAGCTTTCTGCTCAGGTACACTACTGGGTGATCTGTCCCTTGGCTGGACTTCTGGCTCAGTACTGCCCTAATACCCACGCCTGAGGCGTCCGGTCTGAACTATAAAGGTTTTGCTATAGTCAGGACTTGTCAAAACAGGAGCACTGCACATTGCCTCCTTCAGTCTGGTAAAGGCTTCTCACAGGCTGGGCCCCAGGTAATTTTCTTTGGCATCTTTTTCTTTGTCAGGTCAGATAGGGGAGCAACCAGGGCACTGTAATTGGGTACAAATGTCCTGTAGTACCCTACTGTCCCTCAAAAGCTCCTGACCTGCTTCTGGGTTTCTGGTCTGGGCCATGCCTGGAGCACCTCTAGCTTTATGTGGTTAGGACGGATCTTTCACTGGCTACCACATGCCGAGGTATGCCACTTCTCCCATAGGCCTGGCACTTCTCGGCTTTGACAGTGAGCCTGGCCCTCTGTATCCTGCCAAGCGCTTCTCTAAGGTGGGATAGGTGTTCCTCCAGCTGGTACTAAAGATGGCAATATCATCCAGGTGCATACCAGGCGTACTCCTCAGCACCATTTAACACCTGGTTCACCAACCTTTGGAAAGTGGCCAGGGTGTTCTTCATTCAAAGGCATTACTTTAAACTCAAATAAGCCTATCAGTGTGATGAAGGCCAACCTCTCCTAGCTCTGTCTGTCAATTATACATGAAATTACCCCTTGGTCAGGTCAGTAGTCGTAGGTAGGTCACCCTCCCAACTTGTCCAGGAGTTCATCCATCCGGGCATCAGGTGGGCATCAGACTTTGTGACTGCATTCAGTCCACAATAGTTCACACAGAAATGAGTTGAGCCATCTGGCTTGGGCACAAGGACTACGGGTGAGGCCCAGAGTCTGTAGGATCTCTGGAGTACCCCTAAATCCAGCATCTCCTCCACTCCCTCCTAATGTCCTTTTGGACACCCTCTGACACCGATATGTGTTGCGCCCGTATGGGCGTCTGTGTCCCTGTCTCCATATCGAGTGTCGCTAGGGGTTAGTCCAGGCTTGGCACTAAACAGGGGGCAAAGTCTGCTAAAACCTCCCTTACCTCGGGACCTGGTCCGGGGCCAGCTGGGGAGGCAATTTTACTGCCTCCACAGAGGACTCCCACTTACTTTCTTCCAGCAAATCCAGAAGGGGTCCCTTCATCCGTCCCCTCCCATGACTATGCTGCAAACATCATGTCAGCCCTATTCGCATGTGGCTTCATCATGTTGACATGGTACATCCTTTCAGTCTGTCTTCTGTCAGGTAACTCCACAATGTAGTTCACCCTCATTTACCTTCCTAACCACTTTGTATGGTCCTGCTACACAGCTTGCAGCTTGTCTTTCCAGACAAGAATAAGGACCATGATTTCCTGACCCACGATGCAGTGAGCTTTGGCTCTGTGGTGCGTACCACAACTTTTGTTTCTGTTGGGCAGCTGCCAGGTTGCTCTGGGCTGTCCCATAAGCTCCTTCAGCCTTTCCCTAAACCTAAGGACATAATCCACAATGGAAGTTCCCTGGGTGGCGTGCTTGCCTTCCCAGTCCTCCCAGATCAAGTCTGGGGCCCATGTACTTGGCGTCCATATAAGAGCTCGAAGGGGAAAATCCTGTCGACTCTTGGGGCACCTCTCTGTATGCAAACAACAGGTGGGAAGGTATTCTCCAGTCCCTCCCATGCTGTTCAGCAAACACCCAGAGCATTGACTTTAGGGTACCATTGAAGCGTTCCACAAGCCCATTGGCTTGTGGGTGATATGGTGTCGTGCATCTGCACCACCCCACACTTCTCCCATAAACATTTCATCAGGTCCGACATGAATGAACCCCTCGATCGGTGATTACCTCCTGCAGAAACCCAACATGGGAGAAAATCCCAAGTAAGGCATCTGCCACTTTGTCTGTCCTCAGAGAGGATAGGGCGACTGCCTCTGGGTACCGGGTGACGCAGTCCACCACAGTCAGGATGAATCTCTTCCTGAGGAGCTGGAGGTATTTAAAGGCCCCACAATATTCATTCCCACCCTCTGGAATGGCTCCTCCACTATGGGCAAGGGGATCAGGGCGGCTTGGGTTTTCTTGCCTGCCTTCTTTATTTCTTGGCACCGGTGACAAACCTGCAGTACTCCTTCACCTGCTGGGTGAAGTTAGGCCAATAGGAGTTGTGGCTAACCACTGCATCGTTCGTGCAATTCCCAGATGACCAGATAAGGGAATATCATGGGCAACCTTGAGCAACTGCTCATGATATCCCTGAGGAACAACAAGCTGCCTGCCTAGCATCCCTCCCTCTGTCTGTACTGCCTGTGTATCGTAAGTCCATTTCCCCAATAAACCTTATGTCTGCCGTCACCCCTCCTGTGTGCCCTCTGAGTCTGCCCAAGCCCTCAGCTCTCTAAACTAGGGTCACCCCTCTGAGCAGCTGCAAACTCCTCACACATTCCCAAGGCATGGGACAAGTCCCCTCAGTTGCTAAACTAAGGTCCCTAGCACTAGTGTCAGGGCCCTCAGGATCACTGTCAATCCCAATCCTCTGACAAGAGGTCACCCCTCCTCTTCAGAGTAACCCCTCTGTAGCTGTCTGGTTACTTGCTACTGGGGAAATTTCTACCCTTTTATCAGTCTCCCCATCTGGAGACACAGGCTGGGGAATCAGCCCTCAGTGGTTTCCACACTGGTTTCTGTGGGGTTCAGGGAACTACTATTTTCTCTTGCCACTTGCTACTGGGTAACTGCACATACCACCCCTGCAGGAGATTGTTACAGGATCACATCCACTTCTAATATGTTGGTTACAGCCACCTGTTGCACAGTTCCCTGTTTCGCCCCAGTCCAGGAGAACACTAGCGAGTGGCAATGTTTTCTCTTCACCAGTAAACCTTGTACAGTTAGTATTTATGGGGTATAAGCTGACCAGGCTGTACCAGATCCCCTTACCAATGTCAGGGATGCCCTGTGTCCCTTAACCCTGCGTCTGTACACCATTTACTATGACTGGGTGCATGTGTTCCCTCATGTTCACTGGCATGCTCTCAGGGACACACAAACGACCCACTTCTTTTCTAGCACCCTGTTGTGTATTTTGGCTCTCCTTTTGGGGCACTGTCTGGCAGTATGACCAGTTTCCTTACACAGCCAACATGCATTTCTTACTTCAGATTAATCTTTTCATTGAAACCTGGGGCTAACTGGTTTCGGTGGAGGCAGTGAGGGTTTCAGCTGCCCTGAAGGTGTGTTTTCCTTTCTGAGCTGCCACACCCGCTCCATTTACTCTCAGAGCAGGTCTGTCTTGGCATAGCGGTCTGAGAGTTCAGCAGCCTCTTGCACTGCTTTTGGATCTCAGTCCCTTAGCCAGGTTTTTAGCTCTGCTGGGCATGCCCAATAAAACTCTTGTAATAAAATCACATTTTCAATTTTATCAACAGAGGCTGCCTCAATTCCTTCCCACCAATGTTTTAAAAACTGATGTTGTTTTGTGGCTAGCTCCTCATAGCTCATATCAGGGCTTCTCCTGTGGAATTTAGCTTTGTATGATTCAGGTTGATTCAAACTTTTTAACAGTGCAGCTTTTAACTTGCTGTAATCGTCACTGTCCTCATTGTTCATTTGACCCAATGTGTACCGAAATTTCCGTAAGTAGCGGGATAGCTGGAAGCTCCAGGACTCTCTAGAATTTTAGCCTGAATACAAACTTTTTCAAAATAATTTAAAAGGTATCCATGTCCTCCTCTTCCTTAAACTTGGCTATTAATTTGGAGTTCAATTTGTAACCCAGTCCTGCAGTCCCAGTTAAACCCAAGCCACTTACCTGCTCTGGTGCCGCTGGTCGGAGTTGTAGCTTCTCCAGTTCGTGTTGCCACTGGTGCTCTTCTCTCCTCTCCTCTGCCTCTCTGCATTTTTGCTCTCTCTTCTCCTCTGCCTCTCTGCATTCTCGCTCTCTCTTCTCCTCTGCAGCTTGCTGGCTCATGCTCCTCAATTCTGTCTCCCTCTGTTGTCGCTCTGCCTCTCGATCCTCTCTCTGTTCTTGCTCTGCCTTTCGGGCTGCCTCTCACTCTCTCGCTCTGCCTCCAGTTCCATCCTCACAACTCAATTTGTAGCCTGAGTACTTCTGGATCCAGGATACTGGTGACCTTCCCTGCTGCTGTGGCCTTCACTGACAGTGACCCTGCTGTCCCTTTCAGTCATGGTCGGTGACTCACTGCTCTGGGTATCTCTACCATCAGGCCTCTAGGGTCCTGCTTTTTGGCTGTCACCTTGAATGGTACTCCCCTGTCCCGCACAACTGTTTCAAGTAATCGACAGTGTGCCTGCTGTAGTCGGAAGCCATCTTCTTCTTCTTTCCTGACTACGGCTACTCTGACTTGTACTTTAGAGAAAAAATAAAATGGGTAGGAACTGGACTGTACGCCAAGTAATATATAGTTCTGTTTCCTTTTAAAATAAAACTCTGCCTTTTTCTTTCTTTTGTAAGAGAGCTTACAGTCTCCACTGACACAGAACAATAAAGCTTGTGATACCACAATTATGCCACCGCTACAACCAATCTGTCACAAACCCACTCAGCAGGTCAGGCCTCTACTCCCAAAGTGCCAACCTCTGAGCACAGTCTTGTGAACAGTATAACAGACAAGATAACCTTCTTGTCTGTTTTTGTGAGTTCGGATCAACCTTGGTCTCAAGTTCTGGAGGGATTCAAACTGTTAACCTCTTGTTAGCATACCCAATGCCAGGCTCAGATATATCTGTCTTCGGGGCCAGATATCTTTGCCTACAGGCACCTAACCAGGTATACAGAGATGAACCCTTTAAAACTTTAATAAAGACCTCAGATTTAAAATGCTTCTCTTTCCAGTTTGGTATCACCATTCAAGCTTATGTTTAGTATCTGAAATAACCATATACTTTCTTACAACTAAAAGAAGTCAAAGACAGACCACATAAGTTCTAAAAATAATTTTACTAAAATAGTTAAAATATGTCAAACCACAAAATACAGAACTCTTATATCACAAGACATACAAATGTATTAAAAGAACAAGGTTTTAAACAGTGCAATTCCTTCTACAGTACTTAGTCTCTAAATACTTGCTTAAGAGTGCTCCCAAGATGTTTTGTGGTCAGAGTCTAGGTAAATGTGCCTCTGTGAAGTAAAACAGACTAAATTAAAAGCTGGCTTTTACCCCACCTCTTTCCAGGAGGTCACCTAGCTCCTTCCTGTCAGGATATATGAAAATATATATCTTATACAAAGTGTTACATTCTACAACTTTAGCATAATTCATGTCCTTCAAATGACACTTTGTTTGATCCCATGCTGTATCCTCCCTCACACAGCTCCACGGGACATTTACAACCTTGCACCTGTGTAACAACCTGAGTTCCTTTCCAACATCATAAACCTTCTTTATGAGTTCTCTTTAACAAAATTAACTTAAACAAGTCTGTAATTAACTCAGAGAAATGGGATTCTTGATTAAAGTCTTCCATGTAACACATTGTCTCTAAAACTGAGTGTGTGTGAACTCACATGCTGTCAGCATTTCTTCATGGCTTCCATCTCTCAGCTAAAATCTAGGGGGGATGAGTGAGGTCATTCTAAGAGCACAAGATTTTCAACAGAGACAGTCAATAATACATTTTATACTTAAAAAATGATACAGTACTCAGAGCTGGCTGTCTACGCCACACACACAGTGCTTCCAATCGACCACAGCCTGCAATTGACCACATGACCTCTAATAGATCATTAAGCTTCCACTAGACCACACTGCCTCCACTAGACCACTCTGCCTCCAATAGACCACATTACCTCAAATAGCCCACAGCCTTCAATATACTACACTGCCTACACTACATTGCACAGTCTCCACTAGACCTCACTACCTCCACTTATCCACACATCTCCAGGAGATCACAAAGCCTTCAATAGGCCACACTGACTCTATTGGACCATGCTGCTGTCACTAGACCACAAATCTCCACTATACCACACTGCCTGCATTAGACCACACTGCCTATACTAGAGCACACAGCCTCCAACAAATCATATAGCCTCCACTAGACCACACTGCCTCAACTATCCCACAATGCCTCAAGTAAACCATATTGCATCAAGTAAACCACAGTCACCAATACACCCACATAGCCTCCAGTAGATCACACAGCCTCCACCAGATCGTACTGTCTCACACTAGACCACACTGTCTCCTCTAGACCCCACTGCCTCCATTAGACCATACTGCCTCATGTAGCCCACACACAATAGAGACAAAAGGAGATAACAATGTATTAAAGAATTGAATAATTGTTTTTCACTTTAGGGTGCAAGGTTGGGGTTTTACTTTATATGAGGGTTTGCATATTCTTAAACCTGTTACGTGAAGAAAACACTATATCTTTAGAGCGTCTGTAAATATACGGTTCTATATTTTTAAGATGTGCATTTAAAAGGATCATAGGTCGAACTGAGGGACAGCCCCTAAGAAGAAATATAGCAGGTCAAAGAGCTGGGGTGTACAGTCCTCTGGGCAATTTTCAAAATATTGTGTTTAACCAGACTTTATTTGCAAACTTGTGTTTATTGTTACATGGTTCTTGAGTGCAGTTTTCCTGTACACTTGTATTTGCTGGGATTGGCAGCCTCTAACTGTACCACCACACTTTCAGAATGCATTTCTTTCTTTCCCTAGCTCCTGTAAACCAAACAACCTCCAATAGAACACACTGTCTCCAATAGACCACAGTGTATCCAATAGACCTCACAGCCTCCATTAGACCATACAGCCTCCATTAGTTCATACTGCCCACTAGACCACACTGTCTCCAGTAGACCATACTGCCTCCAACAGCCCACAGCCTCAATAGACCACACTGCCTCCACTAGATTGCACAGCCTGCAAAAGACCACACAGTCTTCAGTAGACCACTTTATGTCCAATAGACCACAGTGTCCAATAGACCACACTGCCTCCACTAGATTGCACAGCTTCTACTAGACCACACTGTCTCCACTTATCCATACTGTCTGCAATAGTCTACAAAGACTTCAGTATGCTCAACTGCCTTGACTAGACCATGCTGCCTCCACTAAACCACACTACTTCCAATAGACCACATCACCTCCAATAGACCACAGCCTCCAACAAACCACACTGCCTCCACTAGATTGCATAACTCCACTAGACCACACTGTATCTGCTAGAGCACACTATTGCCAATACACAATGCAGCTGTCAGTAGACCACACAGTCTTCAATGGGCCACACAGCCTCCACTAGACTACACCACACTCCATTAGTCCATACTGCCTCCAATAGACCCTGCAGTCCCCAACAGACTACACAGCCTCCAATAGATCACACAGCCTCCACTAGACCACACTGCCTCCAAATGAGCATACAGTCTTCATTATACCACGCTGCTTCCATTAGACCACACTGCCTCAACTAGATCACACTGCCTTCAATAGAACCCACTGCCTCCAATGGACCACAGTCTCCAATAGACCACATAGCTTCCAGTAGATCATATCGCTGCCACTGAGACCCACTCACCTCCACTAGACCACACAGCCTTCTCTAGGCCAAACTGCTGCCACTAGACCACAATGCCTCCAACAGACCACAGTGCCTTTTCTAAACCACACTGCCTCTACTAGACTACAATGCCTCCAGCAGACCACAGTGCCTTCTCTAAACCACACTGTCTCTACTAGACCACACTGTCTCCTCTAGACCACACTTTCTTCAGAAAGTGATTCTCTCAACTATATCTAGTGTTGGATACTACAAAAATGTAGTAGTATCTATTTTTCTTATTGTCATCTGTGAAGCATTTTGAAATCATATGACAGATACATAAAATTGTATTGTGTTGTATTATGATCATGGAATTCTTCTCATTATGCAAGTACACAACTCACCACTGTGTCCATAAGTATTCAATTGTTCCATCTTGTAGAACAGGCAAAATATACATGAGATGTCCTTGCTGTTCAGCTTTGAGCTTGCAAACCCCCTTATACCCAAAATGGTTCATTCATCAATAACCTTAGCATCTTTCCTTTGATCTGTATCAGACTGATCTGCTCTGCTCACAGTATGTACTGCTGCTGGTAAATCATGAATGACTCTCACGGGTCCCACTAGTGGAACAACGACACCTCATATCTTCCCCGACACTATTGAAATCCACCCATTCACTCACGTTAATATTACCTGTAACTGCTTTTAGCCCTCACTGCTACAGACATATAAGTAATGGATAACATGTGGAAGGATGTGCAGTCATGTTCTGATATATATATGCTTGTTGTGGGTCATGAAGTTAATCCAAGTGTCTTTAACCTACCAAGAAGTGCTCATATCACAGCGTGACCACACACCCATACATGTGTCATCACACTGATAAAATGAGCACAACATTAATATACAGAAGAACATATGAAAAGGTAGAGGCATGCAGTCGTTGGGAATACTGTACTGTCATTTGATGTGTTTACACCAATGGTTCAGAAGAATTTTTACCCAGTAAATATATTTGGGTACTACTCCATATGTATTTTGTGTATGTATATATATATGAGAGAGAGAGAGAGAGAGAATGCATAATTATTGGGTAAATCATACATACAAGGAAAAATACCTAAGGAGAGAAGTACCCACATAACAATGCTCTGAGAACAAAGCTCAAGTGGCTTCTTTATCTGTGTAGCCCCTGAGATGGGTATATTTCTCAGTATAGCAATTTAACCATTGTTTGTTTTATGTAATATATAAGAATGGTAAAACTGTACATTTTAGCCCATGTTGCACGATTTTCCATTTTGTCATCTCTGTTTTTTTGTCCCACTGTTTTTCCTTAGTGTAGTAGCATTTTGACCCTAGTATTTTTCTGTAGTGTAGGAACCCCTATATAAGGGGAGGGTCTGTGATAGTTCATCCTTTAGTTTGTCTGGATTGTGCAGATGGGGTGGTGTGATATGTGCAGTTAGGAGCAACGTGTAGACTGCAGTTTGGGAGTACTGTGTGTGCACTAGGGACTGGGACCAGTGAGGTTTGTTCAATCAGGAATGGTAGTAAGTTGGTGTCCATGGCAGTAGCACATAGAGTATGCCATCTGAGGGAGAGTTGCAGTGTCGAGGGCATGGCTGTTTGGTGAGAGAAGTCGGCAGCAGCAGCAGCAGCAGCAGCAGCACAGCAGGGCATGGCATCTGTTTTGAGACCTGGAGCATCAAGAGCCTTGGCTGTTTGATGAGGGATGGGGAGCTGTTGGTTACTGTGAGGCTGCAGTTACTGTTTTTGGTCAGGATTTATTTTTTTGCAGGTCTGGAGTCTTTTGTGTCTTGGATAGGGATTCTTTTGTCACCTCCTCCTCAATTCAGTCAGTGTGTTGGTTGTGCATCCTGTAGCCAATGCATGCTGGAGCTGTCTATGACAAGCTCCAAAATGCAGTGGCATACAGTTGAAGAGGGGAGCTACGCTCAGTGAGCAGCGATCCCCCTTGGCTTGCTGTGCTCCCCCAAAGCCTTCCACATGTCACGCTGGGTGCCCACCCCAGTGGCAGCTCTATAGAACAGCCGGTGGGGTGCCCAATCCCCATCGGCTCCACTGTCCTCACCCCCGAGTACTGGGTGCCACACTGGGAGCCCACCCCAGCATGGCAACTGATCATATGGCTGATGGGGTGCCCAATCCCGCCGGCTCCACGGCCCCCCAGCCATCCTTGTGCCACGCTGAGCTCACCTCCCAGCGTGGCAAACATCCCACGCCGCCTTTTTTTTAACCTGCAAAATAAAACGGTTCCACGGCGCTCACCCAGACCCCCACCAGCACCCACCACCAGCGCACCCTGCCTTGCCACACCCCTCACCCCATACTTACCTTCGTAGCATGGCGCATGATCTTCGTGGACCGGAACATGTCTTCAAAGCCGACCAAGAACTGAGAAAATGCCGTAAGCTGTATAATGGGCTAGATAGGGTTTTTTCAACTTTATTGCATATCTCAGGCATTTTTGGAATTTTTGCACCATATTTTCAACATGGGGTTTTGGGACCCCTTCTCATGAATGATGTCACTGTCATTTGCATTATCTGGGTCTGGGCAGGATTTCGCAGTCACTGCGTGAAATCACCCTTTGGGCCTGAATAACACAGTGACTGTGACATCATTCATGAGAAGGGGTCCCAAAACCCCATGTTGAAAATTTGGTGCAAAATTCAAAATTACTGTTTTACGAGCATGCATTGTGCAGTTCCTACGAGGCTCATAAGTTCAAATTTTCAATATTTTACTCCAGATTTTCAACATTGCCATTTTACCACACCTTCTTATAAGTAGTACAGCTGTCATTTTCACATCTCACCCAAAATGTGTTTCCGCTCATGTAGTGCACAATGGTGCAGTCAGTGTGCGAAATCAATGTACAGGACAGATTAAGAAAATCACAGTGACACTGTTCATGAGCAGAGGTCTTAAAATGGCTATGTTGAAAATGTGGTAAAAAAATCCTAAAATGACTGTTTTAAGAGCGTGCATTGCGCAGTTCCTACGCACGCCCGTAAGTTCACGAATTTTCAATATTTTCACTCCAGACTGCAACATTGCCATTTTACCACACCTCCTTATGAGCAGTACAGCTGTCATTTTATATGTTGCCCAAAATGTGTTTCAGACATGTAGCGCATAATGGTGCAGTTGGTGCGCGAAAGCAATTTTAGGACAGATTAAGAAAATCACAGTTACACTGTTCATGAGCAGAGGTCTTAAATGGCTATGTTGAAAATTTGGTGACAAAAGTCAATAAATGACTGTGTTACTGAGTGAGCATTGCGCAGTTTCCACGCACTGTGAAGTTCATGACTTTGTAATATTTTCAGTCCAGATTTTCACCAGTGGCATTTTCCACACTTCCTTATGAACAGTACAGCTGTCATTTTTCACAACATGGCTGAAGTGTGTTTTCACACTTTCAGCAGAGATGCGTGGTCGCTGGGAAATCATTGTTCGGCACAGATAATCACAGTGACACTGTTCATGATCGGAGGCACCAAATGCCTGAGTTGACAATCTGCTGTAAAAATCCCCAACCTAATTATATTACGGGTGTACGCTGCACAGTTTCTATAGGTATCGTCATGACTTCACCATTTTTTAAATATTTTTACTGCAGATTTGCAACATTGCCATTTTTACACCTCCCATGAACAGTACAGCTGTCATTTTTACATTCTGTTCGAATGTTTTTGCACCTGTGGCGCTAAATGCCGTAGTCTCTGTGCATAAGCAGTTTTGGCTAACAAACTGTTATTCCCCCTGTTCATGAGGTGGGGTCACAAAAAACATGTTGAAAATTTGGAGTGAAAATACCAACTAATGCCTTAAGTATTCCAACCATAATGCCCAACCCTGTAGAGAATGACAGGCATCAGGGTGTGACTTGGGATTCTTGCCTGTAATGCTCATACCATTCCACACCCTGCAGCCAGTGAGAGGCATCGAGGTATGCCTGGACTCTTCATCCCCAAAGTTCACCCCATTCTCTTATATCGCACCATCTCACTGTATTTCCTAATGAAATGGGTGTGCATAAGGCCAAAGACCCCAAGGAACACCGTGACACTTGTCAGTGTCTGCAGGGTGGGTGTGGTGAAATGGCGGGTCAGTATGCCTGATGACCCAAACGCACACCCCAATGCCTGTCTCTCTGCAGGGTGTGGTGGGTTGGCTTCAGTTCAATACTTCACTGCCATTCCTATTACGCAGCTCTGTAACTTCTACACTACCACTGCCAATGCCAGCAAGCAAATATTCGGCATTGACAAATGCTTGTTTAGTTTTGGGCTATATAATGTTATAGTGTATGGTTGCCTCTTATTGTGCACTGAAATCAGAGGCTCTCACAAAGTTGTTGTAGGGCAGTTCAAAGGTCAAAAGCTTTTATACTATCGCTCTGACATCACATCGATAGTACAGCAGCTTTTAGCCTTTACCTGCCACCATATTGGCTGACACAGTAGGATGTCCCAGAAAAGCAGCGTAAACATGGCAATAGGATTTAGCAAGAAGCCAGCAACGGACGGGAGCCGAGCCGAAAGCCGCAGCGCACCACCGCTTTTTCGGTATCGACTTGATTAGCCACACATCTCCATGTGGCAATTCATTTTTTCCCAAATTTTAAAATAAATGTTGCAGTCATAGTTGAGGGCAGTTGGAGAGTGAGCGAGCTGCACCACAGGGAGTGAAAGTAGCATCGTGAAGCAAGCGGGAGCGAGAGCAGTAGCAAACAGCAAGGTAAAGGATCTCAAAGACATAAAACCACCCAAAGAACCATATACTATACAAAACAATGGAATGAGAGACCATCACAACAAAGAGCTGTATTTCCGACTTGGGAGTTGATGACATCAAAAGATCTCGAAGCTTTGCTCTCTGTTTTCGAGGTCTCTCAGAGGTTCTCAGGTCTCTAGCGATGTCATCAACCCCTAGATGGAACATACCTTGTTGTGGATGGTCTCCCATCCACTATTCTGTTTTATAGGTGTAAGTCCTCAGTGGTGTACAACTTTCTTTGCAGATGTATGCAGCTTTAATTTTGTGAGGTGCTGTATACAGGGAAATAAATGATAACAGCTCCTACGGGAAAATTCATATAGCTATGAATAAACATAGGACTTGAAATGTAGTCCACTGCACGCTTAATACTGTATTGTGCCTCCAGACACTTAAGGTAATTAGAGGAATCCATCTCACAAGACTTTTCAAGTTCAACAGTTCAAAGCAAAATTATAAATCATAACATAATTTGTATACAATCCAGCTGGTTTACTTATTTATAATTTTTTTATACTTTGTAACACTTCTGTGCCTATCCTGAGGACCTCCTTTCATCATTTTTCTGTGTATTCTCCTGCCCCTGGAGTCTCTGGGGTACAGGCAGGCATAAATGGGCAGATGAGATGGGATGGGCCAAGCAGTCCTTATCTGCTGTCAAATTCTATGTTCCAATGTCTGACCTAAAGACACGTTTTCTCCTGTATAAAAATACAGTTTTTACCACTACTACTACTACTACTACCTTGAAGGCCTATACTGTCTTCATGTCCACTGTCTCTGCTGGGAGGTTGTTGCATGGGTTCACCACCCTATGGAGGAAGAAGTGCTTCCCAACATTCCCCTGAATTTACCACATCTGAGCTCTGTGTGAGACAGCAAGAAAATACCTTACCCAGTTACCAAAAATAAAAAAAATAAATAAATAAAAAATGGAAAAATAAAAGCAAAATCAAACAACAGAGAAGGGGACAGTATGTATCATGCCTATGTCACTCGACAAATGCTCCCATCCCTTCAGTTTTTCTGGGAAAACACTGAGAGGTAAGCCCTTATGGAGGGAATTGGTGCAACCAGTGGCATCATGCCATTGTGCCATGGAGGGTATATGTCTCCCAAATGTTTCACCAGTGCTGTCTCTTTAAACATCTGACCCATGGAGCTTTCAGCCCACATGCAAGCGAGAATGTCATGAATTCCCAAGTACTGACTCTCTGAACTGTGCTGCCATTTGACAGGTGCCTATATCTCAAGCACTGATTGGGTCACTGGAATTGCGAGTCTGCCTGCAGGAGACTCACAGTTCCAATGACCCAATCAATGCTGAATATGGGCACCTGCCAATCGACGGCATCGGCAGCACAATTTAGAGATTCAATACAGTGCTAGTGTGGGGTGTTTTGATGAGAGAAAGAGGAGCGAGCAATGAATTGAACTGACTAGGGCACACAGACTGCAAGCAGGTAGACAGGTTAGGAGTGGAAGAGTTCTGGGCTGTTTAAAATGCTGTGCTTGACGCTGACAAAGTTTGCACCATACTCATTTCATCAGTACTGTTTCTGCTAATAACCAATAACTGCCTCTGAAAGATGCTCTACCTCGAATTTGAAGCAGGAATTATAATGAGACATGGAAAGTAGAAGCAGAGTAGGAGTCTAAGTCAAAGATAAAAGGGAGTTAGATACAGAAAAAAGAACCATCAATATACAGAAAACTGGACTTGGACTGGGGATGAGCTGGATTTTGGTACATTTAAGGCCCCTATTGCCGTTACCCAAAATGCACAAAATGCACTATTTAACACCCACATTTTCACGGGTGATGCCTACAGACCCCTAGGGCTGTTTCAGATTTTATGTCCTCTAAAATTGTCTTTGCATGAGACCCTGTGTTGCAACACACCTAGTAATAAGTGGTATATAATTAAGGGAGAATGGAAAATAAAACCTACTGTCTGACCCATGGTATTTTTAAATAGATTGTAACCCAAATAGTTAATAACTAACCTAACTTAGGTGACATATTGTATTAGAAGACAGGTTTCGCAGCCCAGACTGGTAGACCTATGCAACAGGCTGTGCAGGTTTTTCTACTATATGACCTTTGCTCATCTGACCAAGGGTTACTACACTGCTACCTGATTCCATTGTGACTGTGTTACTTAGCACTTGCAACACTATCTCTACAGGGACCTAAGCAAATCAACATACAGCTACTCCCGTGATTCTTTGCAGCCCCAGCTGAGAGAGACATGACCCTGAGCAGTGTGACACTTGTAAATACATAAAGGAATCGAGCAACTTTCCAATCCACTCAACAGGAACCTGATACTGAATCAAAACAAACATTAACTGTCGTACAAGAAAGGTAATTTACTTAATTACCTGTAGGCCCTGCTGGAAACAATAGGCGGATCAGACTGCACATTCTCTGTCTGAAGGCAGGCTCAACAAGCTACACACACACTATTATCTATGCCCTTGTTACCTCTGTAGCTGCACATTCTAATCAGACTGGCCATCAGACACTGGATGATATCTCCATTACAGCAATTCAGAAAGTGATAGCCCCAAAGGACCTTCTACATGCAGGAAAATAATAGACAAATCAGCTGCACATTGCAACAGAAGTCCAGTCAAATGGCATCACCATCAACAAGTTTAACTGTTTGTTTTCTGCAACTTTGACTTAAAGGAAAAGGAAAGAAAGGAAGGAAGGAAGGAATCTGGTTTTAGATAGCGTCTTTCATACATACTCTATCTATGCTGTGCAATCCAGGAGGAGAGCATATTGCTGTTGTTTTCAGTGCACAGGGAGATTTGCAGAGCACAGAGAGAGAGACTATAGAGTGATTAAGCAGAGGTAGACTTGCTCTGAATCTCACAGTGAGGGAAGGGCAGTTCTGGGATTCAACCTGAGTCTCAAGATTCCCGCTCTGTGCTCTAACCCCCACGCCAAATTGTATTCCATGACTTGCCTGAGCTGAATTAGACCACACAGCTACTAAATTGCCTTGTTCACACATTCCAACAAAATTATTTATTTAACCTCTGGATACCCCAACATTCTTCTTCCCAAACAAGGCGTCCTCCTTCCCTGGAAACAACTGTCTTATCTTCCTTCTACCAACTTGTCTGAACTACAAGAGCACATAGTGGTGTAACCCTCTGCCTTCCTCGATTCCTCCTCTTCTTCACCCTTGCAGTCTGGCTTCAAACACCATACTACCACCTCCCCTCCTCTGGCTCACTGACCCCCCTCACAGGCATGGATCACGGCCTCCTCACCGCCACCACCTTTGTGGATCTTGCCAAAGTTTAGTTTAATTTAGTTTATTGTTCTAGGAATTACTGCCTTTGAGCCAGAGGCTCTTTTACAAAGGTTCCACATCAATTAGGTACAGTACAAAAAGGTTACATAGATAACACAACAATTTGCGTTGTGTCAAGAGCAAGAAAACATATGCAAACACATATCAAATCACTTGTTCAAAGGACATGAGATATCAATAATCACATTATTATTATTACAAGAAAGAGGTCATGCCAGATTAGGAGAAACAAATAGGGAAAAGTCCAGAACAGAGAGGGTAAGTGAAAGGTGTGGGGAGCAGACAATAGCAGGAGAAAAGGTTTCCTAACATGTCTTTGTCAAATAATGGAACAGGGTGGGTAGTGAGAAAATAGGAGGTTTAATCAGAGCAGTCACAGGAGCTGGAGATGGCAAGGTGAGAGAAAAGCCTTGATTTGAAAATACCTAGACAGGTGGAGGCAGTAATATGAGTGCAGAGGGCATTTAGCCAGCTGGGGGCACGATAGGCAATGATCTTTGTCCCTGGAAGTCCGGCATCGGGGACTTGGAGAGGCTGGTGTTCTGATCTTCTGGTAAAGCGGGTGCTAGCGCTCGGGCATAACAGGTCTTGGATACAGGGTGGAGTGAGGCCCAGGTGGATTTTTCGCCATCAGGCAGGTAAGGTACTTTATCCGGTTTGAGAGTTGCAACCAACCTGAGTCAGCATAGAGTTCACATGTGGGTATGTCGATGTGCACCAGTGAGCAGCTGACAGGCCTTATTTAGGGATGTTGTAATGCGACTAAGTGCTGTAGTAATGGCAGATCCATATATATAACTAAGCCATAGTCAACGACTGAGATGACAGAAGATTGGATAGCAATCCTCAGTGTAGAATGGGTAAGAAACTGTCGGTTCTGATACAGAATCCCAATTCGCTGATTAATAGTTTTTGCTGTACTATCAATGTGAGTTGCAAAGGTTAGGCCTTGATCAAAGTTGATTCAAGATATTTAAAATTGGCACTTGTTAAAGGGTATTTCCCAGGTATGTATTAATGGTGAGTGGGACTTGCCATTTCTTGTTTCTGAGGTTAGAGAAGAGCATGGATTTATTTTTGTGGTTTAGAACCAGCTTATGTTCAAGGAACCACATCTCAACTTTGGAAAAAGCATGCTGAAGATTGAGGCGTAAGAGGTTCAGATCTTTATGAGTGGCAAGAATCACAGCATCATTGGCATAGAGGATTAATTGTTCAGGGCAGGATTTGGGGAGGAAGTTTAGGAAAAGGCTGAAAAGGAAGGCCCAGGATGGATCCTAGGAACTCTGAAGCGAACCGTTTTGAGTCTGAGAGAACTCTAGCTACTTTTACAGATTGAGGCGCTGAGCAAGGTAATTTTTACCCAGTCACCAGGACCCTGTGAGAGCCCTAGGATAGAAGTTGTTTGATAAGTAGGCCATGGTGAACTGTATCAAATGCCTTGGTTAAGTCAATGTAGACTGCTCCAGTAAGGTTTCCTTTGTCCATGGCATTGTGGATTGCTCCTGAGAATTCAAGTAGGGCAGTAAATGTGCTGTGCCCTTTCCTAAATCCATGCTGCTGAGTGCATAGGATGTTGTGCTTTTCCAGGTATTCTGAAGTTGGTCCGCCCAAGCGTTCAAGGGCCTTAGAGAGGTGGTAGTATTGATATCGGGCGATAGTTACCAGGCAGTGACTTATCACCACTTTTGTGCACCGGAGTGACAACTGCAGCCTTCCATTTCTAGGAATTGGCTGTAGCAGAGGAGAGATTGAAAATTTTGTGAGGGGAGCAGTACTTCCTCCAGAGTGAGGACAGAAGTTTAAGGTCAATAGTGTTGCTGCTTGCTCGGGACTTAGAAATGGCCTTCTTTACATATTTATAGACTTCATGTGCCTTTACTAGTTTGAAATGGAAGGGTGGTTTGGTTGGAGAGGCAGTAGTAGAAGTAGAAATGGAGGGTCATCATCGGTAAAGAATCAGATGAGAGGACACCACTAAGGTCCGTGAAGGTATCATTTAGGGTGTTTGCAATGATCTCTGGGTCTAATGTAGTGGTTCCATCCACATTCATTATTGTAGGAGAGGATTTGGACTGCTGACCCATGATATTCAGTACTGTCTCCCACCTTCTTCTCCTCCTCAGCAAGCTAAGGTCAGCGGGTCCCTCAGACTGCAACTAGTTAGTTCAGCTCTTACCTAGTAGGTAAATCTCAATTGGTTAGAATTGAGAGTCCCTATCCCCCATGCGCATAACACAGTCATTTAGGGAATTATTTCACCAAATTTTCAACATAAGCATTTTGAGACCTCTGCTCATGAACACTGTCACTACGATTTTCTTAATCTGTCCCAAACATTAATTTCCCACAGCATCCGCCTGTTCTGCGCCAGATGTTTAAATGCATATTTCAGGCAGGATGTGAAAAATGACAGCTGTACTGTTCTTAAGGAGGTGTGAAAAATGACAATGTTGAAAATCTGGAGTGGAAATACTACAAATTTGTGAAGTTAATAGGGTGCATGGAAACTGCACAATGCACACTTGTAACACAGTCATTTTATAGACATTTGTCAACAAATTTTCAACATAGGCATTTTGGGACCTCTGCTCATGAACAGAGTCACTGTGATTTTACATATGAACATACATACGAACACACGAATCTGCCAGCAGAACAGACCAATCGGTCTATCTAAGTCTGCCCAAGTGTGCAGCTAGCACCCTAGATTGCAGCTGCCCCAGCCTCTTCCCTTTAGTTCCTCCCTGCTTGTCCCAGCCCATGCCCCCTGACTCTTGCTTTGTCCCACTCCTTCTAAAGCTATTGGCTGTCCTACATGATACCGCACCCTCTGACAGCGCATTCCAACTAGACACCACCCTCTCCGTGAAGTAGTGTCTCCTCATTTCCTCTTGAAATGTCCCCTTCCAACCTTTGTCCATGCCCCTCATCTCTCTCTTCCACTCTTAGTTTAAACACCCCTCGGTGCTAGGTGTATTTATCCACTCAGGTATTTAAATGCTTCAATCATATCCCCATCCCTCCTCTCCTCCAGTGTTACGTGTTCCACTCCTTCAGCCTAACTTCATATTCCTTTCCTTCCATCCCTTTAACATTTTGTTTGCCCTCCTTTGGACCCCCACCAGTAACTTTATATCTCTCCTCAGTATGTCCTCCAGTATTGCACACAGTACTCTAGGTGCGGTCTGACCAATGATCTGTAGAGGTGGGATCACATCCCTGTGTCTGGATGAGAACCCCCTTGCGATGCAGCCTAGCATCCTCTTTGCCTTTGCAGCTGCTCTCCCAATCCCTCCCTGCTTTATCCTCACAATATGTTCCGTGCACTTTCTCTTCCATGACATACCTAAAAAGTCCTTTTCCCTACATTTATGCCCTGTGCTAACCTTAATTCCCTGGAGGCCTTAGCTTTTTCACCCTCCTGGCCACCTCCCTTGACCAACTCCCATAAGCCTCCTTATCCTCTCCTTCCCAGTTCTCCTGTACTTCTGGTATGCAGTCCTCTTTGCCCTCACCCTTGCAGCAATTCCTTGTTCAGCCAGAATGGTTTTGGCTCTGCTCTTCTGACTCCTGGCCATGGTGCAGGCTACTGTGGCCCCTGTTAGCCCAGTCTTTATGACTCACCACTTTTGTTCTGCATCCATCCCCAGCCTTCTATCCTGGAGTCTCTCTTGCAGTATTGCTCACATCTCCCAGAGTCCACCCTACTAAAGTCCAATACCTTAGTGCTCCATGCCTCCTGTCTCCCTGCCCAGTGCGAGAATGAGCCACACTGTTTGAGTGGTCGCTATTTGCAGTGTCAGTGGCTCAGCAGGTAGCACTCACCTCTGAGGCTGGGAGATCAGTAGGCTGTAGGTTCTATCCCCACACCAAGCACTTGGGTTAATGTCCCAATACTGACACTGTAGTGCAGCATGAGGGAGGTGCTGCACTCCTGAGGTGCCATCTTCGGATGAGACGTTAAACCGAGGTCCCATCTGCCTGTTCTGGTGGTAGTTCAGGTAGATGTTAAAGATCCCATGGCACTTCTCGAAAGAGCAGGGAATTTTTATTATAATAACATCAAAACAAATGAAGTACAAAACAGTGTTAAATCACACAAACAAGTAGAAACCACATGAAATCACAAAGGAAAAAAAGGAACCAAAACAATAATGAAAAGAGAAACAAATTAAATCAGCATGTTTTGTCACACACAGCCTAGTAATCACTAATACCTAAGTTATCCCTCCCCTAGCTGAAACAAAACCTAGTATGCATTCTAAAAACCCTCAAATTTGTCCCATGATATACAGTAATGCAAAATAGACGCTAAAAACTTTCAATCTTAAATTAAAGGAATGTGACAGAACAAACAACTGTACATTGCAACATACATACAGTATTTGGAAAAACTTACAATAGCCTAGTCTATTTTCCCAATACCCATTGACCCTTTGAATAACAGTCATTTATATTTAATAAAGTAAGTCATCCCTTTCCACCAATTATCAACTTGCCTGGTGAGCGCAAAGGTAACATCTGCCAGATACACCCTTTTAAGGCCCTACTTATCAGGCAACAGACAACTTCAACGGCATCAGTTTCTGATACAGTACCCATTGGCACCTAGCCTGCCAGAGGTAATATATCAGTGCACAGCACAAATAAATGAGCACAATTACCCAACACCAAAATATTATAATCCAGTGTACTAACCACTTCATGTTCCACTGGACCATGAGAAATTTTCAGAGAGACTGAGCATAAGAACAGTCAAATAAGAAATGTTCCATTGTTTCTTCCACATTAATACAATGCAAATAAGGACAATTACGTTCCGAATGAGCCTTATATTTAGCATTTCCTCTAACCCCAATTCAACCATATACCGATAACCATATAAGTTCCCACATGTAAGGAGGTAATCATGAATTATTTAACCTCTGAAGCACTACTTTAATACTTTGCAATGGACAATTCTTAAAAGCAGGTTCACTGGGGTATAATAGTAACATCACCTTAATATATAACAATTTCCCTGAACAGCCCTTATACAATCCACTGTTAATTTCCATTTAAATAATTTTTAACAATAGGTAAAAAAACAGGATTACTTAAAGTGGAATAGGTTTAGGGAATCATGTGACCAAGCATGAAAATACTTATACAGTATAGCAGAGAGTAGTGTCACCTCATTCCTGGGTGTAAATCCCATATCTCCCTAAAATTTGAGGAGATAAATAAGGTAGAGAAAAAAATAATCAGATCGATCATACCCAAACCCCCACTTTGTTTTGATAAATAGGTATAGTGACACTTGATTGGATTGAGCCTATTGCCCCATACCATTTGAAAAAATAAACTGTAAAGTTTAGTTTCCAATGAAAGTGGAATCGGAAAGACCTGAGCAATATACAACAACAGTGGTACAAGAAATTTTTAGAACTTCCACCCTCTGTAATTTTGGCAGTCTCCAATGTTTCCATATATTAACTTTATATTCAACAGCCTGCAATCCCTTTTCCCAATTCAGGGAAGGTAAATTCTGAGGCCCATACCACAGCCCAAGTATCCTTATAGGGTCAGGAGAGATATAAATACCTTGAACAAATAAAGACTTAGGAATTTGCACCCTATAAACAATCCTCTACTTTTAGAGGGGTTCAGTTGTGAATTAGAAACATCAGAATGCTGCAGCATTAAATCTAAAAATCATAATTTGATCATAACACTGAAAAATAAACACAGATCATCAGCATAAGCCAGAACCCTCACATTCTGATGTAACAGAGGTGCTGAAATCCCTCCCACAATGCAGATTGTGAGACATACTGAATCAAGACATCTATGACATAGACATATAACAATGGGCTCAGCGGGCATCCCTGCCGCACTCCAGTAGGAATTTGAAATCCAGTCCCTATCGTGGTGTGCAACATCGGTGAGTCATATTGGTGTCATATATCACCGTAAGCCAATGCACAAATTGCCAAGGAACCCCATAATGGGACAAAACTAAAAATAAAACAGGTGATATACCCTGTCAAAAGCCTTCCTCTGATCCACAGATACAACACAACCAGTTAATTTACACATGTTAACATATTCTATCCAATCTCTAATGTATCGATGTGCTTGAAAGATAGTTCTTCCTGGCATACCATAAAATTGATTAGGGATATAACAGGAGTGCCGCCTTCTTTAATCTGGTGTTTAATATACTCATCAATATCTTATAATCCGAGTTCAATAAAGTGATAGGCCTCCAATTGTCTAGTGAATGTATATCCTGGATTTAAATAAAAATTAAGAGATCCTCAGAAAACCATAGCGGAAATCTAGCAGAAACAAGAAAAATTATACACTAACTCCAAACCTGTAGCAAAGGAATCAGGAAAGCCTTATATAATTCCATCGTCAAGCCATCTATCCTGGTGATGTTCCAGATTTCAACTACTTAAATGCTGCAACAATTTCCTGCTTTGAAACAGGCAATACTAAAGCCCCCATATCCATGGAACATCCTGGCTTGTAACATGGCATGAACTGTGCAGCTCTGAGGGAGCAAGCCGATGGGGCTAGGGCGGTCACGAGGCAGCAGCCGAACTGGGTATTAACGCAGCATATATGCGTGCCTGCTTGGCAGTACGCTCGCAGCCAGACCCCTGCCTAGCAGTACTGGCTCCTGTGGGAAATGAAAGGAGGAGGGCGATGAGCGGCACTTCTGGAGCCCTACTAGGAATCTGGCGCGCAGTAGATCGGTGGGGGGACGAAGCATTGACCCTCCACGATCGCATTGCCACACGGTCACCGTGCATGGCACAGTGAACTTCTATGGGACCACCCGCCGGCAATGGGAACCACAAGTGCCCGTCAGATGACCACAGCGCAGACCGCCCGGGCAGCATCATCCACACAACAGGTGCATGGCCATGCAGCCGGACGAGTATCCTGGGGAGCAGGAAGTCAGAGTGACCGAGATGCACAGAGCGAGCAGCGCTCCTCAGTGCCGCGGAACTCTGCATGGCAGACCTCCCACTGCGGGCATGACCACAATACCCGACGGAAATCTGCACAAGATGCACAGGACTCTTAGCTGGCCCCTCCGCGCCACTGCATGGACACTGTCTGTGGACCATATCAGTATGTATGTCATGTGTTGTAGCCTATTCTCAAAGTGCATTCAAATTGTGAAATGTTCTCACCGCCTCCGCCAGTTATTCGTAGCTGTCACAGTGGACCCCTACGACATCCCTCCACCAGTCGCGACCCTTGTTACAAGCGCATTAAGCCCTCCGTCGGTGTGCTCTAATGCGATTGATGCATAGAGGCGAGTAGCAGCCCTCGCCCTGGGCCTCGGCGCCCCATGCATCAATCCAGATTAGAGCACACCTCCGTCGTGGATTAATGCCTACTTCTAATTGTGCCAAGAATTGTTCCATCAGTGAAATGCTAGGTGGAGTCTCAGGTTTATGAGCATCAAAAATGTTTCAATCATTTGTTTCAGCACACGTTGTTCTGTAACAATGTTACCATCAACATCCTTAAGGCGTCAATGGTAGTATTCAATTTATATTTTTAAAGGCCTCATCAGGGTCCCCTACTGGACATTTTTCCCTCCCATATTTAAACAAAGCTTGCAGAGTTTCCGCCCCTATCATACTGCCATTCCTTAAGCTGTTGTTTAAAATGAGCAATTTGGCCAGGATTATCAATTCTAGAAGTATTTGCCAAAGAAATCTGATCATACAGATGTTGCCTCAATTTTAGATAATGCAAAACTTCACATTACCCTAGTCTTACCAATATTTTTGAATAATGATGCAAAATCTTTTTGAATCCACCCACCATTCCCCAAGTCATCATACAAAAAGCCACTGATAATCTGGCCTGTAGCAATAATTCAAATTTATTCCTAACTTGGGCACTGCAATAATGTAGCATTCAGTTTATCTCGCCTCGACCGTGCGGCAACCGCACTGGTCCGATTTTACACAACAGAAGCATATGATCCGAAAAAGAAACAGGTACCATAAAAAATCAAATGACAAGGAATCTGAAAGAAACATATAATCAATAGTGGAAGTAAATGTATTCTTTTTATAAGTAAAGTCCACTCCCCCAGTTGCCTACTCCTACCATCTACAAGGCCAGATCCCTTTATCAATTGTTCCAGCGCCTTGGAATCACAATATACCTTTTTTTAGTCATTTTTCCTTATCCTGATCCCCAAGCTTAAGTACCCAGCCTGCCGATTGAGCTCACAATTAAAGTCACCACCACAAAAAAATTTATGCGAGGAAAACAAGTATGGCTTAATCAAATGAAACAAGCTATCCTTTCAGACTTTATTTGAGAACAGTAAACATTAATGAATCTGCAAGTCAAAGACCTCCACACCCATCTAGAATCAGTAAGCGGCCTGGCACTATATCCATTAACTTAATTAAAGAAAAATGAAAGAATTAAACACTAAGGCCGGATATTCAAAAGGGTTGCGCATGCGCAAGTCCAAAATCGCCATTTTGCGATATTCAGAAGGAGGCAGTTGCACCACGAAAACATGCTGAGCAACAGCGCCAATGCAAATGAAGGCATGCGCGGCAAAGGGGTGGATCCATGCATAAAGAAGCGCAATGCGATATTCAAATATTTCATGCAATGCGAACAGCGAACAGCCGGAAATTGCGCACTAGCTGAAATGAGCCAAAATAAAAGGCTCAAGGAAGCGCGCAAGAACGCCAGCAAGGATGCCAAGTGGGGAGAGAGAGAGAGAGACAGACAGACAGACAGACAGTGACAGGCTAGGGCAGGCAAGGCAAGTGTGGGCCATAGGCTGTAGAGGCCAGCGGGGTGCCGGTGCAGTGGAAGCAGCAGTGAGGACAGGGGGTAACACAGCAACAGCAGCCGGGGGTCAGAAGCCAGGGAGATGGACAGTGCCAGCTTCCACATGGAAGCTGTAATGAGGGGTGAGAATGCATGCTGCAGGGGGATGTGCGTGGAAGGGCCCATCGGCGGTATGCCCCCAACAGGCAGTACCATGCCCGCATCAGCTTTGAGCTGTACACAGATGTAGAGATCGGGGTTGGTACCGCCTGAACAGGGCAATACTGAGACGGCTCTGTGAGCTGTGCAGTGATGTGATGCAGGCACCCTCACGACAGAGTCACGCTCTGTCGGTGGAGACCAAGGTGACAGCCTGCATGTGCCTGCCCGCCACGGGCACCTTCCAGAGGCCAACAGGGACACCACAGGCATCACACAGTCGGCCACGTCACGCATCCTCACCCAATTCCTCAGCGCACTGCTGCCACATGCTGCGGAGTACATCCATTTCCCTAGCACTGCGGCAGAGCGCACAGCAAACATGCAGGAGTTCCACAGGGTAGCACGTATGCCTGGCATGCTAGAGGCCATAGATTGCACCCATGTGGCCATTCGCATGCCACCTGGCCCTGATGGGGCTGCATATAGGAACAGAAAGGGCTTCTCCAGTGTCAACTGCCAGGCAGTGTGTGATGCCATTGGGCACATAATCAATGTCTGTGCCACACACCCTGGTGGAGCACATGATGCCTTCATATGGTATCAGTCCGTACTGTGCCATCGATTCGAGAGTGGGGACATCCCCACAGGCCATCTAGTGGGTGAGTACGCATGTATGGAATGCAAACTCGGGGCAAGGGTGGAATGCCACAGGTGCCATGGTAGTGGCACACAGGGATATGGGCAAAATGGACCTGAACATGACACAGCTCCACTATCTCCACACAGGTGACAGCGGGTACCCACTCCGTCCCTGGCTGCTCACACCGTACCGGTGCCCCATGACCCCATCACAGCAACGCTATAATGAGGCACATGCTTCCACACGCAACATCATAGAGCGGGTGTTTGGGATGCTCAAGGCACGCTCGATGCCTAGACACCTCCGCGGTGCCTACAGTACAGCCCCAAAAGGCCTGTGGGATATTCCTAGCCTGTTGCATCCTGCACAACATGGCCAAAGACTATGGGACAGCCCTACAGGTTGAAGGGGGGACAGCGATGGGGACGCCAGTGGCGCCGATGTTGATGGTGATGAGCAGCCCCCAGGATGGCGGGACTCCCAACTGATCCGGCAGGTCCAGCTGCAACGGACACCATCACAGAGGAGCACTATGCAGAACACAGGTAAGTCAAGGGACATGTGCAACCAACACTGTCCATGCGCAAACCACAGGCACACAGGGTAACACAGCAGGGGTGCATGACAGCCAGGGAGTGGAAGGGTCCAGGCATGCAAACATACCATCAGGGAGGGGTGAACACTCATATGGACACACACCAGGCACAGAGCGTACATGGGCAGATGCACAGCACAGCAGAAACGACATTGCTAACACACAGAACCACCGACCACCCCACCACCTGTACTGTCCAAGTATGTGTGTCAGATGCTGGGCTCCCTTGCACCTTGGTGTACAGTACAATGCAGGCATCATCATGCACACGCACCTGTGGACAGCAGTTGGGAGAGGTGTGCAGGTGTCCGTGTCGGCGTGTTGAGCAGAGCACCCAGCAGTGCACTGCCCACCATGACACACATTCACACAGGGCAGCACCAGACAGGGCCCGCACTGGGAGACAGATCAGTCATGTAGCACTGTCCCATGGCCACACGCGAATGCGTGGGCAGCCCGCCATGACCCAACAGCCCTGGCAGGCTGAGCAGGGCCACATGGGTGGCACTGTTGGACCACCAGGGGTCCCACTGCGTGACAGCGACCTTGCCTGCACAGAGGTCTGCAGCATGCGAACAAACCTGCACCAGGGGTGCTCAGGATGGCCACAGCAGAACCAGCGTCGACAGGCCTGGTGTCATACGATGCCGGGAATGGGGAGTGGAGAGTGAACTGTGTGGGTGTGGTACAGGGCACCTGACTGTGTGCCCAATGCATCCACGACAGAGACCACTGCCTGGGTCAGCCTGTCCATGGCGGCGGTCACATCCGTCCCACATCTGAACCAGCTCTGCACGGTCCAGAGCACCTCCTGCGCTCCAGCACCACAGACAGTGCCTCCACGGACATTGCAACCCACCTCTGCTGCTGTACTGATTCCTGCAGCAGGCGGGTGTGCTCGCCCAATGGGTACTGTGCCCCAACGGCATCCTGTCCCCAGGGTGTGGAAGGTCCTGATGCACAACACCCCTTGAGGGTGGGCGCTGTTCGCCAGGACCAGGAATGGGTGGATCAAAGGGTGGCGGACATGTGCCACCGCTTGACACTGTACCCCCAGACCTGGTGGGTGACTGCTGCTGCTGCCCCTCCAACCGCTGTGCCCCAGGGTCCACTGTTCCACCGCTGTGGCCGCAACAGTGCCAGACACCTGCACAGCCACCGTGCGGCCCCACGGTGCTGACAGGCACAGCCTGGGACTGTGCCAACATGCTGGTACAAGTTGGAACCAGAAAGGCCCAGGGGCACGGCTGGGCCTGCTGTGTGTCCGCCGTCATGGGACACACACCTATCACTGCCCATTGCAGTCCTTGCATCATCAATGGTGCAGGTACTACACAGCCACAGTCACAGCGTGCTGGCATGCTTGCATGCCAGACTGCTGAGACACAGGCTGTGCACCCCACACCGAATCACCGACACCAGAGTTGGCGGCCAGCGTGCATGCTGCTGCAGTGCATGCTGGCTGCTGACATAGGTGGATGGACCCTCCTCCATGTCCAGCAGGTCATCATCACTGCCTGGACCCACCACCACCGTCTCCTGAAGATGAACAGGATCTGTAACAGAAAGAGAGTACATGTGAGTGCATGTGAAAACCTTCCCCCACCCCCCAACACCACCACCATGTCATACCGTGCAGTGATGGGCTTCCACCTGTCTGGAATCCACCTCCTGGTAAGCCCTCAATAGCACTCCGCTGCATTGATGCAGCCAGTGTCTCCTCAGCCGGGTCAGCTCCAACACGCTAGCGTCCCCGCCAGTGCTAGCACGTGCCGCCCTGAAGGCTGCCACCTTCTCCAACCACCTGCGGTCTGTCCCCATCTTCTTCTTGCATTCCTGCATGGAGGCTGGTGGCTTCCATGCAGGTTCACGGCCCGAGCCACCCCTCCCATGCAGCCGCCGAGGACTGAGGGTGCCCCTCCGTCCACTCAGTAGTGGCTCCTCCTCAGGTAGGCCTGGAAGATGGCCTCTGTCTCTGCTGGGGTAAAGTTGTGCCTCCTCCTCGCCCACCATCCTCACCCTCACCTTGTCTCTGCTCAGTCATGGCGATCTGTATGGGAAGTGGACACCTGTCACTGTGCAGTCTACAGCATTTCTCATGACCATTGTCCAGAACATCACACAGCATGCAACTCACCTCTCACCTGCAGTACCCGAATCTGGCCAGCAGCCCAGTGTCGCACATTTATAGCGCAATGCATGCAAATTAGGGTGGAGCAACTATAATGAGATGCAAATCGCGCCACTGTGCCTTTGAATGGCTGATCATATGATTTGCATGTGTCGGCTGAATATCTCAGCTTGTGCTGCATACGTGGTTGAGTCGACTGAGCCAATGGCACAGATCTGTGACTGTGTGGTACACTGCATTGCGCATGCCCAGATAGCTTACACAGGCATCTGCGGCGCTGCTGACATGCTGTGCGTGATCGGCAATTCAGGCCATGGCCACCATTGTGCCAGTGGCGCTACAGCACTGGGCACTATATGGCGCGTGGCACTACTGCACAATAGTCCACTGTGGCACTGGTACGCGGGTGGTCGATCGCACAGGATGCGTGTCGTCCGGATGGCGCTGTGCATGGCCTTGCGTCATTGCCCATGACCTGGTGTCTGACCTTGCCCCTGGTGCTGTTTGGCTGCCATGTGGAAAGCCTTTCATTGCGCTGTCTGGTGACAGCGCTTATGTGAAGTGATGGCACTGTTTGAACAGTGCGATTGGAACCTATGGTGGTCTATTCTGCAACATCTCCACATGGGGTTACGCACAGCCGGGCGCCATATTGCCTGCTGTAAAGTTGGTACCATGGCACACAGGAGGGCAGTGCAGTGAGCCCTGTAGAAGTGGCCAACTTGGTGGCCCTGGTGGAGCCACTATGGGGCACTGTATGGTGAGGTGACCCTCACCATTGCTAGGACCCAGGTCTGGCAGCAAGGGCCAGTGACCTGGTGGGGTCACTGGGTGGTGCCGGTCAGCTGAGCAGTGCCGCACGGTACAGTGACCTCCACAGGAGGGATCCTCATCTTCTGGAGCGGCTACGGTCACGTGCCAGGAGGGCGTGGTGCCTAGGCCAGGTGGGTGTACCATCTATGCACCTGTATTCTCTGTAGGGTGTGAGTGTGTTTTGGTGGCTGTGCATAGGTGATGGCTCTGCCATGGTTGGCTGTGTCAGTGTGTGCAGGTGTGAGATGCATGGGTCTGGCTGTGTGGCAGGCACTCTCACTGGGGCAGGGGCAGTCTGCTTTGAGTCACACTGATGTTTTCTCAACATATGTCTCCCACAGGCCGGGATGTGAGGATGCAGGCACGGGTGAGGGAGGGCGTGCCAGGGCCTGGTGCCGGTCGGTGGTGCTGTGGGTGTTCCGCCCAGCAGCAGCAGCAGCAGCGCAGACCCAGCTGCTTGAGGTGTGAGTATCATTACTTCATGGATGCTATTGCATGCTGGGGGCAAGACCACCAGCCATGCACACCACAACCATGCAGGAAAAGGGAGTTCATAATTCCACTATACAAGACACTAGTGAGGCCCACCGGAGTACAGTGTACAGTTCTGGAGACCATACCTACGTAAGGACATAGACTGGGTAGAGAAGGTTCAGAGGAGGGCAACTATGATGGTGCATGGATTGCATCACAAGTCCTATGAAGACAGGTTGAATGAACTGAACATGTACTCCTGGAGAGAGAGGAGAGGGGATATGATAGAGACATACAAGTATCTTACAGGGAGGAACAGGGTGCAGGAAAACACTATTTTAAGCGAAAAGATGTTCCAGGACTAGAGGCATGGGATGAAGTTGGAGGGAGGACGATTCAGAGGAAACATGAGAAAGAATTTCTTCACAGAACGGGTGGTGGACAAGTGGAACACCCTGCCAGAGGAAGTGGTGGGGCTGAAACAATCACGGATTTAAGAATGTATGGGATAGACATAAAGGAATTCTGGAGGTCAGGGTAAGGTGCAACAGACTTCTAGGAAACAAACTGAACTTACAAGCTCAAATGGGCAGACTGGGTGGGCCATAGGCCCTTATCTGCCGACACTGTCTGTATCTATGTATGTAGGCACGACACAGGTGACATGCATCACTTTCCAGTGTCACAGCACATCTGTGTGTCGTCACTGGTGGTCCATGCATGCACTGGGCACTAAGCTGTGTAACTGGCATCGCACCACGTTGTCACGTCACTTGACAGCCTTGTTTGTGCTGTGATGGACATGGGCAGTGTGTGTGTGCAGTGGTGCACATAGCTGGTGCCGCCTGTTTGTGATAGCCATGTGCATGTTCACTGTGGGTGGGTGCATGCCATCATAGATCGGGACATTGGGCTATATAGCTTGCAGGTTGGGTGGTGTTCAGGGTTGTGGTCAGTCACAGCCATTGACTGTGTTCCCATTTTCCTAGGCCTCACTGTCCTCAGGAGGATACAGCGGGAGATACGTGCGCTGACACAAGTGTCCCTAGACAACCAGGCCATCCTCAGTGACATCCATAGACATGGCCTGCGGAGGAGGCATCACCAGGAACAGCGGCACCGGGCGGAGGAGGACCAGCCTGCTGGGCCTAGCCACGATACCCTTCCACTTCACCCATCCTACCACCCTGCCTTCCCTCTCCAAGTTGTTCATCCCTACCCTTGCTCACCCCTACCTTGTACCTGCCCCCTCCTTGTAAATAGTTATGGTTGATTGTTTTGTGCTTTACATTTTGATAATACATTTATATTTTGATATGAATACTGTGTTGGTCTCTGATTTGCGCTGGCTATGGTTGCTCAGTTGCAGTGGTGTACATGCCATCTGGGGTGGTGTGTGTGTGTGTGTGTGTGTGTGTGTGTGTGTGCGTGCGTGTGTGTGTATGGGGAGGTATCTCCAGCATGGCAGTGACTTTCTGTTGGTCTTGCCGTCTGCTGCCACCCTGCTGGGTGCACAGGGTGTCTGGCTTGTCTTCTCTGCTGCCAGGGTTGATGTGTGCCGGGGGATGCATGGTTTCCTGAAGCGCCAGTCACTGCACATGGGTGGTGTCTTGGGGTCACGGTGCAGGGTGTGCTGTGCGTGCAGGGGGGCTGATGTGCACTGTGGTTGTCAACCCCTGTATGTGGCACTCTCAGCCTGCCAGTGGTTGTGCTGGGGCGTCATGGCTCTGCTGTGCTTGTTGGCTTGTCCCCATGGGCCAGTAGATCATCCGTCCCACCCCAGTGATGCTGTGCTTGAGGTGTGCAGGTGTCTTGTTGGTTCTGCAGTGTGTTCCTGTGCCCATGTGTGGCATGGCTGGTGGGCCCCAGCCTGCCTCCTGGATGTGCAGTTCCATTGCTCGGGGGGCTCTGCTTGCGCTATGGCACCTCTGGACTGCTCAGCTGGGCTGCCCTGGATTAGCTATGGCGCAACCTTTCTGCTCAGCTTCTCCTTCCTGGTTGCGCTGTAGGCGCGGTATGTATGCGATATTCAGGCGTTGACTGCTTGCATAATTTGTTCTGCTCCATGTTTGAATATCGCGCCTGTTGCGCGTATCGCGAATTGGTTTTGTGCTTGCTCCTGCTGTTGCGCAAATTTTGGGTGCAGTTTGAATATCTGGGCCTAAACCTATACCATCTGCTGAGTCCTGTCCAAATGACCAGTAGGAAGGCCCCAGCACCATTCATGCTGAAAAAGCCTACTTTGATCCAGAGAATACATCCAAGTTTCTTGCAATAGGCAAATCTGTAAAACTAAGGAATGAATATACTCAAACACTATCCTCCTTCTTTTATAATTCAAAGGCTATGAACATTCATAGATCCCAGGGTAACAGCCATTCAACAAGAAAAGGAAAAAAAGAAGAAGAACACATCAGCCATCCTTTTTCCTCTTTTCTTCTTTACCTTTGTATCCTTCTGAAACTCTCAAGGGAGAAGCGGGCTATCCTGCAGTGGTTGGGAATCAAACCCTGACTATCAATTCTAAATCACCCCAAGAGGAAGCTAGCATGAAAAGGATTGTTCGATTCCACTTCTACCAGGCAAGGCCCTAAAATAGTTTTAGTATTCCTAGAGGATGACGTGTGCGGAACCAACACCAAAGGGCAGCGGAACCACCTTTTCCCCGTCTCTTTCTGTAACACAATAACTCCCGGATTCTCCGCTGAGGTAACCACGGCTGCTCCTTGGCCACCACATTTTGACCCTTTTCCTGACACTAACAGCATTTTGATCAACCTGGGACCCTGTCCCATCCCCACCAGTGGAATGACCTTATCCTGTGCTTCCTGAATCAATAATTCAGGACAACCAAGTGATGTTTTATTTCTTGCAGCCCACTCACACTCAGTGAAAACATGCCCATCCCTTCACATAAGTCACACTTCATTGAATTCTCACACTGGAAACCCCATGTTCAATCTCTCACAATTTTCACAGCGGGGTTTGTCGCAAAGAACTTGACAAATGGAGTACGAGCACCACACCTGTAACAAGCTCTGGGCTGTCCTGCATAGAAGCACACCCCTATCACATCCCAAAAGAAGCGAGTTAGGGATGTGTTCAATTCCTTGTCCGTTTGCGAAGTTTCACTTTGAATTTCCATCCCCAGTCCAAAACTGCTCAAGTCAAGAATGGCCTCTGGGCAACTTAAGACTTCACATTTCTGACCCAACCAATAGGAAATATCATCCACATGCACCCTCATTCCTAAACATAATGGTGACAAACTTAAGTAACAGTTTGTCAGGAATCACAAAAAGGGTGTCCACAGGGGTGAGAACTTCACCTGGCCATATCTCTCCCAAAACAGGTCTAATGACTGGGCAGATCTAAAACTAATGTCAAAATTATCCTCACCAGATATGTTTATGAGCACAAACACTTCCCTAGGTGAAAATGCAGGAGTCTTTTAATGAACATTCCCCACATATACCCGATCTGGCCTAATCTCCAAATCACCCTTATACCTAATCCGACTGCATTCCTCTGGGGCTGCCTCCTGCTCGGACCTAGAGAATAACTCAGACATTAAAGGTTTTTAACAGGTAATACCTGTTCTAAATCTGACCCTTGGTGTAAATCAGTCACTAATGGTGTAGAGCTAACATTAGGCAAAACTAACTCCTTTGGAACAGGCTGTACCCCATCACCCCCTCCCCATGTGCAGGAACCACAGGTAAAGTACATTAGGTTTCCAAACAGGTGTAGTTTGAGAAAAATTCAGTGTAGGATCCCAGTCAGGTGTTGGGTGCCAAGACCCTTGTTCAACGTCCAACCTGCCCTCCTGTAATGCCCGTTCAGGGACCAAACATCCACCTGTGGGGCCTGTACCACAGACCCCTGTCCCGGTGAAAGTACATCTTTAGATTTTACCTTCTGTTTGCAACTGATCCATCTCAGGTCCTCGAGCCTCAATCGAACTTCCAGATTCCATTTGGCAAATAATACCGTCATTCTTTTACCTTTCCCATCCTCACCAACTCTGTCCGAGCCAGACTCAAGGCGTTTGTTGAAAAAAATTCAAACCCCATCTTGCTGGAAAGGATCCTTCTGATAAGCACGGGATCGATGACCCTGCACATCAAAATCTCCCTTGAAACACTGAACCAGCCATCTTCATACTCGCCACTGTAGACTCCTGCAGCACATCCGGTCACTGACTGTTACCATAGCAACTGCTGAAATGCTCTCAGGCAGTGCAGAGACATTTAAATTCTCCTCACCAGTTCAAAACCCTTTTTCCAGCTCACCATGACCCAAAGCCTTGGTCTCCACTATACTGTCTAATGCACCCTCGATTACATCGCTTACATGAATCACTCCTTTTGCTCCACCATATCCACGTCAGACTCTCAGTGTTTCTGCCACAAATCCACTTGGGTCCACTCATTCCTCCTGTTCCAACTCTGGAAGTCGCGGAATTAGTAGTCAGCTCAACTCGCAGCACACTGCGCCAGCTCCTGCATCATAACCTGTACTGGCGATACTCTTTCCATATCGCCAGACTCAACAGAAACTCCAGCTCCTGTAAAACTGATCCCAAAGTTCGAACTTCAGTGTCTCCAGTTGAACACACCGTGCCGACTGCACTGTCTCCATCCATCCATCCAAACAAACCTCTCTCAGAGGACTGCCACCAGCCACCTCCGTCGTGGCGGCCATCTGCTTCAAGCCCAGCCTCAACTGACTGGACTCGCTGTTTTGCCACTAGCCCCCTACCGCCAGGACTGCAGTAGGGAATTTCCCAGTGCAATGGCCAAATTTCCTCCATTCACTAAAAATATCACTAACAGCTTAATCTGGTTCAAGGTCAGTTGGCATTCATCTGTATCCACTCCCGGGTGCGTGCCTGAAAATAAGAAGGATTTGTCTAGTGCATGTACCCAGTCAACAAAACTAAATAAATAAATAAATAGTGGGTTGTCCACCGTACCTCCCTCACCACCTCCCATTTTCCAGTACTCGGTCCAGAACCTTGTAGGCCTTGTAAGCCCACTTATCAATTGTGTCAGAAGGCCATCCTGGAATGCATCAGGAGCACCTGCTCCCTGGTACTGCTAGTGGCCTGGGTGCACTCTCAACCCCTGGTAGGTTAAAATCCCCATTATCACCACTCCCCTTCTACACACCCTTCTTATCTGCTCTGCCAACTCCCATCCAGTTCCCGGATTAGGCTGGTGGTCTGTACACCTCTCCCATCCTCAGCTTTCTGCCACTGAAGTCCAGGAGCTGCACCCATAGTGCCTCTGTCTTCTTCTGTTCTCCCTCATCCCTTATGCATTTGATCCCTTCCCTCACATAGAGTGCACCCCTTCCAACCCCGTCCTTCCTTTATATCCTGTATCCTGGGATTGCCAGGCCCCAATCATGGTACTCTGGGCCCAAGTCTCTGTCACTGCAGCAGTGTCCACCTTCCCCTCTGAAAGGAGCACCTGAAGCTCTGCAGTTTTGTCCCCAGGCTTCTTGCATTGAGAGAGACCACCTTCCACCCATACCCCTCCTTCTCTTCACTCTTCTACTTGGCCTGTGTCCTGATAGTCCGCCCTTTCTCCTCCTTATTCTTACCGGCGGTGGTGCCTTCTGTATTACATTCAGACCACTCTGCACACCTCCCATTTTTTTTATTATTGTTATTTATTTAGTTTTGTTAACGGGTAAGTGCACTAGCCAAAATTGATTATTTTCAGGCATGACCCAGGAGAGTACAACAGAATAAATACAAATATTTAAACAATTCACAAGAGCAATTTACAACAATACAGTTGAGGATTACATGCAGTCAACAGATAATACCTAGAAATAAAATTACATATTACCTAAGATCTGTACATATCAACAGTAGTATAGGGTGAAAGAGCAAGAGATAGAAAGAATAGAAGAATAGAGTAGGTAAAGGAAAACTACATGAGGAGTAGAGAAAACAGATAAGGAATATGGGGGATAGACAGGGTTACAGGTAATCAAGAATGGCTAAAACAAGTGCAGATGTCAGTCAGAGATGAGTAGTGCTTCAGCTCCTTTTGAAACAGAGCTGAGACTTAGCCAGCTCAGGTCTGGGGAAGAGAGTTCCAGATTTCAGGGCAGAGGTTGAAGTTGCAAAGGCAATGGAACCTTTGGAGGTATGACATCTAGGTATGTGAAGTAAGGACTGATCAGTTGAGCGTAGACCATGGTGGGCATTTTGAGGAATGAGCAGTATAGCCAGAGAGTATGGTGTATTCTGCCAAAAACAGAGTCAACAAGTGTGTACAGAGCATATTTCCTATGAGCTGAGGGAGAGACATTTTCAGTCCTTGTAGAGCTGGCAGTGGTGCATAAGGCGAGGAGATAAGGAGGCATATCTACATATGTTGTTGTACATCACATCCATTTTATGGAGAGAAGATTTATGCACTGCAACAAAGGTGGGGGCACTGTAAGTAAAAGCAGGGGCAGGATACCACAGGCAATGGACAACTTAGCTGAAGGTGTCAGCGTATAGCTACTGTTATAGGCAACACCAGTTTTGAGTATACAGCTTTTCAGGCAGCTTGAATGTGTAGGTTAAAGTAAAGGGATTGGTTAAGAAGGCACCCCAAGTAGTTGAAGGACATAACACATTCAATTGGTGAGCCTTCTGAGACATCGATGTGCAGATCTGTAGAGCAAGCTTTATGTTTTTGATCGAGCCTAGCAGCATTGCCTTTGTCTTTTTATGTTCAATAACAGCTTGTGGTCAGATAACCAGTGTTTCACATTTCTAAGATTAGTAGACAAGGATGCATTGATGCAATCAACTTTCAAGGAGCTGGAGTAGAGGACCAGGTCATCCACATACAGAACTGATGAACACGATTTGAGAGCATCTGTAATATTATCTATGAAAAGGGAGAAAAGCATAGGACCCAGGATGGATCCTGGGGCACCCCAATATTGATGGTAGTGCTTCAGATAGGATGGAATTGTATTTAACAATTTGAGGCGTATTTACTCGATAACTTCTAAACCAATTGACAACAGGGAATGCGAAGCTAAATTTATTAAGTGTAGTTAGGAGCAGTGGGTGATCAGTGAGATCAAAAGCTTTTGTCAAGTCTATAAAGACAGCTCCAGTAAGTAGACCACCATCCATATTTGATAGGATATCAGTTGTGAGTTTCAGGAGGGCTGTCGATGTGCTGTGTCCCTTCCTGAAGCCATGCTGTATACCAGAGAGAAGGTTGTGTTTATTCAGATGAGCAAATGTCTGCAAGGCCACAGGTTTCTCTGATATTTTACTGAGAACTGATAGAATGGCAATTGGCCTATAATTGGTGATATCCTTTGGGTCACTCTTCTTGAAAACTGGAGTAATTCTAGCAATTTTCCATAAATCTGGAACCTTGCAGCTACAGAGACATTGTATAGATTTTGGCTAGTGGCAAGGCTATATGGGAGCAGCAAGCTGAAGAGTCTAGGTTCAAGAGAGTCAAAACCTGTGCTAGTGTTGTCTGAGATGGATTTTAGTAATAACAAGACAGCATGTTTAGTAATGGCCTTGAAACAAAAGGCAGGAGTTTGGACACATTCAGTACATCAGTGGCAGTGTTCAGATGTTCCGGAGAGGGGTCGAAGAGAAAGCATCAAATTGCTGGAAGGAAGAGGTGTATTGTGCTAAATCTGAAAACATGTGGTTAAAAGAGTTTGCTATTGTGTCATGATTATTACGATGAACTTCATTCAATATCATATCTCCTTGTACATCTGTTTTGCAGTGCCCAAGAAAGACTTTATATGTGTTCGAATCTTTGGAATCACCAACAGAGTTAATAAACAGATTTTTACAGTAGTTGCTCTTAGCAGACCTAATCATTTTCTACAGGAGTTCCTAAGAGCTCTGTAGGTATTAAAATCAGAGTGAAGCACTTGCAGCAGTTCCAGCTTTTATCCCTGAGATGCAGGTTAGAAGCAGGTCTTTGTGAAGCCACCTGGTTGGTTTGCCTCTGACACGTCTAGTGACCTGTGGGGCATGCTTCTGCTGAACAGCAAAAATTCTTTTAGGAAGATTTGAGGGCTTCGTCAACATCCATAGAGGTATGGATAGCAGTCCAGTCGATTGTTAAAACATCAAGTAGAAATTTATCAACATCCAACTTGGCAAAGTCAGTAAAAGGTAAGCAAGCAGGCGGAGGTGACCAGCTGACCAAATACAGAAAGTAGGAGAGTGGACAGATGATGAATCAACTAATAAGCCAGATGCGTATACATGCTCCATGCGATTCACCAGAACCCAGTCAATGAGAGTTGAAGATTTCTGTGATTGGGCAGTACGGGTAGGTTCTGTTATCAGCTGGTGCAAGTTATAGCTAAGCATCATAGACTGTAGAGAGCTATGGGCTGAACCTAGCAAGTTCAGGTTTAGATCACCCAGGATTTCCACTTTATTATTGTTAACAATATGCGGGTGTGATTCAGAAAGCTGTGCAGACCATCCATGCCTTCCTGGGGGACTATAAACAGTTTGTTTGTTTCAAGTACAAGGATGACATGAGTGGATTCAGCGCAGATGAGAGATCACTGGTAGGAACAGTTACAACATTAAGGTGGCTTTTATAGAATAGTAGCAATGCCACCGTCCAGCTTTTGAGAGTCTGTCTTTGAAAACTTGGCATACCCATCGAGGGAGCATAGTGAGTCCGTTATTCTAGGCTTGAGCCAGGTTTCTGTGAGACATAGAATGTCAGGTTTGTAAACACGTATCCAGGCCTCCAGTTCACTCGCCTCCGCCTTTACCTATATCTGGAGGGTGAGCTCATCAGGCTCCCTGTCTGGACCTTTCTACCAACCCTCTTCTTTTGCCCAACCCCCACTAGTTTAAATCCACCTTAGTGTTTTAATCATATCACTATTTCTTCTCTAGCAGAGTGGGCTCTAGTGACCTCTGGCGCCAGCTCTGCACCCCTGGACCAGGTTGTCGTGAGAGAGAAACCTCGCCTTTCACCCATGGTTGGCGTGCCCCTGAGGTGCACCCCTCTCATGTCCGGAGGTGCAGGCACGGCCATCAGCCAGCGAGATGACCAGCTATTCACGGCCATCAGCCAGCAAGATGACCCAGCTATTCACGGCCATCAGCCAGCGAGATGACCAGCTATTCACGGCCATCAGCCAGCGAGATGACCCAGCTATTCATGGCCATCAGCCAGCGAGATGACCCAGCTATTCACGGCCATCAGCCAGTGAGATGACCCAGCTATTTTCCACCTCCACTTTCTCTCCAGGAGCCAGATGTGCAATGTCGTCAAATGCATGTAGTGCGGCGCCTGCTGCACTCCCCTCTCGAGCATGCAACTGCAGTGCAGCGGCCTCCACCGGCTGCCATTGCAGCGATGCCATACACCCACCCTCCCCAGAGGAAGGAGAGCAGTCATGGGACACTTAATCTTTCCTCTCCCCAGCAGCCTGAGTCCATTCCCAGACCTGGGTCGACGGCATTGCACAAGGTGCAGCATCCAGTGCCTCAACCCTCAGCGCCACCTAAATCCACCTTTGTAGAGCTATACCCTCTAATCCTGCCTTTACTTCTCCCTCCTACTCAAGTGTAGCCTGTCCCTAAGTACAAGTCACTATTCCCCCAGACCCCACCCCAATTAGTCACTAACCCATAATTTTTGGTGTGGCACCAATCCCTCTGACACTCATTGAACTCCTCGATCCTAACCTTTCCTCCCGTGCTTGCACATGGTACCAGGAGTACCTCTGAGAATGCCACCAACTCCCCACCCCTCACACTGCCTGACCAGCTCCTCAAACCTCCCCTCACCACTTCCACAGTCTGCCCTGCCAAGTCATTTGTACCCAGATGCAACACTAAATTAAGTTTCTTCCTCCCCTCGATGGACACTTGAGCAGTGCCTGCCCTGCCCTGCCCTCCTGCAGTCAACCTGGGGATAACTTTAACCCAAATACATCTGTGCCTTCCCCCCTTCCACCCTATTGCATCCCTTTCAGTATAGAATCCCCAGGATGAGTACCCCGACCTTACCCCTTTCCCTTCTAATGCCCTTCCACCACCCCAGTATTCATTCTTCCTGCCCCTTACCCCGCCAGCTGCACCTCCTGTGACTTCTGTATCTGCATGCCCTACTTCCACCTCACCCCTTTTCTGCCTTATTCCTCCCAACCCCTTGAACCCCTTCCCAGCCTGACTACTTCCTACTGGCCTTCCCATGTCGACTTCCTTCCAACCCTGCTGATTTCCAACCCCTCCTCTATCCCCATTGTTGCCGATTTAAGCCCCATTCCCTTCAACCCCGATAGTGATGCCCTCCCATGCTTCCCCTTCCCATAGCCTTCTCTCTCCAGTCACCCCTCCTTTCTTACTAGCCCCTCTTCTACCCTTTCGTCCCTCGCTATCTTTTCCCCTATCTGTTGCCATCCCTGTCATGCCCACTTGTCCTCCCCCTTCAGTATGTTCCTGCTCCCTCCCTCTCTCCCATAGCAGAGGCTCCAATCTATTCCTAGTCAATACCCTCCTACATCTCTTTCTCCTACGGTTCTCCCTCCTACTTGTTTCCCTCCGTGACCCCTGGTCCCACCCTACCCACAGCCATCTGCTCTCTCCTGGTACTCCTTGTGGTCTCTTCCTCCCCATCAGAGGCCCCCTCACCTTAGGCACCCTTGCCTTCTCCTCTCTCTTTTCTGCTAGTGCCTCTGATACTGGGGTCAGTTTCAATCCATAGTTTTATTCCTCTGTCTCCCCTTGCCATCCACGATTCCCCCCAGCCAGGATGCCTATCATACCCATCTGCCCTGCCATTAGACTCCTCCCTAACCTCCACAGTTCCTCCCTCAAACTAGCCAGTTGTCTACAGACCTACACCTCCCCCATTACTCCAAGCCCAGTCCAAGATCATGGCGGACCCACACCTGTACCTCCACCACTGTTCCAAGATGCCTGCCCTATTGACATGTGGCACCTGCCCCATTTGGCCCCCATCTTATATTACGGCTCTTACTTCCGGCTTCTGCACCCTACTACAACTGTTAGGCTCCCAGTTACTCAAACTCATGTTCCCACACTAGTCCCCCTACTGCCCCCTTGCCGAGCAGTTAATTCAGTCTCAAATCTCATCCATTAGAGACTGTGTTACTGTGGCAATCCTAAAGCCTCCTTGTCTGTTTTCACCCTCAGCTACCACACTTTTTGCTCTCAGCCCTCATAATTTCACTTAGTCCAGTTAGAAATCCAATTGCACTCCAAGTATTACTCAACTCAGTTAGAGAAATAAACAGAACAACTAAATCTGTATTATTGCAGCAATCCTAAAAGTATCCAATCATTGCTTTGTCTCACCCCAGAGACCTGCTGTAATATAGGATCCCACAGGACCCTGGGCGGAGGTGGGGCAACTCTAAAGCCCGACAGAGCTCCGTTGAGCTTGCTCACTCCCACCTCTCACTCACTCATTCTGTTTTTCCTGGTGCTGCAGGCTGCCCTTTGTACTGGGCTTCTGCCTGTGTTGGCGCCTTTTTCTACCACCAAAAATCTGCAGCAGTCCAGACAGAGTTTCGTTGAGCTTGCTCACTCCCTCTCTCTCTCACTCGCTTGTTCTTAATCTGTCCCAAGCACTGATTTCCCACAGTGACCGTGCTATTCTGAGCTAGACGAGAAAACATTTCAGCCAGGATATATAAAATGGCAGCTATACTGTTCATGTGGAGGTGTGGAAAATGGCAATTTTGAAAATCTAGAGTGAAAATATTACAAATTCACAAAGTTACAGTGTGCATGTAAACTGCACAATGCACGCTTGTTAAACAGTATTTTTGATTTTTCACCAAATTTGCAACATAGGCTTTTGAGAGCCCACCTCATGAACAGTGGCACTGTCATTTTCGTTACTCGGTCCCGAAAGGTGATTCGCACAGTGACATAAAATCACCTTTGGGACAGAATAATGCCATGACAGTGATTGAATTCATGAGGATGGGTCCCAATAACTCCATGTTGAAAATTTGGTGCCACAATTCCCAAAATGCCCCAGATATGTACCAAAGTTGAAAAAACTTATTTTGCCATTATACAGCTTACCTTCATTTCTTCAGTTCACGGTTGGCTTTGAAGGATGCATATGTGTTCGGTCCACTGAAGATCATCGTGCTGGGCTCCAGAGGTAAGTATGGGGTGAGGGGTAGGGAGGCAGGGTGCACAGAGGGTGGCTCGGGGGTTGGGTGAGGGCACGAGACACCATGAGGGACTGTTTTCTTGGTTTCAGGAGAAAAAGATGTCGAGGAAGGTTTTTGTTTTCAGGTTTTTGCACACTGGGTGGGCTCCCAGTGTGCCACCCTGCGTTTTGGGAGGGGGGACTGAAGCCGACAGAGATTGGGCCTCCCGTCGGCAAAGAAAGACTGTTTGGGGGCATGATGCAGGGGGATTGGGCACCTACCTCGGCATACAACAAATAGGAGGGCATTATGCTGATGGGAGTGGCTCCCCTGTTGGCAAATGAACTGGGTGGGGCATGCTGACAGAGATTGGGCACCCATCAGCTTTCATGGGGCTCTGAGGTGGTATAACTGCTGCCTCATTGACGAAATGTTACACCAGGCAAGGTAGGAACCACCTTGCAATGATGGGTCACTCCCTCATTGCGGCCGGAATGGCTGATGTTGCAATGATGAGGTGGCCCTAATTGTAGCAGTGAAATCGTTACAAGTTGGTGGCACTCTGCTGAACCAGTGTCACCAGGACACTGCACCTGCATTGGCTGAGCACTGCCAAGCCCAACAATACATTATCAGCATTGGCCACCACAGTGCCGCACCTCCACAACCCGCTTCTCTCCTAAGCTGCCACAAAATGTTTCTTGCGCATCGCACAAGCAAACATAAAATACAAAATCCACAATATGATAAAGGAATAAAAAATGTATATCAATCATCCTATAAGAAAAATATGAATTGAAATAGGTAGTCAAATGATAAATAAAATGAGGAACTGTTCCAGGAGGTAGGTCATGTAAAAAGAAGAGCTAAGTTTATTTATTTATTTTTATTTTAAAGTTGGTGACCAGGAGAGGGACACTGAGCATGCTCGTTTCAGAGTGTGACCGGGGAAGGAAGGAAGGAAAAATATGTACAGATGCAAACTGACTTACAGAACCAGATTAAGCTGTTGGTGGCATTAATGAATTAGTGAATATCACTGACAAGAGGTTCATACAGACTGATAGCAATAGCAGATGTATGATTGGCACTGTAGTCTTGAAAATGTAAACAACATTTCTGGTGGGTCAAGATACAATGAATGTCTGGAGGAATAGATTTCAAAACTGCAGACCAAAGCTAGCGAACACAAGGTCAGCTAAGGTGGTACAAGTAAAGCTTGTCCTTGGGATCTTAAAGAATAACTCAGAGGAGGAGTTAGCAAGAAGCCAGATACAAGAAGAGAACCTGGGAATAATTGCACCACACACTGTCAATTAAATAAGCCAAGGTATAGTCATGGAAGGATGAAGGGGACAGCCAAACAAGAGCGCAATGATGAATTTGATGGTTGAGGCCAGGGTAGAATGATAAATATTGTCGTAGACAACTTCTTGCCTTCAAAGGTTAAAATTGAATGAGGTACTGAGGACAGATGTACCATACATCAACTTAGGCTATAAAAGAACATGAGCAATGGCAAGGTCTGGTTCTGTCAGTAAGTGTGCTCCTCTAATTCTGTAAGAAAGACCAGATCTAGTATTAACTGAT
Source organism: Neoceratodus forsteri (assembly GCA_016271365.2). Lineage (NCBI taxonomy): Eukaryota > Metazoa > Chordata > Ceratodontiformes > Ceratodontidae > Neoceratodus > Neoceratodus forsteri. Next base: position 7,939,502 of record JADMNL010000043.1, on the reverse strand, counting down.
TTACAAATACCAGAGATGTGAAGGGAGAAGTTGAGGAAAAATTCCAAGGTGGTGCCTAAATGTTAAAAGGAAGAAAAACTAGCCTGTGAGAAACCCTCTAGACAAGAAATAGACAAATGGGAGAAACAGTTGTGAAGTCTAGGATGGGAATTAAAGACCACTGCCTAAGTTTTTGAAGTGTTTAGGATGTTTATTTTGGTGCAGCCAAAGGGTTAATCTGAAGGTTTCTTCTGTACACATTGTCCTGTAACCTGGGAATGGGACCAGGGGTGGAGCTAAACTGACTGTCTTTGTGAGATAGTGGGTTTTGGAGGCAGTTGGGAGGACTCTAGTAGTGTAAAGGAGTCTCTAGGGTCTTTACATGTAGCTTCCCAGTAATGCTCCTTCCGTGACAGGCTTTGTTCTGCATGGTTTCTTATGGAATGGATCGCCTTTACACACTGGGATCTGTACTGGAGCGTGTGGTACAGATCAGCCGTAATGTCACCCTATCATACTGTCTAGAGGTGATCTGCTCCGCAACACCCTGGAGAGCATGGGATTCCCCTTTTCAGGGGTCAGCAGTGAGCAGAAGGGTGCTTCTACACCACCGGAAGAATGGAACAAAACCCTGCAAACCCAGGAAAGCAGAGATCGCAGAATCAGCAACCATTCATTTTCCTTGTGGAGCGGATCGCCTGTAGACAGCAGTGGGGTAACATTGCAGTTGATTTGTATTACTCGTTGTGCTACAGATCACTGCATTTAAAAGACCCTTTTTCTTCATTAAGAGCTGCCCGATTCTTCCTGACTGATGTGATTGTGGCAGACTAGGAGTTCCTTCAATATTTCCCCACCGGGAGTTCAGGTGACAAAATGGTCCCTGAGGTTCTGGAATGAAGGAATTTATTTATTTATTTCAGAAAAGTTTCACCAGGAAAACACACTGAGCTGAATAACAACTTGTTTCAGATGTATCCTGAGGGAAGGGAAGAGGAGTGCAAGAACAAAATATTTAGAATAATGGATAAGGAAGTGTGTGTTATGGTTTTTTTCACACCGAGGTGTGTGAAGACTCATAAACCTCGAGAGCAAAGCTCAAGAGGTATATGAGTCATCACACACATCGAAGGTGTATAAAAATCCACAAACACACTTGCATATCGTTATTTTTATAATTACTGGTGCAGGGAGTTTTTCCTTAAACACTTGACAAAGTTAGTGAGCACTGCTGTCAGAGAAAAGAAAGACACACACATACACACACACACACATATACACACACTCTGCAGCCAACTCCATCTGTCAGTTTCTCTCTCCATTTCAGACATTGTTTTATTTTTTTCTTGTTATTTATTTATTTTTAAGTTGCACTGTGAAGCACCTGGGGACTGCAGTGAGTAGTCAGTCACCGTGGTCCATTCCCGATCAGAGGCGCTGTCTCCCAAAGCCACTACCGAAGTGTAATAACAGCAGGATCAACCAGATAGATTTTCGTTCGGCTTGCATGCATGCGCGAGAGCGTTTTGGGAAGATAACACACTTTAGGTGTGCCTCTCTATCAATGCACTGCTCCCTTGAGCAGGCGTGGTGATCCTGCACCAATGGGGTGCAGGGGCTCTGTGTGACAGCGGTGTTCCTCTGCTTCAAAGCTGACCACCGCTGCCATCCGGAACACCAGCGTCACGCCGTCCACAGCTCGCGTCATCGCTCCCTCTGCTCGGCGTCCGCGCGCCCCCAAAGCTTTGGTGCCACGCTGAGGAGCCACCCCAGCGTGGCAAATGTGTTGCCGTCGGGGTGCCCAATCCCCGTCAGCTCCACAACCCCCAAAGCCATCCTGCAGCCAGCAAGCGTTCCTTTAGTTTTGCCGACAGGTGCCGAACCCCGTCGGCTCTGGCGCCACCCCTCGTAGTTTGCCGAGGGGGTGCCCAGTCCCCCGTCGGCTCCTCGGCCCCCACCCACCCATCTTCTGCCATGCTGGGAGCCCACCCCAGAGTGGCAAACGTCCCACATCATTGTTTTTTTAAAACCTGTAAATTAAAAGCGGTCCCAGGCGCATCTCCCAGCCCCCACAACCTGCACCCACCACTGCGCGCGAGCCTCCCCACCCCTCACCCCATGCCTCCGGACTCCGGCGCGGCGATCTTCAGTGGACTGGGAACCGTCTGCACTCTTCAAAGGTGACCGAACTGAGGAAATGCTGGTAAGCTGTATAATGGGCTAGATAGTGGGGTTTCAACTTTATTGCATATCTCAGGCATTTTGGGAATTTTGCAACAAATTTTCAACATGGGGTTTTGGGACCGCTTCTCATGAATGATGTCACTGTCATGGCGTTATTCGGGCCCGAAGGGTGATTTCGCAGTCACTGTGCAAAATCACCCTTTGGGCCTGAATAGTGCCATGACAGTATATCATTCATGAGAGGGGTCCCAAACCCCATGTTGAAAATTTGGTGCAAAATTCCAAAAATGACTGTTTTATGAGCGTATGCTATGCAGTTCCTACGCAGGCTCATAAGTTCGCAAATTTTCAATATTTTCACTCCAGATTTTCAACATTGCCATTTTACCACACCTCCTTATGAGCAGTATAGCTGTCATTTTCACATCCTGCCTAAGCGTGTTTCTGCCCATGTAGCGCTACAATGGCACGGTCGATGTGCGAACTCAATGTTTGGGACATATTAAGAAAATCACAGTGACACTGTTCATGAGCAGAGGTCTTAAAATGGCTATGTTGAAAATTTGGTGAAAAATCTAAAAATGACTGTTTTTCTGACGTCGTTGCACAGTTCATACGCTTGTAAGTTCGCGATTTTCAATATTTTTCACTCCAGATTTTCAACATTGCCATTTTACCACACCTCCTCATGAGCAGTACAGCTGTCATTGTACATCCTGCCCAAAACATGTTTCCACCCATGCAGCGCACAATGGCGCAGTCGTTGTGCGAACTCAATGTATGGGACACATTAAGGAAATCACAGTGACACTGTTCATGAGCAGAGGTCTTAAAATGGCTATGTTGAAAATTTGGTGCAGGACCCAAATAATCAGTGTTACGGTGTGCTAGCAGTTCCCACGCGACGCCGTAAGTTTGGCGAATTTCAATATTTACCCAGATTTTCAACATTGCCATTTTAACACACCTCCTTATGAGCAGTACAGCTGTCATTTTTCATCCTGCCCAAAAGCGTGTTTCCGCCCATGTAGTGCACAATGGCGCCGGTCGGTGTGCAAAATCAATGTATGGGACACAGCAAGAAAATCACAGTGACAGTGTTCATTAGCAGAGGTTTTAAATGGCAATGTTGAAAATTGGTGAAAAAATTCCTAAAAATGACTGTTTTCACGAGTGTGCGTTGCACAGTGCCTATGCCTCGTAAGTTCTGCAATTTTCAATATTTCCACTCCAGATTTTCAACATTGCTATTTTACCACACCTCTTCATGAGCAGTACAGCTGTCATTTTCACATCCTGCCCAAAATGTGTTTCCGCCATGTAGCGCACAATGGCGCAGTCCATATCATGAACTCAATGTATGGGACACATTAAGAAAATCACAGTGACACTGTTCATGAGCAGAGGTCTTAAAATGGCTGTGTTGAAAATTTGGTGACAAAATTCTAGAAATGACTGTTTACTGAGTGTTCATTGCGCAGTTCCTATGCACGCTCATAAGTTTGCGAATTTTCAATATTTTCATGCCACATTTTCAACATTGCCATTTTACCACACACCTCCTTATGAGCACTGCAGCTGTCATTTTTCAATCTTGCCCAAAACGTGTTTCCACCTATGTAGCGCACAATGGCACAGTCGCTGTGTGAACTCAGTTTATGGGCCACATTAAGGAAATCACAGTGTCACTGTTCATGAGCAGAGATCTTAAAATGGCTATGTTGAAAATTTGGTGAACAAATTCCTAAAAATAACTTTTACAGTGTGTCGTTGTGCAGTTCCTCATGCGCTTGTAAGTTCTGGTAATTTCAATATTTTCACTCCAGTTTTTCAACATTGCCATTTTACCACACCTCTTATGAGCACTACAGCTGTCATTTTCGCATCCTGCCCAAAATGTGTTTCCGCCATGTAGTGCACAATGGCGCAGTTGGTGTGCAAAATCAATGTATGGCACACAGTAAGACAATCACAGTGACACTGTTCATTAGCAGAGGTTTTAAAATGCCAATGTTGACAATTTGGTGAAAAATTCCTAACAATGACTGTTTTCGGCGTGCATTGCACAGTTCCATACTGCCCTTCGTGGGTTTGCGAATTTTCAATATTTCCACTCCAGATTTTCAACATTGCCATTTTACCACACTTCCTTATGAGCAGTACAGCTGTCATTTTTCACATCCTGCCCAAAGCGTGTTACGCCTATGTAGCGCACAATGGGGGTAACAAAAGGTCATGCTGACAATTTATTGTGTAAATGCCAGCAATCGACAGGCCATTAGGGTACAGCATCATACATGCCAAACACCACTGCAAATACCTGCAAGCTGAAAGTGTTCGGGCATTGACAAATGCTTGTTTGTTGTAAAGGCAGTATTACCCAGATAAATAGTGAGAAGAAATTAATAACTTGCCTGTGAGGAGGGTGAAATACAAACTCGGTAAGTCCAGGTGATCTAAAGGAGTTCTGGAAATGGAGCCACCATGTTTTTTTAGGTGTTTGGCCTACACACAGACTAAGAGCCAATCACATGGGGTGGTGCAAATGAGTGACACTGCTAGTGAAAAAAGTTTTGAGAATGACATAATAACCGGTTTTCCATTTTTTCAGTGTTTGAAAGAAGCCTGTTAACTGTTTGATAAAGGGGTCACCAATAATTATAGAACAATAACTTATACAATAAAATCATCATACAGAGGTTTTATGTTATACAGTACAAAAAACAAGCTTCATCAGACAGGTAAAATTACTTAAGGACAGGGCGGGTGACCTGTCCTGAGGATCATGAAAAAATACATTTCAAGGAGAAGGCATGAGGGGTAGGGAACCGTAAGAAGGAGAAGGAAGCAAAGGAGAAGGAAAAACAAGCACAGATGGGGAGACAGGGAAAATGCAGAAAAGAATGGGGAGAGAAAGGTAGGAGGAGGGAAGGAAGATAGGGAGGAGAGTAAGTGAGGGAGGGCAGGAAATTACTCAGTATAAAGGGACGAGCGACAGATGTTGGCCTGTGCTCCTTGTAGAGTAGTGCCTGATATAGAGAATCAATGGGATTTCTGAGTGCCCTGTTAGTGATTATGCCCAGTGTAGCTATAGTGCTGAATTTGCCCTGTGATTGCCTAATAGGTGCCCAACATAGCTATAGTGCTGGCAAGTGCCCAGTGTTAGCTGTAGTGCCTTGAACAGCACAGCGATAGTGGTATTTAGTCTTGAACAGAGAGCTTTCCCTGCCTAAAAGAGGACCTGGATGGATGAAATGTGGATACAAATAAATTTTGATGCCCATGCAGTCTCCACTGGAGATATATGCTATAGGGTGGATGGAATTTGAAGATACAATTAATACCATGCTGCTTGACTCTACCCTGTGGATATTAACTGTATTGAGTCAGTAAGTTAATGGTGCCTATCAGACACCACACCTCTTTACTACCTTATTGGCCTCTGGCCGTCCCTCTCCCATGGGGCCCCATAGAACCGGACTGCCTGGGGTCGGTTACATTTATTTTTCAGTGTTTTCCTTCCTAGGACAGTACACCTTGTGGTAACAGCATTTCATGCACACTGATCCCATGGGGACCTCAGCAGCAAGGTGACAAAGGTGGGCAATAAGACAATTACACAATAAGGTCAAACAGATGTAACAGCAGCAGTGACACTCCTAGAAGGGTTACAGTGCATCAAATGGCATGTCTGTATTTGAATAAAAAGAGATATTCGAGGGGCCTAAGTTCAGTTCCCAGCTGGGTCACATTATTTCCTTCACTCTATAATCTGTGTTTTCAATGCCTAGCAGTGGCCTAGCACCCTAGCACAGTTCCTTTCCATCTTCGGTGTTCTATACTGCAAGATTTACAGTGTGGAGATGTTATGTCTGGGCAAAGGGGTAGCTTGTTCCACAGGTTTACCATTCTCTGGGTGAAAAAAATGTTTCTTCACATGACCTCCAAACTCTATCTCCCTTAAGCATGGGGTGTGCCTCTAGTTCAAGTTCCCTGAACAAACAATACATTTTCCCTGATTCCCTTATCCAGTTGTATTAGAAACAGAAACCCTGTATCTTCTTAGCCTTCTTTTCCAGAGAAAACATCCCTTTGTTTATCTTAGAACTCCTTATAGCTTTCTCTCTCCATTCACGTTATCGGGCAGTTTCTCTCTGCCCCTCCCCGATAGCTGCAATATCCTTTTGCGGGCAGTGCAGCAGGATTAGAAGTGGTGCCTGTGGAGATATAATGCTGAGTATCGTTAGCATACAAATGATGCCCAGGCTTGACAGATCAGCTAAGGTAGCCAAGAAGGAGGAGTTAAATGATAAAGAGGAGATGACCACAAGCAGGTCCTTTGGGTACACTTAGAAGAAGGGCATAGAGGCAGAGGAGGCTCAACCACCAGAGACAAAGAAGGAACAATTGCAGGGTAAGAGTGGAACCAGGACAGTAGAGTTCCATAGACCCCAGTGTTGGGTTCAAGAAGGTCAAGTAGAATGATAAGGTCAATGGTATCAAAGGCAGAACTGAAGTGACAAGGAGCAGGGAACCGTGGTCAGCATTGAGGAGAAGGTCGCTGATCACACAAAGAAGGGCAGTGTCAGTGCTCTGAAAAGAGCAGACTCAAACGAAAGAGAACAAGGAGGTTGTTGAAGAAGAGGTGAGTAGAAGACCACCTTTATAGAGAAAGGGAGACTGGAGGTGGGCAGTAGCAGGACAGAGTGGGGATCAAGGAAGAGTGTTTTTATGGGTGGAGTGACAGCAGACTTCTTGAGGACAAGGCAAGTATTCATGCATTTCATGTGACAGTTGAGCCCTGGAGGTATCGTTAGTGCCCTTCAATGACCTTGTGCAAGTGCAATAATCAGCGACTTACTGGATTTGGTTTGAGACGGATAGCGTTGTAATGGCCCTTGATCATTTGGGCTTGGGACATAGGGAAAAAGCAGCTAGATAGAAATGAACACAAAAATAACAGAAGACTGAGTGCCAGCTTCGGTACGCAGCATTGGATTTCCGCTTGCGACGCCAGTGACCGGGTTCGGGAACAAGCTTGGGTTGCTGGAAGACAGGCGGAGGAGGCAGCTTGAGCATCCCACGACTGCTCGCTGTCTCCAGGGAGGAAGGGATGCGACCCGGTGCTGAGGCGACCACTGGTGGAGGCTGGTGGTAGAGCAGCATGTCGGGGTCATTAGGGGTGAGTACGTGGCAGAAGTCAGCTCTCGCCTTGGACGTCCGGGCCCACGCACCTTAAGAAAGTCAGGAAAATTGCTCGCTGGCCTCTGGATGATGGCTCTCTATTCCTGAGGCCTCCATTGCCTTCCAGTGCATCCGTTCCCAGCAGCATCCCCAGGCCCTAGAAGTGTGTGCTGGGGCTATCCCCCGGTGCCTTCCCCTCGGGAGAAGGACCCGCCTGGTGAAGGATACATCAGGATATCCGGAGGTTGACTGCGATCTGGGATCAGAGGAGGACTGGGCAAGGACAGAAGAGGTCAGGGAACTTGGCAGAGCCTGAAGGAGTGGAGGACCAGCGAGCACAGGGCGTAAAATAGATCATACAAAAAACAGAAGACTGAGTGCTGATTTCCTGTGTTGCAGCTCCTAATTTTATGTAACCCCCTACAAATAGGGGTTCCCAAAAGTCTTCCTTGAGCTTGCCTAAATGCTCACTGCCAGGCTAGTGTCCTGCGTTTAGCAGTTTAAATGTGATTGCCAGAGAGTGCCTGTATAGCCTCTGTGTACTGTGTCTTTAAGAGCTGCCTGAATTGCAATCATAAGTAATCTGAGCGGGAGCTCTGTTGAAAGATGTAACTATTTGCTGAAAATCACTTAGAGTGATAATGATAATGTAGTTTCTCTAACCTGCCTTCTTTGCAGCAAGAACTGTTTTGTTTATCCCACCACTTTGGCCTGGGACTGCGAATTGGACCAATCAGTACTGGTGGGACCTAAATGGAGCGGACTACAGGAGCTGTCTGGAGTCAGAATCTGTAGGAATTGTAGTTTTGGGCTTTTGGCGCCTTTTGCCCTGTAGGGGGCTCCTGTTGTGACTGACAGATGAATCAGCTAACCAAACCTTTTTGGATCTTGGGGAAATTCCAAGGCTTGCTGGCAGTTGAGTCAGATCTAAGTTGGGAGGTTAAAAAACAACAGCTTGAGACAGTTTCTGTGAAAAGGCCTGAGTTTTGGCCTGCATGCCTGCCTGCTGCCCTGAGAGGAGAAGAGAATCAGTTCGGACTGAATCTGAGTTTGTGAGAATGAAGTAACTGCTGAGTTGTGATCAGGATCAACCTGAAGAAGACCGAAGATTTGCAGAATGCATCAGCCTGTCAGGGTTTCCAGCTACCTCTAAACTCCCGATGTGTGCAGAGACTTTACGATTGTGACTGGAGAGCAGTTTGCTTGGTATGGTAGACTCTCTTACATGTAAATGTACTGTGTGTTTATAGTGGGTCGTGATTTGGTTCAATTGTGTTCTGCTTGCTGGAAGCTGTATCCAGCTCGACCAAACTGTATCTCGTTCATCTCCATATGGCCTGGTCTTGCCACACTGGCCCTGCCAGACTACTCCACTGCACAGAGAAAGCCATTGACAAGAGACCTGCCTGGGGATCAACCCCGTTCCATGCTTGAACAGGAATGCACTTGACGAATCGTGTGGGCCCTGCTTCTCCTGGCACTCCAGATTAACCACCTGCTGACTCTATTTTTGTCAGCCTGTGTCCAGTCTTGGGTATCGTGAGTAATCATCAGGGTAGCTCCCTGCAACAGCCTAATCTAAAAGTGTGTCATCTGATTGTCTTGTTGTTTTCTTTTCACGAACTAGGCCCTCCAGCTCCGGATTACAAATAGTGTGTGCTGTTACTTGGTTACTCGGTTAATGGACCAAAGAAGGCCTAAGCCCATCGAGATTGTCCTCCACACCTTGTGGATCATTATACTCTGTCATATTATTTTAAAAGCCATTTGTCAAGTTTAGTTTTAAAGTTGTTTATATTATCACATTCTATAATGTCTTGTGGCAAGAATTCCAAATTCTTGGCGCTCTTACTATAAAAAGTTCTGTCTTTTATTTGTTTTGGGTCGATCAATTTCTATTTGCTTATTATGATTTCTTGCTACAGTTTTCCTTGCTGTAAATGATAATCCACATAATTCCATTAATGTTGTAGAATGCACAATCTTAAAACATTGAAGAAGATCACCTCTTGTTCTTCTAAGACTTAGTGAATACAATCCTGTTTTGAAGTCTAGTTTCATAATCTGACTGAGAAAGATGAAGTACAATTTTGTTGCCCTTCTCTGCACCTGTTCTATCTTAGCAATATCTGCAATCAAGTAAGGGTTCCAGAAGGGTGATCCATAATCTGTGTATGGTCTAATATGTGATTTATAAAGAGGCATAATTCTTTCCTCAGATTTAATAACAAGCGTGTTGTTTATTCTCTGAAGAAGCGATTAGCTTGGTTGGCCAAATTGTTACAATGATCAGTAGATGACAATTTGTTGTTTACTAGTATTCCCAGATCCTTTTCCATAGATGATTCTCTGATAATAATATTATTAAGAGAATATGATTGTTAGGGGTTCTTTTTACCCATATGCAAAACTGCACATTTTGAAACATTAAAAACATTTGATTGGTATTTGCCAAGCACTCAATACTAGCAAGATCACTTTTAAAATGTTTCTATTTCTGTCACTATCAACACAGCCTCCCAACTTAGTGTCATCTGCAAATTTTGAAATTATATTATTTGATGAACTAGTCAAATCACCAATAAAGATATTGAATAGTGTTGGTCCCAAAACAGAGCCCTGGGAACACCACCCGATACATTGCCTTTTTCAAAGTTCCCCATTCACCCTAACACTCTGTGTTCTATTACTCAACCAACTATGAACCCATGACACAATATCATATGAAAAACCCAATTGAATTAGTTTATTTAACAATATAGAATGTGATACCTTATCAAAAGCTTTGCTGTAGGCTAACAAGATAACATCAACTGGGATATTAAGATCCAGGTTTTACTAATCTTGTTGTAAAAGAATAACAAGTTGGTTGTGCATGAGTAACCTGATTTAAACCCATGCTACGTTTTATCACCGATGTTTAAAGACTGCATTTCTTCTTCAGTAAGGGATTTAATCTTTTTTCCAGTAATTTACAGGGTATAGAAGCGAGACTAATGGGCCTATAGTTTTCTGCTTTAGTTTGAAGTCCTTTTTAAAAATAGGGCAACAACGGCTGTTTTCAATCCAAGGAACCCTTGATTCCTTAAGAGACTTATTGAAAATAAGGGTAAGTGGTAAAACAATTGAGTCAGATGTTTCTATAAGAAATTTAGAGGTTATATTATCTGGACCAGGACTTGGTTTTTACCGTGTCTAAAAGTTTATATATCTCTTGAGGTGTAATGGTATAGTTAAGTTTGTTACATTTATGGGCAAAGTAGTACGTACTCTATACCTTGCTCAAAACCGAACAAAATACTTATTAAATTCCATAGCTGTCATCTTATCTGAAATTATTGTAGTATTATCTATAATAAGTGGGCCTACATGTTGTTTTCTTCTATCACAGGGCACCAACCAGCTGTAACGTTCCTGGCTAGCCACCATTCTCCATCTGGGTACCCAGAGTGTGTGACTATTTATGGACCCTGAAGTGCATGCATAATTGTTTGAATGATAAGAGTCTTTAAGCAAATTAACCTGATTACACCCTCCCTTGTTCAAGTCTCTTAAATAAATCAGATCTAACTCTTCTTTGTATTTACCCTGACTGTGGTTCCAGTTTGTGCAAGAGTACTGTACTGCTGTTATTTGCTGTGTATAACCTTGTTTTACAGGGGTCCCCAGGGCGAGCCAGAGGAAAGCATTGGTGGTAAGTGCAAACAGTGTGGGTACTTGTGAGGTGTATCAGGAGTATTGTGAAAGTGATTATTGAGTATTGTTCTGGCCACTAGTAAGGAAAGGGGATTACAGTGTCACAGAGGGCTGTGCCCAGGTTAGCTTGACCACTACCAACCCTGACCTCCGGGTGGAGGCACCCGTTTCAGAACTCAGGCCCTTAACCTGCTACTAGCCAAGCAGGCAGGGATAGTAGCCCTTGGGATAGTGCCACCTAGGGGTTACATTTATGTTTGCTTATGCGCATGCACAAGAAACGATATCTGCGGCAACTTAGGAGAGAAGTGGGTTGTGGCGGTGCAGCAGTGTGGTGGCCAATGCTGGCACTGCATCTGTGAGCTTGGCGGTGTGCACCCAATGCAGGCGCAGAAGTCCTGATGACACTGATTCTGCAGAAGTGCCACCAACTTGAAACAATTTGGCTGCTGCAATGAGGGCCGCCTCGTCATTGCAATGTCAACAAATCCACTGCAATGAGGGCGACCCATCATTGCAGAGGCGTACTTGTCTGGTGTATCATTTATGAACATGGTGGCGCCCGATGTTGGCATGCCAACACCCAGTTCATTGCTGATGGGAAGCCCACTGCCCGTCGGCATAATGTACCCCATTTGTTGTGTGCGAAGGGGTGCCCAATCTCCTCGGCATCATGCATCACTCTAACAGTCTTTCTTTGCCAAAGGGGATCAATCCCTGTCAGCTTCAGTCCTCCACTTCCCAGTTCAAATTGCCGATGGGAGGCCACTACCCATCAGCATAATGTCCCCACCCTCAATTTCTGTTGTGTGCCGGGTGCCCAATCCCCTCGGCATTATAACCCCCCACCTGTTTCTGTCGACGGGGGCCCAGTCTCTGCTCGGCTTTGGTCCTTCTCCCCACAAATGCAGGTGGCACACTGGAGCCCATCCCAGTGTACCAAACACACCTGTGAAAGAAGAAAGTGACCCGCATTGTCCTTTTTTTTTTACCTGTGAAACAAGAAAATGGTCCCTTGATGTGTCGGTGCCCTCCCCCAACCTCGCCCACCCTCTCGTCCCCCACCTCCTCACACACACCTTTACCCCACACTTACCTCTGAAGCCCAGCGCAATGATCTTCAGTGGATGGGGACCACGTCTGCACTCTTCAAACCGACCTGAACTGAGGAAATGCCGGTAAGCTGTATAATGGCATAAATAGGATTTTTCAACTTTGGTGCATATCTCGGGCATTTGGGGAATTGTGGCATCAAATTTTCAACATGAGGTTATTGGGACACCTCCTCATGAATTCAGTCACTGTCAGGGTGTTATTCAGTCCAGAAAAGGTGATTTCGTGATCACTGCATGGAATCACCTTTTGGGACCGATTCTGAAATGACAGTGCCATATTCTCATGAGGGAGGACTCAAAAAGCCTATGTTGCAAATTTAGTGAAAAAAATTCAAGAAATGACTGTTTCTAGAGTCGTTGTGTGAGTTTACACGCACCTTGTAGCTTCACAAATTTGCAATATTTTCATGCCAGATTTTCAACACTGGCATTTTCACACCTCCTTATTAACAGAACAGCTGTCGTTTTCACATCCTGGCCAAAATGTGTTTTGCACTTACATCTCTGAATAGCGTGGTTGCTGTGGAAATCAGTGTCTGGGACAGATTAAGAACAAGCAGTGAGAGTGGGGTAGTGAGCAAGCTCAACTGAGCTCTGTCAGGACTGCTAGGATTTCTTTATTGGCAGAAAATGGTGCCAACAGAGGCAGGAGCCCAGTACAAAATGGGAAGCCTGCAGCACCAGGAGAAACAGAATGAGCGAGGGGGTGAGCTGAGCTCAATGGAGCTCTGTCAGGACTGCTACAGATTTCTTTGTGGGCAGAAAAAGGTGACAATGCAGGCAGCAGCCCAGTACAAAGGGCAGCCTGCAGCACCGGGAGAAACAGAATGACCGAGTGAGGGGAGTGAGCGAGCTCAGCGGAGCTCTGTCGGGACTTTAGAGTTGTCCACCCTGCTGCTCAGGGTCCTTTGTGGTCCTATATTACAGTAGGGTCTCTTGGATGGACACAAAGCAATGATTGGATACTTTTAGGAATACTGTAATAATGCAGATTTAGTTGTTTTGTTTATTTCTCTAACTGAGCTGAGTAATACTTGGAGTGCAGTAGGATTTCTAACTGGGCTAAGTGAAACTATATGAGGGCTGAGAACAAAAAGTATTGTAGCTGAGGGTGAAAAATGGACAAGGAGGCTTTAGGATTGCTACAGCAATACAGTATCTAATGGATGAGATTTGAGACTGAATTAACCCGGTCGTCAAGGGGCAGTAGGCGGACTAGTGTAGGGAGAACAGGAATTTGAGTAACTAGGGGCCTGACAGTTGTAGTAAGTACAGAAACCAGGAGTAGAGCCCATAACATAAGATGGGGGACAAAATGGGTCAGGTGCCGCATGTCAATAGGACGGGTGGGATGTACAGTGTTTGGGTCTGCCATGATCCTGGACTGGGCTTGGAGGATGGGGTATATGGTCTGTAGACAACTGGCTAGTTTGAGGAGGCAATGTGGAGGTTATGGAGGAGTCTAAGAGGCAGGGCAGATGAGTATGCTAGGCATCCTGGCTGGGGAGACAACTAGGGACTGAACCGACCCCAGTATCAGAGACACTAGCAGAAAAGAGAGGAGAAGGAGGGGCTACCTGACACGAGGGGGCCTCCTGATGGGGGAGGAAGAGACCACAAGGAGTACCAGAGGGAAGAGAGGAGATGGCTGCAGGTGGGGAGGGACCAGGGGTGGGACTGGGGGGCATGGAGGGAACAAGAAGGGGGACTGATGGGGAAGAGATGTAGGAGGGTATCGACTAGGAATAGATTTGAGCCTCTGCTATGGGAGCAGAGAGGGTGAGCAGGAACATAGTGAAGGGGGAGGACAAGTGGAGCATGAGAAGGATGGCACGGAAGGGAAGAGGTTGCGAGGACGAAAGGGTAGAAGTGGGGCTAGTAAGGAAGGAGGGGTGACTGGAGGAGACAAGGCTACGGGAAGGGGAAGAATGGGAGGGCATCAGTATCAGGGTGAAGGGAATGGAGGCTCTAAATTGACAACAACGATGATAGAGAGAGGTTGGAACTCAGCAGGGGCAGAGGGGAGGTCAACATGGGAGGCCTGATAGCCCAGTAAGAAGCAAAAAAGCACAACTATGGGAGCACTCGAAATCTGCGGTGCTCACTCCAAGAAAAATCACAAAGACACAAAAGCACATGAGGGAGGAGCACAGATGTAAAATGCAAAATAGAGCCAGCACACATAAGTAAAGTGTATAAGCATGGATCACGTGGCTACAGGATCCCGGCGCCGGATCTACTCGTGACCCTTTCTGCATTTTACATCTGTGCTCCTTCATGTGGTTTTGTGTCCAGCAGGAAGTAGTCAGGCTGTGAAGGGGTTCAAGGGCGATGGGAGGAATAAGGCAGAGAATAGGGTGAGGCAGAAGTAGGGGTACAGATACAGAAGTGCATGAGGGTGCAGCTGGCGGGGGTGAGGGCAGGTAGAACAAATACTGGAGTGGCAGAAGGGTCATTAGAAGGGAAGGGGTAAGGGATGGGGTACTCATCCTGGGAGATTCTGTACTGAAAGGGTCAGATGGGGCAGAAGGGGGAAGCACAGCCGTGTTTGGGTTGAAGCTATCCCGGGTTGACTGCAGGAGGGGCAGGGGCAGGCACTGCTGAAGTGAGCAGCAAGGGTGAGGAAGAAACTGCATTTACTGTTGCACCTGGGTACAAATGACTTAGTGGGGCAGACTGTGGAAATAGTAAGGGAGTATGAGGGAGTTAGGCGGGAGCAGTGCAAGGGATGGGGAGTCGATGACATTCTCGGAGGTACTCCTGGTACCATGTGCAAGCACGGGAGGAATGGTAGGGTAGGATCGAGGAGTTCAACGAGTGGCTAAAGGATTGGTGCCACACAAAATTATGGGTTAGTGACTAACTGGGGTAGGGTCTGGGAAATAGTTACTTGTCGCGGGGACAGGCTACACTTGAGCAGGGAGAGGAGGGAGTATTAAAGGTGGGATTAGAGGTATATCTCTATTAAGGTGAGTTTAAAGTAGTGGGGGTGGCCAAAAGACTGATGTTGGTAGAAAGGTCTGGACAGGGGAGCCTAATGAGCTCACCCCCTAGATATAGGTAAAGGTGGAGGCTTAGTAACCCCAGGAGGGGTGGGCAGAGTGGTCTGAGTGTAATACAGAAGGCACCAACACCGGTAAGAATAAGGAGGAGAAAGGTGCAGACTACCAGGAGGAGGGATACAGGCCAAGGAGAAGAGTGAGGAGAAGGAGGAATACGGGTGAAGGTGGTCTCTCTCAACTCAAGAAGCCTGGGGAACAAAACTGCAGAGCTTCAGGCGTTCCTTTCAGAGGGAAGGTGGACTTTGCTGCAGTGACAGAGACTTGGGCCATAGAGTACCATGACTGAGACTTGTCAATCCCGGGATACAAGATATACATGAGGAACCGGGAGGGTTGGAAAGGGGGTTGTACTCTATGTGAGGAAGGGATCAAATGCATAAGGGGCAAGGGAGAAGAGAGGAGAGGAGAGATCAGAGGCACTTTGGGTGCAGCTCCTGGACTCAAGGGCAGAAAGCTGAGGCTAGGAGTGGCTAAGAGTGGTGTACAGACCACCAGCCCAATCTGGGGAACTGGATGGGGAGTTGACAGAGCAGATAGGAGGGTGTGTAGAAGGGGAGTGTGGTGGTGATGATGGGGATTTTAACCTACCAGGGGTTGACTGGAGCACCCGGCCACTAGTAGTACCAGGGAGCAGGTGCCCTTGATGCATTCAGGATGGCCTTCTGATACAATTGGTAAGTGGGTCTACAAGGCTTGGTAGCACTCTGGACCTAGTACTGACAAATGGGGAGGCAGTGGCGGCGGTAGGATGGAGGACCCACTAGCGGTGGCGACCACCAAACAGTGTGGCTCATTCTCGCACTGGCAGGAGACACGAGGCATGGGCACTAAGGTGGTGGATTTTAGTAGGGTGGACTTTGGGAGGATGGGAGCAGTGCTGTGAGGGAGACTCCAGGATATAAGGCTGGGGATGGATGCAGAGCAAAAGTGGTGAGTCATAAAGACTGGACTAACAGAGGCCACAGTAGCCTGCACCAGGGCCTAGAGTAAGAAGAGCAGAGCCAAGAAACCATGCTGGCTGAACAAGGAAGTACTGCAAAGGGTGAGGACAAAGAGCTACATACCAGAAGTACAGGAGAACAAGGAAGGGAGAGGATAAGGAGGGTTTGCAGGGAATTGGTCAAGTAAGGTGGCCAGGAGGGTGAAAAAGCTAAGGCCTCCAGGGTAAAAAGGTTAGCACAGGGTATAAAGGAAGGAGAAAAGGACTTTTAGGTATGGGCAGAAAAGAGGAAGTGCATGGAACATATTGTGAGTATAAAGGGGAGGGATTGGGTGGAAAAGGGGAGGAGCAAGAGGAAATTTTAAATGAGTACTTCTGTCTTTCACTAAGGAGAGGGATGGTCCACTACCAGCATGGGCTAGGGGATGGGGAAGGGGGAAGGAGGTGCGGACAAAGTAATCACATGGAGTAGGGTGGTAGAGGGCTGAGGCAGTAAGGTGGACAAGGCACCAGGTCCCGATGGCATCCATCCCAGTGTGCTGAGGAGATGGTGGAGCTGTTGGCTGAGCCACTGGCAGATCTGTTTAACACTTCCTGGAAATGGGTGTGTGCCCAGGACTGGAGGTGGCCCATGTGGTGCCTATACACAAGGTGAGCCTAGGGAGGGCCAGAAATTATCGGCCGGTCAGTCTCACATCCATAGTGGGTAAGCTTATGGGAGGCGATGCTGAAGGAAGGCTGGTGGCATTCCTAGAGAGTAATGGCCTCCAAGATGGCGGCAACATGGATTCATCTCAGGGAGGTCTTGTCAAAGAAGCCCAATAGACTATTATGGCTGGGTGACAAGGGAGTTGGACAGCTGCCATGCGCTACATGTCCTGTACTTGGACTTCAGTAAGGCCTTTGATACAGTGCCTCATGGGAGAATGGGGGAAGCTGATGGCTGTGGGGGTGGTAAAAGCTGACTAAATGAATAGAGAACTTGTTACGGGTAGTGCAGAGGGTGGTGGTGGTGGGGGCACTCGGCACCCAGAACAGTGATAAGCGGGGTGCTGCAGGGGGTCAGTGCTGGGCCCAGTGCTATTCAGGCTCTTTATCTCTGATATAGCACATGGAGTGGGGAACAGAATTAGTCTCTTCAGCAGATGATACCAAATTGGAGGCAGTGGTGGACAAAGAGGATGGATGGGAAAAACTGCAGGGGACCTAACCAGAATACCGACATGGTCAGTGGGTGGCAACTAGGATTCAATGCAAAGAAGGTAAGGTGATGCACTTCAGGGCTAAGAAACAGAAGAGGGACTATTGGTTGGGGGGTGAGGTTGGGAATCACAGAGGAGGAGAAGAACCTAGGTCTGTTGGTAACTGGGAGCATGAACAACTCAGTCCAGTGCCGGAGAGCAGCAGTGAAGGTAAACAGGATGCTGGGGTACATCACAAGGAGGTTCTCATCCAGACACAGGGATGTGATCCTACCTCTCTACAGATCATTGGTCAGACGGCACCTGGAGTACTATGTGCAATACTGGGGCCATACCTGAGGAGATATAAAGTTACTGGAAGGGAGTGCAAAGAGGCAACAAAAATGTTAAAGGGGATGGAAGGAAAGGAATATGAAGTTAGGCTGAAGGAGCTGAACATGTACACACTCGAAGAGAGGAGGGATGGGAGGATATGATTGAAGCATTTAAATACCTAAGGGAATACACCTAGTGCCAAGGGGTGTTTAAACTGGTGAGTGGAAGACAGACGAGGAGACATGGACTAAGGTTGGAAGTGGTCCGTTTCAAGAGGGAAATGAGGAGGCACTACTTCACTGAGAGGGTGGTGTCTAGTTGGAATGCGCTGCCACAGGAGGTGGTAACATGTAGGACAGTCAATAGCTTTAAGAAGGAGTGGGATTCCTCTCTGGAATATTGGGCCAAAGGTGCATAAGTTGGGCGCCTCCTGTCTCCCCTAAGACTTACCCACTATGGGGCAATAATGAGATTACCATCAATAAATAACCAATTGCATGGCCCTCATGGGAACGTGGTGGTGTCTCATTTCTTGAGATATGCTCATTCCTGATACAGATACTCTTAATTCCTTTGAGGGCCTGCGGACTCTTATGGGATCTCTCCAAAGACTTCTGGTGATTCCTTCAAATAAGAAGTGCCATCCTTATGTACAGTCATAAGTAGCACTAAGAGCAACAAATCTCCCAGGTAGAGTCATGGCTGGCCCTACAAAGAGGACAGTCAGCTGGGTATATTCGACCATTCAGAGCACCATCCATCCCAAGCAGAGGAATCCAAGCATAAATGGGAGAAAGCACTGCATGCCCCTATTATGAACCTGGAGTGGCAGTCTTGTCTAAAATTAGCTCACGGGCATATCCTGACACCGGTAGTCAATTAATACAGAACAAGATAATTCACTCCTGGTATAGGACTCCTGTAGTCTCGCCAAGGCAAAGCTGGCTCAGTCTGACCTGTGTTGGAGGTGTCAGGAACTCCCAGGTGACCTGCTCCATATACTTTGGTCCTGCAGGCTGATCCAGCCCCTATGGCAGGCTACCTGTGAGATGGGATCCAAAATACTTAGGAAGCTTGTGCCTCAGTCCCTGAGTTGCTGTTATTAGGACTCCGGACCACAGACCCTCACCTTCGTCTCTCGAGTTGAAACTGCTTCTGACACTCAGTATGCAGGTTAAAGACTCCTACTGTGTAAATGGCAGTCCCAGATAATCCCTCCCTGGGGAGGTACTTACCTTCATGGCTCAAGTTGCCAACAGGGCCAGAATATCACATACTGTGACCAATACCCTCTTTAAATGTACTGCCCTCTGGGCTCCCTTCCTTCTGTTTTTGAAACCTAGGGAGGAATCGGCTGAATAGGCACAACCATGCTACTATAATGGTCTCCTCTCATGGTGCATTTAGGGCAAGTGCTGGAGAGATTGTTACTGAATAATAGGGGACCCTGCTCTCCGGATGACATGGTATAATATCAGTAAAGGATAGTATCTTCTCTGACAGTGAAGACCTGTTTCCTTTGTGTGTGTGATCTCTTGTATTTTGTAGGCATAAAGTAGAGGACATGCGGCCTGGACCTCTCATAATTTCTGATGCTTTGTCAAATACTGCAGAAACTAGCAGGATGGGGCCAGGTAAGATATGTTTGTATGAGTTAGCCATGATGCAATGCACCAACTGCTAATACTTTCAAAGTTAATCTCCAGCTGGATAGGTGTTGTACATCCAGGCACAGAGTATTATCTTACTGCTTACCTGGCTGGTATATTCAGTTTGTTACTATATGGCCAGCATGTTCCGTTATCTACTTCTACAGACATACTGTATATAACAGTCTGTAAGATCTTTGCAATGTATCCGACTGTTTTAATGTTTGTATCATCTTAATAAGTCAAATCAATAAAACTTATTAACCACAAAAGAATGAGTGAGATAAAGCAAAACAAAAAGTCAGGGGGAGGGACTGGGACAAGTAGAGGGGGAGGAATTGAGGGGAGGCTAGCAGCTGCAATCTAGGCTGCTAGCTGCACACTCGGGCAGATTTATGTAGACTGTTTGGTCTGTTCTGCTGGCAGATATGTATGTTCAGATATGTGTTTGTATGTAAAATCACAGTGACTCTGTCCATGAGCAGTGGTCCTAAAATACCTATGTTGAAAATTTGGTGACAAGCGTCCATAAAATGACCATTTTACAAGCGTGCATTGTGCAGTTTCCATGCACCCTTGTAACATAAAATCTGTAGTATTTTCACTCCAGATTTTCAACACTGGCATTTTTTCAGACCTCCTTATGAACAGTACAGCTGTCATTTTCACATCCGTCCGAATAATGCGTTTACACATCTGCCACAGAATAGCGTTGCTGTGGGAAATCAATGTTTGGACAGATTAAGAAATCATACTGACAGTGTTCATGAGCAGAGGTCACAGCCTATGTTGAAAATTTGGTGAAATAATTCCACTAAATGACTGTGTTACATGCATGCGTTACGCAGTTTCCACGTACGCTCAAAAGTTCGAGCATTTTAATATTTTCTACAGATTTTCAACATTGGTATTTTCTACACCTCCTTATGAACAGTACAGCTGTCATTTTCACATCCTGGCTGAAATGTGTTTTCACACTTCTGGCACACAATAGCATGGTTGCTGTGGGAAGTCAGTGGTCAGGACAGATTAAGAAAATCACAGTAACACTGTTCATGAGCAGAGGTGCTAAAATGCCAGTGTTGAAAATTTAGTGACAAAAGTCCATGTAATGACTGTGTTATGAAAATACATTGTGCACTTTCCATGCACCCTCGTAATTGTGCTCATTTGTAATTTTTCACTCCAGATTTGCAGCATTGTCATTTTCCACCTCTTTATGAACAGTGCAGCTGTCAGTTTTCATATCCTGCCCAAAATATGCATTTACACATCTGGCACAGAATAGCGCAGTTGCTGTGGGAAGTTAATGTTCGGGACAGATTAAAAATCATAGTGACAGTGTTCATGAGCAAAGGTCACAAAATGCCTATATTGAACACTTGGTGAAATAATTTGATTAAATGACTGTATTACGCACAGGCGTTGCACAGTGTCTAGATAAGCGAAAGTTTGAACATTTTTAATATTTTCATTACAGATTTTCAACATAGCTATCTCTTCACACCTCGACATGAATAGTACAGCTGTCATTCTTCGCATCCTGCCCGATTTGTGTTTTCGTACATGAGCACAGAATGGCATGGTCACTTTGGGAACTCAAAGTTCAGGACACATTAACAAAATCACAGTGCCACTGTTCATGAGAAGAGGTTCAAATGCTTTCATGAGGTGTGGGTCACAAAAGGCCATGTTGAAAATGTGTAGTGCAAATACCAACAAACGCCGGGCGTTAGGTTTCTAACCATAGGGTCCCACCCTGTACAGACTGACAGGCATCGGGGTGTGCCTTTGGATTGCCGACTGTAATGCTCATGCCATTCCACTTCTACCCCCACCCTACAGCCAGTGACAGGCATTGAGGTGTGCCTTGGACTCTTTGGCCACAGAGTTCACCCCATTCTCCTATACTGCACCCATTTCAGCGTATGTCCTTCTGGAATGGGGTAACTGTAAAGCCAAACAGACCAAGGCACACCTTAACACTTGTCGGTGTCTGCAGGATAGGTGAGGTGAAATGGCATGAATGTTATGGGCGACGACCCAAACAGATACCCCAATGCCTGTCCCTCTCTGCAGGGTGGAGGTGGGTTGGCGTGAAGTTCAATACTTCACTGCCATTCCTACTCTGCATCTGTCTAACTCTTGTATTCCCAATGCTAATACCAGCAAACAAAAATTTGGCATTGACAAATGCTTGTTAGGTTGAATGACAGTGAGATTTTGGTGCAGTATTAGCCACTTTCGTAAGCAATTAAATCACAAATTGTAGTGAGTGAGAAAGACTGTGGCCTACTGGGAATTGATTCCAGGCCCCGAAATACCATCCCGGTGTTCTACCCGGCTGAGCTACAGGCTCACATGGTTGGACCTGTGGGTTCCTGAATGCTCTTCTTTCTCTAGTATTGCATTTCCTGCACCTAGGAACAATTGAGATGGCAGTTAGATGTTTTGTTGCAATACTAGTCACTGCTTGGAATAAAATCACAAACTGTAGAGAGAAAGAAGTAATGTGACCTACTACTGGGAATTGATCCCAGGCCCCGAAATACTGTTCCAGTGCTCTAACCACTGGGCTACAGGTTCACATGGCTGGATCTGGGGTTCCCAGACATGCTTCTGTTCTCTGTGCAAGTCATTCAAATAGGAACAATTGAGGTGACAATTAGATGTTTTTAGTGCAGTATGAGCCACTGCTTAGCAATAAAAACACCAACTGTAGTGAGAAACAAATATTGTGACCTTCTGGGAATTGAACCCAGGCCCCCATAATACCATTCTGGTGCTCTAACCACTGAGCTACAGGCTCCCCAGAGAGCCAAAAGTTCTGTAGTTGCAGAAAATGGCCTGCAGCACTGCAGAAAGTTTGTTGTGGCATATTCACAAAGAAAAGTTCCGCAGTTGCAGAAAATCGCAAAACAGGCGAGTTGCGAAATTCCATAAGTGCTGAAAATCTGCAACATTTTTCCGCAGCTGCGAAATCATTTAAAGGCCCAGCAGTCAGAACAACAGCAGGTGCTCCCTATTAAGCAGAGCAGGAGACTTTCACAGTCTTGCAAAGCGTTGCAGCAGAACCAACACTCCCAGCGAGGCAAGCAGCCCATCCCACAACTGGGACCATGGTAGCACCACCTGTACCAGCAGGGCCTTGCACCCAGTGGCAACATGTATCTGTTGGTTGTGTCTCTGTTTCTGAGATGTGTCTTCCTCCTGTGTCTTCAGCACAAACATTTGGCTGTTACCTCCTCTGCCTCTACTGCCTGTGGGCCTCCCTTTATGGCTGCACGGGTTCTATGGTTGTTGTTTGTTGCCTTTCAATGGAAATGTGAGTTATTTGTATTGTAACAAGTGACACTACTACACAGCCCACAGGTTTGCAGCTGCCGGTGCCTGAACCCCTACTATAATTGTATCCCAGTTGTTAGTACACTGCTTTTTGCTCAGGGTGAGTTGCACCTCACTCTCTGTAGAGCAGCATGTGCAACATTTTTCTGCAACTGTGGAAAAACAGTGGCTAAAAATAGCCTTTTAAGGCATATGCCGTATTTTCAATGTCTGCTTTCTTCTTCACTCAGGAACTTCCTCAATCGCACTTTTCCACAGTCTGCAGTGAATTTTCCCACAGCTATGGAAGTTTGTGTATACCACTTAGCACAATTACCCCTTTTTTCTGCATCTGCACAATTTTTGGGCACTTGCACATGTTTTGCACCTTTCAAGTGTTTTGAGAATTCAGCCCTTGATCTTTCAAAAGTTGTCAGTAACTAAATGCTAAGGAGTTATTCTTTGGCAGATGAATACATTCACAGTCTACAGTGCTATAGCCCAGCTGCTGAAAAACAGTGAATGTGGATGTCGTCCTCGTAGGCTAAGAGAGAACTTTTGAGGGAGGCAGCTTGGCCTAGTTGGTATTGCACACGGCAGTGAATTAGGTTAAATCCCACAACTGCCAGTTACTCACTATGCAAACCTAAGCAAGTCACATGAAGAGCCACCAACGCCATGGGACAAACTTTGAAAAACATGATATCTGAACACAAATCAGCTTATAATTCTAATTAACTCTGTATTTCTTACCACCATTATTATGTTGATTGCGCGCATGAGCAAGAAACATATTGCAGCAGCTTGCTGCAGAAGCAGGTTGTGGAGGTGCGGCATTGTTGTGGGCAATGCCCCACTGCCTTTGAGGCTTGGCCCGCTTTCCCAATGGGTGTCACGCTTGCTGCTGACACTAGTTCAGCCAGTGTGCCACAACCTTGAAATGTTTCAGGCGCTGCAATCAGGGGCTGCCTCGTCATTGCTAGCTGGCCAGCCATTCCGCTGCAATGAGGGATGCACCCGTCATTGCTGGGCGGAATATTGGTATTGTAATATTGTTTAGAACATGGTGGTGGCTTGCCACCATTTCTTTAAACAATATGACTGAGCCCCAGTGCCGAGGGGTGCCCAATCCCCTCAGCAGCATGTGCCCCCATAACAGTGTTTGTTTGCTGACGGGGCCCCAATCTCAGTCGGCTTCAGTCCCCATGTGAGTTCAGGTTGCCGATGGGGAACCCACTCCCCATCGGCATAATGGTTACCTGCCAAAGCGTTCGGTTTATGCCGAGGGTGCCCAATCCCTTGGCCTTTGTCCCCCCAACCTCCGTATGCGAAGGGTGCCCAACTCCGTCAACTACAGCCCCCAAAACCTTTAGGTGTCACGCTGGGAGCCCACCCCAGTGTACCCAATGCCCCTATAAAGAAAAAAGTCCATAATTTTTTTTTTTAAACCTGTTAAAAGAAACGGTCCCTCGCGGTCTCCTTGCCCTCCCACAACCCACTCCCACCCACTGCACACCCTGCCTCCCACATCCCCTCACCCCATGCACCTCCGAGTCTTGGCGGAATGATCTTGTGATTGGGAACACGTCTGCACTCTTCAAAGCCGCACCATGAACTGAAGAAATGCCGGTAACTGTATAATGGCATAAATAGGGCTTTTTCAACTTTTGCATATCTCAGGCATGTTTTTGAATTTTGGCTCCAAATTTTCAACATGGGGTTATTGGCCCCCTCCTCATGAATTCAGTCACTGTCATGACATTAATCGGTCCCCAAAGGTGATTTTGCGGTCACTGCGTGGAATCACCTTCGGTACTCAATTAACAAAATGACAGTGCCAGTGTTCATGGGGTGGGCTCCAAAAAGTCTATGTTAAAATTGGGTGGAAAAATCCAAAATGACTGTTTTACGTAGCATGTACGCTGGGCGCAGTTGCTACACCGCAGAATCTCCCAACTTGCAATATTTTCTACCAGATTTTCAACATTACCATTTTATGGATCTCCTTATGAATAGTACAACTGTCATTTTTCACAGTTCCGCGCAGAATAGTGCAGTTGCTGTGGGAAATCAGTGTTCAGGACACATTAAGGAAATCACAGTGACACTGTTCATGAGCAGGGGTTCTAAAATGCCTATGTTGAAAATTTTGTGATGAAAGTCCATAAAATGAGTGTGTTACGGGCATGCGTTGCGCGGGTTCCATACAGGCTCGAAACTTTGCAATATTTTCACTACAGATTTTCAACGTTACCATTTTTACACACCTCCTTATGAACAGTACTGCTAATATTTTCATGCCAGATTTTCAACACTGGCATTTTTCACACCTGCTTATGAACAATACAGCTGTCATTTTCACATCCTGGCCGAAGTGTGTTTTCTCGCCCATCGCAGAATAAGCGCAGCGCTTTTGGAAATCAGTGTTTGGGACAGATTAGTATCAAGAGAGTGAGAGAGGGTGACCAAGCTCAACTGAGCTCTGTCAGGACTGCTGCGGATTCTTTGTGGGCAGAAAAGGTGCCAGCGGGCAGGAGCCCAGTACAAAGGGCAGCCTGCAGCACCAGGAGAAACAGAGCAGACAGAGTGAGAGAGAGGGTGAGTGAGCTCCCGGAGCTCTGTTGGGACTACTCGGATTTCTTTGTGGGCGAAAAAGGCAGCAATGCAGGCAGGGGCCCGGTACAAAGGGCAGCCTGCAGCGGTGGGAGAAACAGAATCAGCGAGTGAGAGAGGGGTGGCGAGCTCCAGCGAACAGTATCATGACTGCTGCAGATTTCTTCATGGGCAGAAAAAGGTGACAATGCAGGCAGGAGCCCAGTACAAGGGCAGCCTGCAGTGCCAGGAGGAACCGGAACGGCGAGTGAGAGAGGGGAGTGAGCGACCTCAACGGAGCTCTGTCAGGACAGCTGCGGATTTCTTTGTGGGCGAAAAAGATGCCAATGCAGGCAGGAGCCCAGTACAAAAGGGCAGCCTGCAGCATCAGGAGAACTAGAATGAGCAAGTGAGAGAGGGAGTGAGCGAGCTCAATGGAGCTCTGCAGGGACTTTACAGTTGCCCACCCTCCCGCCCAAGGTCCTCTGTAGTCCAATATTACAGCAGGTTCTCTGGAGTGGAGACAAAGCAATGATTGGATACTTTAGGATTGCTGTAATAATACAGATTTAGTTGTTCTGTCTTTCTCTAACTGACCTAAGTACTGCGCTATACTGTTATGATTGCTGTAATAATATATATTAATTTGTTCAGTTTATTTGTCTAACTGAGCTGAATAATACTTGGAGTGCAATAGGATTTCTAACTGGGCTAAGTGAAACTATACGAGGCTGTGAACAAAAGTATGGTAGCTGAGGGGTGAAAAATCGACAAGGAGGCTTTAGGATTGCTACAGTAATATACTATCTAATGGATGAGATTTGAGACTGAATTACCCCAGTTGGCAGGGGTCAGTAGGGGGACTACTGTGTGTGGGGACAGGAATTTGAGTAAATAGTGGCCTAACAGTTGTGGTAGGGTACAGAACCTGGGAGTAAGAGCCTGTAACATAAGATGGGGCCAAAATGAGGCAGGTGCCACATGTCAATAGGGCGAGGCATCTTTGGAAGGTGGAGAGGTGTACAGGGTGTGGGTCTGCCATGATTCTGGACTGGGCTTGGAGGATGGGGGTGTATGGTCTGTAGATGACTGGCTAGTTTGAGGGAGGAACTGTGGAGGTTAGGAGGAGTCTAAGTGGCAGAGCAGATAAGTATGATAGGCATCCTGAGGTGGGAATAGGGGATGGCAAGGGAGATGGAGAAAGAATAGCTAGGGACTGAAATCAACCCCAGTATCAGAGGGACTAGCAGAAAAGAGAGGAGAAGGAAGGGGTGCCCAAAGCAGGGTGGGGCCTCCTGATGGAGGAGGAAGAGACCATGAGGAGTACCAGGAGAGAGCAGATGGCTGCGGGTAGGCAGGGACTCGGGGTGGACGGAGGAAGAACTAGAAAGGGAACTGATAGTGGGAAGAGATGTAGGACAGGTATCAACTAGGAATAGATTTGAAAGTCTGCTATCATACAGAGAGGAAGCAGGAACATACTGAAGGGGGAGGACAAGCGGGGCATGACAGGGATGGCAACAGGTAGGGAAGAGGTAGCAAGGGCAAAAGGGTAGAGGGGGCTAGTAAGGAAGGAAGGGGTAGTGACTGAAGGAGAGAGGCTATGGGAAGGGGAAGGATGGGAGGGGCATCACTATCGGGTAGAAGGGAATGGGAGCTCTAAATCGACATGGGAAGCCCAGTAGGAAGTAGTCAGGCTGGGAAGGGTTCAAGGGGATGGGAGGAATATGGCAGAGAAAGGGGTGAGGCGGGAGTAGGGGTACAGATACAGAAGTCACAGAGGGTGCAGTTGGTGGGGGTAAGGGACAGGGAAGAACGAATACTGGGGTGGTGGAAGGGGCATTAGAAGGAAAGGGGTAGGGGCAGGGGTACTCGTCCTGGGTGATTCTATACTGAAATGGGTGAGATGGGGCAGAAAGTGGGAAAGGCACAGCCATATTTGGGTTGAAGCTGTCCCAGGTTGTTTGCAGGAGGGTTGGAGCAGGCACTGCTCAAGTGTGTAGTAAGGGAGGAAGAAACCTCATTTACTGTTGCATGTGGGTGCAAATGACTTGGGGAGACACTGTGGAAGTAGTGAGGAGAAGTTTGAGTACTTGGGCAGGCAGTGTGATTGGATGGGAAGTCGGTGGCATTCTTGGAGGTACTGCGGTTCCATGTGCAAGCATGGGGAGGAAGGGTAGACTTGAGAAGTTCGGGTGGCTAAGGGACTGGTGCCACGAAACAATTATGGATTAGTGACTAACTGGGGTAAGGTATGGGGGAATAGTGACTTGTATGCTGGGGGACAGGATACACTGGAGAAGGAAGGGAGGGAGTATAAAGGCAGCATTGCTGCTGGGCCACTGGCACTGAGGGTTGAGGTGCTGGATGCCACCTCGCACCACGCTGGTGACCTGGGTTCAGGCGCAAGCCCGGCCACCTGGTATTGGCAAGGGAGGATAGGATTGAGCATCCGGAGGACTGCTGTCTATCCGGGTGAGATCAAGACCCACCGCTCTTTAAGCGGCCTCTGGTGATGACCCGCGGATGCTACTACAGTGGTGTAGTAAACTGTTGCGAGTGTGGCAAATATTGGCACACTGTGCCTAACTGTCATTGCACACCTGCACTCTGCAAAGGGAGAAAAGTGGAACATGGGCTAAAGTCAGGCAGCATGGCGTCTGACCCCCGCCCGCCCAGATGGCGCCTCCTCAACCGGATCCTGCCCGGTGGGTTGACCTGGGAAGCTCCTCACCACCCCAGCATGGGAGTAGTTCGTGGAGGTGAGCAGGTCGGCCTGATCGTGGGGGCAGGGCTGGGGGGTCAGTCAAGATGACCAAGCCGACCGTAGCCCTGTGAGAAAATACATAAAAAATGTTTAAAAAGTCAGGATTAGAGGGGTATATCTCTACTAAGGTGGATTTAAACAAATGGAGAGTGGTCAAAAGACTGAGTATGGTAGAAAGGTCCAGACAGGGAGCCTGATGAGCTCACCACCTAGATATAAGTAAAGGTGGAGGTGAAGTAACCCTGAAGCAGGGCTGGCAGAGTGGTCTGAGTGTAATAAGAGGCACCACCACCCGGTAAGAATAAGGAGGAGAAAGGGTGCGGACTACTGGGAGGAGGACACAGGCCAAGGAGAAGAAGAGTGAGGAGAAGGAGAGTGAGGTGGAAGGTGGTCTGACTAAATGGATAGAGAGCTGGTTACAGGGAGGTGCAGAAGGTGGTGGTGGTGGGGTAGCCTCGGCACCCAGAGCAGTGACAAGCGGGGCAGCAGGGCTCAATGCTTGGCCCAATGCTATTTGGGCTCTTTATCTCTGATATAGCACACAGAGTGTGGGAGCAGGTGTAACCCTAGATGGCGCTATCCCAGGGGCTACTACCCTGCCTGATTTGCCACTAACAGGTTGAGGGCCTGGATCCAATGGCAGGTGCCCCCACCCAGAGGTCAGGGTTTGCAATAGTTAAACTTACTTGGTCACAGCCCTCTGGGACACTGCAACCCCTTTCTTCCCACTAGTGGCCACACAATATATCAGAATTACCTTCACAGTATACACTACCCCCAGGACTAGTTCCGGCACTGGGACCTCCTGTGAAATAAGATACAGTGCAACAATCACAGTACAGTACTTTAACATGGACAAATACCTCAGGCAGTATAACTTTGCTGAAACAAGCAGCTCTGATTTATTTAGGGGATATAACAAGGACGAGGGGAAATCAGGTTAATTAGCTTATCACTTTACTATCTACCTATGGCTCTGTGCACAGGCCTATCCCTACCAGTTACTGTCCCTGGGTACCCAAGCAATAGTGGCTAGTCAAACCGTGGCAGCTGGTAGGGGCCCTTTCACACAGTGAAAGAAAAATTAGTTTAAACAGTCAGCAGTACAGTGATTCCATTTGGATTTAATGTGGCAATTCAACAGGAGCAACCCTGAATTAGTACTCACGACCTCCAAACAAGATAGGGTCCTTCAACATCAGCAGGGCTACTCTTGAGCTCCACGAGACTCTTCACACATTTATATGGTAAAAAGAAAGTACTATACCAGGCAGGCTGCTTCTCTATCCCGATCGCAATTACTGCACAATACCGGGAGAACACACAGCAGATTCAGTTCTGACAGACCAGTGCAATTCAACAATTTCTCCAGTCTTCTACAGGGTGAGCCTGGTTTCTACTCTTCAGAGATCCTTTGATTCTTTTCACAGAGGACGGATTCAGTCCTAACAAGCAGTTACACAAGCTGCAGACCGGAACTCTGGGCCTCAATTACATGCTTTTTTGACTGAAACTGTGCACTGAAGGAGCACAGGGTTTCTTTCCTTCACTGCCAGAGCTAAACTGAAACTCCAACAGACAAAACCGGCACTTCCTTTGAGTTCCTCCCAGTTCTTGACTGGATTGGCTGTCACTCACAATAGACTGCTGCTGTTGGCCCAAAAGGCGCTCAAGTCTAAACTACATCTCCCAGAGTCACTGCCCATACAATCCTCTGTGGCTGGCTCAGATTATGAGTCCAAGTTCTGATTCGCCCAAGGCACCATTTTAGAGCTAGCTTACCCCACACTGATTGGTCCAGTTCAGCAGTTCAAAACCAGAATGGGGAACTAGGCAGACACAGTTCTGACTGCAAAAGCAGGTTAGACAAACTGTAATTTCATTATTACTGTAAATGATTTTGGCAAACAGTTACATCTTTCAGATAGGTTCCTTTGACTCCTAGTGACTGCAAAATGGAGTGAATTGGCAGCAGCTCGAGTGGTACTCAAACAGAGAAGCACACAGTCCCCATACAAACTAATTATGTCTGCAAGCAGACAGCTCTTAAAGAGACAGTACCAGAGGCTCTAAAACACTCACTGATAAATGGCTTAAATGCCAAACACCATTCAGGCTTGGAGCATTCAAGCAAGCTCCTGAAGTCTTTTGGGAACCCCCATTTGCAGGGGTTACACAGAGTTAGTCTGTTCGCACATTATACCAAATCAAAAGCAAATTTATAGTAGCAGAGCCCCACACACACATTCGCACTCCCAAAGCTGCTTAAAAGCCTGCAGTTCATTCAAATCAATTCCATTTTCTTACATACTTGGGGTTTCAATGCCAACAAGTGTAAATCATAGGAACCCCGATGCTGGGTATAGGATGGGGAGGTACTGATACTCACTAGACATGAAAGGGTCCTTGAGGTTATTATATCAGAGGACCTCATGATGGCGAGTACAGTGTCACGAGGCTATGGGCATGGCAAATTGGATTCTGGGGTGCATAAGGAGTGGCATCTCTAGTAGGAGGAGGAGGGATGTTGTGCTGCCATTGTCTCACTCTGTGATATACCCCGAGATGCAGTACTGTGTCCAGTTTAGAGTCCACACTTCAGAAAGGACATAAGGTGGAGGTTTTCCAAGGAGGGCAACTAAAATGGTTCAGAATTTTCACAGGAATCCCTACAAGGAAGGGCTGAAGAATCTCAACATGTATGTCTTGGAAGAAAGGAGGGCAAGAGGTGACATGATGTAGACCAACAAAGTTCCTCACAGGGATAAAGAGCACAGTTGGGGAGTTTCCTTCAAATGAGGATGAGCACCCAAACCAAGAGACATACAATGAAGCTGAGGGGCATTCAGGATAGATGTGAAGAAATATTTATTTACTGAAAGGGTGGTAGGCGCCTTAAACAGACTGCCAGGAGAAGTGATGGAACCTAAAATGGTAGGGGGCATGAAGCATGCATGGATAAACATAGGGTATATTAGAAAAAGAGAAAGGAGGGGGTCGAGACGGAGATCAATAGGGCTATGGAAGTGGAGTAGGTTCAAGTTCATTGCAGGAAAAATCCATAAGCAAGCTCATTCACAAGGAGGTCCTGATGGACTTGAGCAGAATAAGAAATGCAGTAACATATACATGCAGGAGTTACAGGTGGGTAGAGAACACTTGGGCAGACTGGATGGGCTGAGTGGTCCTTTTCTGCTGACAAATTCTATGTTTCTGTGGCATCATGTGTTAATTCAGGTGCAGTGTTTATTTAAAGTTGGCCCTACCATACATCCAGATGTAAGGCACAGTAAATTACCAAATTAAATGTAGCCCACTTACAGTACAATAGACCTAACCCCAGTGCTGAGAAGCCTTTACTCTTCATAAGGCTGCTTAAAGAGCTGGGGTTCTATTCAGTGTCCACACCAGTATGCTGATCTTAAAATCAACGCCGCATCTGAATGAGTACTTCATTCTTGCTCACTCCATTTCTTCCGACTTTGAAACCTGCTTGTCCTGAGTTACTTTTCAGCTGGCAGTGCCTCGCCTGTGTTGTAAGATGACCAATAAGCGTCACTGAAAGGCGTCAGACTTCACAGACTCTGAAGGCAGCTGCTCATGGACAGACATAAGGCAGTTCTACTGGGGGTAGGAGGAAGTAAGCTGTTTAACTAGAATCTGCAGCTTATCCATCAGGTAGTTGAAATGGGCAGACTAGGTGGACCAAGCAGTCCTTATCTGCTGTCAAATTCTATGCTTCTATGTTTCTATGTTTCTCACCCACCATCTTGGCAGAAAAAGGCTGCAGCTGTGGCCACTGATGACTGTTGGGGTGTGGGGATGGGGGAACCAAAGGGACAGACATAAGGAGATACAATCATAATAAAAATTGTGAGACCTTCACCAGTTTCCAAAATGCTTACCAGTAAAAAACACTCTATGAAGTTGTTCAAATGCTAACACAGTCTGGTGAGCCCTCTGTCTGCCATCTGACACCAGGCGTCAACCAGCATAAAATTGCCTAAAGAAGGCAGTGTGGTCATGTGGTTACTGAAATACTGGAGATTACAGATTTATAAGAACAACAGAATATCACACAGAAGCTGGCACATGTGCCTACAACAGCTGTCTCCTGCTTTTCAGTAGTTATATCTATACCCTTGAGGTACTTGAATGTTTCTATCAGATTCCTCTTTCCTCCTCTCTTCCAGTGAGTACATATTGAAGTCCCTTTATTTCTCCTCATAAGTCTTGTGTTTGCAAGCTGTGTACCATCTCATTTGCCCTTCTCTGGACCATCTCCAGCCTGTTAATATCCTTACAAAGGTGCGACCTCCAGATCTGCACACAGTACTCCATGTGAAGCCTGACCATGGTTTTATATAGTGGCATCACTACCTCCCTCCTTATGCTAGTGATACCCCTGCCTAATCACCCCAGCATGTCACTGGCCTCCCAGCTGCCTTACCACTTTGACATTTTCAGGTCATCTGAAATAACAACCCCCAGGTCCCTTTCCTTCTTTGTGACTGTCAGCAACCCCCCATCCTGTACTTTTCCCAGGGTTTCTGTGTCCCAGGTGCATAATTTTGCACTTTTGAATCAAACTTCAGTTGCGGTCCTCAGACCATTTCTCAACCTTCCCAGGTCCTCCTCATTTTCTCCACCCCTCTGGGGTATCCACTGTCTTACAGATCTTGGTGTCATCTGCAAACAGGCAGACCTTTCCCTTCAACCCTTCTGCAATGTCACTAATGAAGACACTGAACAGGACTGCCTGGGACCAATCCTCTGACACCTCACTGGTCACCCCTCTCCCTAGACTGTGCCTAATTTACCACCACTTTCTGCCTCCTGTCTGTTACCCAGTTTCTAACCCAGTTTACCACCTTTCCCCATGCCCAGCCTACTCAGCTAGTTTATCACCCTTCTATGTCGGACGGTGTCAAACCATTGCTACTCAAGGTAAGCATTTTCCACTGCCCCACCCTGATTTACTTCCTTTGTCACCCAGTCAAAGAGATCAACCAGATTTGTCTGACATGACCTCCCACTGTGAATCCATGTTGCCTATGGTCCTGGGCTCCGATGGCTTCTACATGCCCCACTATCCTTTCTTTAACAATTCTCGATGATCTTCCCCACTACTGAAGTGAGGCTGACTGGCCTATAGGCTTTGTAACTGCAGCATTGCTGTGGCCCTTGCCCCTCCCTCTTCTGTGAATACTGAATAGAAAGACACAGTGGATGTCTTGGGGGGCACATGACAGTTAAGGCAGGGTACTTTCACTTCCAAATACCTAAACAGCACATATAAGCAATCAACATTTGGCATTGACAAATGCTTGTTTATACTGAGATCATGTGCATGAAAACAGGATAGCTATTCCTTGAGGGTTCATCAACTCCTGTTGCTTCTTCCCAACCTAGGGCCCAATATTCAAAACTTTGTCTGGTGGACAAACAGATTTCATATGCTTTTTGCATCACTTGCACACTTGCGCTATATTGAAAAGCTCGATTAGTGCGGGCAAAATTGAATAGCACATGTGCAAACAGATAATTTATGCTTTGGGCAGAGAAAGGGCGTGGACATAAGCACAGGTGTTATGCTTCATTTAGCATTAAGCGCTGCACAAATGAGTTTGTGTGAACTTAGGGTGATGCAAATACTGCCTATAAAAAGACTGACTTACTCTGGGCAGACCGTGAGGCAGGCAGTGACACTGCAACCACAGCAGAAATGGCTGCGTTCAACACTCACATGCTGCTCCTAATGGGGCAGGCCATGGAGGAGGAGAAGGAGGGCAGAAGCCCACCCTGGGCCACTCCATAGGCTGCAGAGGCGATATGCTGTGCACTGATGGGTACAGCCACGAGTCTCCTTCAAGACTCTCACCAAGGGCCATCTTGTGGGCTGGTACCATCTCAATAGGGTCATGCTATGGCAGCTGTGTGAGCTCCTGCATGAGCAGCTGCACAGTGACACCCAGTGCAGCCATGCCATGACAGTCGAGCAGAAGGAGATGACTGTGATGTGCTTTCTAGCCACGGGTCATTTCAGATACCAGTGGGTGATACCTTTCTTGTGTCCCAGTCTGCCACTTCATGTCTGTTGGCCCAGTTTCTAGATGCCCTGCTGAAACATGCTGGTAAGTTCATTGTATTCCTCAGCACAGCAGTGGAGTGCACAGAAACCATATAGCAGTTCTATCTGGTTCGCACCTACCTGCAGTACTTGTACCATTGACTGCACCATGGTACCATCTGGGTACCCACTGGTGATGGGGTGCATGCCTACTTCAGTAGGAAGGGCTACCACTCCATCAATTGCCAGGTGGTGTACGATGCAAAGGGCACATCACCAGTGTCCTGTGCACGGTACCCTGGCAGTGCCCCCAACACCTCGTATGGCACAATTCGAGACTATGTCAGGCATTTGAAGGCTCCCAAATACCCATAGGACACTTTGTCAGTGAGTACATGCCGCATGCTCCTCCCAATCCCCATAGGGGTACACTGCTGTAACACAGCACAGTCATGCCTCACTGAGGGAAGGGTGGGTGGGTAAGGGAGGGTGGACGGTGCACAGGATGTACCACAGGTCATGGGCTGTGTGCTGGATGTGGGCAGCTACACTGTGAACAGGTGCTAACCTATGCTTTCTGCCTTACATGTGACAGTGCCCATCCCTTTCATCCTGGCTCCTCCACACCAGTCCTCTGGCCCTCAGATGTGGCCAAGAACAGATACAATGAGGCACACACCACCACATGCACATCATTAAGCACGTCTTGGCATGGCTGAAATGCAAGTCTGGTGCCTGGACCTTTCAGGTGGTGCCCTACAGTATACCTCTGACAAGGCACGTGGCATATTCCTAGCCTGTTGCATATTACACAACATGGTGCACACCCATGGAATAGGCATGCTGGTACATGAGGATGACAGTGGCAGTGACACGGAGCCAGAGGTGCAGGGGATACTGGAGCAACTCGACAGGCACAACCTCCACATGGTCAGGAGGGTCCAGGACCACATAGTCCACATCAGAGGGTCCACAGAGAGGAGTAGGTGCATGCCAAAATAAAAGGACACTGTTGCCGATTTAAAACTGTAATGTAAACACAAAATATGGTGACAGTGCATAAAAATGCAAAATAGAGCAGGAAAATAACAGGGTGTGCAACAGGCGGGACAGGGCTTGGGGTGGTAGGGATGCCTGTGAAAACAAAACCGGACACGTGAAGGGCAGGGGATAAGTGGAAAGGCAGGGTGGCCTCCAAAACTTAAGCTGTCTGTCCACCACAGGGCACAGGGACTGGTGTTCGTGACCCCTGTCTGTAAGGGTGAGGGGCCATGGGGGAAGGGTGATGTCTGTGGGGATGGGGTCACTCTGGCTCTGTATGCCCATGCCTCTGGTTTGAAGCTGGAATGCCCAGGTCACACACAGAGGTTTGGGAGTGCTCATGGATGATGGTGTTGCTGGTGTGCTGCCTGACCACATCCTGCCACTCCATGGGGTCAGTGTATGCCATGGAGTTGCCACTGCTTGTCTTGTGTGGCTGACTGTGACTCTACAGCAAATTGCAGCAGCAGCTGAGAATCAGAAGGAGCCTGCCTCTGGGGTACACTGTCACGTGGGACAGTATGTGCTGCCTGGCGTGGCACTGAGTAGAGGAGTGCGTGCACCACACCGGGTTGCGTGGCTGAGGTGGCAGGGCCTCAGCAGACATGGTGGCATGCATAGGGCAGGTGTGGTATGGAGGTGATCATAATGGCTGCCCACATCCACCCGTTGTGCAGGGTGGTGGCATGGAAGGTGGAGGACGATGAGGCCACCTTGGTGGTTATGGTGGTGGTTGTCCCCTGGAACATTGCTGTCCCTGGCAACACAGTGCCACTCCCAGAGGTGTGGCTGTCAGCAGGTGCATCTGTATAGTAGGGCACCACTGGCTGGACAAGAGGTGGGACACTTACGGTTGGTGAGAACCTCCCCACAGGGCAGCTATGGCCTCCAGGTATTGATGTGTTGGCACATACAGCATGTGTTCTCATCACTGTCCTCCATTTCTTCCACAAACAAGTTCAGCGGGTTCTCCTTCCTCCTCCTCCTCTGGCATCGTCTCTGGGTGGTGCACCTCGGTGGATGGCCCAGCCTCCTCCTCCTCCCAGATGATGTATCCTGCACTATGGAGATTGGAGTGCACTATTAGTGTGTCACATATTACACATTAGTCAAGTCCCAGTGATGTCATATGCATGCCCCAGCAGTCCAGTCTCTGTCACCCATGGTCATCATGCAACTGGTGACTAAAACAGCAAACCACACTACACCCATACTGGCCACACAACTACCAGTGGATGTCAGCTCTTGCATCGCGTAACAGCCGCTAACAATATATCCCACACTTGCACACACATGCACACTGCCACCCACAGTGAATGCCAAACCCTACACACAGTGACACACACACAGCACATGTGGCAGCACTCACCAGTACATATAGCAATCAACTTGGCAGATGTGACATACACCTTATTTGCATGGGCAAACACCAGGGTATCTATGTGCAGAGAAGTACCTGTAGGGTTGTCTGTGGCAGATGTTGCTGTGCTGGAAACCCAGTAAACACAGTGGCAGCCCACATCACAGAGCACACTAGACGAAAACAGCACACAACATGAGTGCTATGGCCATGGCTGCAGTGTGTCATAACACCAGCAGGGATCTGCACATGTACCCATGCACACAAGGATGTGCCCCAATCATGTACTTACATGTCTGGAAGGACACAACCTGGGACTCAAAGTCACCCCAAGGACCCCTGCCACCTCCACCAGCTGCAGCATGAAGTCACCACCTCCTCTGCAGGGTCAAATGGTCTTGAAACCGCCAATGGCTGGGGTCCAGCAACAGTTGTGCATTGTGCATGGTGCTGTGCAACCATATTTTCATTGGCATGGTGCCAAGGTCTCTGAAGTGTTTGTGCATTGGGTCCAGTGGTGCGACCCTGGCCACCGATGGCACTGACCACTGCAGTGATCTCCTCCACACTTGCCTGTGGCATGGCTTCATGTCAGGCTTTGTATGCCTCGGCCGGACTTTAAGCTCCTCATGGGAGAATGTGTGCTTGCAGTCTCTCTCCTCGATCAGAGGCACCTGTTGGGGAAGGTTATGAGACAATGGTCAGTGCCTGATGTGTGAGCAGGATAGTGTGTGTGTGTGTGCTTCCCCAACCTGAGCCACCACTGCAGCATTGTTGTGTACCATGTATCTGTGTTGATGGGTCAGACAATGCCCACTGTCAGCCTGTCATAGGTCACCATTGTTCCACGCATGGCCAATGTGGAGCATTACACAAATGTTGGTGTGTATGTGACACCTTCAACCCAACCAACATCATGCAGTGGACAGGTGGCAACATACCATGAGCACAGAAACTACCCTCACAGATGTGGGGCAACACATGTGTGTCGTACAGGCCTGTGGTGTTGATGTTCAGTTGCAGCTCACTGCTGTGGATGATGTCCTGCACTGCAGGCATAAGACAGACAAAAGGCCAACTCAGGGACAGTAGCTGACACTATGGTGTCTATGAGTTCTGGTTGTGCCATGCAAAGCATGTGGCATTAGTGCCCTCCCCAAACATGATGCATACAGCATACATGTACAGGGATTTTGTCTTCCATGTCCGACAACGCGTGTGTTGTCAGTTAAACTCCATGCCGCTGGCAAATGGGTTTATGTGGATAGACAGTGCAACAGCGATGCACACTGTTGGGGCACACTTCACAGCTGGGCGAGATATTCTTTGACAGCAGCATCCTAGTTTACGTAGCAACATTGTTGTAATATATTTTCTGCTGTACTACTGGCAATCCATGTTCCTGCACCATGATGTAATCCTCCCCTCATCAAAAGGTTTTGTTTATGTATACGGCATGCAGAGCACCTACCTGTGCCTGTTGTTTCCTGTGAAGACATTTTTTCTCCAGCCTTCTGTTTGTTTGCAGCCTGCAGAGTCCTGGTTGTAGTTCCAGTGTGCTGTGGGGTGGGGTGGGGGGGCTCTGGTCAACTTTAAATAGCGTGGGCAATTTACACATGATAATTGTTGTTTTGCCCTGATTGCTCAATAGAGCTCATTTGCACAGCTTAGCTAAATATAACAAATTGTGTGCCGTGCTAAATGATTTTGTGCTTGCTCATCATGCAATGCACCCGGCATAAATGCAATTTGTGCTTTTTAGTGGTGCAAAACACGCTAAATGCTATGATTTCATGATGTAGCTGTTTGCACTGACCATTTGCTATGTTCAGAGCTGTCTTCAGTGCTGGGCAATCTTTGCATTGCACTCTGGACTCTACTTTGCACACCTCTGTGTACGGCGCTATTTTCTGCAGTGTTTGTGTGCGGACTAATCCTTTGACTACGGTGCAGTTGCATGTGAGCTAATGATAACTGCTGGGCAGTGCAAAATTTGCCTGTGGGCAATTTTGGAATATCAAGCCCTGATGTCATAATACTCTGCTTGTGACATCACAGTTATTCTTCTCATGGTAACAGACTGTGATATCACAACAGAGCATTATAATTTCAAGCAGGGAATATATTTTAGAGGCAGAGGAACTCTAAATGATAAAGATCTTGTTTTTGGGGAGTCCTTCAGTAATAAAGAATGACATGAAGATTTTATAGAAGATCTATGAAATTCAAGCTGAATTGTGTGTAAATATTATGTTTCCCCAAAGGCATTAGCTGCCGTTTAACCTCGTTATGCTTACTCTTTCTTTCTTTCTTCAGTCTGTATCTAGATTGTTTGAATCTCCCTGTGTGCCTATTAATGGCAGTGACATTCTTTCCTCCCTCTTCTGAACTGTAAAGTTTTTGGGATACAGTTTGTAGGAAGCAGTCTTATGGTGCTTTGTTAGTCTCAACAGATTCTAGTACATGTTATTTTGTGATAATACAATTTATTAGACTAAGTAAAAATTTTTACACAGGTTCTCGTGACACCAAGGTTCCTTCATCCAGTGTAGAAGAAATTAACCCCTGTGTGCAAGAGCTACTGATGCCTAAAGAAAACTTTAAAAACATAATTAGGCACAATTCTGCCTGCATTTCATTTATATTTATATATTCTCCTCCCATAATTTATTACTAAGAAATGTGTATGAATATATATAATCATTGCCCTTAGAGTTTATTGTGAGTTCATCTGCCTCTATAGCACTCCATGCTCCAAGTCATAATCCTCTGTTGTGACATCACAGTCTGTTGCCATGGGAGTAACTAAGAGGTCACAAGCAGTGCTCTGTAACTTCAGGTAGAGAGAAAGCAGCAGGAATATACAAACTCTTCAGGAGCATAAATCTAGTTTTCATACAAATAATGGGGAGGAGAAATGCAGAACTAATAGGAAATACAAGCTAGACAGTGACTAACTATTATGTTTTGTTAAAGTTCACCTGAATGTGTCACCAGCTCTTTAATCTCTTGATTAAATACACGGAGAGTTAGCTTGATGTCTCGAAAGTGTGCATAAAATTTGTTCAGTTAGTCTAATAAAAGGTATTACAACAAAAACATGTACTAGTGTGTAGGAAAGAATTATATAAAACCAAGTTCCTTTCAAAGTGATTTACAAATGATATAATAATTTAAGTTTGAATGGGACCCTAGGACCATAATCCCCCACCAAAAAAAGTTAATACATGTTGGCCTCCTACATTTACGAAGCATTCTGAGTGAAATCCCTTTTGAGAAATAGGTCTTGTGTGTTAAGAGGCTTGTCTACCTTCAACACGGATGATAAGACCAAAAGACATAATTAAAGTTAAAGACATAATTCAGAACAGATGTTAGGAAGCACTTATTCGCCTGGAGAATAATAAAACGTATGGAATGGCCTACCAGGCAAGGTTATTGAAGTGGAGACAATGGGTTATTAAGGAAACAATTATAATACAATAGAATGGATTTTATGTAGTGTCATTCATACAGAGGGTCACAAAATGATTTACAGAATAATCAGAAGCAAATATATAAATTAAAATGATGAAGAATAATGCTAAACATAATAGAGAACATATAAAATGAACTGGTAGTACTACTGTTACTGAAAGGTTATAATGAATATACTAATACATTATTGTAGACAATATATTCAGCAGGACTTGTAGATAAACTAGACATCTATTGGCTTTATATGCTTTAATAGACTCAGGGAGGGTAGATAGGCAAGAGAGAATAACTATGTTTTGTACTGAAATTTAAAAAGTGAAGTAGCTCAGATTTTGCAAACATGAATAGGTAATCTATTCCAAATGGGGGTGTAGACAATATGCAAAGAATGACCACCACCAAAGGTATGGGAGATAAATGAAGTAAAAGGAAGTTGAAGAGGAGCAAAGGGTTCAAGTAGGAATGTAGGGGCTGATTAAGGAAGAAGTGTGTGTGTGTGTGTGTGGGGGGATGACACTATGATCTGAATATGAGCAATTTTATAGTGGTTATGGACTAGGATGAGAAGCCAGTGTCGATTTTTGGGAATAGGTGAAATGTGATCATGCTTTCTGGTATAGGTCAAAGACAATTGGATATTGTCTCGATGGAAACAACACATTAATTAGCGACAGGTCTTCCTCGGCAGGATGGCCTTTCTCATTCTCATGTAATTTTATGTCAGTAGGGCCTAAAGCATTTAACTCTCTCTCTCTCTCTGTGAAGTTCAGTCATTCTTCTTGAAACCACTGTGTTATAAAATAACCAGAAACACTTAAATCTGTTCTGTGCTCAGTACTGTATACTGCACCATTCCTCTGTTCCTGTCTCCTGCCTAGGCCATCTCTCGATGGGTAATCACTTTAACATTTAAGGAGGCTATGTGGTGTAGTGGTTAGGGCACAGGGTTGGAAATGAGGAAACTCAGGTTCAGATCCCACCAGAGCCATTAATTCATTGTATGACCCTAAGCAAGTCATTTAACTTCCTTATGCTTCAATTCTGCCAGCTGTTAAATTGAGTAAAAGCAGAATCACTGCTGAAAAAAGAGATGCAGCATTTCAGTTAGGTTGTCCAGTTGTGATACATTTTTATAATAATTGTATTCTTGTAAGAATTTTGTATGTCATTGAAAACAAGCCCTGTGGATTGCAAATAACCTGTCATCATCCATGGTATTGATTTTAAAACACACAATTTTTGAATTTTTTAATTCAAATTCAGATTATAGCTTGACCGAAAAGTATGTATTCCTTACATATACCATTATCAGGGCACCACAAGTAGGGCACTGGAATGTGGGCATCGGCATGAAGGTGTATGACATCGGGCAATCAGTATTTGTGACCGCCCGCTAATCTCAGTGCCCTTGTGTGGGGTTCTCCCCACAATTTATGTCTTGACTCAGGGATGTTCATATAAATGTGAGGAGGTGCAGTGGGGGCTCGACCAGGAGAGGTGATCACAACCTGAGGTGTGTGATTTGGGTTGGTGTGGGGCCACTCAGTTGCCTGTCGCCCATCTTGCAGGCGCTCTTTGTTTGCACACTGGCATGGGTGAACCATTACTTTACATAGTAATTTTTTGACTTGTTTTAATTTGTCTATATAACTAATATAACATCAGACAATCAATACATCATATAATATTTCATGTGAAGCAGTAATACTGGACTGAGGTAAAAACTACAGTACAGTTTATCAGTGCCATATCAATTACAGCAACCTGCCTGAGTAAGTAAATCATGTTGTCTTAAACAAGGTGTTAGGCTGAAGGAATTTACAGAGCTATTACCTCATTGTTGGGGGGTCAGAGGTGTAACAACAGGGTTGGATAGTTGATTAGGGCGTGAGCCCTGATTTAAGTAGCTATCCCAGATCTTTTGTACATTTTCAAGTTACACCTATGTCTATACATCAGGTGTTCCAATCCTATCAGGGTGGCAATGTTTGTTTGGCACTGCTGAAGTGTGGGTGGTGTACTGTCCATCTATGTGGCCAATAATAGTGTCTTAACCACCAGGAGCCCCACCCCAGCCAAATACTCTCTGGACCTGCAAATAAGCATATATCATTCCTGAGCCCTAGAATGGCAAGTTACAGTGTTAGGGTAAAGGAGTGCAGCCCAGTTTGGAAGTGGCACTCTCCACCTGCCACCAAAAGCTTTGTGAAACCTCACAGAACCACTATAGATGAGTTAAGGTCCCAACCTCTCTGCCACATTTTCAGCACAGATTATCTTCTTTCAGCCCTGCTCTATGCATGCTGGAGGGGGGTCCAATACATTCTGTGTACAATTTTAAATTATGATATTCCAGACCAGTTCAACTGAAGTTTCCACAAACCCTTAAGGACC
The DNA here is from genome assembly GCA_016271365.2 of Neoceratodus forsteri. Lineage (NCBI taxonomy): Eukaryota > Metazoa > Chordata > Ceratodontiformes > Ceratodontidae > Neoceratodus > Neoceratodus forsteri. The sequence continues at coordinate 7,897,151 of JADMNL010000043.1, read as the reverse complement.
CATTCCCACTCTTCTGCAGAAATCTCTGTATCAAGATTAGCAATCTGCACTCATGATAGCACCGCCTCTGTCCCTCTGTCCCCTGAGGAATCTGTACAATAGTGAAGCTTGGTGTTTTCCCTCTCATGCGTGCGAAGGAAATCCACGTTGGGAATGGGTTGTGGTCTGACTCTTCTTTCTTGAGAGCCCCAGGACAGCTCTCCTCAATTGTAGCTAGTGCCCAAGTTGGGAGTGGTCTAGCCCAAAATCCTGCTGTGGCTGGTGAAATGAGAGAAAGACACTTTCCCCAAACAGATCATTTGCAGATCGACCCCATTTCTCTTCACTGTCCCCAGTTACCACTTCCCTACTAACACTCATCATTGGGTTTGCCCTAGGAGGTGCCCGGTTCCAGCAAGGAAACTGGCATTGTAACTCCCCTGCACACGCTACATGAGGCCAGCATGCTTGTCAGGTGGCTCATGGGGATGTGCAAGCTAAAGGTGCTTTGGAAGCAGATGGGGTGTCTTTCTTGGACTCAGCAGTGATATCATCCCACTTTCAATAAGGAACTGCTGTGACTTTGTTTGCCCTTCATTGAAAAATGAAGTATATTGATGCCACTAGGATGCCAAATGGTACCATCCATGTTTGGCACCCAGGCCTCAATGCCAAATGGTACCATCCCATGTTTGGCACCCCTAGGCCTCAATGCCAAATGGTACCATCCCATGTTTGGCACCCCTAGGCCTCAATACCCAATGGTACCATCCATGTTTTGTACCCTAGGCCTCAATGCCAAATGGTACCATCCCATGTTTGGCACCCCTAGGCCTCAAGGCCAAATGGTACCATCCATGTTTGGCACCCCTAGGCCTCAAGGCCAAATGGTACCATCCATATTTGGCACCCCTAGGCCTCAAGGCCAAATGGTACCATCCATGTTTGGCACCCTAGGTCTCCTCGTGATGGTGGTTGATACAGTTTATGCAAGGTGAGTGTGGGTTTCTTGATACCCCATCATACAAGTCTTAACACCTGATTCCACTGCTGAAAAATGGATTCTGGTACCTGATATGGGTTACATTAGCAATGTAATTCGATCTGCCCCTCCCTCAAATAAAAACAACAGGCAGTCATGGGGCAGGTAAAGCAGCATAGATAAATATTTCAGACTTGTCTACAGTCATGTGATCACAGTCAGCCAAACCATGGCAGTCTCCTAACTATTCAGGTGGCTGTTTCATGTAACCTGGTCATCAAGATTTTAGTTAGCTCTAGAAACATAAACAATGTTTGCAGAAAAGACCATTAGTCTCTACAGTTTGCCTACTGTTACCCTCCTCTACCCCATGATCCATTGTCTAGATGGGGTTTCCACCCTTGCCCCCCTGTCCCTACATTACTGCAACCCCTGAGTAACTATTAAGCCCTTTGCTCTGTGCCAGTCGTGCTTCAATCCATTAATGTTTTTGATGCCTAACACCTCTGTCTGTAGGCTGTACCCAGGTCCACCTTGAAAATTAGCTTGCTCAATGGTGATCACCTGGTTAAATAAAGACCTTGATTGATTGATTTATTGATTGGTAGGCTGTTCCATGGCTCAACCACTCTCTCCATGCAGAAAAATTATTGTATCCTTCCTGAATCTTTTAACCAGCTTACCTTCATATCTCCTTGTGTTTGACCCACCATTCCTGCTAAATAATTCCTTGCATATTCCCTTGTTTATTCCTTTCAGGAACTTAAAGTCTTTATCATGTTGCCCTTCTCCCTTCTGGCCTCCAGCAGTATGTGTTCAGTGCCCAGAGGCATTCCTCACAGGATCTGCCAGTTGGCCCTGTTAGATATCTTTGTTCCAGTTTTATGTTTGCTTGTGCACATGCATAAAGTATTATCTTGACAACTTAGGAAAGTGGGTTGTGGAGGTGTGGCAGTCTGGCCAATGCCAGCACTGTATTTGTGGGCTTGGTGGTGTGCACCCAATACAGACCCAGTGTCCTGATGATACTGGTTCTGCAGAAGTGCCATCAACTTGAAACCATTTGGCCACTGCAATGAGGGGCCACCTCATCATTGCAGCATCAGCAATTCTGCTGCAATGAGGAGCAACCCGTCATTTGCAGGGCGGTACCTCACCTGGTGTAACAGTACCAGGAACATGGCGGCTCTGTCACGGCCGCCTCAGAGCTGACGAACCCTTCATTTGCTGATGGGGAGCCCAGTCCCTCGGCATAATGTCCCCCACCCCAAGTTTCTGTGTGTGTGCCAAGGGGTGCCCAATCCCAACAGTCTTTCTTTGCCAATGGGGTTCCAATTGCCATCGGTTTCAGTCCCCCTTCCCAGTTCAATTTGCTGACAGGGGCCCCTGCCCATTGGCATAATGTTCCACCCCTGATTTCTGCTGTGTGCCGAGGAGTGCCCAATTCCCCTCGGCATCATGCCCCCTCCACCCGTTTCTGTGCAAAGGGGGGCCCAATCCCCATTGGTTTGGTCCCCTCCCCACAAATACAGGTGGTACACTGGGGCCCACCCCAGTGTGCCAAACAACACCTGCAAAGAAGAAAACCAGCCAGGTAGTCTTTTTTTTTTTAACCTGTAAAACAAGAAAACAGTCCCTCAGCGGTCTCTCCTGCCTCCTCCCCAACCCGCGCCCACCCTCTGCATACCCTGAATCCTCACCCCCCTCACCCATACTTACCTCCAGAGCTCGTACGATGATCTTTGGTGGACCAGAAACACATCTGCACTCTTCAAAGCCGACCACGAACTGAAGAAATGCCCGGTAAGCTGTATGCTGGCATAAATAGGGTTTTTCAACCTTGGTGCATATCTTGGGCATTTTGGGAATTTCGGCACCAAATTTTCAACATGGGGTTATTGGGACCCTCCTCATAAATTCGGTCACTGTCATGGCATTATTCGGTCCCGAAAGGTGATTTCGCAGTCACTGCATGGAATCACCTTTAGGGACTGAGATAACAGCAACAGTGCCACTGTTCATAAGGTGGGCTCTCAAAAGCCTATATTGCAAATTTGGTGAAAAAATAAAAAAATGACTGTTTTATGGCGTGCACTCGCACTTTCCATGCGCTCATAACTTCGTGAATGTAATATTTTCACTCCAGATTTTCAACATTGCCATTTGTCACACCTCCTTGTGAGCAGTACAGCTGTCATTTTTCACATCCTGGCCAAAATGTGTTTTACACTTCTAAGCGCCAGATTAGCGCTGTTGCAGTGGTAAATCAGTTTTTGGACAGATTAACAACAAGCTAGTGAAGCGGGGACTGAGCGAGCTCAGCAGACTCTGTTGGGACTGCTGTGGATTTCTTTGTGGGCAGAAAAAGGCACCGAGTCAGGCAGGAGCCCAGTACAAAGGGCAGTCTGCAGGCGCCATGAGAAACAGAATGAGCAAGTGAGAGAGGGAGTGTGGCGGCCTCAGCAGACTCTATGGAGACTGCTGCAGATTTCTTTGTGGGCAGAAAAAGGCACAGTGCAGGCAGGAGCCCAGTACAAAGTGCAGTCTGCAGCGCTGGGAGAAACAGAATGAGCGAATGAGAGAGGGGAGTGAGCGAGTTCAATGGAGCTATGTGGGACTGCTACAGATTTCTTTGTGGACAGAAAAGGCACCAATGCTGGCATGAGCCCAGTACAAAAGGGCAGCCTGCAGCACTGGAAGAAACAGAGCGAGGGGAGTCAGTGATGCGTCAAGGGGACTAGACGCGGTTCTTTGGGTCTCCGCTTCTCCGAAAATAAATCTGCAGTTTTAAAATCCCCTTCCAGCTGAATCGTCAGTGTACACTAAACTCTGACGACCAAGACTGCAGGCAGTGGTTTTATTTCGGTTTTATTACTGGGGAGCAATGGAAAGTCGATTTGGAGTCGGATGCAAGCGGCCTCGCCTGAGCTCCGTCGTCGCTAACGCTGCGAGGATGAGATCACACCGCCCAAATCCACGAAGATCTCTCCACAATAAAGGCTGCTCTTTTCAAACTGGTGGACGAGATGGCAGAATTCAAGCCAGCCCTGACACAGTTTGCCAGAGCGGTAACTGATGCAGAAGCCAGGGTCTCATCGCTGGAGAGGAAGCAAGAGAAATTAGGCCTTGCAACCATCGAGAATAAGAGGCCATTGCAAAGCTAGAGGATTGACTGGATGACCTCGAGGGAAGGAGCAGACGAAATAATCTAGTGCTATTGGGGCTTCCTGAGGGTGAGGAAGGCGCTAACACAGTCCTGTTTTGCAGAAATTCTTAAAAAGACAGTAGGGCCCTCACCCAATGGCCCGAATATATAATAGAAAGGGGCCATCGGCCTTAAGAGCAAAGCCCCTGCGCCATAACCACCCGGCCTGTAATTTTTAAATTACTAAATTATTTGGATCGGGAATTTATTTTGAAAGAGTCAAGGAAGCTAGCCACATTCCAGTGGGAAGGCAAGAGACTGTGGCTAGTTCCAGACTTGACATGGAAGATACGTCAGGCTCAGAGCCAGTTTCAGACCCATCACTTGAAACTATGGGCGGCTGGAATTTGCCACGAATGCTATACCCTGCTAAGTTAGAGGTTACTCTGAAAGAAGGGACTAGGCGCTTTGAATCAGTGGACTGAAGCACTACAAGTCCTTGCAACCTCTCTACGGATTTATTCAAGAATGGATGAGACTCTAGGACTTTTCCAGCCACGATATGCCATGTTACCTAACGGCCATACAGGGACTGAAACAAGTTGAGAATCGCTGTCTGGAATAGGAAGTTAGATTGTGCATGTTTCACAGGAACTGTTTCTTTTCATTTTGTGGATAATCAATATTTAGTAACTCAATACGTTGAGGGGCAGTTGCATGGGCAGGGAGAGCTTATGTATTGTCCAAAGGTGTATAAACCAAGGGATAAATGATTTAGGTTATCAAGGGAATATGACCCTTAGGGATTCAATTTTAAGTTATAATATTAGAGGAGTTAAGCTCAGGCAAGCAACCTACAAAGGTAATAAGGGTTATAGGGCTCTGTATTGACCACAGGATAAGGCTAAGTTCCCTCTTATTTGCGGCTGGCCATAGAGGGCTGGCGCGGGGGTTGTTTACCCTCTGCAGAGCCTTAAATAAGCAATTGATTTCCTGTGGGGTTACTCCTGGAGTGCGTAGGTGCTCAGTGGTTAAGTTATCGACCAGGGTAGGGCTAACTCTTGATTTTATTTTTTAGTCCCCTTATGGGACTAACATGATGTCCTTGAGTTATGGGTATCATTGGTAACTAGTTTTGAGATACTTAGTTTTAAGAAAGTTCAGCTAGTTCTCCTTAAGTAACAATTGTTCTTTTTCTTCCCTTTGCTAGTTATGTGTCAACTATTAAAAGGGGTCCTTACAAGGGATTGGAAACTGTAGATATGTATTTAATGGTTCATTTATTTACTAAGTTGGGGGCACCAGCCTCTATGGCGCCATGGACCATTGCCTTAGGAGGTGGCTTTGGGCCAGAGGGTCCACCCTGTGGCGTCCAAGAGAAGCTTTTCTTTTTTGTGAAGAGTGCAGGGAGGGAAACTGATTTTTACTTTTGTTGTTTGGGGGAGGGTGGCTGCTATCCACATCCTTTCAAGATCAAACAGGGATATCCACATGGCTAGTCAACTGAATATTATTTCTTGGAATGTTAAAGGGAAAGGACAATCGGAAAAAGAACATTTACTCCACCATTTGGCCCAACTGTCCGTCCATAGTATTCCTTCAAGAAACCCATGTTCTGTCTGACCGGCTTCATTGCTTTAAAGAAAGTGGGTCAGTCAGGTTTTTGTGCCGACTTCTCCCCAAGTAGTCAAGGTGTCGCTGTGCTGATAGCAAAGGGAGTCCCTTTTGTATCTGCTGAGACAATCTCAGACCCCAAAAGAAGGTATATTATAGTTTCGGGTAATTTGGGAGGAACAAAATTAGTTTTAGGATCAATATATGGCCCTAACTTTGACTCTCCATCATTTTTCGTACACTTGGCACAATCTTAGCTCCTTTCAAAGATACTCCTATTATCTTAGGGAGACTGGAACTTAGTTCAGTCCAACAGCTTGGACCGTTCTTGGTACAGATCATTGCACCTCCCCAGCCCAACGGGCTTTGGTAGAGTTCAAAACATCTTTGGATTAATTGATCCTTGGAGGTTGTTCAATCCAACAACTAAAGATTTTACCTTTTCTCTCCTGTGCACAAATCTTATTCTAGAATTGATTACTTTCTGGTTTAGCCAGTGTAACTTGGCGACAATAGAAGAGGTGATACTTCTGCCTCGAGTTATTTCGGACCATTCGTCAATTAAATTGAGATGCTCCCTTTTGTCCATCCCATCAGATCTTATTAGTGGTCATTGAACAATAATCTTTTAAAGACCCCCTACATTAGCTCGCTTTCAAACATTTATGGATAATAGCATAGCGGAGAATTGGGGATCCTTAGCATGTAGACCTAGTTTGGGCGCATTAAAGGCCACTTGGAGGGAGACTCCTTAGAATAGCAACAGTACGTAGGCAAAAACAGATCTCTACTTAACAATTGCTTAAAAATTTCTATCTTAGAAGCAGTTAATGAGGCCTCCAGAACTAAGGACGAAGAACAGGAACTGAGTAGTCTGCGGATCTAGTACGTAAATACCTTGAGGGAGAAAGTAGAGAACTCTGCCTCCAAAATAAGAGCAGCATATATAGAGAGAGGTAGCAAGTCTGTCAATCTCTTGGCCTGGCAGTTAAAACAGAGAGCAGAGAAAAGTGGGTGGCGGCCCTGAAACACCCTGACATGAATAAGTTAACCACGATCCCAAGGGCATCTTGGATATTTTTATAATTATTATAAAGCTCTATATTTTAGTCAACCTCTCCCGTACAGAGTGAACTTAAAATGAAAGAGTTTTTGGATAAAATACCCTTTCCACAGATGCCCGAGAGTCGATCGATTACTAGTAGCTCCTTTCTCGAAAGAAGAGATTGCAAAGGCTATTGATTCACTAAAATTAGACAAGCCCCTGGCCGGATGGTTTACCCCTTATTCTTTAAGATCTTTAAGAGTAAGTTGATCCCACTGTTGCATCAACTTTATACCTACTGGCAGAACAGTGGAGTAAATGATAGATCTCTTTTGAAGCCAGGATAATACTGCTACCTAAACCGGATAAGTCCTTGGACTCAGCAAGTAATTATAGACCTATTTCCTTATTGAATATAGATATTAAAATTTATGCTAAAATTTTGGCTACTAGATTAAAGCAAACATGGATTGGGTTGTTGGATCCGGAGCAAGCGGTTTTTTTGTACGTCGATCCTCGCGGATCATTTCAGAAAGTTGTTCTATTAATTTCTCGTCCGAAAGCCCAGACGAGAGGCCTCTCTAATATCGTTGGACGAAAAGGCCTTTGACAGGGTGGAGTGGGGTTTATGTTTGCAACACTGGCTAAATTTGGTATCCCGAGAAATTTATTCACTATATTGGATCTTGTACAACTGTCCATCTGCAAGGATTCAGTGTAATAATTTAATTTAGACCAACCTCCCCATAAGCGTGCTTTTCGTCAGGGCTGTCCCTGTCACCTTATCTGTTTAATTTATACTTAGAACCCCTGATAAGAACCATTCAAATGAACCCTTGATACAGGAATCAGAATAGGCAATACGAATTTAAGGTATCAGCATTTGCTGATGATTTGCTGTTGCATATTAGAGACAGTACTACCTCACTTCCCATCTGCTTCGGTAATTTCATGTTTTAGTGAATTTTCCGGCTATAAACTAATAGAAACAAAACAATGGTTTATTAGTTATCCTCCATCTGTGCAAATCCTGGTGTTACTCCCTAGGGTTACAGTGGCAGTCAAATTCCCTACTATACCTGGGTATTCAGATATCAAAAGACTTTGGGCAAGTGGCCAATTTAAACTTTAAACCCTTATTTAGATCTATCAAGATGGATCTGGAAAGATGGACAAAACTCCCTCTAACCTTTTCCGTAGAGTAAACACAATAAAGATGATGGTACTGCCCAGGCTGTTTTACCCTCTCTACAATCTGAACATATATCTCCCTAGGTCTTTTTTGACCCGCTCTATAAGTACTGCTCAGATTTTTTATGGAGGGTAAACCCCCACGTGGGGCTTATGCTAAGTTAATTTTCACCGGAAAGTAGGTGGCCTTCAAGTACCAGATTTTTATGTCTATTACCTAGCCATTCATGCGACCAGAGCTGCTTTGTGGTTACTGAGATGGAGACACCCCTTACCCAGTCTTGCTTTTAGACCAGAAGGTTTCTAGGCTAGTGAATTTGGACCTAGAATCCTTTCTATATTTACCATGGTCTAAGGTTCCTAACAAAGTTAGGAATACCCCTCTAGGCTGGGACATAAAGCTCTACCAGTTGTATCTAAAGCTACATATTTCATTTGTTAATGATCTTTCTCAACCCTCTTGAGGAACCCTAATTTTCTTGTGGGTAATAAACCTATTACTAGGTTTATACATGATTTCTGTACTAAACCCCACATTTGGTTCTTCTCTGGTAATGTACTTTCCTCCCTGCCTGATTTGGTGGACAAGTTTGGGGTAAAACCCATAGACCTTTTGCGTCTTTCCAGATTCAAAGGAGTATTTTTTCTCAGACACACAAAATAAGGTATCTGGGGAAGCTGACAAATTAATCCGGACACTAGAGGAGATTGTCCTTTCAGGTAAACCAGTCTCTAAAGTATATAAGTATATTATATCACGTTTAGGCCAAAAGTCTCGCCAATTTCTCACTCGGGAAGCAAACCTGGCCATGGGGTGGTCAGGCGAGACCTGGGAAAGAGTATGGATGAATGTTACTCATGCATTAAGCAGGACAGATTGAGAGAGATTCAGTTTAATTTGTTGCATAATTTATATTTGTCACCGGCCAAACTGTATAGGTTGAAGAGGCTGTCCTCCCTGGCCTGTCAGCGGATTGTGGTAATCGGTTAGCTACCACCTTCCACAAAATCTGGGCTTGCCCCAAAATAGTCAAGTTTTGGCAAGCAGTCAGAGGCTGGATACAACCATATTGTGATTTATTGTCTTTTTTTATTGTGGAGATTTGTGTTTTCGGAAGTGTGCCCAATCCATATCCAGTACCCAGAAATACCAAATAGCTCTGGTGGCCTTGGTAACAAAGTTATTGATTCTCCGCCATGGCAAGGCAACTGGACCCCCTCTTTCAAAGAATGGTGGGATGAGTTTATAGATATGCATTGAATGTTGAGAGGTCAGTTTCAAATTTCCATAACGCTTCAACCAGATTCTCTAAGTGCTGGGGCAGCTTTTCAATCATTGAAAGTGAAATATGGCTATTAGCTATTTGATTATTATTTTTTTTTTTTTGCTCGTAATTTAACTTTGTTGCCAAGATCTCCATGGAGCCTTTTCTCTTCAGTATTCTACAAGCTTATTGTCACAGCTGAGTGTCCTTCTCCCGTGTACAAGCATAAGCATGCTTACTTACTATGTAGATTCATCTTTAGCTGGATGATTCTGTTTCCTTTCTAGTATTCCTCCATCGAGGATGGATGGCTGCCAAGGGGGGATGGGAGGGGGGGGATATTTCTTTTCCTTGTTGAGGGGTCTGTGTGTTTGCATAAATGATGTTTGTTGTTTAATATAAATGTGTTGTTTATAAAATAAAGTGATTTGCCAAAAAAAAAAAAAACAGAATGAATGAGTGAGTAGAGTGAGTGAGTGAGTGAGTGAGACAGGGGAGTGAGCAAGCTCAGCAGAGCTCTGTCGGACTGCTCACAATTTCTTTGTGGGCAGAAAAAGGCTAGCACAGGCAGGAGCCTAGTACAAAAGGCAGCCTGCAGCACTGGGAGAAACAGAATGAGCGAGGGGGTGAGTGAGCTCAACGGAGCTCTGTCGAGGCTGCTGCAGATTTTTTGTGTGGGTAGAAAAAGGTGCCAATGCAGGCAGGAGCCAGAGTACAAAAGGGAAGCCTGCAGCGTGGGAGAAACAGAACAAGCGAGTGAGAGGGAGTGAGCAAGCTCAGTCAGAGCTCTGCCGGGACTACTTGCAGATTTCTTTGTGGGCAGAAAAAGCACCAATGCAGGCAGGAGCCCAATACAAAAGGGCAGCCTGCACGGGAGAAACAGAGCAGGCTATTGAGAGGGGGTAGGGCAAGCTCAACAGAGCTCTGTTGCTACTTTAGAGTTGCCCACCCACCTGCCCAGGGTCCTATGTGGTCCTATATTACAGCAGGATCTCTGGGGTGGAGACAAAGCAATGATTGGATACTTTTGATTGCTGTAATAATACAGATTTAGTTGTTCTGTTTATTTCTCTAACTGATCTAAGTGCTGAGCTATACTATTAGGATTGCTGTAATAATACATATTTATTTGTTCTGTTTATTTCTCTGAGCTGAGTAATACTTGGGTGCGATAGGATTTCTAACTGGGCTAAGTGAAACTATATGAGAGCTGAGAACAAAAAGTATGGTAGCTGAGGGTGAAAAATGGACAAGGAGGATTTAGGATTGCTACAGTAATACAGTATCTAATGGATGAGATTTGAGACTGAATTAACCCAGTCAGCAAGGGGCAGTAGAGGGACTAGTGTGGGAAAACAGAATTTGCGTTACTAGGGCCCTAACAGTTGTAATGGTGCAGAAACCCGGAGTAGAGCCACGTAACATAAGATGGGAGCCAAATGGGGCAGGTGCTGCGTGTGTCAAGAGGTGAGCATCTTTGGAAGGGTGGTGGGGTGTATAGGGTGTGGGTTCACCATGATCCTGGACTGGGCTTGAGGAGGATAAGGGGGTGATGCTCTGTAGACAATTGGCTAGTTTGTGGAGGAATTGTGGCGGTTAGGGAGGGAGTCTAGTGGCCAGGGCAGATGGTATAGTAGGCATCCTGGCTGGGGGGTAGGGGATGGCAGGGGAGCAGGAAACAACTAGGGACTGAACTGACCCAGTATCAGAGACACTAGCAGAAAAGAGAGAGGGAGGAGGGGTGCCTGAGGTGAGGAGGGGCCTCCAGAGGTGGGAGGAAGAGACTCCGAGGAATACCAGGGAGAGGCAGATGGCTGTGGGTAGGGAGGGACCAGGGGTGGGACGGGTGGGCACAGAGGGAACAAGTGGAGGGGGGGCACCGATGGGGGAAGAGATGTGGGAGGGCCATCGAGCTAGGAATAGATTCGAGCCTCTGCTATGGGAGGCGCAGGAACATACTGAATGGAGGGAGGACAAAGCCGAGGCAGTAGAGGATGGCAACAGGTAGGGGAAGAGATGGCGAGACAAAAGGGAAGAGGGCTAGTAAGGAGGGGGTGACCCGGAGGAGAAGTAGCCATGGGAAGGGAAGGATGGGAGAGACATCACTGTGGGGTAGAAGAGAAAGGGCTCTAAACTGATAACAACAGTGATAGGAGAGGGTTGGATATTAGCAGGGGAGGAGGGAGTCATCATGGGAAGCCAGTAGGAAGTAGTCAGGCTGGGAAGGGGTTCAAGGGAATGGGAGGAATAAGGCAGAGAAAGGGGTGAGGTGAAAGTAGGGGTGCAGATACAGAGAAGTCACAGAGGTGCAGCTGGTGGGGGTAGGGGCAGGGAAGAGCAGATACTGGGGTGGTGGAAGGGCATTAGAAGGGAAGAGGATAGGGGGCGAGGTACACTTTCTGAAGATTCTATACTGAAAGAGGTGAGATGAGGCAGAAGGAAGGCACAGCCATATTTGGGTTGAAAGCTATCTCTGGGTTGACTGCAGGAGGGGCAGGCACTGCTCAAATGTGCAGGAGGAGGAAGAAACCCCTTTACTGTTACATGTGGGTACAAAGCGACTTGTGGGGAGACTGTGGAAGTAGTGAGGGAGGTTCTAGAGTTGGACAGGCAGTGTGAGAGCATGGGGAGTCAGTGGCATTCTTGAGGTATTCTCGCTACCATGTGCAAGCATGGGGAGGAAGGGAGGATCGAGGACTTCAATGAGTAGCTCAGGGGACTGGTGCCACACAAAGTTATGGGTTAGTGACTAACTGGGGTGAGGGTCTGGGGAAATAGTGACTTGTACATAGCAGACAGGCTACACTTGAGCAGGGAGGGATGGGAGTGACTAAAGGTGGGATTAGAGGGGTACATCCCTACTAAGGTGTATATTTAAACTAGTGGGGGCAGAAGACTGGGTTGGTGAAAGGTCCAGACAGGGGGCCTAATCAGCTCACCCCCTAGATATATGTAAAGGTAGAGGTGTGAAGTAACCTTGGGAGGCAGCAGGCAGAGTGGTTGGAGTGTAATACAGAAGGCACCACCACCCGATAAGAATACTTGAGGAGAAAGGGTGCTGGGACTACTTACTGGGAGGGTGGGACCACAGGCCAAGGACAGAAGGTGAGGGAGAAGAGGGAGTACAGGTGGAAGGTGGTCTCTCTCAATGCAAGAAGCCTGGGGAACAAATTACAGAGCTTCAGATGCTTTTTCAGAGGGAAGGTCGACACTGCTGTGGCAGCAGAGACTTGGGCAACAGAGTACTAAGGATTAGGCGACGGCAATCCTGGGATACAGGATCTACAGCAGGGACCGGGGGTTGGGGCACTGTGTGAGGGATGGGATCAAACGCATAACGGATGAGGGAGAAGAGGAGAGGACAGAGGCTCTTTGGGTGCAACTCCTGGACTCCAAGGGCAGAAAGCTGAGGCTGGGAGTGGTGTACAGACTACCATCCCAATCCGGGGAACTGGATGGGAAGTTGGCAGAGCAGGCAGGGAGTGTGGTGATAGTGGGATTTTAACCAAGGCCCCTAAGAATTCTCTGACATGAGATTTGTGCAGAACTTGCAATCTACCATGCGGGAACTTCCTAACGGTGCATAAATTCCCACTCTTCTTGGTGATTTTATGTTGGCTTGCACATGTGCAAGAAACATAGTGCCTTCATCGGAGATTTGAGAGTGTGTCACTTCCTCCTCCAATTCAGTCAGTGGGCTGGCAGGTGCGGCCTGTAAGCCAATGCATTTGGAGCTGATGACATGCTCCAAAATGCAGTGGCCTACAGTTGAAGGGGAGGCTCGCTTGGTGAGCACCGATAAGATATCGGCTGCTCACACGCCACACCTGAACAGGCGTCGCGCGCCCGTACTGTATGTACGACGGGGTGCCCAATCCCGTCGGCTGAGCTCGTCCCCACCCCCCAGTTGTAGGTATCGCTGGGAGCCCACCCCAAGACGGCAAGCACTAATACTCCTTTGGCGTGGGGTGCCCAATCCCCGTCGGCTGAGCGCCCCCAAGTCCTTGTGCCACGCTGAGAGCCCACCCCGCGTAGCCAAGCTACTCACGATTTTTTTTCTATTTTGCCGATGAGGTGCCCAATCCCCGTCGGCTGAGCTACTGAAGTCCTTGTGCCCGCGACGAGCCCACCCCAGCGGCAAACGACTCCTCGCGATTTTTTTTTGTATTTTGCCGACAGGGTGCCCAATCCCCGTCGGCTGACGCCCAAGTCCTTGTGCCACACTGGGAGCCCACCTCAGCGTGGCAAACGCCCCACGACGCCTTTTTTGTTTTTTCCTGTAAAATGAAAACGTCTCACGCGCCTCCCAACCCTCCCACAACCCGCACCCACCCACTGTGCACCCAGCTCTCCCACACACCCCCACCCCATACCTACCTCCGACCCGCGATGATCTTCGTGGACCAGGAACACGCCTGCACTCTTCAAAGCCGACCGCCAACTGAGAAATGCCGGTAAGCTGTATAATGGGTTACATAGGGGTTTCAACTTTGTGCATATCTCGGGCATTTTGGGAAGTTTTGCAAATTTTCAACATGGGTTTTGGGACCTCTTCTCATGAATTATGTCACTGTCATGGTGTTATTCGGGCCCGTGATTTCGCGCAGTGACTGCGCAGTGACTCGCAAAATCACCCTTGGGCCTGAATACCACCATGACAGTGACATCATTCAGAGAAGGTCCCAAAACCCATGTTGAAAAATTTGGTGCCAAAATTCCAAAATGACTGTTTTATGAGGGTGCTTACGCAGTTCTCACGAGGCTCGTAAGTTCGCGAAATTTCAATATTTTCACTCCAGATTTTCAACATTGCCATTTTACCACACCTTCTTATGAGTAGTACAGCTGTCATTTTCACATCTCACCCAAAATGTGTTTCCACCCGTGTAGCGTCAGAATGGCGCATTCGGTGTGCGAAATCAATGTACAGGACAAATTAAGAAAATCACAGTGACACTGTTCATGAGTAGAGGTCTTAAAATGGCTATGTTGAAAATTTGGCGAAAAATTCTAAAATGACTGTTTTACGAGGGTGCATTGCGCAGATCCCACGCACACTCGTAAGGTCGCGAATTTTCAATATTTTCACCCAGATTTCCAGCATTGCCATTTTATCACACCTTCTTATGAGCAGTACAGCTGTCATTTTTCACGTCACCCAAAGCGTGTTTCTGCCCATGTAGCACACAATGGCGCAGTCGGTGTGCGAGATCAATGTGCGGACAAATTAAGAAAATCACAGTGACACTGTTCATGAGCTCATGTGTTAAAATGGCTATGTTGAAAATTTGTGAAAAATTCTTAAGACGATTGTTTACGAGCGTGCGTTGCACAGCCCTATGCACGCCAGAAGTTCATGAATTTTCAATATTTTCCTCCAGATTTCCAACATTGCCATTTTACCACACCTTCTTATGAGTAGTATAGCTGTCATTTTCACATCTCACCCAAAGCGTGTTTCCGCCTATGTAGTGCACAATGGCACAGTCGTTGTACGAAATCAATATCTCGGGACAAATTAAGAAAGTCACAGTGACACTGTTCATGAGCAAAGGTCTTAAAATGGCTATGTTGAAAATTTGGTGAAAACATTCCTAAAAATGACTGTTTTACGAGGTGCATTGTGCAGTTCCTACGCACACAATGAAGTTCGCAAATTTTCAATATTTTCACTCCAGGTTTTCAACATTGCCATTTTACCACACCTCCTTATGAGCAGTATAGCTGTCATTTTCACATCTTCCCAAAATGTGTTTCCACCCATGTAGTGCACAATGGAGCAGTATGTGCAAAATCAATGTATGGGACACATTAGGAAAATCACAGTGACACTGTTCATGAGCAGAGGTCTTAAAATGGCTATGTTGAAAATTTGGTGAAAAAATTCCTAAAATGACTGTTTCCGAGCATGCGTTACGCAGTTCCTATGCATGCTCGTAAGTTTACAAATTTAATATTTTCACTCCAGATTTTCAACATTGCCATTTTATTACACTTCCTTATGAACAGTACAGCTGCCATTTTTCATATATGCCCAAAATGTGTTTCCACATGTAGCACACAATGGTGCTGTTGGTGTCTTAAAGCAATGTTTAGGACAGATTAAGAAAATCACAGTTACACTGTTCATGAGCAGAGGTCTTAAAATGGCTATGTTGAAAATTTGGTGACAAAAGTCCATAAAATGACTGTGTTACAAGTGAGCAATGCGCATTTCCACGCACCCTCGTAAGTTCATGACTTTGTAATATTTTCAGTCAGATTTTCACCAGTGGCATTTTTCACACTTCCTTATGAACAGTACAGCTGTCATTTTTCACAACATGGTTGAAGTGTGTTTTACACTTTCAGTGCTGAGATGCATGGTCGCTGTGGAAAATCATTGTTCGGCACAGATAAGAAAATCACAGTGACACTGTTCATGATCGGAGCACCAAAATGCCTGAGTTGACAATCTGCTGTAAAATATCCCCAACCTAATTATATTACGGTGTCGTTGCACAGTTTCTATGTACTCATGACTTCACCATTTTTTAAATGTTTTACTGCAGATTTGCAACATTGCCATTTTTACACCTCTCCATGAACAGTACAGCTGTCATTTTACATCCTGTTCGAATGTTTTTGCACCTGTGGTGCTAAATGCCGTACTTGCTGTGCATAAGCAGCTTTCGCTAAGAAAACTGATATCCCCCTGTTCATGAGGTGGGGTCACAAAAAAACATGTTGAAAATTTGGGTGAAAATACCAACGATGCCTGAGGTATTAGGGTTTCCAACCATAACGCCCAACACTGTAAGAATGACAGGCATCAGGGGTGTGACTTGGGATACCTGCCTGTAATGCTCCATACCATTCCACACCCTGCAGCCAGTGAGAGGCATCGAGGTATGCCTTGGACTCTTCAGCCCCAAAGTTCACCCCATTCTCCTATATTGCACCCATCTCACCGCATTTCCTAATGAAATGGGGTGTGCATAAGGCCAAAGACCCCAGGAACACCGTGACACTTGTCAGTGTCTGCAGGGTGGGGTGTGGTGAAATGGCGAGGCCGTTATGCCTGATGACCCAAATGCACACCCAATGCCTGTCACTCTCTGCAGGGTGGTGGTGGGTTGGCTTCAGTTCAGTACTTCACTACCATTCCTATTACGCAGCTCTGTAACTTCTACATTACCACTGCCAATGCCAGCAAGCAAACATTCGCATTGACAAATGCTTGTTTATTAATATTTCTGTTTATCCATAGAATCTGGTTCCCGTTCCCTCTTTTTATATCCAAACCCCACCCCATATTCTGAGAATGTGATGTTATCATTGCTATAATATCATACATTAGCTAATGAAATGGCTGCAATCTGCAACAGAAATGAACAGTCACTTATCTACCACAGCTCCACTGTCAGAGGCAGTGGCACAGCACATCATGCATGGTGATATTTGCTCAACCTGCACTACAGCCTAATACAATTTTCAGTCTTAAATTATTGCACTAGGGCCAACTTAAACAAAACCTTGTTCATAGCACAGACCTGTTAAATCCATACCTCACTTTGTACAAACCTATTTGTGCCTTTAAGGTATAGAGATGCCATCTGAAATGAATAACTGGTAAAATGAATTTAACTGTCATTTTAAGACAAATAAAGTAATTACGTCCTGAAAAGTGGCATATAATAATGTAGACCTGTTGAAAGAATAGACCTGTTAAATAAATAATTGCCCTGTATGCATTTTGCCAGGGTTATTGATTACATATTGTCATTGGTTGATAGAATCACCTAAAAGTTATGGAGAAATGTTGTGTGCAGGGACAGCTGTTGGGCCAGAGGGTAGCATGCTGTGTTCCGTGCCAACACAGGTTCAGAGATTACCTCTGGGAGCTGGCTGGGCAGCACAAGAGTTAGTGGAACACATCACTGCTCAGAGCCTGGGAAGGTATGATGCAGTGTTCTGTCACATGGTGGACACATTGTGCTGGTCTGGAGAAGCTCTATCTCACAATCAATTCACATACATGTCATGGCCTGATGGTGTTACGCAGTGTGTCAGGGAAAGCAGGTTGGCATGAAAAATGAGTTTTGCAATAACTCCTCTATTCCATTTCCAATGGGACCTGTATGAATGAGGATGCAAGTTCAGAAAATAAAAAAATATATATATATATATATATATATACACACACACGTACACATACATACGTATACACATACATACATATACATACATATACATACATATACACATACATACATATATACATACATACATACACACACACACACATTTGTATGTATGTTACAAATTGCATATAAATATATAAGTGATACACAGTGGGAACCTCATGAGTGGTGTAGAAAGCACATACAAATATATAAGGGATAGACAGTGGAAACCTCATTAGTGGGATAGATAGCATGCATATAGAAATACCTTATTTATCACATAAGATCCCCTCAGCATATGTCATTTATGCAACAGGCTAGGACCTTAAGGGAGAGACATTTGTTTTGCTTTTTAGGCATAAAATTATTTTTATAAGTCTGTTATTTTTGAACTAGTGTTACTGTGCTTTCCACCATCCTGACTGCTATAACCACTGCCATGAAAGTGAAGTCAGGATGACAAGCTGACACAGTGATGTGGTAGTTTGTTAGTGCGCAGAACTTACAGAGAGTACAAACCACCGCCACTGAAGTTCTGCGGCTCAGAGTAACAATCTTGCCGCAGAACTTGGTCCCACTGTGCCGTAGAAAAGTAGGAGCCCTGATTTTAACCTAACAGGGGTTTACTGGAATACCCCAGCCACTAGCAGTACCAGGGAGCAGATGTTCGTTGATGCATTCCAGGACACCCTTCGGATGCAATTGGTAAGTGGGCCTACAAGGCTTGGTAGCACTCTGGACCTAGTACTGGCAAATAGGGAGGTGGTGAGGGAGGTATGGGTGGAGGACCCATTAGCAGGTAGCGACCACCAAACAGTGTGTCGTTCTCGCTGGGCAGGGAGACAGGAGGCACATGCACTAAGGTGGTGGACTTTGGGAGGATGGGAGCAATACTGTGAGGGACACTCCAGGATATAAGGCTGGGGATGGATGCAGAACAAAGTGGGGAGTCATATAGACTGGGCTAACAGAGGCCACTGTAGCCTGCACCAGGGCCAGGAGTAAGAAGAGCAGAGCCAAGAAACCATGCTGGCTGAACAAGGAAGTGCTGCAAGGGGTGAGGGCATAGAGGGCTGCATACTGGAAGTACAGGTCAACAGGGAAGGAGAGGATAAGGAGGCTTCACGCGAGGTGGTCAAGGGAGATGGCTAGGAGGGTGAAAAAGCTAAGGCCTTCAGGGAATTAAGGTTAGCACAGGGCATAAAGGGAAGGGAAAAGGACTTTGTAAGGTATGTCAGAGAAAAGAGGAAATGCAAGGAAAAGATTGTGAGGATAAAGCAGGGAGTGGATTGGGTGGAAAAGGGGAGGAGCAAGTGGAAATTCTAAATGAGTACTTCTGCTCCGTTTTCACTAAGAAGACAGATTGTCCACTGCCAGCATGGGCTAGGGGATGGGGAGGGGAGATAATGGACAAAGTGATCACAGGGACTAGGTGCTAGAGGGGCTGAGGACAGTAATGGTGGACAAGGCACCAGGTCCTGATGGCATCCCCAGGGTGCTGAGGGAGATGGAGGAGCTGTTGGCTGAGCTACTGGTAGATCTGTTGAACAGCTCCTGGAAACTGGTGTGTGCCCCAGGACTGGAGGGTGGCCCTTATGGTGCCCATACAAAAGTGGGCCTAGGGAGGAGCCAGGAAATTATTGGACAGTCAGTCTCACGTCCATAGTGGGTAAGCTTATGGAGACGATACTGAAACAGAGGCTGGTGGCATTCCTAGACAGTAATGACTTCCAAGATGGGCGGCAACACAGGTTCATTCAGAGAGGTCTTGTCAAGCCAGCCTAATCGAGTATTGTGACTGGGTGACAAGCAGTGGTTCAGTTAATTTATTTTAGTGGAAGTATAAAACTTCCAGGAGTCGAAATCTGAATTATTACAATTGTTGGGAATCTGAAATACTTCCAGGATCCCAATTTTGGAAGTCAATAGTCTAGGAAGGACAAATTTATGGATGTTAATATTAATACATCAGTGGTAAAATACAATTTCTTTCAGAACAATCCATCATTTCTGACTTCCATGCCTGCAATTTTGGAAGTCATCTAATTTTGGTTTATATCTGAAGTCACTGACTTCCTCCTCTTTATTTTGGAAGTTTTGACTTATTTTTGGAAATCAAATACTCCCAGAATGGACTTAACGAAGCCCTGTTGACAAGGGAGTTGGACAGGGCCATCGGTGTACATGTCCTGTACTTGGACTTCAGTAAGACCTTTGATACAGGTGCCTCATGGGGAGACTGGGGGAAAGGTGGCGGCAGTGGGGGTAGCAAAAGTTGACTAAATGGATAGAGACCTGGTTACAGGGGACGGTGCAGAGGGTGGTGGTGGTGGGGAGCTCTCGGCAGCTACAGCAGTGACAAGCGGGGTGCTGCACTGGTCAGTGCTGGCCCGGTGCTATTTGGGCTCTTTATCTCCAATATAGCCCATAGAGTGGGGAGCAGAGTTAGTCTCTTCTACAGATGATACCATATTGGGGGCAGTGGTGGACAAAGGAACGGATGGGAAAAAACTGCATGGGACCTAACCAAACTAGAGACATGGTCGGTGGAGTGGCAGCTAGATTCAATACAATAAGTGTAGGTGACGACTTCAGGCCCAAGAACCAGAAGAGGGACTATTGGTTAGGGGAGTGAGGTTGGGATCACAAAGGAGGAGAAGGACCTAGGGCTGTTGGTAACTGGGAGCATGAACAACTCAGCCCAGTGCAGGAGAGCAGCAGTGAAGGCAAACAGGATGCCGGGTGCATAGCAAGGGGTTCTCATCCAGCATAGGGATGGATCCTATCTCTACAGATCATTGGTCAGACCACACTGGAGTACTGAGTGCAATACTGGAGGCCACACCTGAGGAGAGATATAAAGTTACTGAAGGGGTGCAAAGGAGGGCAACAAAACATTAAGGGGATGGAAGGAAAGGGATATGAAGCTAGGCTGAATGAGCTGAAATGTACACACTGGAGGAGAGGAGGATGGGGTATATGATTCAAGCATTTAAAAACCTGTGAGGGGTAAATAAACCTAGCATCGAGGGATGTTTAAACTGAGGAATGGAAGAGAGACTAGGGGGACACGGACTAAGGTTGGAAGGGGAACATTTCAAGAGGAAAAGAGGAGGCACTACTTCACTGAGAGGATGGTGTCTAGTTGGAATGCCTTGCCAGAGGCAGTGGTAACATGTAGGGCAGTCAATAGCTTAAAGAAGGACTGGGGTAACGCAAGAGGAAGAGTCAGGAGGTAGGGGCTGGGACAAGCGGGGAAGAACTGAAGGGGGAGGAGGCTGGGGCAGCTGCAATCTAGGTGCTAGCTGCACCTCGGTAGATTTAGATAGACTGATTGGTCTGTTCTGCTGGCAGATTCATATGTTCGTATGTATGTTCATATGTAAAATCACAGTGACTCTGTTCATGAGCAGAGGTCCTAAAATGCCTATGTTGAAAATTTGGTGACAAACGTCCATAAAATAACGTTGTTACAAGCATACATTGTGCAGTTTCCGCACCTCGTAACTTCACAAATTTGTAGTACTTTCACTCCAGATTTCCAACATTGGCATTTTTCAGACCTCCTCATGAACAGTACAGCTGTCATTTTTACATCCTGCCCGAAATATGCTTTTACACATCTGACGAGAATAGCATGGTTGCTATGGGAAATCAATGTTTAGGATAGATTAAGAAAATCATATTGGCAGTGTTCATGAGCAGAGGTCACAAAATGCCTATGTTGAAAATTTGGTGAAATAATTCTACTAAATGACTGTATTCTGTACGCATGTGTTCTGCAGTTTCCCGCATTTTCGGAAGTTCTAGCCTTTTTAATATTTTCACTACCGATTTTCAACATTGCCATCTCTTCACACCTCCCTATGAATGGTGCAGCTGTCATTCTTCACATCTTGCCGGATCTGTGTTTTCAGACATCTGGCGACAATGACTTGGTCGCTGTGAGAACTCAAAGTTCAGGACACATTGACAAACTCACAGTGCCACTGTTCATGAGAAGAGGTCCCAAATGCTTTCATGAGGTGGGAGTCACAGAAAGGCCATGTTGAAAATTTTAGTGCAAATATCAACAAACACCAGGGCGTTAGGGTTTCTAACCATAACACCCACCCTGTACAGACTGACAGACATCAGGGATGTGCCTTTAGATTGCCGACTGTAATGCTCCTGCCATTCCATCCCCTCCACCCTGCAGCCAGTGACAGGCATCGAGGTGTGCCTTGGACTCTTCAGCCCCAGAGTTCACCCCATTCTCCTATATTACACCCATTTCAGCGTATAACCTTATGGAGTGGGGTGACTCTAAAGCTGAACACCCCAAGGCACACCTCAACACTTGTTGGTGCTGCAGGATAGGGTGAGGTGAAATGGCATGAATGTTACGGGCGACAACCCAAACGCATACCCTGATGCCCATCTGTCTCTGCAGGTTGGAGGTGGGGTTGGTGTGAAGTTCAATACTTCACTGCCATTCCTACTCTGCGACTGTTTAACTCCTGCATTTCCAATGTTAATACCAGCAAGCAAACATTCGGCATTGACAAATGCTTGTTGCCTCTTGACAAGCACTGTGTACAGTGTGTGGCTGGGACATGAACACTGTTTCCTAACATTAGAAGTCCTTGATGTCAGCTTTACTGAGCTTCACCCAGCACAGCGGATGCCTCACTAAATATTCAGCTAAGTAAATGGAATCCTAGTAGCTTGATCAATAGTTCAGCCTTTGGGACATGAGAGTGTGTCTAGACTGATAATATTAAATTACTGCTACACACATGCCTAGTTGAGTCACATCACTCTTGTCAGACTCAGTCTGCACTCTCAAGTAGCTATGTCCAGTACTGTATTGTCTTTTGGAAGCCTACAAAACCTCCTCGGCAAGAATGTTGCTGAACACTTATTCTTATGTATCTTGCAAGTAATATGTTGCTAAATAACATAGAAGCATAGAATCTGACGGCAGATTAGGGCTGCTTGGTCCACCCAGTCTGCCCATTTTCCCTACCTACAATCTCACTGCAGATGGTACCTAATCTACAGCTTTTCTCGCTGGTTCCCACCTGTGTAGGGTGCTGGCGGCAGTTGCGCCCGGGTCAAGGGCACCATGTCCCAGTGTCGCTGTCCTTTTTGCTGGGGCTGTGCCTCTTGCTTCCATGCCCCTTTCTAAATATTCTAACTACGGGCGTGGACTCGGGGAGGGGTGGCGAATCCTACAATGTGGCACCCTAATGATGGGTGCACTGCAGCCAGTGCACAGATGGCCAGAAAGGTTTCTCCTTCCTCCCTTCTTTTCCATTACAATTCCTTGTGCCTATCCCATGCATTTTTGAACCACACCACTGTTTTCATCCCCACCACCTCCACGGAATACTGTTCCAGGCATCCACCACTCTTTCTGTGAAGAAGTACTTCCTCACATTTCTCCTGAATCTATTCCTTTCCAGCTGCATAGAATGTCCCCTTGTTCTTCAGCACCTTGTTTTCTGAAAAATACTTCCATCCTGTATCTTATTTACTCCTGTGAGGTACTTAATTTTATCACATCCTTCAATCCCTCTTCTCTTCCAGGGTGTACATATTGAGGTCCTTTTGTCTCTCTTCATAGGGCTTTTGATTAGACCATGCACCATTTAGTTGTCCTTCTCTGAATGCCTCCAGCTCTATCTATGTGTTTCTCGGAGATGTGGTCTCCAGAACTGGACCCAGTACTCAAGATGAGGTCTCACCAGTGATCATTGAAGCCCTGTGAAGTGCTCAGACCAACTGGGTCTGGTAAAAACAGAAGCCATGATTGCTACCAACTCTGCTGAGATTAGAATGTTCCAAAGAAGCTGGCCCATCAGCACAGTTATAGCACTACGCTTGTTTTGCCGGCAACAAACATTGGGAAAGAATGCAGGTCACCGGTAGCCAGCCAGGGAGAAAGGATTGAGCGCCCTAAGGACTACTTTGTTACCTGGGATCGGGGCTCCCACTGAATGACTGCCACCTGGTGGAAAGCAAGTGGGAGCACAACTGGGAAGCTACAAGAAAGGGAAGGGTAGCCGCTGTATGCTTGGCACTCATGTGTGCACATGTCACTGCATGTTGGCACGCCTGGGGAGAAAGCCAAAGCTGGAGGAAAAGCCATGATCCCCCTCCCATGCCTACCTCCCTCCCCACAGGCTCATGCATGAACGACACAGCAGGCTAACCACCATTAAGAGATCCTGGGTAAGTAATGTATAACCAGTAAGTCTATGAGGAGGGTCAGTGACAGGGCTGGGGTGGCAGGGGGTGCTGTTGGAAAGAATGGGGAGCGAGAAAAGCTAAATTGAACAAGCATTTGTCAATGCCGAATGTTTGCTTGCTGGTATTAGCACTAGAAATGCAGGAGTTAGACAGATGCAGAGTAGGAATGGCAGTGAAGTATGGACTCACACCAACCCCACCTCCACCCTGCAGAGATGGACAGGCATTCGGGTATGCGTTGTGTTGTCGCCCATAATGTTCATGCCATTTCACTTCACCCTGTCCTGCAGACACTAACAAGTGTTGAAGTGTGCCTTGGGGTGTTCGGCTTTACAGTCACCCTACTCCATAAGGACATATGCTGGAATGGGTGCAATGTAGAATGGAGTGAACTGTGGGTCGAAGAGTCAAAGCACAGTTCAGTGCCTGTCAGTGGCGGGGTGGAATGGCATAAGCTTTACAGTCAGCAATCCAAAGGCACATCCCTGATGACTGTCAGTCTGTAAATGGTGAGACGTTATGGTTAGAAACCATAATGCCCCGGGCATTTGTTGGTATTTGCAGTACAGATGTTCAACATGGCCATTTTGTGGCCCCACCTCATGAAAGCATTTGGGACCTCTTCTCATGAACAGTGGCACTGTGATTTTGTCAATGTGTCCCAAAATCTGTTTCCATAGTGACTGTGGCATTGTGTACCAGATGCACGAAAACACAGATCGGCAGGATGTGAAGAATGACAGCTGTACCATTCATTGGGAGGTGTGAAGAGATGGTAATGTTGAAAATCTGTAGTGAAAACATTAAAAATGCTTAAACTTCTGAGCGCACGTGGAAACTGCGCAGTATCTCATAACACAGTGATTTAGTGGAATTATTTCACCAGATTTTCAACATAGGCATTTTGTGACCTCTGCTAATGAACACTGTCACTATCATTTTCTTAATCTGTCCGAACATTGATTTCCCACAGCAACCGCAGTATTCTACGCCAGATGTGTAAATGCATATTTCGGGCAGGTGTGAAAAATGACAGCTGTATTGTTCATAAGGAGGTCTGGAAAATGACAATGTTGAAAATCTGCAGCAAAATACTACAAATTTGCCAAGTTATGAGGGTGCATGGAAACTGCACAATGCACGCTTGTAACAGTCATTTTATGGAGTTTTGTCACCAAATTTTCAACACAATCATTTTAGGACCTCTGCTCATGAACAGAGTCACTGTGATTTTACATATGAACATACATACGAACATATGAATCTGCCAGCAGAACACACCAATCGGTCTATGTAAGTTCGCCCGAGTGTGCAGCTAGCACCCTTGATTGCAGCTGCCCCAGCCTCCTCCCTCTGTTCCTCCCCCTGCATCCTGACTCTTCCACTTGCTTTATCCCACCTCCTTAAAGCTATTTACTGTCCAACATGTTACCAACTGCTCTGGCAATGCATTACAACTAGACACCACCCTCTCAGAGAAGTAGTGCCTCCTCGCTTCCCTCTTGAAACATCCTCTACCAACCTTACTCCGTGCCCCTTGTCTCTCTTCCACTCCTCAGTTTAAACACCCCTCGGTGCTAGGTTTATTTACCCTTTCAGGTAGTTAAACGTTTCAATCATATCCCCATCCCTCCTCTCCTCCAGTGTGTACATGTTCAGCTCCTTCAGCCTAACTTCATATTCCTTTCCTTCCAACCCTTTATCATTTTTGTTGCACTCCTTTGCACCCTCCAGTAACTTTATATCTCTCCTCAGGTATGGCCTCCAGTATTGCACATAGTACTCTAGGTGTGGTGTAACCAATGATCTGTAGGAGGTAGGATCACATCCCGTGTCTGGATGAGAACCCCTTTGTGACGCATCCCAGCATCCTGTTTGCCTTCACTGCTGCTTTCCTGCACTGGGCCAGTTTTCATGCTCCCAGTTACCAACACCCCTAGGTTCTTCTCCTCCTCTGTGATCCCCAACCAATAGTCCTCTTCTGGTTCTTAGCCATGAAGTGCATCATCCCACACCTCTTTGCACTGAACTCTAGCTGCCACTCCACCCACCATGTCTGTAGTTTAGTTAGGTCCTCCTGCAGTTTTTCACATCCGTCCTCTTCGCCCACCACCTCCCCAATTAGGTATAATGTGCGAACAGACTAACCCCTGCTCCCCACTCCATGTGCTATATCGGAGATAAAGAGCCCAAATAGCACTGGGCCCAGCACTGGCCCCTGTGGCACCCCGATTGTCACTGCTCTTGGTGCCAGAGCTACCCCACCACCGCCGCCACCCTCTCTGTACTCCCTGTAACCATTTCTCTATCCATTTAGTCTGACCACCTTCCACCCATACCCTCCTTCTCCTCACTCTTCTTCTCCTTGGCCTGTGTCCTCCTCCCGGTAGTCCACACCTTTCTCCTCCTTCTTCTTACAGGGTGGTGGTGCCTTCTGTATTACACTCAGACCACTCTGCCCGCCCCATCCCAGGGTTCTCCACCTCTGCCTTTACCTATATCTGGGGGTGAGCTCATTAGGCTCCCTGTCCGGACCCTTCTACCAACCTCAGTCTTTTGGCCACCCCCACACTAGTTTAAATCCACCTTAGTAGAGATATACCCCTAATCCTGCCTTTAATACTCCCTCCCTTCCTGCTCAAGTGTACCCTGTCCCTGCACAAGTCACTATTCCCCAGACCCTACACCAGTTAGTCACTAAACCATAATTTTTGGTGTGGCACCAATCCTCAGCCACTCATTGAACTCTTCAAGCCTACCCTTCCTCCAGATGCTTGCACATGGTACTGGCAGTACCTCAGAGAATGCCACCGACTTCCCCACCTCCTCACACTGACTGCCCAACTACTCAGACCTCCCTCACTACTTCCACAGTCTCCCCACCAAGTCGTTTGTACCCACATGCAACACTAAATGAGGTTTCTTCCTCCCTCGCTGCACACTTGAGCAGTGCCTGCCCTCAGGGCCGGCGCGTAGTCACCCACCAACCTCAGCAGCTGCGGGAGGCCCCCAAATGTATCCCATGACTGCAGGAGGCCCTAAATAGCACTAGCACATAGCAAGCTGTGAGTCAAGTCTGAACTATAGTACTCTGGGACTAAACAGCCAAAGAGCCAAATGTTCCCTGCACAGCATTCGATTCCCTGTTCCCATTTTATAGCTGCAGCAAGCCAGCAATGTGTAACAGTAGCAAAACAGCCCACCTGCCCAATTTTCCCCAGACCACACTGTCCTGCTACCTCATGGCCACGCCATGAGCGTAACAAGGATCATCGACACTCATACAAAATCATACCTTAATTAAACCTTAATGTGGTCATGGATTGAAGATGTGGGGCCCCAGCACTGCCCTACTTGCCCACCACCTGCATTACTGTCACCGATTTCCGGACCCCAAACACCAAAACAAACCCATGCTGGCCTCCTGTCTGTAGCCTATGCCACGCTCGCCATCATGGAACTTAATTTTCTGTTTCTCCCGTTCCCCATTGTGCTGCACATGCTGACATGACATGGAAGATGCTGTTGGAGATAATCACAGGGCTCTGCTCAGTCCTCGGCTAAAATTGTACCTCCTCCCACTCAACCTGACAATTTTGTTCCCCTCAGGTCCGTGAGCAGCAGCATAAAGTGATCCTCCGGTGCTCTTGGAACTATTCAGCCGAGGACCAGCTCCAGAGCCGGAGAGAAATTTACTGTGAAGCCGCTGAGGGAGAGAGAGGAGAGAGAATGAACCACCGCCCACTGCAGCTAGAAGCCAGCCAGACCTTCCCGTTCCTTATCTGACTGCTGCCATGCTGTTGCCGACCTGCTACTAGCCTGCTGCTTCTAGTGCTGCTTGCTGAGAACAAGGCTGTAAATCTTTTTTTTTTTTAAGGCTCAGAGCACTGCAGTAAGCAACCTGCCAGCCACCTGCAAATCCTCCAAACCAGCCATAGAAAACCACTGGTGCATGGTGCTGAGGAGAGACCCTAAAGGAGGAGGAGGATTACACACCACCCAGAGATAGACCAGTGCCTTGCCATGCTTCCTTTTTTAGGTATGTACATGTAATTATACTGTCAGTAGTCTACTGATATAAGAGATTGGCTGGGAGATGAGATGGTCTGGACTGGAATGGACCATAATTTGAACTGAAAAATAAATGGTTTGAATAGCCTTTAGTCTCACTCTCCGACTCTGACACCAACATTCACATGATGACAGTCAATAACTGAGCAACTGTGTCATCATGTGTATCTGTTATCAGAGGCTCTATTCTGAACATTTATTTCAGTCCAAATTATTGTCAGTTAGAGTAACATATATAGTAGTATACCCTGCATTTTATTAGTGGGAGTCGAGAGGAGACTGCATAGACAGAGAGCTGCAGAGCTAGAAAAATGAGTGACAGCTGGAGGAACACTTTTGCAAGTATAGTATGGATATAAATGTATTTCTAAATTAATGTTGCTTGCCTTTGGGTTACTAGTCTGTATGTCGTGGCGCTTGTGAGGGCCCCCGATCTGTGAAACCCCAGTCATCGAGTTTGCTGGAGGCCCCAAAGTCCTAAAACTGGTCCCTGCCTGCCCTGCCACTCCTGCAGTCAACCTGGGGATAGCTTCAACCCAAATACGGCTCTGCCTCCCCTTCTGCCCCATGTCACCCCTTTCAGTATAGAACCCCAGGATGAGTACCCCCATCCTCACCCCTTCCTCTAATGCCCCTTCCACCACCCCAGTATTCATTCTTCTATGCCCTCACCCCTGCCAGCTGCTCCTCTGTGACTTCTGTATCTGTACCCCTTACTTCCGCCTCACCCCTTTTCTCTGCCTTATTCCTCCCATCCCCTTGAACCGCTTCCCAGCCTGACTACTTCTTACTGGACTCTGATGACCTCCTCCCTCCCCTGCTGATTTCCAACCCCTCCTATCCCCACTGTTGTCGATTTAGCCCCCATTCCTTCTCACCCCATAGTATTGCCCTCCCATCCTTCCCCTTCCCTTAGCCTTCTGTCCTCCAGTCACCACCCCTCCTTCCTTACTAGCCCCCTTCTACCCTTTTGTCCTCACTATCTCTTCCCTACCTGTTGCCACCCCTCTCATGCCCCACTTGTCCTTTCTCCTTCAGTATGTTCCTTCTCCCCCTCTCTCGTCCCCATAGCAGAGGTTCGAATCTATTCCTAGTCAATACCCTCCTACATCTCTTCCCCTATTGTCTCCCCCATCCTACTTGTTCCTCTGTGCCATCCCTGGTCCCTCCCTACCCACAGCCATCTGCTCTCCCCTCTGGTACTTCTCGTGGTCTCTTCCTCCCTCATCAGGAGCTCCCTCCCTTGCCTTGGGCACCCCTCCTTCTCCTCTCTTTCTGTTAGTGCCACTGATACTGGGTCAGTTTCACTCCCTAGTTGTTCTTCCTCTGCCCCCTTGCCATCCCCTATCCCCCCAGCCAGGATGCCTACCATACTCATCTGCCCTGCCACTTAGACCCCTCCGTAACCTCCATGGTTCCTCCCTCAAACCTAGCCAGTCATCTACAGACCATACACCCCCATCCTCCAAGCCCAGTCCAGGATCAAGGCAAACCCACATCCTGTACATCCCACCACCCTTCCAAAGATGCCCACCCTATTGACATGTGGCACCTACCCCATTTTGGCTCCCATCTTATGTTACGGCTCTTACTCCAAGGTTCTGTACCCTACTACAACTGTTAGGCCCACATTTACTCAAATTCCTGTCCCCCACACTAGACCCCTACTGCCCCTCACAACAAGGGTAATTCAGTCTCAAATCCATCCATTAGATACTGTACTTGTAGCAATCCTAAAGCCTCCTTGTCCATTTTTCACCCTCAGCTACCATACTTTTTGTTCTCTGCCCTCATATAGTTTCACTTAGCCCAGTTAGAAATCCTATTGCACTCCAAGTATTACTCAGCTCAGTTAGAGAAATAAACAGAACAAATAAATATGTATTATTACAGCAGTCATAGCAGTATAGCTCAGTACTTAGCTCAGTTAGAGAAATAAACAGAACAACTAAATCTGTATTATTACAGCAATCCTAAAAGTATCCAGTCACTAATTTGTCTCCCTCCAGAGACCCTGCTGTAATATTGGACACAGAGGACTCTGGGCGGGAGGTGGGCAACTCTAAAGTCCGGCAGAGCTCCATTGAGCTCGCCCTTCCCTCTCTCACTCTCTTGTTCTGTTTCTCTTGGTGCTGCAGGCTGCCCTTTGTACTGGGCTCCTGCTTGCGTTGGCACCTTTTCTGCCCATAAAGAAATGTGCAGCAGTCCCAACAGAGCTCTGTTGAGCTGGCTCACTCCCCTTTCTCACCGCTTGTTCTGTTTCTCCTGACACTGCAGGCTGCCCACTTGTACTGGGCTCCTGCCAATGTTGGCATCTTTTCTGCCCACAAAGAAATCTGCAGCAGTCCTGACAGAGCTACGTTGAGCTCGCCACTCCCCTCTCACTCGCTCATTTCTTTTCTCCCAGCGCTGCAGGCTGCCCTTTGTACTGGGCTCCTGCCTGCGCTGGTGCCTTTTTCTGCCCACAAAGAAGTTCACAGTTGTCCCAGACAGAGCTCCGTTGAGGTTGCTCCTCCCCCTCTCACTCGTTCGTTCTGTTTCTCCCGGCACTGCAGGCTGCTCTTTTGTACTGGGCTCCTGCCTGCATTGGCACCTTTTTCTGCCCACAAAATATGCCCAGCAGTCCCAACAGAGCTCCATTGAGCCTGCCACTCCCCCTCTCTCACTCACTTGTTCTGTTTCTCCCGGCGCTCTGGCTATCCTTTTTGTACTGGGCTCCTGCCATTGGCACAACTTTTTCTTACCACAAAGAAATCCGCAGTGGTCGAAAGAGCTCTGTTGAGCTAGCTCACTCCCCCTCTCTCACTTTCGCTCATTCTATTTCTCCTGGCGCTGCAGGCTGCCCATAGAAACAGAAACATATAATTTGATGGCAGATAAGGACCGCTTGGCCCACTTAGTTCTGCCCATTTCCCTACCTAACGGAAAAGCTGCAGATCCTAGTTAACCAACAGCCTACTTCCTCATTCCCCCACTAGAATTGCCTTATGTCTGTCCCATGCATTCTTGAATTCCCCACTGTTTTGACACTACAACTTCTTCAGGAAGGCCGTTCCATGCATCTACAACCCTCTCTGTGAAGAATACTTCCTTACATTACCTTTGAACTGTCCCCCTCTATCTTCAAATTGTGTCCCCTTGTTCTTGCACATCTCTTTTCTGAAAGATGCTACCCTCTTGGACTTTGTTGATTCCTTGAGATATTTGAAAGTTTCTATCATGTCCCCCTCTCCTCCTTTCCTCGAGGCTATGCATCTTAAGCTCCTTTAGTCTTTCTACATATGTCTTCTGGTGCAGACCCTGCACCATTTTGAATTGCCCTCCTCTGGACAGCCTCCACCCTGTCTATGTCTTTGGAGATGGTGTCTCCAGAACTGTACACAGTACTCCAGATGTGGTCTTACCAACTGTCTGTACAGAGGCCAACAATTTTCTGTTTTCTACTGGTGATGCCTCTTCCCTATGCATCCCAGTATCCCCCAACCCTCCTTACTGCCTTCTCACATTGCTGGCCCACCTTTAGGTCATCTGATATGACTACCCCAGATCCCTTTCCATTTTGTTGTTGTCAGTATCTCACCCCCCATTGTGTACTCTTCCCTGGGCTTTTGTTTCCCAGGTGCATTACATTGCACTTCTTTGCATTGATTCTAAGCTGCCATACATTTGACCATTCCTCCAACCTTGCCAAGTCCCTTTTCATCCTTTCCACCCTATCTTGTGTATCAACCGTGTTGCAGATCTTTGTGTCATCTGCAAAGAGACACACTTTCCTTCTAGTCCCTCTGCAATGTCACCATAAAGACATTAAAAGGACTGGCCTGAGTACTGAACCTCCGCGGTACCCCACTGTAACCCCCTTCTTCACTGTGGACTCCATTTACTATTACCTGCTGGGCATGTTGTCCAGCCAGTGTTTATCAGGCTACCACCCTGGGACCCACTCCCAGGCTGGCTAATTTGTTTATTAATCGCTTGTGTGGGACTGTGTCAAATGCCTTGCTAAAGTCTAGGTAGGCCATGTCCACAGCCCTCCCTGGTCTACTGCTTTGGTCACCCAGTCAAAGAAATCAATTAGATTTGTCTGACATGACCTTCCTACTTTGAATCCATGCTGCCTTGGGTCCCATGCCCCACTGGCCTCTAGGTACTCAACAGTTCTTTCCTTCAGAAGCAATTCCATCATTTTCCCTACCACTGAGGTCAAACTGACAGGTCTGTAGTTTCCTGCCTGTCTTGCTCCCACTTTTGTGAAGGGAATCACATCTGCCCTCCTCCAGTCCTCAGGTACCACACCATCATCCCATGATTTATTAAAAAGAGTAGTCAGTGGTGTTACTGGTTCTTCCCTTAGTTCTTTTAGAATTCTGGGTGAATCCCATCAGGCCCCATTGCTTTATCCACCTTCAATTTTAAGAGTTCTTTCAGAACCTTTCTTCTGTGAAAGGCTAATAACAGCCCCCATCCAGGGTGCTTTTATTGACTGGATTAGGTATCTCCCCTGCTTTTCCATTGTGAATACTGAGCAGAAGTATTCGTTCAGTATCCCTGCTTTTCACTGTCGCTCTCTGCCCAACCACCTTCCTCTTTATTCAGCTTTAAGTATCCCTGCCTAGTCTTTCTTTTGCTCCCTAATGTACCTATAAAGGTTTTATCCTCCATCTTAACCAAGTTGGCTATCTTTTCCTCGGTTTGGGCCATTGTTATTCTCGCTGTCTTCCCCTTCCTTCTGCTTTAAGTGGTACAGTTCTCTGTCCTGCTCCTTCTGTGTTTCCTTATACTTCCTGAATGCTATCTTTTCTCCCTTACTTTCCCCGCCATTTCTTTTGAGAACCATACTGGTTTTTCTTTTGTTTTGATTTATTTGCTTCACACAAAGGCTTGTTGCCTCTGTGATGGCGGTTTTGATGTTTTCCCATTGTTCGCCACCCCACCTTCTTGCCTGTTTGCTAGTGCTTTTCTGAGGCACTCTCCCATTTTGACAAAATCAGCCCTCTTGAAGTCCAGTACCTTCACTTTTGTATGGCATGACTCTACAGCTAAGTTTATCGTGAACCACACTGTTTGGTGGTCGCTTGTTTCCCAGGTGGCTACCCACTTCAAGATCAGATATCCTCTCTCCGTCCCCATTTGAGAGTACCAGGTCTAAGCTTGCTCCCTCCTGGTGGGTTCCAAAACTAGCTGTCTGAGGCATGCCCCTGTAAGGCATCAAGAACAGCCCTGCTCTTGGATCAGGTTGCAGCAAAGGTGCTCCAGTTAACATCTGGCATATTCAGGTCCCCATCAGCAATATCTCCCCTTTCTCTGCCATTCCAAGGATGCTTTCTATTATTTCCTTGTCCATGTCCTTCCCCTGAGATGGGGGTCAGTATACAACCCCTGTCGGACTGTGGTGCAATTTCCAGTCTCAGGGTGACCCACAGTGCATCCTCTCCTCCTTTTACCCTTTAGTTCTGTTGCTTTGATCCCTTCCCTTACATAGAGAGCTACTCCTCCTCCTCCTCCTCTTCTTCCCTCCCTGTCCCTCCTGTAGATTGTGTACCCTGGTATGTTGACATCCCAGTCATGGTTCTCTGTGTACCATGTTTCTGTGACTGCCACGATATCCAGGCATCCCTCTTCCATCAAAGCCACCATTCTGGGAGCTTTTTACCTAAACTATGAGCATTGGTACTCATTACCCTTCATTTTTATGGCTTTATTTATTTTTGCCCTATCCCTGTCCTTACTGCCTTTGTCTTTTCTCCATTTTACCCTGCCCTTCTCCTATTGACTGCTCTATCTTGGTGTTTACCTCACTAACTACCTCAATTTCTTTGGGAGGCTAGGATTTCCTTCTCCTTTTCAGTGCCTCCCCTTGGCTAGTTTAAATGCTTAGCAATGAAGCATTTAAACCTATCACCTAGGATCCTGATTCCCCTCCTGGATAGATGCAGACCATCGCACCTGTATAGGGCTGCATCCCTCCAGGTGGAGCCCCAGTCCCCAATGAAGCCAAATCCCTGAGCTCTGCACCAGTTTTCAACCGGTCATTGAATCCCATGGTGCAGAGTACCCTAACCTCATCCATGCCATAGACAGGTAGCACTTCTGAGAAAGTTATCGTGTGTGCTACTTGTCTAAGGCCCTCCCCAACTCCACAATCTCCTGTTGCACTGCTCTGATCCCATTCTCAGCCAGGTCATTTGTCCCTAGGTGGAGAATGACATCCAGCTCACTCCCCTTGAGGCTGCTCCCACAATCCTGTGGCTTCATTTTTGTCCCTCCAAGCCATGGCACTGGACAGGCACCTTACCTCACTTTCCCTCTCTCCCTTGTTCTACCCCACCTAACAGCTGGGTCTCCCACCAGGAGTTGTTTCCTTCCCTGTGGGGTCCTGTGACACCCTCCTGTGGGTCTCCATTGTGGAGGTTCCCAGCATTCTTCTTGGTCTCCACTGTGGGTGCCTCCATAGAGGAACCATGCTCCACCAGAGTGGTGAATGAATTGTGGAGAGGCACAACTGGAGGGATTCACCTCTGTTCCACCACCTTCACCCTCCCTGGGCCCACCATTGCCCAACCACTCCTCTTTCTTGGCAACCTCTGGGGTAGTGGTGGTGACCTGGGTTGTCCCTAGGTGGGGAGCAGGTTTCCCAAATCCTTGCCAGATCAGCATGGAGACAAACAACCTCCTCCCTCAGACCAGAGAGGTGCCTGCAAATAGGGCAGCAACACAGTCTCCAGAATGTCTCCCGGAAGACTGCTGCTCCACAGCCAGTGCATTGCACCACTCCCCACATGTCTGTGTCCCTTCCTGTTATAGATGCTTTTCTTGTTTTTTTGTTCTTGTTTTAGTGTGTGCAAACTTGAGGTGTCTCTATCCCTATTCAGTGTGCTGTGTCTTTAAGGATGTGAACAGGTGTATGTTGTTAGCAGTTTTGAGGAAGTGATGTCAGAACTCCTGCTATAGAGAAACTTATGTGGTGGGTGGGGTGAGGGGCAGGGTGGGTGGGAGTAAACACGTGCCCTCCAGAAACAATCAACTACAACTCTGGCTCTCCACCCGGAAGTGCCTTCCTTCCTTTCAGACACCTATTTTACAGAGGTTAAGTAACAGGTCTAGTCACAAATGACTGCAAATATCTCCCAGCTACAGTTCCTCCCTGGCAAATTAAAGTTAACTAAGAAAAGTCAACCCCAAAACTGAATCAATACTAGTTACTTACACCTTTTGTACTGGGCCCCTGCCTGTGTTGACACCCTTTCTGCCCACAATGAAATCTGCAGCAGTCCCGACAGAGCTCCATTGAGCTAGCTCACTCCCCTCCCTCACTCGCTCGTTCTGTTTCTCCCAGCGCTGCAGGCTGCCCTTTTGTACTGGACTCCTGCCTGTGTTGGCACCTTTTTCTGTCCACAAAGAAATCTGCAACAGTCCTGACAGAGCTCCATTGAGCTCACTCACTCCCCTTTCTCACTCGCTCGTTCTGTTTCTCCTGGTGCTGCAGGCTGCCCATTTTGTACTGGGCCCCTGCCTGTGTTGACACCTTATCTGCCTACAAAGAAATCCACTGTAGTCCCAACAGAGCTCAATTGAGCTTGCTCCCTCCTCCTCTCTCTTGCTCGATCTTAATCTGTCCCAAACACTGATTTCCCAAAGCGACTGCGCTATTCTGCACCAGAAGTGCGAAAACACATTTGGCCAGGATGTGAAAATGACAGCTCCACGCTGGTGTCCCAGGTTCAGAAACAGACTCGGGATGCGTGGGTCAGCAGGGGAGGATAGGACTGAGTGTCAAGGACTGCTCTCCCATCCTGTGGTGGGTTGAGACTGCCTCGGCTCAGCAGTGGCCCCCCAGTGGAGACTGGAGGCACTGCATGAGCGCGATGAGGAAACCTAGAAAATGGAAATACCACTCAGTGGTGGCCACTGGATGATGGCTCTCCATCCCCAATTCCTCCGGTGCCTTGGTGAGCCGTCTTCCCTCAGCAGCATCCCTGGGCCTATCAAGAGTGCACTGGACTCCTCCCTGGTGCCTTCCGTCAGAGGAGGACCTGCCCAGTGAAGGGTTACATCCAGGATATCAGGGACTGTTGCGTTGTGAGGGTTAGAGAGCGTTCGGGTAAAGCCAGTGGGGGATCGGTGAAGACCTGGAAGGAGTCTGAAGGAGTGGGCTCACCAGGAGCAAGAGGGAATAAACAAATAATGCAAAAAAAAATGACAGCTGTACTGTGCATAAGGAGGTGTGAAAAAATGCCAGTGTTGAAAATCTGGTGTGAAAATATTACAAATTTGCAAAGTTACAAGG
The DNA here is from genome assembly GCA_016271365.2 of Neoceratodus forsteri. Classification (NCBI taxonomy): domain Eukaryota; kingdom Metazoa; phylum Chordata; order Ceratodontiformes; family Ceratodontidae; genus Neoceratodus; species Neoceratodus forsteri. The sequence goes on along the minus strand of JADMNL010000043.1, from coordinate 7,861,173 downwards.
GTGCATGGAAACTATTACAGCGTACACTTATAACACAGTCATTTTATGGACTTCGTCACCAAATTCTCAATCCGGGCATTTTAGGACCTCTGCTCATGAACAGTGTCACTGTCATTTCTCAGCCTATTCCTGAAAATTGATTTCCACAGCGACCACGCTTATTCAAGGCCGGAAGTGCAAATCACATTTGGCCAGGATATGTAAATGACAGCTGTACTATTCATAAGTATGTGTGGAAAAAGGCAATGTTGAAAATCTGGAGTGAAAATGTTACAAATTAGCGAGTTATGAGCATGCGTGCAAACTGCACAACACATGCTCGTAAAACAGTCATTTTTGGATTTTTCCACCAAATTTGCAACATAAGGCTTTTTTGTTAGCCCACCTCATGAATAGTGTCACTGTCGTTTTGTTAATCGGTCCCGAAAGGTGATTCTGCACAGTGACTGCGAATTCATCTTTCGGGACCAAATCATGAGGAGAGGTCCCAATAACCCCATGTTGAAAATTTGGTGCTAAAATTACCAAAAATGCCTGAGATATGCACCAAACTTGAAAAAACCCTATTTATGGCATTATACAGCTTACCGGCATTTCTTCAGTTAGCGAGTTGGCTATGAAAGTGCAGACATGTTCCTGGTCCACGAAGATCGTCATGCCGGCCTCCGGAGGTAAGTATGGGGTGAGGGGAGGTGTGAGGAGGCAGGGTGTGCAGAGGTGGGCATGGGATGGGGAGGGGCAGGGGCCACCACACGCTATGAGGACCGTTTTCTGTTTTACAGGGTTTAAAACAAACAAACAAAAATGAAAAACATTTTGGGATGGTTTTGTTTTACAGGGACATTTGGCACACTGGGGTGGGCTCCCAGCATGCCACCTTGAGTGTTTTGGGGGCTGTAGCCGATGGGGATTGGACACCCCGTCGGCACATTCACGGGGGGAAGAGCAAGGGGATTGGGCACCTCTCTCGGTAGGCACAACAAATCGGGGATTATGCCAGACAGGGAGTGTGCTCCCCAGTGGGCAAACTGAATGGGGGAACTGAAGCCACGACAGGGATTGGGCCCCAGTAAGCAAAGACTGTTGGTGGAGGTGCATGAAGCCAAGGGGATTGGGCACCTCGGCAAACAACAAATTGGGGAGGGGGTTAATATGCCAATGGGGAGTGGGCTCCCCTGTCAGCAAATTAACTGGGTTGGGGGGCATGCAGGCGGCAAGGTACCACCCTGCAATGACGGGTCGCTCCTCATTGCAGCAGAATAGCTGACGCTGCATTGATGAGGCTGCCCCTGATTGCAGCGAAAACCTTTCAAGGTGGTGGCGCTGTCTGAACCAGTGTCAGCAGCAGTGTGCCACTGCATTGGCGTGAAAGTGGTCCAAGCCTCTAAAGGCACTGGGGGCTATGCCAACAGTGCCGCACTTCAATAACCTGCTTCTGCAGCAAGCTGCCATAATATGTTTCTGGTACATGCGAGCAAGCAAACATAAAAAGATACAAAAACATTTCTAAAGAAACTGACACATTATCCACAGAGACAGTAGTAGGTAGACATTTGTGGAGAGTCCTAAAACATCAGTCTCACTACTGATAATATCAGGAAATCAGAGGCTACATGAACAAACCAGCAAACAGATCAGAAAATGGGAAAATAACAACATTTTTTCAAAGCAGGGTTCACTCTTGAGTCAACCAGTGTGTGTACATTCCTGGTGTCTGTTCCCACTTGGTAGCAAAGCTCTTAGCTATTTCTGGATATGTGAAAACATATCTTCAGCCTTGGTCTGGTCAGGAACAGGAGCGAGACTGGCATCCACATTCCTTTAAACAGTTCTGGACCACAGCCAGAGGAAAGGGATGCTTCTGCATCTGTAGCAACAACGAGGCCGGTCAGTTAGACCAGCCAAACAGGGCACTAGTAGCACTAATTTTGCGGTCCAGCTTTTACTGATCTAGTCTGATTTGGCTCTGGAGGTCCAGCTTTTATCAGTCTGGGTATGAGTGAAAACTGGATTGCTGGAACTGGATGGACTAGATCGGTAAAAGCCAGACTGGCACATCTGGATGGAATGAAATTAGCACAACTTGTGCCCTGTCTGGCTGGAGCAGCCAGTCTGGGATTTACTGATCTGATCCAGCCTATGTCTGATGGTCCAGTTTTACTAAGTCCTGATTTCTGCCATCCTCCTCTGAGGTTCTGTGACTACCCATAAACAGTGAGGCCCCAGCACTTGGCTGTATGCTTTCTGCCTGCCAGGAGCAACCTAAGATGACCAATGTGGGAGGGGGCTATTGAGGTCTTCACTGGTTCCTCCTAAGGTGGATGGGCTGATGCACTGTCATCCAGGCTTAAGTACCTTTTACCCACCTTTTTCAGCCCTTCCACACCTTAGCATATGATTACAGGTGTCCATGGTGCCATCCCTATGGGCTGGGGTGACTGACTGCACAGTCACTCATGATGTCAATGCCGTCACAACTCCGCCAAAGGAAGAGCTGGTGCAGCAGGAGGACCAAGCTTTCCCCTGGTGACAATGCTTGATACCTTCATATAATGGTCTAAACCCTACCAACCCATGGAAGGTGCATTGAGAAACTGGGACTTAATCTCTAGTCTCCTATGTAGCAGAGCAGTGCACTAACAGTCAGTGTCAACAGGTTGATATGCGCTTTGGATTCGGATAGTTGTTCACCCAATCAAGCCCTTAGAGTGTTATGTTTACAATGTAAACAGAATATTACAAAGAAATCATATGTTGCAGGGTAAATAATAGTCAGCATTCTGCCTGTTGAAAACATGGGCCGCGAGAGAAAAAGCCGTACTTTTTAATCAAGCCTTTTTCCCCTTCCACCACTATCAGTTCCCCTTAAGTTTCCACGTGGTGACCTCCAGCTCTAAAACCACAGCTCTGAAACAATTTGTGATGCATGGCCTGAAGATGCTGATGGGCGTCATACTGAAGTAGGTGGGGATTTTACACCCTGTTGTAATACCTTCTCCTTCCCCCATCTCCCATGTTGCACCCAGTGACAAAGACACCTCCACAGTGGCCCCCTGTGCAGGAAGCAGAGAAACATCTCCTTGGCCCACCACAGGATTTGCTTGAGGGAGGCAGGGACCCATCCCTTGACTGAAAAGCACAGCCACCACCAGCATTCCCGTTTAAGAGAGTCACATGACTGTGGAGACCGGGCACATGTCAAAACCTGGCTCACTTATTTGCGAGAACAACATGCTACTGTGGGACCATAAGAGCAGTCCCAGTTATGTTTTTTCCAAAGATGAGCCAAATGGTAGCCCAACAGTCTGAGGCTGCACTAATTTTATGGCAGGGCTACATAGCTTGGGCTGTGTGTTGCTCACTGGGCACTGCAGCCAGTATTCCTGCACTTTAGTCTGATTTGCTGGCCTTCTCAGACTTTCAAAGAGCTAGGCAGTAGCCAAGAGGGTCACTGGAATCTAGAAAGATTTGTATAGTTTGATACAAGACTTGGCTTGTTTAGGTAAGTGTCCCAAACCCAGAGATGTAATGCCCTCAGTACAGAAACATAGAAGTTGTCAGCAGATAAAGACCCTTTGGCCCATCCAGTCTGCCCATTTTCCCTGCCTACTGTGCCACAGCAGCCCTTGTACAATCTCCAGTCGTCTCCACCTCTTGTGTTCTTCCAAGGTCCCCTTGTATCTGTCTCATGCATGCTTGACTCCTGCAACTGTTTTGCCACCTACCACCTCCACTGGGAGGCCGTTCCAGAGCTTCCACCACTCTCTCTGTGAAGAAATATTTCTTCACACACACCCAAACCCCCAGCATCATAGTGTGACCCCATGTCCTCAAGTCTTTCTGGAAAATGCTACCTTCCTGTTCCTTATTAATACCTGTTATGTATTTGAATGTTTCTATTATCCCCCCTTTCCCTTCTTTCCTCCAGAAGCGTGCAGCATAGCAGTCCTTAGTATTTGAACTGCTCTCTAAAATGCTTCTGAACTTCCAACCCTGCCTTGCAATGTTTCAACAGTTATTAGCCTGCAGGCTGGTGATGCTCAGACTACCCGATATCACAGTGGTCCTTTCAGGTAAGCTGTCCGTGAGACTTGATATCTGATCTTGCGGTTGAGGTGCTGCCTTTCAGCTGCTTTTGATGCTTAGCAGTGGCATAGAGATCAGATGGAACCATGCCTAGGCTTAGAATTGATGAAGAGCTCTATTTCAGAGGCTTTATCACTTGCTGCCAGCTGTGACTGTGGTTTCTGAAAACGAAATAACATGTCAGTGGGAAGAACTCTTTTGCCAGCATCTGGAAAAAAAAAAAAACAAGGGAACTTGAAGACATGTCTCACTGCCTCGGATAATTGTACCTAAATTCCTTAAAGGAGGAGGTTGCCAGTCAACCTGGCTACCACTGTCTCCTACCACTCACCTTCTTCCTCACCATATGCTCAGTACTCCTAACCTAGTGCCTCCCTCCATATCCGCTCTTTCTCTCTCTCTCTCACTGCTTTGGAATACCCTTTGATTGACTCCCTCATGCAGCATACAGCTCATGCATCTGTCATCCAGCCTGCATGCGGAGCCCAGCTCAGCTCTCTGACACAGTCTGCCACAAAAGCCTTCCCATCACCCCCACACTTCTTTGTCGATAGCCAGAGCCTTCAAGTTGCCACTGCCTCATTCTGCAGGTTATTATATTTAACTGCCTCCAGCCTTCTCTTGATTATTGCTATTGATTTGCAGCGTTCTGACCTATACAGCACTGTTGCTAGCATATTCACACCATGCACACAATGACATTTCATCACCGTCTGGCCCTAGCCTGCTGAGTACAGCTCTGCCTTTCATTTGACAACAACAAAATTACTAAACTAAGTGACTGACTGGCTAAATTAATAAATAAATATGACAGTCAGTCCAGCTAATTAGCTCATCTCTGCCAGAACCTCCATTCAAGATACAACAACTTACCCTACGGCATTACCTTTTATCATTGTACTTGTTGCATGATAAATGGAATGACACAAAGCAGATGAAGCGTAGTCATTACCATATTTGGGCGCCTCACAAAATAAAAATCCTCCTGACCTCAACCCCTTATTGGTCTGCTTCTGTATGTCTGTCACTCCTTTGAATGGTGCAGAGCCTCTGTGTTAACCCGGCGGAAATATTTTATCTGGTACAAGCGCAGCAAGAAACAACACAATTTTCATTAACTGCTACACAAAAGTGTTTATGTATAGCAACCACTTGCTACACATCTGGGTTCACTCAAAAGTGGTTGTACAGCTGCTTTACACAAGGTTACCTGCAAACGCTACACATATTATTCCTACTGCTACTCAAATGAAGTTTTGTAACACTGCAATTGCTGCAAAAACATTTTGTAATACAATTGTCCCTGACCCCTAAATGTTGCTCGAGGCTCTTGAACAGGAAAGTGTGTGGGGGGCAAAGATGCATCATTCGCTTCACCCATTTTAAATGTACTTAGCTGTTTATCATTTCCATACCAAAAGTATTTTACCAGAATGGGATTCCTAAATATTAACGAGGGCCTTTGGAAATCTACATGCGTGTCCCAGACACTTCAAAAGAGTCTTTAAAGCTCTGGAATGTTGACATGCAGCCGCCAATTGGGTTTTGGGGTAGACTCTTTCCAACTGCCACCACCTCTGCAACCACCTTTTGTCTCTCAGCAGTTGCACCTCACTACCCTGCAGTCAGTGTGAAACTCCTCACCCAGCTGGCAGGGCAAGGGTGGTAATTCTCAGTCTTAGAATCACAGAGGCTGCCATATTGCACCACATGTGGTGCCAGTTCCTGAAAATAATATATACTTAATCAGTTAGATCTGCCTCTTCAGGGGCAAAAAGCTACAGCGTGCAGTACTCTACAGTGGAGCGTAACTGTGAATTCTGCTATAGGGTGTGTCACAGCATACCTGTGTTTTCAGATGTCCTTGTTTAGTTATATGGTGAGACAGGCTAGGGCCCATAAACAATACCAACAGCATCTACAGTACATTGATCAATCATCTTTGAGTGTTTCCCAACCCCTTTAGACCTCTTACTGTGACGAAGTATCTAGGGTGGCTGGCCCGATGGCCAAACCCGATGTGCAGGTGACCAAAACTTAGGACTGAACTTGGGTCGCTCATGTCAGGTGGCAGGCCAAGTTGGGCAGCTAACAATGGCAGTGTGCCTTGGCTAGGAATGGTTAGCAGTGGATTCTAGTGTCACAGCAATCCCTTTAGAGGGTCAGAAAGATAGTCCCCGCACAGGAGTATACAGTGCGTGCTCATGGTCAGTAGGAGGCTGTGCTCATGCCATGTGGAAAAAAACTTGTGAGGGAGCATCAGGATTACAGCTACTGGCTTTCTCCAGGCCGTGTGCCTACCTCCCTACCAGAGTGATGGTGGGATTAATGTAGGACAGGTCTGGGACTGCTGGCTTTAGGGGCTTATGTCCCCGAGGCCCAAAGACAGGGCAGTTGTAAGCAGGAAGAAAAAGCTGTATGAAAAATTGGTATATTGGGCATGTAAGCAAAACAGGAGAATACCACTGCCACAGTGGCAAAAGCGAGCCAGGCGGTGAAACTTAAAACCTACAAACACAAACTACACTGAAACTTCTACACTGAAACCAATAAACATTTAAGCCCTGAAAAACTGTAAAACCTAAAAATATATAAATCTATCTATATCTAAAGAATACAGTTCCAGTAAATAAGTAATGCTAAGCTCCTTCAGCCCTTCCTCTCGCTCTGACAGAGAGCAAGTTGCAGTTCAGTTGAACCAGGGTTGCAAAAATAGGTAATTAGTTGAATATGTGTTTAATTTTCCAACCACCCAGGGAGACCTCTGTTTGAAAACAATTCTTTTATTTTAAACTTATTTTTTTTCTTAATGGGCTGCAAATATCCCTGAAAGTGCTGCAAGCTCTAACTTCTAACATTTTGACATGACAGCTGGGAGTGAACCACATCTAACAAAGATGGCTATCTGTGGTAATATTTTCCTCATGAGCTGCCTTAAATTGGGATATTTGCCACAGACAGTGGTAGATTTAAAAAGTTTGGGATTCCACCATACAGAAAGGCTTGTACGAAGCTGGAGAATCCTAAGACCTTGCTGCCATTCTATAGGGTTTACAGGACCTTTTATTGATGTTGTTTAACATTTGTTCCCCTCCTACTCCCTGGTACCTCCCACATTCTGTCCTTGCTTAGACCCACTTCCATGTCTCCAGATCCTTGGTCAGGCATTCCTGTCTGTTCCATGTGGGGACCTCCAGCTGTAACCAGGAGGGATAGCTTGGTGCACATGCTGGTGGGGCTGGGGAGAACAGGAAGTGACAAGAGACCTATCAGGCTTCTCCCTATGACCTACCTCCACTTGGGATGCCATGTTGTTTCTGTAGGCATGCTGTTGTACAGAGATGTGGGGTCACCCACATCTCAAAGGCTGAAGCCAGTATGGAGCCAGTAACTGCCATAGGAGACACTTTGGGAGCAGGCATTGTCTCTTCTCTCCCTGGAATCTGAGAGCATTGCCTTCATAAAGCTCCCAGTGGCCACATGTACAGGGTTGGCATCATAATTGTATCTGGGTTCATTACATGGTGCTGCAAAGCACTGTCTTAACAACACCTGGGCTGATTATAAAGTGTATTTTCTAGATTTAGCCAGAGTTGGTCAGACCCAGATGTGAGACACCTCCTCCATCCATAATTAAAAAGGCTTGACCAACAAAGCAGCACCGCTTGTGCTTAGCCTTGACAGTAGCATGGGAATGAAACTGGCATGTAGGGACTTTTAAAGCTCAGGACACCTTCAGTACTATTGAATCTCCCATGGCTGTATGGTACAAGAGTTCTGGGATGTATCTGCAGTGGCCTGTGTTTGCTCTATGGCAGAGCAGACTTGAGAATTAACCAGCTAACCAGGTAAAGTAAAAATTTTGAAGGGCTAAGTAAGTAAAAATAATTTTGATAAAGTAAAAATTATGAAGGGCTAATAAGTCAAAGATAATTTTTGGGTACTGAATGTGTAAATTGAGAGTGGCCCTACATATTAAGTGTGAGGCTGCTTTGATGAGTGTTCTCCTTTAATGAAGCCGACATCCCTAATTCTTTTTCGGGTGTGTGTATGCCTGTGTGTGTGTGTGTGTTGGGGGGGTGTTAGGCACAGAAGATTATCGTCTCTGAAAAGCTGAACACAATGAATTGAGGATGTTATTAGCAGACGGGAACACTTGCGGTGAAATATCTGAGTAAACAGATTGAGGTTTGATGATGCTAGCCGGCAGCCACTATTATGTTGTTTTCCAAAACCTCAATCAGTTGCATCTCATTTTCTGTCTAAATGCAAAACCTGTTTCTTCTCCACATGCAGCGCTGCTCCCTTTCTTTGGCTTCACCTTCGTTTCATTTTGAAAACAAGGAGAATACAAAATTGCTTCTGGTACGTTCTAATGTCTGTTGTCACATTCTAATGCCTGGTGTCACAGTACACTGTAAAGAATTTCTGTTAGTTTAACGGTACTTTGACCGTAAAAATCTATGGTCCATCCGTAATGTCAAATTACAGTTTTTTACTGTTATAAATCTAGTAAGATAATGTGACAGGGCAAGCTCTGATAATTCAGCCTTTACACTTAATATGACACATACTGCACTATGACACTGCGGCAATACCTTACTACCTCCAGATCCTCTGACTCCCTCCTTAACTGATCTTGTCATGCCCCAGGGGTCACCATGGCCTCTTCCCATCACCATCCTTCCGGCTGCCCCCTAGCCCCACTGATGCTCTTACTCCTTTTCCACTCTACCCCACCCTCCTCCTCCTCCTCCCTGCCTCCTCCCCCCACGTCTCCAGCACTTATCCCTGTTTTGTCTGACAACTGTCTTTGGCTGCACCTTTGTTGCCCTTCCTTCTACACCTTTTCTTTTCTTCTACGTTGCTGGTTTCCTGTCTTATCAGAACAACTGTCAATTGTCTTAAAACTGATCCTGTTCTACCTTACTACCAATGGTGTGATATTACTGACTATTATGTTTCACTGCTTTCCTGTTTGTCTTTAGCCTCTGATGTAGAACCTGTGTAAAAAGCCTTGGCTCAAAGGTATTTGTAATCCTAGAATTGAATAAATAAATAAATAAATAAATACGGTATCATATATTTCTTAAAATTGTGTCAGTGTTCATTAAAATAAGTTCTGAGTGACTGATCCTCAAAGGTTTGCAGCCCTTCCGCACAGGAGTCCTATGCACAGAGAAGTCTGGTATGCATCGATAGGGGTATACCAGGCCACACAACTGTGCATTGTGTAACTGGTACCCATGGGGATATGCAAAGCAAGTATACATGACCCCCTATGTGGGCTGGCTGCAATGCTCCACCTAAATGGTGGGACATTTGATGAGCCAGCTGTGGGCCGGAAAAGAGCTTTCTATTGAAGCCACTTCCTGCACCACAGTGAACCCCTGCTCCATGGGCACAGGGGATCATTAGGCATGGTGGCCCACACATGGGATGCCATATCCACAATTGCCCAAATCAAAGATATTGTATTACTGAAGTCAGTGCCCTGCAGCCTGCCTCCAACCCCAGTCATCCAAGCACTGAGAGTGCAGGGATCCATGAATCGGAGCATCATGTTCCCTGTGTTGTCCAGTCAGGGGGTGCAGCCCGTTACCTCCAACCCCAGTCATCCAAGCACTGAGAGTGCAGAGATCCATGAATGCAGAGCACCATGTTCCCTGTGTTGTCCAGTCAGGGAGTGCAGCCCGCTTATAGAAGTGCTCTTGCTGAAGTTACAGAAAGAGCCCCCCAACACTGGTCTGGTGGAGCGAAATGGCATCACATGTGTCATACTCCACCAACCATCCTTAGGCATGCCCTCTCCCGCCCCTGCCCGACCAGCCATATAGGTGTCCAGATTCCTGGTGCATGGTCCAAGGCAATGGTGCAGAGTGGGTGTGTGCTGTTTGTGCTTCTGCAGATGTCCATGGGACACCTGGGATGTGAGTATCCGACCCTATGTGCTGCATATGGCCAAAACACCTTCATGTATAGGGCCCAGAAGTAGGGCCGGGAAAAGCTGCAGAGTGCTCTATGTTCCTGATCGCTCCATGGCGCACTCAGTGTATTCTGGAGCAGGTGGCGTGCAAGCCATATCCAGCCGATCCCAGCCCAGGTACAGTGCTATGCAGCTGGATGAGATGGGTGCAGACCAGAAACATGTACTACTAGAACACGTGTCCTCAAACCACACTCCTGTGTAGAGGGATGGCGAAGGGACAGCCACTATGCCTGCCTAGTGGCAGCAGTGGCATTATGCCCCTCTCCCTATACAGCCACAGACCACAATTTTGGGCCCAATTGTCCCTTTCTACTCCAGCCCTCAACCCTAGAAGCTCCCTCAACTTAGCCTTAGAGGTGTTTAATATCAGTTTGTAGTGGTAGAAGTTTAGCTGTAAATTGCTGAAAGCCTTCTGGAGGTCTGAGCAGACTGCATTGATGTTAGGCTGGGATAACTATAGACATGTCATCTGCATGTAAGTGTAAATTGGTATCTGTAATGGTCTCACCTATGTCATTTATATATAGCACGAAAAGGAGGGGCCTAACACTAAGCCCTGGGGTACACACTTGAGGAGAGGGAACAAGTAGAACAGAGGCCTTCTGCTTTGTTTTTGCTGTAATCCAGTTACATAGTAATATCCATTTTCTCAATGTAATTGTCAATCACTGTACTCACAATAATATATTTAATTATGAAGTCATCCAGCTGCTAATAAAATTATACTGCATAGTAGAGCATTGTTCTGTATAAAATTCCATCCTTCCAAAATTATGTTGTACCACAGTGTGATTGTACCCTTTTGTGGTACAATAGCATTCTGAAACCTCTAGAGACTGCACAACTCAATTTTGTTCTGAAAGAGAAAGAAATGCTTTGTGCACCTTTCACATAAATGCTATACACTATAAAAATACAGGATGAGCAACTTTATGAACAACCGCTTGTTCTGCTATAGAAGGGTTCCAATTCCCATGGACGTCTCAAGCTTTGCTCTAGAGGTCAGAGGGAATCAGAAACCCTCTGTGCAGAACACACTGACCATACATAGCTGCCCATCCAGTATTCTCTATCTGCTTGATCATTTTCTCACTTGACTTTTTCTGATTAATGAATTTCTGTGACACTATCATTGATAACAGTGCAAGAATGCCATGGGCAGTGGAATCACTCATCCCAGTTTCAACTTCCACTATGGCCACTGTCCTCCATTATTCCCTTGTTTTGCATGCCTACCATGTTCTATTCCACTACAGCCCATGGTCTGCATGCTGTTTTACAGTGCATGACTCAATATTCGACTGCACACTGACCATGATGCTGCCCATATTTCTCTTCTCCTTACATCCTTGAACTGTAGATTAGTGCTATGTGCAGTTTCCATTCTGTGGCGCTCCAAATTGTCAATGGGAGGTCATAACTACTGGGTCTAGTGCACCTCTACTAGGGAATGGCACAGTTGAAGCTTTAGAATGTTGGGCACCTGCGATTCCAAGCAGCAGCTCCCCAGTTCAGCTGTGCCATTGACAGGGGACAGAGCGACTTTTATCTTCTCTCAAGATTTTCTTGTTGGGGCTGCAATTCTGCATAGCAGGTTGGGGCTACCTGTTTTCAGGAGCACCCCTAAATTAAAATCATGTCTGTTAAACTGTGGCTTTCAACTTGACTAACTGCTTCACCCAATTCCATTCGTGGACTGGGGCCTTTTCTTCCTTGCTAGGGTGTTCGAATGGTCTCTGATGAAACAAAGGTGTGACAAGTAGGTACATCTTATCTTATTCTGGGGTAGTGTAGGGCTCCTGGGAGTTTCCTCAGCTCTTGCATCGGTCTCCCTCTCCCAGCTTCAGGTTTCTGTTGCTGTTATTAAAAAAACAGAGGCTTGTGTGTTTGGGATATTGCCTCTTGGCATTTTCCTTAAGCGCTTGTGACTGGAGGCTCTACTTCAGTAGCATGTTCTTTGGTGAATGCTGGGGACTCAGGTGATCTGATTATTTTCAGGGGCCCAGTTGTAATGACTTCTCATTGACAATGTTGGAGCTAACAGAAAAGTAAATTACAATAACTATGAAGAAATGTCTTCTTTACTGTGCATGGACTGTGACAGTGTTCGGGGGTGGGGGTGTGGCAGCACTTGTGATGGCAGGAAAAGATAATTAGGGTCCTAAACGCCAGGTTACATGGACTGAGATGGAGCCTCGGGTGGAGGGCAGCCTTAGATGCTGGTTTTCAACTATGTAGGGAGGGTGGTCTGCCTATGAGTAGTGGAGGTTGGTCAGAATGCATGACAGCGGGTTGCATGTGTTCTGGGTGTGGGGGCAGCTGTTGATTTCCAGCTGTGTGGGAGTGTGGTCTGCGGGGAGTGGTGGTCGCTGGTCAGGGGTATTACACAGTGGGATGCATGGTGTTCCTGGGGAAGCTGTTGTTCTCTAGTTGTGTTGGAACAGTCATCTCCCTGGGGTTGGTGGAGGCTGGTTAGGTGCATGACAGTGGCTTGCATGGTGTTCCTAGGGGCAGAAGCTGTTGGTTTTCAGCTACGTATGCAGGGTGGTCTGTGTGGGTGTGTAGGCGGTTGGTCAGGGTGCTAAACAGTGGAATGCATAGACTGCCCATGTGGGTGTAGCAGGTGGTGGTTTTCAGCTTTGGTGGTCTGCTTGAAGGTGGAGGAGGCTGGTCAGGGTGCATGACAGTGGGTTGCATGATGTTCCATGTGGGGGCTGTTTGTTTCCAGCTATGTATGGAGGGTGACCTGTCTGGAGGTAGGAGGCTGGTTAGGATGCTAAACAGTGAGTTGCATGATGTTCCAGTGTCCAGGGGCAGCTGTTGGTTTCCAGCTATGTAGTGAGAGAAGTCTGCCTGGGGCAGGGACACTGGTCAGGGTGCATGACAGTGGCTTGCATGATTTTCATGGGAGGGTGGCAGCTGTTGGTTTCCAGCTATGTAGGAAGGGTGGTCTGCCAGGAGTGGTGGAGGCTGGTGAGGTGCTAGTGGCTTATGGACTGTAATGGAGTTGAGGGACGGGGAGGCTGGTGGGTTCCAGCTATGTAGGAGGGTGAGCTGCATGGGGGAAGGGAGCTGATCAGGGTGCTAAACAATGGTTTACAGCCTATGGTGTGTAGTCTGGTCCATGCTCAGCTGTTTTGTTTCTTGTCCATGGATTATAATATTTTTGGGGGTTGGGGCATATGCCACCAGCTGTAATACAAACCAGAAAATCCAGTGGCTTCTCTGCAAAATGCAGGATATTACAGCATTAAATTTTAAAGGGCAGTCCACGTTTTGACCTGTCAAAGGCAGTGTGAAGAGACAAACAACTTAACAGAGTGTGGAACAAAATGTTTTGTACAACAATAGAAACAAGTTATAATATTTGTAAGATATAACATTATTCAGAAAGAGATCATCATCAGAAATCAAATATTTACAAAGCAAAACATCTACTGTGAACCTTAACCTGATGGTCACTTCACACCCACTCATTGTTGTCAGACTGGAAAAAGAGCTGAAGACTATCAGATGCACTAACCTTCTCAGACTGTGATGTCATTTAGAATTCTCGTAGCAGCATAAGCAACATCAGAATGTTTAGTTCAGAAACACTGCAGTTACTTTCAGTGCAAAGAAGCAGGAAGAACAGAAAAAAACAGCTAAATAAGTTAAGTGTGAGAATGTTTTGGACTGTCACAAGAATGGGAACTGGTACCCCACCGTTGTTATGGGTCTAATTAAGATAATTGAATTCCTGTAAAAATGACTCCTGAAGGGAAGAATATTTTGACCTATAGAGCTTCTGCATCACTGCTCCCCACCCTGTTCCCACCTACAGAATATCTATGTCGTCAGTTTTTGGTCAGGTAGCCTTTTAACACTGAAAATTGTACCTTTCTGTTTACATGTTGCCTGTCTGTTTACCAGTTCCTGTACACCTGTTGGGCTGGCCATCACAGGATTTTACTCTTCTGATCTTCTCTTCAGTACTGTATTTTTTTTCTTCTATCATTTTAAATATTGTGAATGTAACAGTTTCTAAACCAGCAGGTTAGCAGTTGAAGATGTAGTTATTTTCCTTCTCTCTGTTTCTGTCTCTCATCAGCACCCTCCATGCATGCACAACACAGGACAGTAAGGGTGTTTATAATTTTTTTTTGTTAGAGCTGTTTTTTCTGGAGTCTGCCCTGCCATTGGATGTCTCCCTGTCCGTGCCACAGGAATTAGACCTCCTCCCCATCAGCCCCATGACTTTCCCTCGTGGCAGGGGTGGGGAGAAACATAGACACAGAATTTGGACGGCAGATAAGGACCGCTTTGGCCCACCCAGTCTGCCCATTTCCTACTCTACTGGATAAGCTGCAGATCCTAGTTAACCAGCAGCCTACTTCTTCCTACCCCACCCCTAGAATGGCCTTATGACTGTCCCATGCATGCTTGAATTCCACCACTGTTTTTGACCCCACAACCTCCTCCGAAGGCCGCTCCATGCATCCACAACCCTCTCTGTGAAAAATACTTCCTTAAATTACCTCTGAGCCACCCCTCTCATCTTTCAGATTGTGCCCCTTGTTCTTGCACACTTTTTTGAAAGATGCTACCCTCTTGGACTTTGTTGATTCCTTGGAGGTACTTGAATGTTTCTATCATGTCCCCCCTCTCCCTCCTTTCCTCGAGGCTATACATATTAGCTCCTTTAGTCTCTCTTCATATGTCTTCTGGTGCAGACCCTGCACCATTTTAGTGTCCCTTCTCTGGACAGCTTCCATCCTGTCTATGTCTTTCGCGGAGATTGGGTCTCCAGAACTGCCGCAGTACTCCAGATGGGGTCTGACCAGCTGTCTGTACAGAGGATAATAACTTCCTGTTTTCTACTGGTGATGCCTCTCCATGCATCCCAGTATCCCCAGTCCTCCTTGCTGCCCTCTCACATTGCTTGCCCACCTTTAGGTCATCTGATATGACTACCTCCAGGTCCCTTTCCATTTTGTTGTTGTTAGTATCTCACCCCCATTGTGTACTCTTCCCTGGGTTTTGTTTCCCAGGTGCATTACCTTGCACTTCTTAGCATTGAATCTAAGCTGCCATACATTTGACCATTCCTCCAACCTTGCCAAGTCCCTTCTCATCCTTTCCACCCCACCTTGTGCATCAGCTGTGTTGCAGATCTTTGTGTCATCTGCAAAGAGACATACTTTTCCTTCCAGTCCCTCTGCAATGTCACTTATAAAGACATTGAAGAGGACCGGTCCTAATACTGAACCCTCACGGGTACCCCACTAGTAACCCTTTCTTCTGAGTGGACTCCATTTACTATTACTCTCTGTGTCCTATTCTCCAGCCAATTCTTTATCCAGGCTATCATCTTGGGACCCATCCCAGGCTGGCTAACTTATATATTAATCTTTTGTGTGGGACTGTGTCAAATGCCTTTTAAAGTCTAGGTAGGCCATGTCCACAGCCCCTCCCTGATCTACTACTTTGGTCACCCAGTCAAAGAAATCTATCAGATTCGTCTGGCATGACCTTCCTGCTGTAAATCCATGCTGCCTAGGGTCCTGTGCCCCTCTGGCCTCTAGATACCCAACAATTCTTTCCTTCAGAAGTGATTCCATCATGTTCCCTATCACTGAGGTTAAACTAACAGGTCTGTAGTTTCCTGCTTCTGCCTTGCTCCACTTTTGTGAAGGGAATCACATCTGCCTTCCTCCAGTCCTCAGGTACCACCCCATCCTCCCATGATTTGTTAAAGAGGGTAGTCAGTGGTGTCACTAGTTCTACCCTTAGTTCTTTTAGAATTCTGGGATGAATCCCATCAGGCCCCATTGCTTTGTCCACCTTCAGTTTTAAGAGTTCTTTCATAACCCTTTCTTCTGTAAATGGGCTGGTATCAACTTCTGCATCCAGAGTGTTTCTACTGTTTGTTTTAGGTACCTCCCTCTTCATTTGTAAATACTGAGCAAAAATATTTGTTTAGTATCTCTGTCTTTTCACAGTCTCTCTCGCCCACCCTCCCTCCCCTTTATTAAGCCCTCACTATCCTCCCTTGGTCTTCCTTCGCTCCCTGATGTACCTATACAAGGTTTTATCCCCTTCTTAACTGAGTTGGCTATCTTTTCCTCGGTTTGGGCCTTTGCTGTTCTGACTGCCTTCCCAGCTTCCTTTTGCTTTAACTGATACAGTCTCTGTCCTGCTCCTTCTGCAATTCCTTGTACTTCCTGAATGCTTTCTTTTTCTCTTGAACCTTGCTGCCACTTCCTTTGAGGAACCATAGTGGTTTCTTACATCGTTCGTTTAGTTTATTTGCTTCACACAAAGGCTCGTTACCTCTGTGATGGCAGTTTTATTATTCCCCATTGTTCTTCTACCCCTCCTTCCTGCCCATTTGCTAGTGCATTCTTAGGCACTCACCCATTTTGGCAAAGTCAGCCTCCTAAAGTCCAGTACTTTTGCCTTTGTATGGCTTGACTCTATTGCTGTGTTTACTGTGAACCATACTGTTCGATGGTCACTAGTTCCCCAGATGGCTACCCACTTCTACATCTGTGATCCTCTTCATCTCCATTTGAGAGAATCAAGTCTAATATTGCTCCCTCTCGAGTGGGCTCCAGTACTAGTTGTCTAAGGCATGCCCCTGTAGGGCATCTAGAATAACCCCACTCTTCGAATGGCTGCTGCAACTGCAGTCCAGTTAACATCTGGCATATTCAGATCACCCATAAGCAATATCTCCCTTTTCTGCCATTCTAAGTATACTTTCTATCATTTCCTTGTCCATTTCCTCCCCTGAGAAGAGGTCTGTTTCTAACCCTATTGCAGATCATTGGTGCCATTGCCTGTCTCCAAATTTACCCACAGTGCTTCTTCTCCTCCCTGTTTACCCTTTTGTTCTGTTGCTTTTATTCCTTCCTTATGTAAAAAGCTACTCCTTGGGAGCACTAAACCCCACCGACAGGATCCAGTTCAGGGAGGTGCCCCGGTGGCATGGCGAGGGACAATCATCATCCTGGTGGACTCCTATGTTGAGTTTTTCTCCCCTGCGGAGAGGGAGGTGTGCAGTGATGCGGCAGAGGCGCGCATGCATCAACACACGCCCTCCTAGCATCTGCCCTTCTCATCCCCTTGCTTGCAGTGTCGACGCACTGCCCTCCAGCCTCCACTAGGGGCCAGAAGCACCCGAACACTGATGTCCACCCCACCCCAGAAAGGGAGAGCAGTTTCTCGGATGCTCAATCCCTCTCCTCTCCTGCTGACCCCCGGCAACCTGAGTCTGTTCTCGAACCTGTCGCCAGTGCGGTGTGAGGTGTGGCATCCAGCGTCTCAGCACCACCATGCCTAATCTTTTCTTTTTTTACCATGTAGATTTTTCTCCTCCTCCATCAGAGCTGGCAGGGGCTCGGCCCCTCCCTCAGAGGGACTCGCTCTCTGGCGGGCTTTCCCACACCCGCCCCAACCAGCCATCCCACACAGGTTGCACCCCGTGACAGAGCCAGTGGTGAGGGGTACCGGCCTCCCCACCCCCAGAAGCCAACATCTGGATTGCTGGGGAGGCAAGGCCCAGCCTGCCATCACAGAACCTGCCAGCTCCTACCTTTTCCGTTTCTCCCCAGACCCATGCCGTGCAGTGGTCGGGTGCCTGTCTCCACCTCTGCAGAGGCAGTCTTTCGCCCTGTGCGTGGGTCCACCCCATTCAAGTGTTGTGCTGTGCGGACACCCAGCTTCTGCTGGGTGTCAGTCTGCAGACTGGCGCTGGAGTCTCCCCACCCCCAAGGAAGGAGAGATGTCAATGAATGCTCAATCCATCTCACCTCGCCGACCGGCCGAGTGACCCGAGTCTGTTCCTGAACCCAGGTCGCTGGCATAGTGTGAGGTAGGCATCAGCACCTCAGCCCTCTGCGCCACTGGGCCGGTGTGTTTATTAATTTTAACATACTGCAAAACTTTTGGGCTACTGCTGAGATGGGACCAATGATGAATGCCCAATAGTTATGAAATAATGGATTTGTGATGAAGGAGATAGAACGGGCTGTGGGAAGGGAGAGTTTTATGAGCTTGTAATGTACTTATAACAAGTAGTTAAGGGTGATTTGCACTGACCTTAGTCAGCTTGCACTGTGCGACAGGTCAGTAAATCAGAGTCAAGACTGAAATATGAATTATGTCTTTGTATTTTGTTGTGTGACGTGTGTCAGTCTACATGATCATATAGTCACAGAAGGGGAGCCACCAACATTCGACTAATGCCTAAGTATAATTACAAGTCCAACAAATATACTGTGAACACACTGATGGGGGTGCACAGAAACAGAGGGACACCCTAACAAGACGCAACTGCCGAGAGTTCAGTGCATTCTGTGGAACTTACTCTGAATATGGCATTTACTAGATGCTGCCAGGTGGCAACCAGGAAATCACAGTCTTAAAGGCTCGTTGTCACTGAAATGCTGGGGCAAGTGTAGCCAGTGGACTGGCAGGTCCCTTTGCATCTACTGTATATATAACATTTGTAATAAAGAGATTTTCTACACTGCAATT
Organism: Neoceratodus forsteri; assembly: GCA_016271365.2. Classification (NCBI taxonomy): domain Eukaryota; kingdom Metazoa; phylum Chordata; order Ceratodontiformes; family Ceratodontidae; genus Neoceratodus; species Neoceratodus forsteri. The sequence goes on along the minus strand of JADMNL010000043.1, from coordinate 7,842,578 downwards.
TAGCCTATGGATGTTTCTTCAATCACCAATGGGACAGTGATTTCAGGTAGCCACCTGGCAGCAAATAGTAGATGCCATATTCAGAGTAAGTTCTCACAGGAGTGCATTGAACTCTTGGCAGTAATCTTTGAATATCACTGCTGTTCAGTTGTATCACCTCCCATGAAAACACACACAAACAGGCACTATCGCAGTGTCTCCTGTCCCCTTCCCCAATGAAGGAGAGCAATCCGACAGATGGTCAGACCTCTCCCAGCACCAACCCCAGCATCTCATGTCCACTCCTGAACAGCAGAAACATAGAAACTGACAGCAGATAAGGATCGCCAGGCCCATCCAGTCTGCCCATATACCCTACCTTTACTTAGCTGCCACTGACCCTACTTGGTCACCGCCTGCTTCTCCTTCTGCCCCCGCTAGGGTTCCTTATGTCATACCATGCATGTTTAAATCCACCACTGTGCTTGCTTCCACCACATCCTGGGGCAGGCTATTCCAAACATCTGCCATCCTGTCAGTGAAGAAGTACTTTCTCATGTTGCCCTTAGTCTACCCCTTCCAGTTTCATTTCATGCCCTCTTGTTGTTTTAGAGCAGCTTCTCCTCTGAAAGATGCTGCCTTCCTGTGTCTTTTTAATCCCTTGAGATACTTAAGGTCTCTATTATGTCCCCGCCTCTCTCCTTCAGGGTGTACATACTGCATTCCTCCAATCTCTCTTTGTGTGACCTGTGGTGCAGGCTCTGCATCATTTTGTTGCCCTTCTTTGAACTGCCTTCACCCTATGTCCTTCTGGAGATGCGCCCCAGAACAGGATGCAATATTCAAATGAGATCTCACCAATGACCTGTACTTCTTTACTTCTGTTGGTAATACCTCTTCCTATGCACTCTAGCATCCCACTGCCTCCCACTGCCTTGGCACATTGTTTGGCCACCTTAGGTCTTCAGATATGATGAATCCCAAATCTCTTTCCTGTTTTGTGGCTGCTAATATCGTCCCTCTTTATCCTGTATTCCTCCCTAGGTTCCTGCACCCCAAGTGCATGATTTGGCACTTCTTCATATTGAATTCTAGTTGCCACACTCTGGACCATCCTTCCAATTCAGCTAGATCCTCCTCATTCTCTCCACCCCACCTGGACTTTCCACCCTATTGCAGATCTTGGTGTCATCTTCAAAGAGGCACACTTTCCCCTTCAGCCCTTCTTCAGTGTTGCTGAAGCAGATATTAAACAGCACTGGTCCAAGAACTGACCCTGTGGCACCTCACTAGTCACCATTCCTACTTCAGATTTAACCCGTTACCACCACCCTCTGTGTTTTATTCTGTCTATAATTTTCAGCCTCCTCCCTGCTCCCACTTTTGTGAAAAGGGACCACATCAGCCCTTCTCCAGTTCTCTGGAACCTCTCCGTTCCAGTGACTTGTTGAAAAGGCCATCAGTGGTGCTGCCAGTACCTCCCCAACTCTTTAAATATTCTAAGGTACTTCCAGTCTGGTCCCATTGCCTTATCCATCCTCAGTTTTGAAAGTTCTTCTAGTAGTCTCCTATTTGAACAGACTATTGCCCACCTCCACTCCCATCCTGCTTTTTAGCTGCTGTCCCTCCCCTTCCAGGCTATGAGACACACTTATGAGGCACACTCTTGCATAGTTCACCAGTGAGAATAAGGCAATCGTCGGCATATAATTTGGTGCAACATTCTACCTGCCCCACTTTAATCCCTGTTATTTGCCTGTGCATCCATATTGCCACCACCAGGGGTTCAATCACAATGACAAACAACAGGGGTGATGGTAGCAACCTTACTCATGCCTCTGAAGTGTGGGAATGGGTCTGACATAGTGGTGTTTGTAAGAAGCCTTCACACGGTCCTTGTATAGTGTCCTAATCCAGGTCCAAGTTCTTCCCAAAGTTGCAGTGTTCCAGCACCGCATGCAAATATTCCTATTCCACGAGTCAAAGGTCTTCTCAAAATCAATTGCTATGGCCGCAGCTGGGGTGGGAAGCTTTGCAACAGCCTGGATCACTGCAATAAGGGCTCTCAGGTGGTCCGTGCTGGTTCTCCCTTAATAAAACTCACCTACGTAGGGATGGATAATTGAGGGAGGATCTTCTCTAGGCGGAGACCAGTACCTTGGTCATGATTTTCGTGTCTGCATTAATTAAGGATATTGACCTGTAACTGCCCAGGAATGTGCCATCCTTGCCTCTTTCGGCAGTATTCTAATAGTGGCTTCCTTCAGGGAGTCAGATCCAGAAGCAAATGGTTTGATACCTATTATTGGACCAACATAGATGTTATAAAAGAAAACAGTGCCTAAGCTTTCAGACCAACCAAGTCCTTCCTCAGAAGCTTATGTCACTTATTAAACCATCATTTGATACCAAGGTATCAAACCACTTGCTTCTAGATCTGTTCTTACAAGGACCAATATGACAACTAAACTAATTCTGTATGTCTTCAGTGAGTTAGGTATTTCTTGTTTAATGTAGGCACCCTGCAGCATGTGCAGCATGGGTTGAACAATGTTATCCATTATGTAAGCAATAATACTCAACAGGGTGGGCGGTATTGTGCTATACGGACTGCCCAGGGCGTAATGATGCCCGACACTACAGGCGAAGAGCCTTATAGCCCTTGAAGGAAATTAGTATTGCACAATACCACCTAACCTGAGGGTATTATTGTGCTTAGAAAATGGTACCATAAAAATAAGTTTAATAAAAAATGTTAATGAAAATTTGTTTAAAGTTAGTTTTGTAATAAAATAGTTCATCCATCTGCATTAGAATGATGCTTAGAGGGCACTACAGTATCGTGTTCAAGAGCTTTCTTTCTGTCAGTTTTCTTCTGATGTCTTTTCAAAGTGCCCCCCCACACACACACACACTGGCGAAAGGTAAGAAAAGCACTATCATTAAGCATTCTTTATTTATATTAGTTTGTTTTCTGTAACCAGTGCTGCTGTGAGTGAGCCAGGGAGTGAGCACAAATGAGAGTGAAATCAATTACTGAACAGTTATTACAGAAGCAGTGGCAGTGCTTGGTGAAGTTTGTCCCGAAAAATACCTTTCTGTACTCAATTCTGGCTCCGCTGCCAAAATGGGCTAATAGTGACTTCTGGGGTTGACACAGTTTGCCAGAATGGGAACCAATTAAAAATATGCCTCCTCATGTTGAAATGTTATGGTACTCAGTAGAGATGCAAGTGCATTGCAAGTTGAGAGGAACAGGACATTAGAAGCGTGTCCCCGTTCTTAGCCTGCTGTTTATCAATTCAGTCCTTTCTCTCAGTCAACCGGAAGTCACTAAATTACAACAGATAGCAGCGTGGCAACTGTAAGTATTTTAACTGTAACACAGTTTGCTTTAAGCAACTGAGGAGATGTTTTATTTTTTCTCCCTTTGTTTTAAACATGCTTGTGACTGCTAGACTTACAGCAGTCAGGAAGGATGTGTGTACACTGGGAGTTGATCTTTCAAATAAATTACCATCTGTTTTCAGGTAAGTGCAGTCGTGCTTTTAAAATATGAAAGAGAGATAATCTGTCCCTCTCCCCTGGCTAGCAGCCTTGTTCTGTTGTTTTTCTTAATGGCCTGCTGGATGGACAGAAGAGGTGGGGGCAATGAGCTGATGAAGGAAGCATTGACAGCTATGCCGAGGAAATGTTTTTCTTCTTCACATAAGCACGGTTGTGCTTTGTAAGAACAGGTAACAGTCTGTCAGTTTAAACTGAGTTGGAGGATCTCTCACTCGCTAAGCGAGGAAAAAAAAAACATGGCTGGGTTAGTGTTTTTGAACATTCATGCCAACTGATAATAACAATGCGGTCGGTTGGGCACTGGTACTTTTAATACCTGGGCTTTGTTGTCTGATAGATGCCCACCTTGCCAGTGCTATCAGCCAATCAGAGCGAGGGATTTCTTAGCCCATTTTCTAATATCCAGTAAAATCTGCAGGGAAGCCATTGTTCCCGGGCATTTGCTAGGGGCCATGTTCTTAATGGCTAGTTTAGCTCTGCCTGACTAAAAGGAGATTCTATGTCCTTTTTTCTGCCTTTCTGCAAGCTCAGGAGAAGAGGGTCAGCAATAAATGTTGAGAATGTGTCCATATCCCATTGGATGTTGGATTTATACTGGTCCCTATGAAAGGTAACCATGATTTTATTGATATCTACAGGTGTGATGTGAACCCTTCGCTTTGCATTAGTGAGTTGGGCAATATACATTTCAGCCTGTTGTTTCTCAACCTGTATTACAGCAACCTGCCAGCTTTCTCCCCAGTGGCCCAAAACTTGCATTTCAGTCTCTGCAGTTGTAATTCAGCCCACCCAGTTGCTAATCAGTTGAGCTGAATTCTAAGAGATGTACTCTCATATACTAAATTGTTTGCTTTTTATTTGTGGGGATCGTTTTATACACTGCCTCTTTTGTTTTTCTCTAGACTGGTAGCCTCTTTTCTCTCTGTTGGTGCCTGTGCAATGCATAGCTCATAATTTTGCCTCTCATTGTGGTTTTAAAGGCCTCCCAGATCATTGCAGAGGCTGCTGTGCATCTTGGATTATCACAAAACAGTGCTCGGCCTCCTCAGTCAGCCATTTTTAAAAGTCTGCATCTTTCAGTAGGAGAGGGTCCATATGCCACTGCAGTGATCTAGGAAGGATGGGTTATAACATAGTGCTAACACTATGGGTACATGATCAGAGAAATATAATGGAGCAATCAGTACTGCGATCCATCTAGGAGTGAGCCTGGGGATGTCAGCCAGTAGTCTAGTCTGCTGGACATGCCCATGCTGCATAGAAATAAGTGTAGTCTCTTTCTGTGGGGTGAGCTAGATGCCATATGTCTGTTATTTGATGCAGGGCCATAAGTTCTCCCAGGGTGCGATGGGCTTTCACATGGGGTTCTGGTTTAGAGTTGGATCTGTCTATGAAGTGGTCAAGTACCAGGTTGAAATCCCAACCCACAAGAATGTCTGGGTTGTCGTCAGACATATCCATCAATTTCTGTGAGATATCATTAAAAAAGAGAGTCTTCATTGGGTGCATAGATGTTAGCTAAGATAATAGAGCCTGAGTGGGTGGACATCATAGACAACACCCATCTTTCCCCTTCCGAGTTTGACTTCTAGAAGTTTCCATTTTAGATCTTTATGGCCCAGTATGGAGACCCCCCTTTAGTTTGCGTTGCTACACTATGCACTTCCTGTCATGCAATTGTCCAGACTGTGTGTGGGTGCTGATAAGGACACCACTGCACATTCAGTCACTTCACTACCAGTCTAGCATTGCTTGTTAAGCTCTTTGGAATACATTGTGTAATAAAGCCCTATATAAATACCGATTCTTCTTCTTCATAGCTGGATACCTTAGAAAGGCTGGAATATTTCATTTGAACAGCTCCTGTTTCATCCTGGTGTACACCCTCCGCTTTCTGGAGAGCTCCTGGGAATAGTCTTGAAATATTTTGTATTCTGCTCCCATCCCAGACTAGCTCCCTACTCTCTAGTCAGACTTAAGTAAAATTCTTTTGGGGTATCAAAGGAATCTACAGAGAACTGGCCGAGGGTCACTCACCTGAGTGAGGCTTGGGTGCTAGAGACCTTTGGGCATGCTCGAGTTCTGGTGGGACACTGTTGTTCGACCTAAGAGTGGGCAACATACCTTGTAGGAAAGTTTTTATGTCCCCTGCCCTTGGCTCCCTCAGGTAAGCCCACTATATGAATAGTTTTCCTAGAGCTCTATTTCCATGTCATCAATTTTACTAAGTAGGCATTGTAATTGATCATGGTGCTCCCTCAGTTGGCCGTGATGACTCTGCAATAAGCCCTCATGCTGATGTACTTTATGTTCTGTGCCAGACACTGTGCTGTTAAAACTTGTACCTCCTGGTTTGTTCTCATTGCAGTTTCTTTTAACTCTGCAATATCACTCAGTATTTTGTTTAAAAGCTTTGTGGTCTTTGCCAGTTTGTCTGTTGTTGGGGTGTTGGAAGTATGAGCCATTTCTCCTCCTGTTTTACCTCCAGGTATAAGTCTCTTGGGGCTCCATGCCAACTGCAGCTCCTACTGAAAATGGGATCCCAGGCCTTGACAGCTGCATTTACCACCAAGGCTGTTCAGTTAAGCCATGTCAGTTAAAGTGTCAGTTCCCTGGTCACGTTCCATCCAGAAATATATTGTTTGACAGCTCTCCACATGGCAAATCAGGTACTGACCATTTTGCAGTCCAAGCTTAAAGTCTGGTCATCAGATGGACTGGATCATGGCCCTAGGAGTTCTCTCTCTATAATTTATACTGCTTCCATCTTAGTAGGCAAGCTCCGTCCACCATCAACTGTATTTTTAAGGCAATATTATACATAAAATCTATTATAATGGTCACAGAATATAGAATGTATAAATAGTATTTGGTTTTGTATATCTGTAACCCCTAGATGGTGCTATCCCAGGGCTACTACCCCTGCCTGATTTGCCATTAACAGGTTGAGGGGCCTGGATCCAATGGCGGGTGCCTCACCCAGAGGTCAGGGTTGCAATAGTTAAACTAACTTGGTCACAGCCCTCTGGGACACTGCAACCCCTTTCTTCCCACTAGTGGCCTACACAATATATCAGAATTACCTTCACAGTATACACTTACCCCCAGGTCTGGTTCCAGCACTGGGACCTCCTGTGAAATGAGATACAGTGCAACAATCACAGTACAGTACTTTAACATAGACAAATACACTCAGGCAGTATAACTTTGCTGAAACAAGCAGCTCTGATTTATTGGGGATATAACAAGGACGGAAATCAGGTTAATTAGCTTATCACTCTAATAATCTACCTATGGCTCTGTGCACAGGCCTATCCCTATCAGTTACTGTCCCTGGGTACCCAAGCCCTAGTGGCTAGTCCAAACCGTGGCAGCTGGTAGGGCCCTTTCACACAGAAAAGGAAAATTAAACAGTCAGCAGTACAGTAATTCCATTTGGATTTAATGTGGCAATTCAACAGGGACGACCCTGAATTAGTACTCACGACCTCCAAATAAGATAGGGTCCTTCAATGTCAGCAGGGCTCACTTGAGGTACACAAACCTCTTCACACATCCATATAAAAGAGCATTATACCAGGCAGGCTGCATCTGTATCGATCGCAATTACTGCACAATACCGGAGAACACACAGCAGATTCAGTTCCTGACAGACCGAGTGCAATTTTCAGCAATTCCTCCAGTCTTCTACGGGTGAGCCTGGTTTCTACTCTTCAGAGATCCTTGATTCTTTTCACAGGACGGATTCAGTCCTAACAAGCTGTTACACAAGCTGCAGACCGGAACTCTGGGCCTTCACATGTTTTTGACTAAAACTGCACACTGAAAAGCACAGGGCTCCTTCCTTCTTCACTGCCAAAGCTCAACTGAAACTCCAACCGACAAAATCAGGCACTTCCTTTGAGTTCCTCCCAGTTCTTGACTGGATTGGCTGTCACTCACAATAGACTGCTGCTGTTGGTCAAAAAGGCACTGAAGTCTAAACTACATCTCCCAGAGTCACTGCCCATACAATCCTCTTGTGGCTGGCTCAGATTATGAGTCCAAGTTCTGATTCGTCCAAGGCACCATTTTAGAGCTAGCTTACCCCACACTGATTGGTCCAGTTCAGCAGTTCAAAACTAGAATGGGAACTAGCAGACACAGTTCTGACTGCAAAGAAAGCAGGTTAGACAAACTGTAATTTCATTATTACTCTAAATAATTTCTGGCAAACAGTTACATCTTTCAGATAGGTTCCTTTGCACTCCTAGTGACTGCAAAATGAAGTGAATTGGCAGCAGCTCAGTGGTACTCAGAGAAGCACACAGTCCCCCATACAAACTAATTATGTCTGCAAGCAGACAGCTCTTAAAGAGACAGTACCAGGCTCTAAAAACACTCACTGATAAATGGCTTAAATGCCAAACACCATTCAGGCTTGGAGCATTCAAGCAAGCTCCTGGAAGTCTTTTGGGAACCCCCATTTGCAGGGGGTTACACCCTTCCTGGCCTGGGAAAGCTTGACGTCCGCGTCAAGCAAGTACCCATAAGTTTCAACTGCAACCATATACATTTGCATTAGGCTCGCACATGTAATCATCAGTCAATATATCATTTTACCAAGAACACATTTCTGAAACATTGCAGACGTCCTCTTTACACAGTATTACATACACATTGTACCATAACTTAAGTTATTACCTCTTGTACATGAAACCTGAAGAGAGGGGCCTTCCTATCAGTTACCTTGGGGCTGGATGGGGCAAGGGCACCATATAGAGGAGCAACACAAGTAACTTGGAGTTAGCACTGATGCTCAGTTTGGGCAATGAGCTGGGACACATACACTCCTTTATGGACAACATTGAGAGGCAAGTCCACAGGCCTCCCAAGTGAATCATAACTGAGGTGCACCACAGGCTTTACAGCTCGACCAGTCTTTCTAGGGGGAACTGTTATAGTCTTTGCACTCTGAGCCTCATTTTCACATTGTCCTCACTTGTCAGGGAGTCTTCATGAGGGTGAGGCTAGAACTTGGGGCACTTTCAGCTCCAGGAGTTACAGTTTCTGAGTCCACAACATTTGGCTTCGCATGGAGAGCTTTTGGACACTGGCAGTGGACTGCCAGGGCACTCAAAATACTCTTCTTGTTCGGGTGTATCACCAGTCTGCCCCAATCTATCATTTCCTCCTGAAAGCTCAAACAGTTCAACCATGCACAATGATTCCATTTCATCTGATCTGATGCTTTGCACTTCATTTTCTGGGAGCATTGGCTCCAGGAATGAAGCTGAGGCTTAGACAGTCCAGAAGGCCCAGCTTTGTCTCCAGTATTGACTAGGGATTGCCCCGAAACAATTGACTCAGTTCGTAAGAAGGATAGTATTCAAAGTCACTCACTTTCTTCCGATATGGACTGACAGTCATGCTCAACTGGGACTTGTGGAGGAACACTTTAACTTTGCTTCTGTAGGTGCAGACTTTCTTGATCTTTTCTTAGCAGCAGCTCTAGTCACTGGTCCAGAGGGCATCTTCTAGGGGCTCAGACTCAATTAAGATTTGTCCAATGGGCAGTAAATGATTTCTATGCATTGTTTTACATCTTTTGAATTATTCTCAGGCCTTACTTTGTACACTGGCAGATCATCTAGTTTGCCCACTACAATGTGAGGGAGATGGTGCCATCTGTCAGCAATCCTGTGCTTGCCATGCAGTCCCAGATTTCTTAACAATACCCGATCTCCTCCTGGAGTTCCTGTGCTTTCACCTTTTTATCATACCTTTCTTTGTTGGCCAGATTTCTTTTGGCAGCCATGGTTTGAGCCAGTTAGTGCGCATGAGTTAGCTGGGCCTTTAACTTTTGCACATACTGTAAATAGTTGTCAGCTTGAACCCCATCAGGAGAGACCCCAAAACACACAATCTACTGGTAGTCGAGCTTCTCTTCCAAACATCAAGCGGTAGGGGAGAATCCAGTGGCATCACTTTTGGTGCAGTTATAAGCATGTACCAGTGCTAATTTGTTGGCTCCATCTAGGCTTGTCCTTTGGGTGCAGGGTGCCTAGCATATCTAGCAAAGTGCAGTTGAAACGTTCAGGCTGTGGGTCCCCTGGGGGTGGTAAGGAGTGTTCTGGACTTTCGCACTCCCCACAGAGAAAGCATCTCTTTGATCAGACGACTCTCAAAGTCTCTCCCTTGATCAGAATGGATTCTTTGTGGAGCCCATAGTGAACAAAAGTTTTCTACAAGTACTTTGGCCACAGTGGATGCTTTCTGGTCTTTGGTGGGGAAAGCTTGGGCATATCTCGTGAAATGGTCAGTGACCACCAGCAACATTACTGATATTTCTTTGATCTGACTCCAAACTCAGAAAATCAATACAGACCAGCTCCATGGGTGCACTGGTGGTGATGTTAACAAGGGGGCAGCCCTCTGGGGCAAAGCTTTCCTCTGTAAGAGCGACTACAAGTTCGAATGTGTTGCCCACATCAGCCCCATCTTAGGCCAATAGAATCTGGATCTCACCAAGTCAAGTGTTCTGTCTATACCAAGGTGCCCCATGTGGTTGTGCAAGGACCTCAGTACTGAGTCTCGAAGGCAGTGGGCAGCACTAGTTGTTGTTTGTCTACTTGTCCCCTCTGTCTACTGTTTCTCTGTATAACAGTTTATTGATCAGTTTCAACTTAGGACCTTCTTTGTATAACAGTGCAGTTCTCAAATCAGTGGAGCGTAATTTGGACACATCTTTTCCTGCATAGAGGCTTCTAAAGCTGCTTTGATCATGGTATCGCGAGATTGAGCCCTCGAATACTGTCATTGTCCAGCTGAGGCAGTGCACCAATGTCTATTGCAGAAAAGTGGCAATAAGCAGCAGGTATGCAATTCTCAGAGCTCTCAAGCAATCCACCATGCAGTCCACTGTGTCCGTGGACATTTGTTCCTCCCTGTCAAACTTCGGCAGAGTGCCGAATGTCAGGTTCTGCAATCGGACCCAATCATTCTGGGGAACAGGCTTCTGGGAGAGAGCATCAGCATCTATGTGGTTCAGACCTGCCTCAGTATTCGAGAGCATAGTCATATGTAGATAATGCAGAAAGCCACCTATGGCCAGTGGCATCCAACTTAGCTGAGGTCTGCACATAGGTCAAAGGTTATTGTCAGTTTTACTAGTATTTTAGCCCCATACAAGTACTCATGGAATTGGTCAACAATAGCCCACTTCAAAGCTAGGAACTCTAACTTATGTACAGGATAGTTCTTTCGGATGGGGTCAGGCTTCTACTGGCAAAGGCCACTGGTCTGAGGCCATTCTCGTGCTCTTGGTACAACAGAGCCCCCAACCCTTGCAAGCTAGCATCAGTGTGCAGGGCGTAAGGTTTTCTTGAATCGGCATAGGCCAGCACTGGAGCATGGGTAAGTTGATATATGATCTCATGAAAAGCAGTCTCACAATCAGGGTCCAGCGGGCCCCAAATACTTCACTCGGATGAAAATACACTCTTTCAGTCTTGAGGCGCTGACTTTGGTATTTTTGTGGGTTGGGGATACCCTTGAGTAAGGTTAAGTAAAGGCGGATCACTCTTGAATAGTCCTTGATGAGCGCCGATAATAACCACAGAATCCCAGGAATCTTTGCAGTTCTTTTAGATTTTGGGCTGTGGCCAGGTGGTCAAGGCCTCAACTTTACTGGGTCGGTCTCTATTCCTCGGTGGATACTATGTGTCCCATACTTTACTGATGTTTGAAAGAATTGACACTTATCAATAGACAGTTTAAGGCCAAAGTCCTCCAGTCGGTCCAATACCTTAAATAATCTGCTCTCATGTTCCTCCAGTGAGCTGACAAACACAATAACATCATCTAGGTATACCAGGCACTCTAGTAAGTTCATGTCCCCACTGCACGCTCCATCAATCGTTGAAAAGTGGCTGGGGCACCTGAAATCCTTGAGGCATCCTCATGAATTCATAGAAGCCAAGCGGACAGATAAAGGCTGTCTTCTCACGGTCCTCTGGGGCCATCGGGATCTAGTAGTACCCACTGCGGAGATCCAGCACAGAGAACCACTTGCTCCCGTTTAGGCAGTCAAAGCATCCTGAATGCGGGGCATTGTGTACTGATCAGGGATAGTCCGCCGGTTTAAGGTGCGATAATCACACACATCCTTACTGTTCCATTCTTTTCCTCACTACCACAATGGGGAAGCATAAGGGCTTCTGGATTCTTGTATTACACCAGCAGCTAACATCTCTTGCAGATGCCGTCTCACATCATCTATGTCAGCAGGTGCCAGGCGTCGAGACCTCTCACGAAATGGTCTTTCGTCATGCAGCGGATATTGTGCTCAGCTCCTTGCACATCCATCCCATTCCTTTAAAGAAAACACCTGGTCTCTCGGGCAAGCTTCTCACTGATCCTCACTTTCCATTCAGCTGGCAGCGGGAGTCGCGAAATCAAACAAGTCAGGCGTTACTCTGTCATTCTTCCTTGAACTCTTGCTGCTGGGTAGCACTGCAGTGTCTGCACAATGCACATTAGCCAGGATGCAACCTCTGTTTACTCGAATGTCTCTTTCAGACACATTATGAACTTGGACCATTACCCTTCTGGCATAAGCATGGGCTCTAGCGGGCAAAATACTAAGCTTGACCAGCAGTCCCTCTGGCAATTTTCCATCGCCTGGTGCATCCAACATTAATATTTTATTCTTAACATCCTTTCTGATACGGACCTCCCTGTAAGGTACACTGGGCATTTGGCGCCAGGATCAGAGACTCAGGATCCTTCTTCCATACAATTCCGACCGGTTCCTCTGGTTCTGTTTTTCAGCATCTCTCTGTGCCTCATAGCCTTCTTAATTAAAGCCGGAACTCTTAAAGCTCTACTAGTCTTTGACCCCTGTTTTTCATAACACAACTGTGCCAGCCTTCCGAACATATGAGCATTTGTTCCAATCAACAAAGGACACCATCATACAGTCCAGTGGGGGACACACTAAGGCTAGGGTCTCTACTTGTTCGGCCACTCCAGCCACGGAGGTGGGGAAAGACAGCCAAATCGGATATACCGGAATAGGGTAGGCCTTCTCACTTAACCCCACACATGCAGTCCTTCTAATGGTTGTAAGGGTACATCTGACAAATGCTTCTGATACCAATCCTGGAACATAATTGTCACTTGGAGCCACTGTCTAATACAGCTCTTGTAGACACTCCATTCACCTTTACAGTGGTCTCCATGGAGGGACCAACTATTCTGGACCAGTCTGGAGAGCGGTAGTGGGGGCCTGGGCAACTGACCTTGCCACAAAAGGGCGTGGATTAGCATTTTTGGTGCCCTCACTGGGATCATGTCGTGCACCTCTTAACCACTGATTTCTTCTCCGAAGTCTCCTTGTAGCCTATATGCAACTTTGTCAGTGTCTTTTGGGGACTGGCATTCCCTTTTCATGTGCCCATCTTTCCCACAATTATAGCAAAACATACTTTCTGGAGTTTGAGCTGGCCGGCGCCCACACTGGGAGCCAGGGGGGGTATTACTAACTGGAAACCTGGGTGCCATCTCTGTCTGCGGCGTGATAAGCATTTGGAGACATCTCGTCAGTTTCTCCACTTCCATGGTCAAGGAATTGAGTTTGGAGCTGTTATCAGCAGGAGATACGTGAGTGGGTACCCCACCCCCATAGCAGATGCAGTCGGATATAGGTCAGGGCCCGTGCTTGCAGGCGTGGCCTTCATAAAGGACTGTTTTTGAATTCGGATCTCTCTCAACAGTTAGCCCCATTGTGGCATATCTTTTTCCTTGTCAGAGCACTCATTGACTGTCAACCTCTGCCCTGAACTTCACTTGATGGGTCACCCTCAGTCACTCGGTCGTAGCCACAGCTGTTGGTGCAGGTACCTCCGAGGTCGCCTTTTCTCAACTCCTCGAATTTCTCTCATTAACTCATCATAGGAGGTGGGGATTCAGTCGATTTGCCAGGCGTAACTGAAGCAACAGCAGTTCTGAGAAGGGGGCAGACTTAAGGATTCTGTCCAGTCTGGTTCGGTCCAGTTCAATCGCTGGCAAACTACCCTTTCTGAGGCATTCTTGCAACAATTTTTCCAGCCGAGAGACATACACAGACAACAACTCCCCTTGGTACTGTTGTGCATTTCTTACTCTCCACCATAGGTCCTCATCAGAATCTGGGCTCCCATACACATTCTCCAAGGCCTCAAGATAGGCCTGTGCAGTCGCTTCAGGGTTACTGGCCCATTTAGCACGGATGGTAGCCAGGGCAGGACCTCGGAGGCTCTCACTAACCCTCTTTAGCTTTCAGCCTTCCGAGCATTGCCATTCTAGCACTTGGGGGCAACATAGTCTATCCAGGTCTCCCAGTCATCCTCCCTTGGGGGTGGGAGGTGCCAGAGAAGATCCTCAACCTTGGTAAGAGTCGTGACTAATGGCAGGTGCAGAAATAAGGAGTCTGCATTGGTTCAGCCACCATTACGGGCACTGGAGCAGGAGAGGGTGTTGGGAGGAACACCTCCAGGTGGCAAGAATAGTTTCTTCAAGTCCTCCACAGTTTTCCCTCTCCCAGCAACCGTTCAGCAAATTTCTCCTCAAAAGTTTCAGATAGTGGTGGGAGCTGATTCCCCAGGTCTTTACTGTCCTTAGTTATCACTCTTCAAGCAGTGAGGGCTCCCTCTGGGGTAATGGTCTGTGGCACTTTGGAGCTATCTATGGGATCCTTAAACTCTACTAGGGCCAGGAAAGTGTGGGTGAGCAGATTAGCATGCCGACCCACCACCACAGGGTTTGTAAACCTTCCACCTTGGAAAGTACTCCTGCACAGTGTCCGTATTGATACCAGGGGATGTCCAGGATAAGCATAGCATTTTGGGGTCGATCTCCTCCCAGTACACCACTCCACCAGCGGTGCACAGCCACTTCTGTCGGGTACCCATTTTTTCTTAACAGTGGTTCGTAAATATGGCCACTAGAGGACACACAATCCCAGCGGTGAGCCTCCAAGATGTAACCCTAGAGTGCGCTATCCCAGGGGCTACCCCTGCCTGATTTGCCACTAACAGGTTGAGGGCCTGGATCCAATGGCGGTGCCTCCACCCAGAGGTCAGGGTTTGCAATAGTTAAACTAACTTGGTCACAGCCCTCTGGGACACTGCAACCCCCTTTCTTCCCACTAGTGGCCCCACAATATATCAGAATTACCTTCACAGTATACACTTACCCCCAGGTCTGGTTCCAGCACTGGGACCTCCTGTGAAATGAGATACAGTGCAACAATCACAGTACAGTACTTTAACATAGACAAATACCTCAGGCAGTATAACTTTGCTGAAACAAGCAGCTCTAATTTATTTAGGGGATATAACAAGGACAGGGAAATCAGGTTAATTAGCTTATCACTCTAATAATCTACCTATGGCTCTGTGCACAGGCCTATCCCTATCAGTTACTGTCCTGGGTACCCAAGCCCTAGTGGCTAGTCCAAACCGTGGCAGCTGGTAGGGGCCCTTTCACACAGAGAAAAGGAAAATTAAACAGTCAGCAGTACAGTAATTCCATTTGGATTTAATGTGGCAATTCAACAGGAAGCGACCCTGAATTAGTACTCACGACCTCCAAATAAGATAGGGTCCTTCAATGTCAGCAGGGCTCACTTGAGGTACACAAACCTCTTCACACATCCATATAAAAGAAAGCACTATACCAGGCAGGCTGCATCTGTATCCCGATCGCAATTACTGCACAATACCGGAGAACACACAGCAGATTCAGTTCCTGACAGACCGAGTGCAATTTTCAGCAATTCCTCCAGTCTTCTACAGGGTGAGCCTGGTTTCTACTCTTCAGAGATCCTTTGATTCTTTTCACAGGGACAGATTCAGTCCTAACAAGCTGTTACACAAGCTGCAGACCGGAACTCTGGGCCTTACACACGTTTTTTGACTAAAACTGCACACTGAAAAAGCACAGGGCTCCTTCCTTCTTCACTGCCAAAGCTCAACTGAAACTCCAACCGACAAAACTGGGCACTTCCTTTGAGTTCCTCCCAGTTCTTGACTGGATTGGCTGTCACTCACAATAGACTGCTGCTGTTGGTCCAAAAGGCACTGAAGTCTAAACTACATCTCCCAGAGTCACTGCCCATACAATCCTCTTGTGGCTGGCTCAGATTATGAGTCCAAGTTCTGATTCGTCCAAGGCACCATTTTAGAGCTAGCTTACCCCACACTGATTGGTCCAGTTCAGCAGTTCAAAACTAGAATGGGAACTAG
Organism: Neoceratodus forsteri; assembly: GCA_016271365.2. NCBI lineage: Eukaryota > Metazoa > Chordata > Ceratodontiformes > Ceratodontidae > Neoceratodus > Neoceratodus forsteri. The sequence continues at coordinate 7,826,766 of JADMNL010000043.1, read as the reverse complement.
CAGACACAGTTCTGACTGCAAAAAAGCAGGTTAGACAAACTGTAATTTCATTATTACTCTAAATAATTTCTGGCAAACAGTTACATCTTTCAGATAGGTTCCTTTGCACTCCTAGTGACTGCAAAATGAAGTGAATTGGCAGCAGCTCAGGTGGTACTCAGAGAAGCACACAGTCCCCATACAAACTAATTATGTCTGCAAGCAGACAGCTCTTAAAGAGACAGTACCAGAGGCTCTAAAAACACTCACTGATAAATGGCTTAAATGCCAAACACCATTCAGGCTTGGAGCATTCAAGCAAGCTCCTGGAAGTCTTTTGGGAACCCCCATTCGGGGGTTACATATCTAAATATTTCACATTGAATTCAACGTTGTGCAAACATATTTATATTACAATGAAAATTAAATCCATTCACTGTCAAGGTAGAGAAACCTACAAAATGAAGGTGAATTAATTTCCTTCACTCCTGCAGGTTTGCATATGCATGTACTGTCTGTTGTCAGGGTCTTTGTGTTCAGGAAAATGTTTTATTGACCTCCTTTTTTAAGTTAGTGAATTATGCAAGGCACACTGAGGAGTGGTCAAGGGAAGGGTGAGTGAAGAGCGAAGAAGAGAGAGAGGAAGAAAAGAGGAAGAATGAAGGAAAGAGGGGAGAGAGCGAAGAAGAGAGAGGAGATGGGGAAAAAACATCCCTCAAGTGCAGGAAGCTTATCCTGGCGGACCAAAGGATCCTAACCTGCAGTCTCCTCCCTCTTTTTTGTTAGGAGTGTGGAGACTAGCAAGCTATGTTGAGAGGCTCAAGATTCAGGAGAACCAAGTATGCCATAGGTCTGGCCAGGCAATAACATCCATCAGGATGCCAAGGTCATTTCAGACAAGGTGCAACCCTCAAGGTCCACCAGATAAGAAGGGCTATTTGCACTCAAACTCCCTCTCCCCTTACAACAAGATATGGGGACAGGACCCACCTTGGGACAAAGTCTCCTCAAAGGAGACCCTATGGAAAGGAGGTCCTGGGGTTTAGGAAAAATTATTGAACCTTATGTCCTGCACCATAAGGATGGTGAGACGAGAATGACAACCTCTAGTAGAGGCCAAGGACCTCAAGGTGAATATAAGGGACCCTGTCCCATGGTGACCCAGGAGTGGGTTACGGTGGGGATGAATGTAAGCTGGTTACAGCTCCATGAAAAGTAGAGGATCCCTGGATCCCCTACAGCAGTGATGAGAATTCAACTAGGGAGACTGGATCTACTTCTTAGAGAAGAGGCAAACCTGAGAGGGACGAGATTCCCTTGGTCCAAGTGTCCTAAGAGAGTCCCCAATCATGGCCAAGAGGGACCCGAGGCCCCTAGGAAAAAAAAGGGCAAGAGCTCCTGCTTGCCCTCTCTCCAGAAGTGGGTCCCTGGTGCTTTGGATGAAGTGTCAGGAGCCCAGAGGTGCCAGCAGGATTGTACCTGCAATTCGCCTCACTTGGGAGGAAGGCAAGCAGGGTGGTGCCACTGCCCAGGAGACTGGGGCCCAAGAGGGGATGGTGGGCAGGAAACATTCATGAATGGTGAAGATACACAGGAAGATCAAGAATTAAGGTAGGTACATCATTTTCATATCTTACCTGCATCAATCTTCACCATTCATCGCTGGTGGTGAGTAACAAGCACCATGACTGTGGTGCTGGCACGTCCCTCAGGGTTAAGACTTTCTCTCAGCCTCTTGTGGAGGACTCACAAAGGAGGGTCCATCATGGGTCTGATCAGATCCGTTACTGATCAGGGTCAGGTCAAGGCTCCTGGCCTGCAGGAGAAGGAGGATACCAGAGCCAGAGCCACACCACCCTAGCCTCTGAGGGCACCATCGATGCAGGCCCCACGTATAGCTGAGACTTTGACATCGGTGTTGCCTGGCTCCCCAAAGGGAATTAAGCCATGAGGGGTCCCGACTGGCACCCTGGAGGAGGCCGACCACCCACCCGACCCTCGTTCAGGCCTCCAGTCTCAGAAATCCTGAGAAAATGGAGGCCTGTTGCTACCCTAGTGCGTATAGAAGTGGGGAAGGCCGGGAAGGCCCAGGAACTTACCTTGGTGACCCTCATGTGACACCAGCCACTGAAGTTTGGGTGGTTGCAACCCAACTGTGCTGCGTGGGTAACTAATGTACAGAAATCCATGGAGAAGTAGGCATTGCATCGATCCATGTTGTGGTTTGGTCCCAGGCAGGTGAAACATCAGTCATGTGGGTCTGTTACAGAGAAATGACTACCACTGGGGCACTGATGTATTGGGGTAGTCCCCACCTTAAAGCGCCTTTTGCCTCAAGCCCAACATGATCGTGACACTCAAAATAACAAAAGCGAAGATGAAGACTCGCGCTGAAATTTTATAAAAAAGAAACAACGGTGCCAGTACATGGTGAGGAAACAGCGTCAAGTAAACTTGACCAAGTAGAACTGAGACTCACTGGAAGAATGAAGAAGGCGCTGTCCCACAGAGTTGTGCTGTCCTCACTAGCGGGAAAAACAGAACTGAGGTATTGGAGGGTCCAGCGTCCATTACTGGCCAATCCATAAGCACCACATGGTATTCGGCTCCTTCCTAAGATAGGAAAAAAGCTTTTAAAGTTAAAAAGCTTCCACAGTCCTAACTCCTCTAGCTTGAACCAAAAGTGATGAATGGTGAAGATTGATACAGGTAATATTTTCTGTTTTTCTTAGCTGCTAATTTATTATGCAATCTGCATGCCATTTTATTACATTATAATGATGCAGCATTATATTAAGACTTTAGAGTACAAAATATTTAATTGGAGAATATTTCCAGTTGTTACACAGTGTTCCTTAATGACTAATGTACATAGTTTTCATCTCAAAACTAGACTGCATAACTTTACTGATGAATTTTGTATAACTCAAATCTTAATTTAAAACTTTTTATATTATATTTACATAGACATGACCCATTTTAAAACCTTTAAACATTGTTCAGATAAAAATTGACACATCATAGATTTTGCTTCTTGTTCTTATTGCTTCAATAAGACGTATTCATTATGGGACTTGAAATCTACACTTTAGATGGTATAGGCCTAACATGTGACTACAAAAGTACATCAGCATGTGGGCTGAAAAACAAAACAAATATTTAGCTACTGAACATATTGTATAACTGATGGTTCCCAAAGTCTACAGAATCTCTGTAACAATGCATTTCATCTTTTACTGTGATCTTAAATTATGAAATGCAAAGCCTGTCCAATGGCACAAACAGATAAAGTGCTGGTTGCCTTACCTACTGCCATGCTGGTGACCAGGGTTCAGATGCGGACTCTGGTTGTCAGGACTTGGACAGAGTGGGAGAGGGATCAAATGTCAAGGACTGCTCTTCCACCCTGGAAGGGAGGATATGTATAGCTGAAAAAGCATCCCTTCTCCTGTGTTTGGAGGAGTCAGCTAGTGGCATTGTGCTCCACCACAGGCGGTATGACATCATCTTAGCACAACACACACCCTAGTGTGCCTTATTGATTAATTTACAAGGGGTACCTACAAGAGCACATATGGTGCAGGGGCAGATATAAAAGGAAGTCAGGAAGCATTAACTCATAGAAAGGGATGAGGCAACATAGAACAAGTTTCCAAGTGATATTGCATGCACTAAATGGAGAGGACAGGGTTAAAAAATTGGGTGGGTCAAACGTGTGGAAAGCATATGGGAGATAAACTGGGTATAGGGATGGGGCAAAATTACTGATGTGCACAATTTTAATGAATATTAGCATGCTTCTATCCTTTAGGTCACTCCATATTTACAGTATCACTGTGCATTACGTAGTGCCCTGAGACAGCAGGATTTTGAAAGAAAATGCTCAGCTGTTGCACTCAAGTTACAGGGCAAGTGCTGCAAACATGCTACTCTTAATGGCTGACTCCATGTTATTTAATTTACATTTTGCAGCTTAGATTCATTCCCGACCCCCCAGGTGGATCCAGCCACATCCCCAAGTGTCCATGACTCTTACCTGCAGGGTCATCAAACCTCTCAAGCTTGCACCTTCATGGTGTGGACCAGCCAAACTTATACCAACCCTTCACCTCCTCAGGGGCCACAGAGTTGGCGGTCCTCTGCATGTCCTTGTGGAAGACAGTGGCTGGGGTTGTGGCTAAGTTTGCCTGTGGTTCATGGTGCATGAGCCCTTTTTCCAGTAACCGTCTGACAAGATATCTGCTTGCTGGAGGCACTAGCATATGTGCACAGTACATGCGTTTATGAGCCTCAGCCATCGTACTCCCTCCCACATCCACTGTCAGACTGCATGGGGTCACCCAACTGACAGTCTCACTTTAGCAGCACTCCCATCCCCAGAGGCAGACAGCATCCACTTGGAATCTTAAGCCCCTCCTTTCAGCCACTTCTGAGGAAAGTGGAAATTGTTTAACCAGAGAGGCACACTAAGCCAAAGCTTGTTTCTAGGTGAGACCTGGGAGCACAAGGAAGTTAAGTGACTTGCTCAGGGTCACACAGAGTGCAAGTGGGGCTGTGGGATTCAAACCCAGATCTCAGGTTTGCAGCTCAGAGTCTTAAACCACTGCACTATACTGCCTCCTGTGACTCAAGTTCATTCCTGAACTAGGGTCACCAGCATGCAAGTAGTACCGGTACTGCTGTGCCAACAGGCCTGACTTATTTTCTGAAGAGTTGCGACTGAAAAAAAAAAAAAACCTAGTGAAGGATGACAGCAATTCATGAGTAAAAATATCTTTTAAAATATGCAAGTGTTTTAATTCAAATCATTATAACACTCCAGGGTTGTGTTTCAGGTAAGTAATAACACATGACAGGGTGTGTAGTTATAATGCATTATGGAATAGGTAGAAACAATGCTGGCACTGACTGGCCAGAGGTACTTTTAACCAGGCCATTACAGCCAATTTACACCCATTTCATAAACCCAATAAGGCTCTCAAAAGATGCATTATGATGGGCTAATGGTCCTTCTCATGTGGTGGAAAACACTAGAGGTTTCACCTCGTGCTTGACCACCTGAGGCAGCTGTTATCCCATCATAGTGCACCCCTGGTCATGCCTTATGACTTCAATAATGCAAGCCTCAAGTGGTTGTTAGGCATGAAGCATAATATGTTATCCAGCATATAAAATACACTTTTATTTGTTAAACAAATATGTAGTTCAGGTGAGGTGCATGGTTGTCAGAAAATAATCAATGCTCATGTGATGTGTCTCAACACATCAGGTTACAGGATTTTCATGGTTCATTTATGCAACATGCTACATAGTGTTAAAACATCCATTACTCATGACAAAATACTTAATAAAACTTGTTAAAACTACACACATGCTACATATATAACAGGCTTAAGCTTTATTTTTTAATTTATTTATTTATTTTTTGAAAGTCGGATTTACAACCTTTGAGTCAGGGACTCATTTACAAAAGCATCTCATCGCGGGAGGTGAACATAGTTTCATGTGAGATGCAACATTGGTAACATCTGAGTGCAATACAGATAACAAAATAACACAATATAACAGTGGTTTACGGAATAAAGTTACATGCAGTAAATAGCAGTCAGTATAAAGTATAGAAATAGTAGAAGTCACAACCCTGGTCATACCAGGGAAATACCTATCTTGGAAGGTGGGGGGAACAAGGTTGAGAAAAGGAAAAAAAGGGAGGGAAGCAGTCCAACAGATATTGTCAAGCCTGTGGGCCAGAAGCGGGGAGGGACCCCAACATTGGGTTGATTAAGGCAACTACAGCTTCAGGTGCCAAAGGGTGGTTAAAGAGTGACTTCAAAGGGACCAGTTTGGTAGACTTAGTGACAGAGGGTGGAAGGGAGAGAGTTGAACCACGTGGGGCACGGTAGTGGAAGGACCTTTGGGCTAGAGGTCTTGGTACAGGGCACCAGAAAGGTGGCCTTAACTGAGCTACGGGTGGCAACAGATGGGGATGCAGGCACAGGGGCGCATTGACCCGGGGGAGAAGTCTGAGGGATTTTTGGCAAGTAAGCAGGTTTGCTAGCGCAGGCGCTCCTCCAAAGTGAGCAGGTTGGCGGTGGAATAGAGCAGGAAAGTATGGGTGTGGAGAGATTAGCGGTCAGGAGCCTGCAGGCCTTGTTTATCAAGGTCTGGATTCTGAGGGGTGGTATTGTTACGGCTGCAGCATGAGTGGGTGGGCTGTAGTCTACTAGGGAAAGGATGGAGGAGTTGATGGCTAGTTGGAGGGCAGTTTGGGGAGGCAATCTGTGTGGTGATAGGGAAGACCAATCAAGAGTTTATGGCCAAGGACAGGATATTGATGTGGGTGTGGATGTATAACTAGAAAAAATACTACATATTACAATAAAACCCATGATTTGTTATGGGGATAAAACAAAAAAGAGTGAATTTAATTCTTAATCTGTACAATAAAAACTACTTAAATATTACCATAAAAGGCCAGCCGGTGGCACAGAGAGTTGAGGTGCTGGATGCCACACCTCGCACCAAGCTGGCGCCCAAGTTCAGGAGCAAGCTCGGGCCACCAGGGGTCGGCTGTGGGGAGGGCGAGGCCAGGATTGAGCAGCTGTGAGGTAGCTCTCTTCTCCAGGAAGGGACGAGAGGTTTCCCTGACTTGTGGCTGCCACCCGATGGAGGCCAGGTGGCAGTGCTAGACCTGGGGAACCTAGGCACTAGGACAGGAGGGAGGGCGAGGCCATCGCCAGGCGTTGGGACATGTGCACCTGCATGTGCAACTGCGTACCAGGGTCCTGGGAACAGGGGAGAAAAATACAAATACCCTGTCTCCTGGTGCCATAAGGTGGAGAGGTACTGGAGGAGCACCAGGCTAAGTAAAAAAATAATATTACCATAAAAAATACTTATTTTATTGGTATGACCATAAATTATGCACGGTAAAAATGAATTATATACTGCAGTAACCATAACTACAGGTTATGACCATAAATTTTACAGAAAAACTACTTAAACACTACAGTAATATTTACGGTTATGGTCATACATTTTATGGTAAATCTACTTAAATACTACAGTAATAACTGTAATTCATTCATAGTTATGACAGTAAATTTAATGGAAAAGGTTGGGCGCAGCTGGCGACTTTAACCATAAATTTTATGTTTTTTTGTTTTTACAGTGTACAGTATCTGACCTGGTGGTGTCCAACAACATATCGACCATCTTCTCAGCCTGTGCAACTGTCAAATCGTCCCAAACCAAACTTCCCTCTTTGATATGCTCCTTCGAGTGTTATGAACATCTGTTAAACTCTTCCGATTACTTAAACTCTCCAAATTCATTAAGACGGTGACCCCACCATCTCCCCATCCCATTCCTCCTTCCCTAGCTCCCTCTCTTTCATTTGTGCTTAGTTCAGCTGGAAAAGCCAAAGCGGCGACCTTGTAAATATGTTTGAGTTACAATATTATTGCACCTCCTTTATATTAACTCATAACTACGTATTCTGAACACACCATGCTGCTGTGAATGCCCCCGCTGGGACCCTCTGAAAAGTAGGTGTTTTACCTGAATGAGGACATCCTGGTGTTTACAAATATATGGATAATAGTATAGCGGTGGGGAAGGCAGGTTACAGGGTAATAACTGTATCTGGAACTACATGAACTCAGGTCACAAGTCACGGTGTATATGATGTAAGACTTAACGTAACTATTGAGTTTAACCACAACAACTATAGATATACTGAAAAAATTAATAAAAAAATAATTCGAGAAATGTTTAGAGAAGTTAAAATACGGTAAATGCAGCCATTTATACTGTATAGATTAGTGACAGAATGTTGGCGGTGAAGAACCGTTTGTAGGTGCTAGACAATAAGAATGCGGGATTAGCATATAGTCCCATGACTGAGTTTATAGTCCAGTTATGGCAGAGTAATGTGACATCAGCTCTGCAGTCACATTGGTTGAGGAAACTTTTCAGTATATTTCAAAATAAAACAAACGTCATGGCCTTAAATTGACATAGGCAATTAATCTGCATTCTCCCATTCTATTGATAACAGAGAACTGCATTGAATTTACCATTTTCCTGTAGACATTCTTTGAATACTAGTTCTGTTAGAAGAAAACTATCATTATCTGCCTTTCAGTACTTTCAAAGGGTGTTTCTGACATACCCACAAGGGGCTGGATTTTCAGAGCTTCTGAAATTCCTCAGCTGCAAGAAAAAACTGGCACAAGTGAGTCATAACTTGCTGAGCCAAGTTTTCCACCACAGCTGTGGTATTCTCAAAGTGGGAGCGGTTTACAACCGGCTCCCCAATTATCGGCAGCTTGCCACCAGTTTTCCGCCACAGCTGCACGAAATGGTAGGCCTAGTGGAACCAGGTATTGCATCTGCCAGAGTGGTACAGGCTGAAAATACGAAGTCTGCAGGTGCTGAAGACTTCAGACTGCATCGGCCTCTGCAGAGTGGGGCTTTGTCCTCGGAGGGCTGAAAATCCAGCCCAACACTAGTATAATTTTAGAACTGTGTGATGTAGTTCATGTAAGCAATAAGACACAGCAGGGCATTGGTTGTCAGAGGTTAATGCATACCCAGGTGCATGATGAGGCACAAAGGCACATGTAACGGTGGCTTTAGCACCCGAAAGTGCATCAGCCCCAATTAGTGGCGTGGAGAGTCTGGTTGCACTTCTAATATGGGTAAACTGAGAAACAATAAAAAAATCTTGGTAAATACTGCGCCCCCCCTCCCGGTATCAGAGTCCCTAGAGCCTGGCCCAGCCTGGTGGCTATCTCAGTTGCTTGGAAACTGAATCCAGTGAGATAATTAGAGCCACAGAGCCGAGGGATGAGCAACCAGTGAATTGTTTCATTGGGATTTTGGGGCGGAGGTGAGGACTAAAGCTTCGCACCAGAAACCTGCAAATTTTCCTCTTCAGTTTCACACTCCCCACCTCCATCAAGTTGGGACTGTTATCAAGGCACAGGTCAGGAAGCATAGGAAAATCAGGAGCAGTTTCAAAATTCATCAAATAAGATTTTATTTTTCTCAATAGCAGCAAAGTAAAAATAAAAATTATTCAGTATAACTATTTACAAAGCAGTACAAACAGAAAACTAAGTCCTTCTTCTGAGGGTATCTCAATTCAAGTTTCAGTCTCTAGTCTCTCACTCTCCTTGTCTCTCTAGCAAAAGCATTACTGCAGTTTTTGTAAGTCATTGTCTGGGAACTCATTAAGAGAGCCTCGTCTAACAGAATGTTCTTGTAAGCTTACAGAATGTTCTTGTCAGTTTCATTCCTTGCAGGTGCAGCAAAACAGTACATGGTGTCCCAGAACTGACCTCTTGTTGACAGCTCTGCAAAGGGCTTAAAACTACATCTCAGGTTAACCCTTGAGTTCCAAATATATTTTTGCAATCATTTCAACAGTATAACTATATATATTTTAAACAAAGGGCCCCCAGTATCAGTGATATTTCCACATAAAGATTCACATACATTTTTATACCCGCTGGTATGCAAGGGAAGAAAAGACAGAAATAGCAAGGGAAGGCAGAGAGACAGCAAGAGGTGGAGAATTGCAAAACCGTCAGAGTGATCAGTTCCTAGGTTTCACAAGAAATTTGGTTGTACAACCAGACATTCAAGAGACAGAAAAGGAGAGGATAGAACAGACCCTTGCATTTAAACTCTTTCTGCATAACAAATGGGACAGGGTCTTATTCAACCCTGTCACAGGGACATCCAAATGTTACCCTGAAGTAGAACATTACAGCACCCTCCTCTAACAATTCCACCTTGCACTATTTCCCCAACCCACTAGTCCAATAGAAGATGTAATGCTACCTGCTTTGTCTGTAAAATGCTACAAATGAGTATTACACACAGCATATGCATAGACTTATATATGTACACTGGCCATACACACACACACACACACACACAAATAATACACAAGTATACACACTGCAACATGCATGCATACAAATAAACAGACATACAGTACATACTCATATGTACACAAAAACATACATGCATGTACACACACATATTAATATACGGTATACACACTGCAACATACATGCATACAAATAAACAGACATACAGTGCATAGTCATATGTACACAAAATGTACATCATGTACACACACATATTAATATACGGTATCACACTGCAACATACATGCATACAAATAAACAGACATACAGTACATACTCATATGTACACAAAAGCGTACATGCATGTACACACACACACACACACACATTCATATGCCAGTATACACACTGCAACATAAATACATATAAATAAACAGACATACAGTACAATACTCATGTGTATTCAAAACATACATGCATGTACATACACACACTGCAATATACATGCATACAAATAGACATACAGTGTATAATCATATATACACAAAACACACATGCATGTACACACACACACTCACATATTAATATGCATATATACACACTGCAACATACGTCGTCATATATGAATGGAAAGGTCGCCGTCCACATCATCGCGACTAAATTGGCGCAGTCAAAATCCAATTTGAAATCTGGTCGCCGGTCAAATAGTTGCAGCCTAAATGTACCCTGCATTAACCAAAATATCATGGACCGCCTACCACAGTGCAATATTTACGCCCCATGGAGCTCCGCTTGCCTGCAACTACTAAAACCTCCCAGCAAATGTAACTGCTTCCATCAGGTGTAGATGAAGCTCCCTAGCTCAGTATGAACAGTAACCTGAGGTTTTGTTTGGGTCTAGGTCCTGGTATGTTGCATACAGTATAACATAAAGATTAAGTGGGTTAGTTGTGCTGCTGAAATTAGCATCTCTAAATTTTGTCCACCTGTTTTTGACAATAGTAGGGTCTTAAAACATGTGCTATGCAGCATATTAGATGCATACATTTAAAAGTTGTCAGTATAGGTACTTTGAAACAAACGTTGCTTCCCAAAACAGCTTCCTAAACAATTGACAAAATTTGAGATAAATGTGGATGCTTAATGCTTGCAGCAATTAGATCACACAATTGTCTGCCTGATTGATACAGAACATCACAATCAACAACATTTTGCTGCACAAATTAAAAGTAATGTAAATACAAACTTAATCAATAGTCAGATCACTACTAAAAACACCAGACCGCGGACTGCTACTTGCTATCAGCATTAGCCATTGATTCCGGTTCTTCCATGCTGATCTGATCTGTGCCTGTAAGTTCGCATTAACATTAGTTTTAAACTCTACCGTACAGTGTTTTAATAGGTGAATCAGTTGCTTAAGGAGCTGTTTCAGAAACTGAGTTTTAATTTTCGGCATTTTGTCCGGTTATCAGTTTGTTCGGCAATGATTTGTCTATGTTATTTAATTGCTGACATTTAGTGTAGCTACTATTTGTCACAGTAGCATGCTGATCGTGACTTTTGCAATGCAGCGAATCATCCGGGGCAAAATGTCCTTACATGATACATACAAATAGACATACAGTACATACTGATATGCACACAAAACATACATGTAAGTATACACACAACCACATTAATACGCAGGTATACATACTGCAATATATCATACAAATAGACATATAGTACGTACTCATATGTACACAAAAACATACATGCATGTACACACATATCCATACATATTTATTTATTTATTTAGGAAATCGGAATTACAACCCTTTGAGTTATAGACTTGTTTCCAAAGGTTCCACGTCAGATGCAAGCATTTAATACACAGGTTACACACTGCAACATACATGCATACAAATAAACAGACATACAGTACATATTCATGTGTGTAAACATACATGCATGTACACACACACACACACACACACATTAATACACACATACATATTAATACACGAGTATACACACTGCAACATACATACAGACATACAAATAAACAGACATACAATACATACTTGTGTACAAAAAACATACATGCATGTAGACACAGACACACACTGCAACATACATACAAACAAACAGACATACAGTACATACTCGTGTGTAAACATATATGCGTATACACACACACATATTAATATGCACACATGCATATTAATACGCTATAACACACTGCAACATACATGCATACACACATACAAATAAACAGACATATAGTACATACTGCAGTGCACACAAAACATACATGCATGCAGGTAGACACACACACACACACACACACACACACACACACACACTGCAACGTACATAGAAATAAACAGACATACAGTACATGGGGGGGATAAGGGAGGGCTGACTGAAGTTCTCTCCTCCAGATGAGGGGAGAAGCCTCTCAAACCCAAGGGGAGGGGGAAACAGACTGGGGTGGAGGTTTCAGGAGGAGCAGAGGAGGATGGAAGTATAAGGAACCTGGTTGAGGGTTCGACAAGGGGATCAGGGGTAAGGGGTGGGGTTGGTGTTCGTAAATGCCAGGAGCTTAGGAAACAAGTTGCCAGAGTTCCAGGCCATGCTGTTCGGGAGGGTGGATGTGGCGGTGGTCACGGAGACGGCCCAACAAAAACCACGACTGGGACCTAAACGCTGGGGTTACACTATGTTTAGGAAGGACAGAAAGGAGGGCAGAGGGTGGAGTGGCTATGTTCATTAGAGATGACATAGAAATTGCTAGGGTAGAAGAGGCAGAGGAAATGTGGAGGCCTTATGGGTCACCTTGATCCCCGCAGGAGATAAGGTCAAGCGGGTGTAGTATAGGCCCCCTGGATGGGTGATGTTCTGGAGGATGGTTTGCTGGACAACATCATTGCCCAGTGTGGACCAAAAAGGAAGGAGTGGTGTTGATGGGGACCTTAATATGCCAGGTACAAACTGGGAACCATGTCCTTTAAGGTGGCCAAGGAGCCGAGGCTGCTGGGCGGTTTCCATGATGTTCTTAACACAGCATGTGATGGAGCCCTCAAGGAGGGCATGTCCTGGATGTGGTTCTGGCAGATGGGGATCTGGTAAGGGACCTGGTTGTAGAGGATCCCTGACTGGGAGCACCACACAATACCGTCTGGTTTCAAATAAGCATGGGGGGTGAGATCTTGGACACTGGCAGGACTTCAGGGGGCAGACTTTGTGGGCATGGGAAATATTCTCAAGGATCACTTGAAGGGATTACATCAATGACAAATGTGGAAAGGAGATGGGAGGTCATAACACGGGGATTTCATGAGGCAGTCAGGACCAGCGCTAAGGTGAGCAATGAGAACAGGTCACATAAACCATGCTGGTGGTCCAGTGAGGTTGAGGTAGTCAGAGAGAGAACAAGCGGCCTAAAAATATAAAACAACAAGGGGATAGGGATAAGAAATGTACCATCTTGCATCTAGAAAAGCCACCCAGATGGTGAGGAGCAAAGTCCAGTAAAGAACAGCGGCTGGCACAAGGGATACATAGAGGGGAAAGAGGTTCTTCCAGTACATTGGAGAGCAGAGAAAAACTAAGGGCCATCTCAGCAGATTGAGATCAGAAGAAGGGTGGGTGGAAGAGGTGAGGACCAGGCAGAGGTAGTTAATGAGTACTTTGCCTCTGTGTTCACTAGGGAGGGGATGGGATATCTACAAAGCAAAGGCACGATGGGGATAGGCGGCAGTGAGTGGGATCAGGGAAGCAACAGAAATGGAGCAAGAGGAGGGAGGTACCCCAGGGTGTCACATCAGGATAAGGATAAAAAGGCCAGTAAGGTGGAGGGGACAGATGATGCTATCTCCGCAAAAGGGTGTAGTTAGCCCTCCAATGCCCTAAGAAAGACAAATCTCCTGGGCGGATGGCATTCATCGAGAGTACTATGGGAATTGCGGACATACTGGCTGCAACCTAGTGGAGCTCTTCAACAGGTCACTCGAGACAGGAGGTACCTAGGAATTTGTGAGAGGCACATGGTGCCAGTCCATAAGGAGTCGAGGAAGTGCCAGGTAACTATATACCCATCAGTTTGACCTCGGTGGTGGGAAAATTAATGGAGAGTATACTAAAGGAACGATTGGGGTGTACTTGAGGAGGTGGGAAGTCTGGATAGTCAGCAACATGGGTTTGTGCCAGGTAGATCATGTCAAATCAATCTTGTGGAGTTCTACAAATGGTAACATCAGAACTGGACAAGGGAAAGCCTGTGGATTGTATTCTTGGACTTCAGCAAGGCATTTGACTCTGTCCCCCACAGTGGTCTGGTGGAGAAACTGATGGGGTTGGGATTAGGCCCTTTGATGGTCAGATGGATTGAAAACTGGCTAGCTGGATGCCCAGAGGTAGTGGTCTGTGGGGAGCTCTCAAACCCTAGAGGTTGGTAGTAGGGTCGCATGAGCTCAGTCCTGGGTCGATCCTGTTTAATGCATACATATCGGACATCAGGGAGGGTATAAGGTGTGAAATGAGTCTCTTCGCTGATGACTCCAAGATGGGAACAGTAGTTGAGGGAGAAGAGGAAGTTGGCCCTGCAAGAGGACCTGGACACCCTGGAAAGCTGGGCTCCACATGGAAATTAAATTTCAATATCACCAAGTGCAAGGTGTTACACCTTGGGTGGGAAACCCTAAACACAGGTACACCCTGGGAGGCGAGGCACTGGAGGCCTCAGTAGGTGAAAAGACCTAGGGGTCATGGTGGATGCATGCATGAATAACTCTGAGCAGTGCAGGAGAGTGGCTAGCAAGGCAAACAGGATGTTGGGATGCATCGGAGGGATCACCTCTAGGAGCAAGGAAGTGATACTGCTGCTGTACAATGGACTGGTTAGACCACACCTGAGTACTGTGCACAGTACTGGAGACCACACTTGAAGAGGGACATACAGCTCCTGGATAGGGTACAAAGGAGGGCAACTAAGATGATATGAAGGCTAGAGATTTGACGTATGAGGACAGACTTGCAAAGCTCTGCCTGTTTTCATTGGAGGAAGAGGAGAGGGGGTCTTCAAGCACTTCAAGGGAATAAATAGGGTAAACATGGAGGGATCTTTAGACTAAAGCAGGGAGGTATCACCAGAGGCATGGTTTGAAGTTGGAAGGTGGAAGAGTGCGGGGGAAGAGGAGGAGGTTTTTCACTGAGAGGGTGATGGACCCTTGGAATGCACTGCCTGGCAAGCTGGTTCAGAGATCCACAGTGGAGGGCTTCAGAGAGGGTGGGACAGACACAGAAAGTGGATGTATCAGATGATGCCTGTCCAAGGGGTGGGGATGGAGGATAGAGGTTTCTGGAACACGGGGGGAGGGCCTCGGCACCCAACTAGGGATCTGAGGTTCGAGCAGACTCAATAGACCGTAACACCTAATCTGCTTGCAAATAGTATATTATACATACTCATGCATATAAACATACATGCATGTATATACACACACATATTAATATGCACAAATACATATTAATATGCTGGTATACACACTGCAACATACATGCATACATACATACAAATAAACAGACATACAGTACATACTCCTGTGTTTAAATACACATGCATGTGCACACACATATTAATACATAGGTATACACACTGCAGCATTCATAAATACAAATAAATATACATACAGTACATACTCATGTGTGCAAACATACATGTATGTACACACACATCATATTAATATGCAGGTATACACACTGCAAATACATAAATATAAACAGGCATACAGTGCATACTCATGTGTACACAAAAACATACATGCATGTCACACACACACACACACACGCACCTGTATGTCCTTGTCCTTTGTTTGCAAGGTTCCAGTGAATGTTTTGTTATTTCATATACTCCAATTGTTCCTACCCCCAGGACGCACTGTGAGAGAGAGCAATTTTAAATTGTTCAGCGTGCCTTTCCGATGAATCGTTTCAATAAATAAACACACATATTAATACACAGGTATACACACTGCAACAAACATGCATACAAATAGACATACAGTACATAGTCATATGTCCACAAAACATACATGCATGTAGACACACACACACACACACACACACACACACACACACACACATACACACTATACACACACCAGTTGGATGAAATCACTGTAAATGTCCTGTGGCTTTCCGAATCAGATCTCAAATCAAAATGGAAATGTTATAACACCTTTAGCTTTCCTGCTGTGCAAAAGAAAAGTAAAAATCCTCACTGACCAGCTGAATTAATTTCAGTGCATATTGACACTTGATGCCTAGGAGCTGCTCTAAGGGCTCTCCACTACAAGCTGCCAAGGTAGAGATTGGCCAGAATCCCTCCATGATGTGAGGTGAGAGCTTCAGCCTCTGCCCTGTGGCAACACTTCCCTTTTCACTGGTGTGCCAGATCTCCTACACCACATACTGCATGTAAGTGGCAGAGTAGCCTGGTTTCTACAGAAATACAGAACCCTTACCCAGGCCTTGAGCACTAGATCCTTTGTTACACACACACTGTATGTAACGAGCAGGGGATGCAATCTCTGAAAAGCATACTACAATAATGGAGGCCCCAGTCTAGGAGCACCAGATCCTTCATCTCTATACTATATGCAATGGACAGGGGTGACTTAGTCTCTGCAAATCACGCTACAGCAATGGACACCCAGGTCTGAGAGCACCAGAACCTCCATCCCACATACTGTATATAATGGGTGGGGGCCTCCTGGTTACTGTGTGTCATGTTGTACTGTAGCAGACTCAGATATGTCAGCAGAGTCCCTCACACCCTGGAAAATAGAGTAATGTTTTCTTTGGGTGGATGGCACACTTGCTAGGTGTAACACCCTGTGGAGATTCACAAGCAGGAGTGGTGTCAAGGAATTTTTCAGATAGGTTTACCAGATGTAATAAAGGTAGGACTGGCCTTGCACAATGTCAATCAGAGTCTTGTTGTTAATCCAGCAGCAGCTACCAGCAACAGGATAACCACAGACTCAACACTTGCTGGCCACTCCACTGCCACCACTGTTTTTTACAGTCATAGCTACCCCCAGCAGGAGTCCCTGTTGGAGGCTAGAGCCAAGAACTGGCAAACTCATAATTGACATAATCACTTCACCTGCCCTCCTAACTGTCCCTGGTTACGAGGGACATCCTTCATTTTACTCCTCAAAATTTCTCTGTCCCTCATCCGTTCCTCATGGAAAAGGTGCTACCCACATATACAGCATTCTCTAAACTCAGTCTTTAAAGCAGAAACTTATAATATTCTAAGATGTTAAATCAAAATAAACTTTGTACAGGTAAACCGTGTCGTTCCACAATGTTCTGAGCTTGTATCTCCGTGTTTGAGGATGTGTCTCTCATTGTGAGGGGCAGTGTACTCCATTGCCCTCACTTTGAGTGTCCGTGTCCCTCATTTCAGTGACAAAAGGTTGAGAGGTATAACCTGCCCCCTCTCCCCAAAAATGGTAAAATGTAACAATTTAACTGTTGGAGCAGTTCTGTAATTATTTTCTTCTTTTGTTGTGTTTAAGGTTTTTAAAAGCAGGAGCTCTTTCAGTAAGCAGGCTGCTGGCTAAGCAAAAAAAAAAGAGGCAAAACAAGCCACTTGTGTAGCTTGTGAGAACATGCTGCCTCTTGTCTTGTGAGTATTAATGTATACAGTATGAAATATTTATTTTGTGTTGTCTGATCGAACATTAGAAAATGCCCACATGCACAGCTTATACTAACACTTGTAAGAACAAAATGTGATCGGTTCTTTAAATGCTGCTCAGACAAAAGCACACTGAGTGCTCTGGTGTTGCTCTTCAGGAGATGCAGTGGGGATATTATCTGTCTACACATTTGTACAGTATTAGTTAAAGACTCCTTCTTCTCTTAAACAGACCATTATGAGAGAGACTACAGCTGAGAATGGGACACACACAGCCTCTTCCAGCAGTTCATCAGCTTATCTGAAGTTCATCTTACACTGGCCCAAAAATTAGTTCTGCAAGGGATTTTTCTGGTATGCAAGACAGCTTTTAGAATATAATATTCAGATTACATTTGTTAAGTTTTATAGCCCATCATTTTATTAATGTGGACATTCACATGCCCAAAATGGGTTAGCAGTGTAACCTAGAGGTTAGATTAATGAGTGGTGAATCAGCTTGGTACATCCAACATACAGAACTGGGTTTGATTCCATAAAGCTCCACTTTCATACTGTGCGGCTCTGAGCAAGTCACTTAACCTCCCGGGTCACCCTGAAAACAGGTACTTGTGCCTAGTAGGACTTACTGGTTACTGAAAAAGGATAATTATGTCTCAGACTTTATCCATCCTCCTGCTTTACTCTCCAGTGAGGTCATAATTCTCTTTTGTGAGATCACAATATGTTGCTGTGGTAATCACTGTGATGTCACAAAACAAGATTATGTATTCTGCTAAGGGAACAGCATAGGAAGGACTGAGACACAAAGATCGTGTTTCTTTATTTATTTATTTATTAGAAAAGTTGGATTTACAACCTTTGAGTCATGGACTCATTTACAACGCATCTTTGTCGAGGGGGTAGACAGAGTTACATAGTATGGTTAGTACAACAGTAAGAACAGTACAGGTGCAGAACATTAAACATAGAGTACACATAGGTTACATAACAATGTTACTTATTATAGTTACAGTCAAATGCAAGGTACCCAAGGGTTACATTGGGGTACAGCCCTGGACATACCTAGAGAATACCTGGAGAGGGTGGAGGTAGGGATAGGGAGTGGGGTGGGAGGGAGGGGAGGACAGGTTGTCCAGAGGACATTGTCAAGTCAGGAGGCCTGACAGGAGGATCCCACGTGGGATTAATTAGGTGCATCTACAGCAACGAGCATCAAGAGATGGTTCCAAGGGTGGTTTTGAAGGGACCAATTTTGTCGATGTCTGTGATGCAGGGTGGGAGGGAGCTAGACCAAGCAGGGGCTTGGTAATGGAAGGACCTTTGGGCTAGCGAGGTCTTGGTTCTGGCATTTCATGCAAATGTTCTCAGTAATAAAGACTATGGGAAATAGAAAATAGAGACAATGAATGAAATAAAAGCTGAATTGCATCTGAATATTATGTTTTGAAAAGATTTCCTGGATACTGGAGTACTGCTTTAATGTAACTGGGAGCAGAGGTACACTAGCCCTGCAACAGAGGAGCACTTATAACAGGAATGCTGTTTTGTGCTATTTCACTCCCTCTCGCTATACGTTACCCCTGTACTGTTTGTAATAGTTTTGCTAACAGAGGTTGCTGTCAAAGGAATTGGTGCTTCAACAGTGCAATTAGATTCAGTCCCCAGAGGCGGCTGAAAAGAGTAAGTGAGTGTGTGTGTGTTTTGGGGGCAAGGCGTTTTGCCGATTGCATTTTGATTAAGGGGTATGAGCAGGCCTGCTCTTTTCTGCAGTTTGTCAGTCAGCTGTACCCTACCCTCCCAATGAAGGAAACACAGTTTAGTAACCAGATCAAATTTTACTGCGGCTGGGGGATGGTTGCAAGTCTGTGAACCGTGGCTCAGGAAGAGTCAAGTCATGCCGACCCTAATGTGCGCATCAAGTGCCACTCAGTAACTGGTCCAGTGGCATGGGGTGCTGCCATCCAGAAGACTTGGGTTTGAGGGGTCATGTGCACCTTTGGCTCCTGAAAAGGTCTGGGCCACCTGGTGCTGAACTACCCCAAGACAATAAATCAATGAGTAAGACAGTCATCAGCTGTGAAGCCAGCCACACATCCTCTCACCAGGCAAGAGGTGAAGGTGCAGCTGCTGTGGCTCAGCTTTTCTTGGCTTGCTTGCAGTGTCAGTGTGGCTCACCTGATAGCACATCCTCCTCCTCTAGTCAAGAAAGATATAGGTTCTATTCCACACTTGCAGATGGGCTCAAATATCCCAAATGCTGGGGAGTTGCTTTCCTTTAGAAGAAACATTAAACTTATATTCCTTCTGTCCATCTCTGGTGCTGTCCTGGTTAATGTCCAGATAGAAGTTGAAGATGAGGAGCAGAAAACATGTTCTGTACATTGGCTAATTCTTCACAGTGTAAATGTTTTCTGTAAAATCTGTCCCTGTCTGTTCATATTTGTCTGTACTTGTATTATATCTTATCTCCCTTCTATCCTGAACCCAGTTGTGGCTGAAAACAAGCTTGACCCAGCCCACTTGCCTGGCAATATAAATGCAATTAAAGGGACACTGTCAACCCTCTTAGTCCTCAAAATGCCCTAGTTTAAAAAACACATTTCATGATGGCTCACAGTCTGTAAAGACACTGCTGTCGCTGGTTGTTTGATTCTGATTCTGTTTTTTTTAGTGAAAACAGACTACTCATCATAGTGGTGTTACCACACCAAAACATGTTTGTTTACATTCCTTGATCAACTTCCACTGCATTTTCCTGGACTTGAGAATACCCCCAAAGTCTAACCATGCATGATGCAGTGAGAGGAGAGGAGACTATTGCATCATAAGTGGCTGCACTGTTTGGGGTGTTCATAATGCTCAGAAAGTATGCAATAAGAGTTAATCAAGGATTTGAAACAAAACAAGGTTGGGTATATTACACCATTACCATTCATTGCAGTTCTACTAAGAAAGGATGTGGAGAAAACAAACAGTGGTGTCAATGAATTGGAGAGAAGGTGAGCAATCTTTAAATGTGGGTTTTCACCCAGAAATACTATGATGCAAAAGGTTGACAGTGTCCCTTTAAAGAACTGAGTGCCCCCACTTCATTTTCACAGTCAATGCACCATCAGTTCGCTCTCACTGCTTGTAAAAACACTTTGGGATACACTGTGTATGTAAAGTGCTAAAGAATGTAACCTGCCTATGAAAATAGGGGTTATTGGTGACAGTTAAATGTTCTAGCCCTGGTTCAGAAATATAAATACTTATAAGCCTTCCTCCTAGGTCTAGGGGTTTAAAGATTGCACAATTCGTATTCAAGTAGGGGACTCACACAAACCACTTACTTGACCTTCCAGATGTGAGGGACCTCCCACAGCTCAGATGCTCTTCAGGCCAGTTTAGGACTACAAAGCAAGGGTTAACAGCAACAGTAACTCCAAACAAGAGAACTGAATGTCCAAAGAGTATATAACGTCAAACCAGGATCCTGTTTATTAGCTAGAAGCTCATGAGCTCTTATGTTCCCCATGGGTCAAGCTGCAGTCTCTCACTATCTCTATGTAACCCTTAGGTGGCGCTATCCCAAGGGTTACTACCCCTGCCCTGCGTGACTAGTAGCACGTTAAGGGGCCTGAGTTCTAAGCGGGTGCCTCCACCCGAAGGTCAGGAGTTAGTAGTGGTCTAACTAACCTGGGCAAAGCCCTCCGGGACACTGTAACCCCCTTTCCCTTCTAGTGGCCTGAGCAATATACAATAATCACTTTCACAGTACTCCTTGTACACCGTACCAGTACCCACACTGTTTGCACTTACCACCAGGGCTGGTTCGATGGCTCAACCCTGGGACCCCCTGTAAAATAAGGTCATGCACAGTAAATAGCAACAGTACAGTACTCTTGGCACTAACTGGAACCTCAGTCAGTTTAAATGCAGCAAAAAGTCAGATCTGATTTATTCAGGGGACTTGAACAAAGCGGCGTAATCAGGTTGATTGGCTTAAAGTCTATATTAATCAAACAATTATGCATGCACTTTAAATCCCCACACAGTCACACACTCTGGGTACCCAGGTAGGAAAATGGTGGGTTAGCCAGGAGCGTTGCAGCTGGTTGGGGCCCTGTGATGGAAGAAGCAACATGCACAACACATTACTTGTTATCCGAACTGAGGGGCTCAGTTCGTGAAAGAAAAAGCAACAAGACAATCAGATGACAACACTTTAGATTTAGCTGTTGTTGCAGGGAGCTATCCTGATGTTTACTCAAGATACCCAATACTGGACACAGGCAGGACGAAATCGAGACTGCAGGTTGTTGAGCTGGAGTGTCCGGAGAAGTGGGGCCCACAAGAATCACCGAGGCATTGTTCCTGTTCAGGTGTTGAGCAAGGAGCTGATCCCCAGGCAGGTCTCTCATCGATGGCGTTGTCTGTGCAGCAGGTAGTCAGGCTGGGCCAGTGTGGCAAGGCCAGGGCCCAATGGAGATGATTTTGGATTCAGTCTGTGGGGCTGGATGCAGCTTCCAGCAAGCAGAACACAGTTCAAACCACAGTGGGGAACCAAATCACGACCCACTATAACCACACAGCACATTTACACATAAGGAAATTCTAATGCAGCTTCCAGCAAGCAGAATACAATTCAAACCACAGTAGGGAACCAAATCCGACCCACTATAAGCACACAACACATTCACATGTAAGGAAATTCCACTGTACCAGGCAAAAGGCTTTCCAGTCGCAACTACAGAGTCTCCTCTGCACAATCCAGGAGTTCAGAGGTGGCTGGAAGTCCAGACAGGCTGATCGCATTCAGAAAATCTTCATTCTTCTTCAGGTAGGAGCCTGGTCACAATTCAGTGGCTTACTTCACTCTCAAGTTCGATTCAGTCTGAAAAAGGCACAAGTTCCCTCTCAGGGACAGCAGGCTAAAACTCAGGCCTTTAAACAGTTCTCGCGTGAATCTACTATGGATTGCTGCTTGAACTCCTCGAGCTGTTACTTCTTCACTTCCCAACTTAGATCTAACTGAAACTGCAAGCAGTTAGGAACTTCTCAAGATCCAAAAGATTCGGTTGGCTAATCTGTCTGTCAATCACAACAAGAGCTCCCCCTCAGAGTTATTTTAGGGCAAAAAGCCCCAAAACTACAATTCCTACAAGTTTGACACCACCAAGCCCCAGTAGGCAGGCTCCATTTTACGTTAGCTCTGCGCATGAGAGCGTCTTGGGAAAATAGGACACTTTGGAGGTGTGCCCTCCCATCAGTCCCCTGCTCCATTGAGCAGAGGTAGCAGTCCTGCACCAATTGGGACGTGGTGCTGTGTATGACAGCGGTGGTCTTCTCTTCAAAGAAAACCACCACTGTCATCACAACACCAAATCACGCCCCCCCCCCCAAATCTTTGCTGCCACGCTGGGAGCCCACCCCAGCCTGGCCAATGTCCTGTCGCTCTGCCGACGGGGGGTGCCCAACCCCACTCGACTTCACTGTCTCTCTCCTCCCCCATGCTATCGCCGACGGGGTGCCCAATCCCCTGTTGGCTTCCTCCCCCAGCACAAGGTGCCACGCTGAGAGCCCACCCCAAGCGTGGCAAGTGATCTGCTGTGACCAGGGATGCCCAGTCCCATTGGCTGAACACCCCAACCGTCCTTGTGCCATGCTGAGCCCACCCAGCGTGGCAAGCGTCCAGCGTCGTCATTAAAAAAAAAAACCTGTAAAGAAAAAATGGTCCCCGTAGTCTCCTGGCCCCCTCCCACAACCGCACCCACCCTCGCACCCTGCCTCCCCACCCCCCTCACCTTATACTTACCTCCGAACTCGGCGCTGATCTTGGTGGACGGGAACACGTCTGCACTCTTCAAAGCCGACCCATGAACTGAGGAAATGCACGGTAAGCTGTATAATGGGCTAGATATGGGGTTTTCAACTTTGTGCATATCTAGGCATTTTTGGAATTTTGCACCAAATTTTCAACATGGGGTTTTGGGACCCTTCTCATGAATGATGTCATTGTCATGGCGTTGATCGGGCCTGAAGGGTGATTTACGCAGTCACTGTGTGAAATCACCCTTCGGGCCTGAAAAATGCCATGACAGTGACATCATTCATGAGAAGGGGTCCCAAAAACCCCATGTTGAAAATTTGGCAAAAATTCCAAAATGATCATTTTACGAGCGTGCATTGCGCAGTTCCTATGCACGCCTGTAAGTTCTGAATTTTCAATATTTTCACTCCAGATTTTCAACATTGCCATTTTACCACACCTTCTTATGAGTAGTATAGCTGCCATTTTTCACATCTACCCCAAAATGTGTTTCCGCCCATGTAGTGCACAATGGCACAGTCAGTGTATTGAAATCAATGTATGGGACACATTAAGAAAATCACATAACACTGTTCATGAGCAGAGGTCTTAAAATGGCATATGTTGAAATTTGGTGAAAAATTCCTAAAATGACTGTTTTACGAGTCGTTGCAGCAGTTCTATGCATGCTCGTGACGTTTGCGAATTTTCAATATTTTCACTCCAGATTTTCAACATTGCCATTTTACCACACCTCCTCATGAGCAGTATAGCTGTCATTTTTCACATCCTGCCCAAAATGTGTTTCCGCACATAGCACATAATGGCGCAGTCGATGTGCAAACTCAATGTATGGGACACATTAAGAAAATCACAGTGACACTGTTCATGAGCAGAGGTCTTAAAATGGCTATGTTGAAAATTGGTAAAAATTCAAAATGACTGTTTCTGGCAATGTTGCGCAGTTCTATGCACGCGCTGTAAGTTTGCAAATTTTCAATATTTTCACTCCAGATTTTCAACATTGCCATTTTACCACACCTCCTTATGAGCAGTACAGCTGTCATTTTCACATCCTGCCAAAAGCGTTTCCATCCATGTGAGCGCTGCAGGCGCGGTCGGTGTCTTGAAACCAATGTATGGGCACATTAAGAAAATCACAGTGACACTGTTCATGAGCAGAGGTCTTAAAATGGCTATGTTGAAAATTTGGTGAAAAAATTCCTAAAATGACTGTTTACAAGTGCGTTCTGCGCAGTTCTCCTGCGCTTCGTAAGTTCGTAATTTTCAATATTTGCACTCCAATGACTTCAAATACCTGAACAGCACATAGAAGCATGCAGCATCTGGCACTGACAAATGCTTGTACTTCTTTGTCACTGATTTTTTAAGCCATGTCCAAGTGCCAAATACCACTGCAAATGCCTGCAATGGAGCGTTCAGCATTGACAAATGCTTGTTTTATTTTATTATTAAGTCTTTGGTAACCAGGTAAGGCCCACTAGGCACAAGTGCTTGTTTTCAGGGGTGACCTGGGAGCACTGGGCAATTAAGTGACTTGCTCAGAGTCTCACAGTATGCAAGTGGAGGTTGTGAGAATCAAACTCAGGTCTGTTCTGATGGATATACCAAGCATTTCACACCTTGTTCCTCTAATCTCTAGGCTATAGTACCAGCCCAACCTCTAGGCCAGGGGTTCTCAAATGGTGAGGCCAGCCTCCTGGGAGGCCCCAACCTGTTCCAGGGAGGCTCAAGCAAGTCTCAAAAAGTACTGTATTTAAATTTTGAGTTTTATGTATTTTGTGTAAGAGATGAAGCAAACCCGAAAGAGGATAATAGTAAGTGGGTTTTATGTATTTATTTACTAATAGGTGACAAGGAAGGTGAAGAACCAAGGCTCATTTCAGGTGTAGCCGGGAAGGGTAAGTAGTGAATACATTTCAAAGGTAACTGCAAAACAATCAAGAAATACGTAATGAACAATAGTGCAAACAAATATGAACATTAAACTAATAATGAGTGGTGGTAATTGATCAATTTGTAGACTGATGGCAGAACAGCCCAAATACAAGGGTTGAGCATAGAAGTGCTAAGAGCAATAGCAGGAAGGAGCAAAAGTAATCCCAGAGAAGTTGCTTAGGAGCAGGGAAGGAGGGAGAGGCTAAGTATGTAGGAAGGTTATTTCATATAGAGGGAAACCGAGAAAGTAGTCTGAACCATGAAGATACTGCAACAAGGGATAACAATGGTTCAAGAATGAAAATAGCAGAGCAAGTAGGCTGGCCTGTGTGTGTGTTTGGGGTTATAATAAGCTGAATAATAATATGTATTTTATTTATTTGTTATTCAGATAACACCTTTGAGCACAGGAGCTCTTTTTCAAAGGTTCCACATCAGTATAAGACAAAGAACTGAATGTGAGCCAAGTACTCAAAGGGTTTCAATTTATTCACGGTGTACTCATGAACGTACATGTATGTTGTTTTTCTTTGGTAGGCCCAAGATTATTTCAGTTTTTGGGAGGCTCAAAATCTTTTCCATGGATCTGGGGAGGCTCACTGTGACAAAGTCTAAGAACTATTGCTCTAGGCTATACTGCCAGCTCTTTTTAGAGTCCCAAATGTACTGATTGGGCCATCAGTCTAGGACCAAGATGATGGAAACAAACAGAACTGTTCATGCTGCAAAGAAGGCAGGTTAGAACAAACTGCAATATTATTACTACTTTAACAAATGATCAGCAAACAAGCACATCTTCTAACAGAGCTCCCTTTTAGATGAATTATGACTGCAATCCAGGCAGCTCTTAAGGAGACAGTACACAGAGGTTATATAGACACTCTCTGGCAATCACATTTAAACTGCAAAAGCAGGACACCAGCCTGGCAGTGAGCATTTAGACAAGCTCAAGGAAGACTTTTCGGAACTCCCATTTGTAGGGGGTTACATCTAAATACTGTATCCATGAGCAGTGTTTGAACCCCAATCACCAAGGGGTGACAGTAAAGGCACTGTCCCATTTATACTTTCCTTCCTCTGAATTTAGGGGTTACGCTTAGCGACCAAGTGGTGGTACACAAGTATAAATTCGCAGCATTACTCTTCACATTCTGACACGTAGTTGATCTCTTATAGACAACTAAACCAGCACTACATACTGCTACTAGGCTCCCGTAGCCTGGACCCACAATGGGGATCCAATATTCAGGACACTTTACTTCTAGTACACTACCAGAGGTGCAGCTTACTTTTAAACTGCTCTGAGCATCAGACTCCACAGTGCGCAGTTCTTATTCTGCAGCAATGGGGTATTTCACTCCTTAGAGCTACCCAGGGAATAGACTGACCAAGTCTTCCCTAAACCTGGAACCAGTTTCCCTCTATCAGCCCTCCTGCTCAGGGCTTTTATAGTAGGAGCCCCAGCTTTAGATTCCATATGCTCCACAAGTTTTCATGGCAGACTAAATACTGGTACCAGTGACTGTGTTCCCACTAGGACTTTGAAAATATTAGCCACTGTGGCTAAAGTGAGCCCAGACTGTTTAGCCACTATGTGAAAGCATGAGCCACACAATGAAATACACTGCCAAATTAGTTATTCTAAGCCATGTACTATACTGTTGCTACAAACAGTATGAACAGAAGGTTTTAACCTCCGTGGTGTGGGTTACTTTAAAATGCGTTAGAAATCTTAGCCACATGCTAACAACATTTGCGGTGGCTTGTGTGGTGAGTGGCAAGTGGGAATATAGCAGTGAGGATGGCTTCCTCCCACAATCTACACAGCTAGAGAAGCATACTCTCCCTGAGGGTCTGAGAATGCCACCAATGAGGTCTCCCTCTCTACCAAGACTTGACCCATGTGGGAAGAGTCCAGGTCCACATTAGTACTTCTTATAGCCGTCCCACATGGGGATCACAATTTAAGGACAAGGACAGGAGGGCATCCCAGGGAGGTCAGAGACTGCCACAGGTGCCACTTCTAACCCTCTTTCAAGACCTGACCCTCATGGGTAGGGAATCCCAGACTAAATTACTGGTACAGGGACATGCTTTCAAGCCCTCCTACCTAGTGCAGGGAGGGTGGGCACCGCTGGGTGCCCTCTGCGGTCCTGATACTAAACATTTCTATATCACCTCCATTTCTATTTATCTGAAAGTTGCTGTTAGTTGTTCAGATGTGTCATTCTCTTCTGTCAACCTATGACTTGTTGAATTCATGGAAGATTCCCTCTCCCTGGGGTTCCTTGTCAACGGCAGATGCTACAATAACAGCAAGCTATCTCTAGGCCTTCCACACAGCAACAAATGTTCAGCACAAAGAACAGGCACTATGTGCCTGACATATACCTCCCCAGACTGGGGCAACTTCCTGCAGTTCTCTCTGCTACAGTCAGTTGGCACCGCCCCTCAGGAAGCTGGAACAGGCCAGCTGGACCAGCCCACTGAGACTCCAGAAATTAACCCTTTAGAGGACTGTTAAAACTCTCACAGACCTACATAAGAGCAGAGCTCCTTATACAGGCAACACACATCCTTCTTTGAAGGCTCAACACCCTCATTGAGTACCTAAGGCATCTGGTTAGTCTTCCTTCCCAAGCCCCTGTCAGAGGGTTTTGCATGCTACCTCCTTTGACAGTGCCCAGTGAGAAATATAGTTGCCAAGCACCATGCTGGTAGTGCACAGTATTTCATAATCCAAAAAGAATGGGAGCCCCCTAAGCCTTGGGGTCCACACCCATAAAATTCCTCTGATAGTCCCACTCTCCAGGTCCATGGGGCACTGTGCCAAAGTGACCCAGTGTGGCACATCAGTTCTAAACCACAGGGTAACACAACCAAACTCTATGAGCCACCACTTGAGGGCTAACTAATCATGTCAAATCCAATACCTGTAACCCACTTTCCTTACAGTGTATCTGCTTTAGGAGTAGGTGGAGCAATCTGACAGAAATAGGCCCCCAATCTCCCAATGTCCGTTGGACTTGGGTGAGTCAAACTCTGGCTGGTGGTGTACCACGTCCATCTCACAGTGCTTTCCTTGCAAAACCCTTCTTCCATTTATTAAAAAAAAAAAATTCCCTCTCCCATCTGTGAATCCGTCCCCACCCCACCCCTGATATCACAACAAAATAATTGTGCTTTGTATATTTTGTCTTCCTGCCTATTGCTCACAGCCGCACACTCTCCCTGCACACAGATTCAAGTTTGCATACACATGCTTGTAGCGTGGAGTGAGCACAGGAACAGTCTAGAGTGGAGAACATTTGAGGATTCCTTGGTTACGGTGGTAAGATTCATTCTCCGCAGGTCGGTGTACTGAGCATTGAAAACCATGTGAGAGGTGATAGCTCACAAATCGCATGTTGAGCAGGCAGCAGTTCAGAGTTCTTGGCTCCTCCAGTCCACCCCTCCACAGGCTGCAGTCCCAGGGGCTGAAGCGTGCATTCAACAGGCAGGCAGGCATCTTAGGTCAGGCAGTGAGGAGGCAAACAGGTAAGCCCCAAAGGGAGGTGGTTACATTTCAAATATGCAAACACATGAAAAGTCTATGAAACACCATTGATTTATCCTCCCTGACTGCTTGTGTAGATTAAGCTTACAGTGTAGACAATTTCAGCTACTTATTAGATGGAAGTCGATTCATTCTGCAGTAAATCATCCTCCCTTACTGCCCCTCATTCTCTGAATGGCTCTCTCTGAATGACTTCAGTAGCTTTAGCTCATCAGATGAAGTTTGTGCAATAGTCTGTCAGTATAATTCAGACATTTCTGTGCTGGTGCTGTCTGAACAACGACTTCTGAGTCAATGGGTGTTTAGGTCTCAGTACGTTTGTGGCAGGGTGGGTGGGAATCAGTAGGTGAGAGAGGTATTCATTCTATTCTGGGAAAGGGTAGCTGGAAATGGGTATCAGTAGATGAACAGAGGGCATAGGGTGATCATTCGGGAGAAGATGGGGATCAGAAAATAGGAGGTGGGGTGCGGACAGAACTGGTGGGTACCACAGATAGGAGGAGGGGCTAGTGGTAGTTATGGCCCCTATGCAGCATGGGTTGTACATTATTCATGCATCACAGGCCTGTGCAGCTGCACACCCCAGGACAGGCAGACAACTGCTAATATTCACCATTGCCTGATGCATATCCACCCGCCCCGCTCGCAGCTGCTTGGGGGTGGAGAGCAGCTGAGTGAGAGTGGATCACGGAGTTACAGGCAGGCACCCACGTGGGGATGCCCATCCTGGGTCCTGTAGTGGATCCATTGCTACATACAAGCAGGGATTTTGGGCAGGCATGGGTCCCAGATCATTAAATGTATGGGCAAGAACCCAAATGATTGCCCTCATCCCTACCATGTGGCTAGGAGGGCTGGGGCATCAGGGTGGGGGATTCCCTGTCCTGCCAGTGCCAGTGGATATCAATGGTGGGGGCATGCACTCAATAAAGCAGGGTCCCTCTGCCATAGCCTGCACCCACCCATGCCCAGCACTCCACACCTTAGTGAATGGCATGGAGTGCAGGCATGCCCCTTGTCACTCCCCAGACTGCCCGTGGCATATTGCTGTGCAGCTGACCAGGAGATTGAGTGTGCACTGGGCTCATGCACCAGCTGTGAATGCAGCAGGGAGTTCACTGAGCCCCTTGTTGCGGCATTCAGACTTAGTGTTGCCTATGCACCTCAGATATGCGTTGTGTAGGCAATCCGCTCTATGTGCATAGGGTCCAATATTTGTACATGGTGGTATCACCAGATGGTGAGGAAATGGCTAGGGTATTTGATACTGGGACAGAGGAGGGTAGATGTATCCATTGTGGGACAGGGTGGCCAAGTATTCATTTGGGGCATGGTGGATATAAAACAATGGTAGATGGGTAGGGGTATTTGTGGGAGTGGGGACTGAGTAGGTAGCAGCAGATGAAGGGCAGGGCTCTGCATACTGGGGTGGTGTGGTTGGTGGCAGATGGAGGGAGCAGGATGTACATACTGGGAAGTGTGGGTGTCGGCAGATAGAGGGAATTAAATGTGTTTTGCATATTGGGGAGGGGTGTCATCAGATGGGGTAGGCTGGGAATATCCATAATTACTGTGTCAGAATGAGGGAGTGATATCATTCTGCAGCTTGTGCAGAGGGTAGAAAACCAAGAGTTTAACCTATAGCCAGCAAGCAGAGTGCACAGAATGGAGTCAAAAACAGGCCAACACACCCAGGTATGAAAAACAACTTTATTTTCTATTTGTTAGTGTTTTCATGATTGTTATCAAGTATTACCATTAATTTTCTTAAGGCTATGATTTTAATTAGGATAAACCAGAATGTAATTAAGCTTCTGACATGGATCCTTGTCCTGATAATAAAGGCCAGGACCTTTTCTGTTCGGCCCATCCTAAACTTCTTACCGTACACATCTTCCCACTTGTCTCGTTACCTGAGGTAGCATTCTTCTTTGGCTGTGCAGATCTGCAAGACAGTTCAGACAGGGACACAACAGAAAATACAATTTAAATCTCACACTTGTAAGAAAATACAAAACATGGCTTTATTGGCGACAGGCCATATGCATACTCTTTCTGTGAGAACCATCTCGGAATAATGTCCCCACCTTATTAAGTACGTTTTCAATCTGTGGTACTGTTCACAGAACAGGGTGCCCAGGCATCAGTTTTAGACTCGATAGAGGCATCACACTGGCAGTGCGTTCTGTGTTTGTGAAATTTGCATTTGCAAGCTACACAGTAAATCGTATGTACTAAAAGATATGTTCAGCATTTATTTATTTTCTTCTTGCTTGAGTGTGCTGTTCTTGACAGAACATGGGTGCCTGGCCAGTTTTAAATCAGACATAACCACAACAGTCCCAGAAGAATCAACCAGTCAGTGCACCCAAAGAAACAGAAACAGAGAGTCTACTTTACCATTCTGCAGCACTGGCTGTATCCACTTCACTCTCTTATCACCATCTCAAGTGCAGTGGCACCAGCAAGGCACTATGTCAGGGTAGTACTCTTCCTTTTCGGCTGTGCTTGATCAGAGATGAAGCTTCACAAAGTTCTCAGGGCCAGAGATCCTTACTTTGAAATAGGAACTGGGGTGGCACAGCAAACTTACTACTGTTGCAATAATACTCAGGAACTTGAAAATACCACAGGAACTAGCGAGCACTGCAGTAAAACCAAGAACCAATGGGTGCTGACATCTTGCAGCTTAAGGAGTACGAGAGGTCTTCAGGTAGCCGCTGTGAACTACCCCTTGGGTATCTTCAAAAACAGTATTTGGAGACCGGCCGGTGGCACTGAGGTTGAGTGCTGGGCAGCACACACCTTACACCACGCCCGGCGACGGGTTGAACGAGCCGGTCGCCGGGGTGGCCGGGCAGAGAAGAATAGAGCCCGATGACAGCTCTCTCTCCGGGAGGGTGACTGCAGGCTCCCAGCAATGCTACCACCTAGGAGCCTGGGTGGATAGCGCAGTAGGTGGAGAAGCAGGGATTGGGTGACTGTCGACAGAGGGCGGAGCAAGAGGTACATTTCAGCGTGCACTCCCAGCTCACAGCCCCTCATTACATGCTGACATCGGGGGAAGAAACGAGAAAAACACTTCGTTCCTCTAGAGCAACGACACCTCCCTGGGACTTCTTCGCCACCACCTGTCATCATACTCCCTGTATCAAAATTACCCTGCCACACATATAGTGCGTTGGTTTGGAGAGGTAAGCAGGGCTCCCTCTCCACCCCTACCCGGGTTCTTCAATGGAGTGTGTGTGTGATCAAGGCACTCTAGGGGCAGACCATGGCAGGGATTGAGGGGCCCAATGAGGATGTCTGAGAGTGGAGGGAAGAGGCAGGTTAGGCGGATAAATATAAGGGTTAAAAACAAAAAAATGTATTTGGGGTCCAGCTTGATGCAGGGAGTCCCATACGAATCCCTGGCATCCTCATTACTTAGGAAAACAAACAAATGAACTCAACACCAGTAGTAATTGCTGTGGAATGTAATTTATTGTGTAAAGGTGCTAGTGGCAATCAGTTGATCCACCTGAGAGCCTTGACATTTTGCAGATGTGTTTTGTCAAGGTCTCTTGACAAAGCATGCCTATGCTGAAACCTCAAAGGTCAGAGTGGACTGGGTGATCTGTAAGTCTCATAGACCTACATAAGGAGCAGAGCTCCTTATAGGGACTACACACTTATTTCCTGTTTATTGTCTTTCTCTGCCTAGGTAACAGGGAGCTGCCAATTTGCTGCGTACATGCTGTGCTCAATAGCTTCAGTGTTTTCTGAGGTTTTGCTGCCCCCACCCATACACCAATGAGGCCTGCTCCCGCCAAAACAGGGGTCGGGTCTAAGTCAGTTCTGAAATACCTGGCGCCAAGGGGAGCATGGTTTGAGGCCCCAGCTCTGATGTGGGAGCTTAAAGTGTGGGCACCCTTGGGATGCCATGCTCTGGCTGTGATCGGCTGGAGAAACCCATGGGCTCAGGAAGGTTGCAAAGTTCTGGGTCTGGTATGGCACTGGCTCTGTCCAGTTGGGTTTCCGGAGGCTTGTATCCTGGCTTAAATTGTAAATGTTTAGGTGGGAGAACACTCACATTTAGATTTCTCGGTAGTGGAACTCTCATGTGTTAGTCAATGGAAAAGATAAGAGGTAGTGGAACTGTCATACAATTTTTAAGAGGTCGAGGAACTGAGTTTTTGTGAGCTCCTGCCCAATTTAACCCTGGGTTTAGGACAGCGAGGGCCTGTTGATAGTCCACCTTCCAGAGGGCTGCCTGATGGTGACTAAGGTAAGGTTCCCTTGGCTGGGATAGTAACTTTGCAGTTTCCTGTTGCTTCCTGACTCCCAGAAGGGGCGGATCTTAGCAAAATGTGAAGGACAGAACAGGGTGACACCAGGACACTGAAACCCAAGTAAGGGGTAAGATACGATGAACCTCAAATCGTCACAGCTGTTGCAAAGAGGCACTATGACATGGGTCCCAAGGAAGCATACAATGCAGTGAGCCTTAGTCCTAACTCTTTTCAGCTTAGTGCCCATGCCAGGGTGCTGTACTGTGCTAGCTAGGAGGGATATCCCTCACACCCTGTTTATAGAGAGGCAGTTTACTGTGTACAACTGTGCTGAAGGGTCTCAGTTAAATCCATTGGTAACCCTGGTTCCCTCATGGCTGTGAGGAACAGATAAAATGTATAGTATATATGGGACATTGCTGATAACATAAACTGTAAATATACATGATATTGTCATTCATTTGTGTTGTTTATGGGCTCAGGACTTGTAATACTGATTCCTCTGGGTCCGTTGCTGGATTGGGGTCAAGGCCATTGCTATGTAGTCCCAGAATTAGAATAAAGTTTAAACGGTGACAAATGGGCAGCCAGCCGTTGTGTGGCCTTGCATGTCTTGCTGCCACCTGGGATACCAAGGTTTGCATGCATGGCTGACTGAGGAGGCTAGGCATACTGCAAAGGTGGGACACTCAGCTCTCACAGAGAGAGGGCATAGGTCATCTGGCATGATCACACTTCCTCAGTCAATGACAGGGCAGCACTGGCACTGGCCATGAAGGCAGCAGCTTACCTGCCCTCTCAGTGGGAGGAAGGTTGTGTCCGTGGTAGCCCAAATACTGGAGTGTGTAACAGATGGATACTGAGAAACACAGGTGAGAAAACAGACCAATAAACAAAATCATGGCATGCAGTGAATAAAACTTCAAAAGCAGGTTGAGAGACTTTATAATTCCCAAGTACAGATCCTTGGTTAGACCCCAATTTGAATACAGTGTGTACTTCTGGCCCCATATGTGAGGAAAGACATTGATGTGATTAAGAAAGTACAGAGGAGAGCAGCTAAGGCACTTGAAGATTCAGACTGAAAAACATTGCTGCTATCATGGTGTGGCAACTTCCCAAAGGGGTTTGCCTTTTGACTCCCAACTGCCAGCATCAGCCAACTCGGAGGGAGATGTTCCGACCAAGCCAGCAACCGCAGAGACGGCTGGAGGCTGTGAGCACTGGGTCAATCCTTAGCATTTTGTTAGCTATGGCCAGTTAGATAATTACTGGGCATTCCTGCATGATTTACGTTGGGGATTGTTTTAGAACTGTAACAGCCAGGAGCGACTAGCATCTGTGTTAACCTTTTGTTTGGGATCCCTATTCACTAGCCTTCAGTTGGTAATGCACAGTGGTTCAACATCACACCTGTAACCGCATATCAGTGTGTGCACATTATTAGACTGTGTTGGGAGCTCTAAGGGGGTTTGGGGTACTGGTGCATCAGTTGGGGAAGCGGTAAAGACTGTGTGAGACTTACAAGTACCTGAGGGTGATGGGATTTGTGTGTGTGGGGCGGGGGGTATCCATGAAGTATTGTTTTCTTAACCTTTTCTTGTCCCCATCAAGAACCTGTTCCTCCAGCACAACCTGGTGGTGCAGAGGACTGAGGCACTGGTTCCTTACCTCCTGCCATGCCGATGACCCAGGTTCAGGGATGGAACAGGGTCACTGGGGGCCAGTTGGGTGAGGAAGACTGAGCATCCAAGACAGCTCTCCTCCCTCAGGGAGGGGAATTCTGAGTCCCACCACTTGTCTATCTCAGGTAGAGGCCAGCTGGCAGCACTGGTGGGACCAGCAGATGAGGGGGCATGTATTTGTGTCAACACACATGCATGCGTCACATGCAGATGCTCTTGGAGAAAATGAAGGATAATGCCCCAGCTTGCTCAGCATCTCCACAAGCATCGCATGACCCTACATGGCGGCCTCCTGCCAATATACACCTACGGTCAAAGTTTTAGAACGCCCCATTTTTCCAGTTTTTATTGAAATTTAAGCAATTCAAGTCCAGTGAATAACCTGAAATGGTACAAAGGTAAGCGGTAAACTACTGAGGTTAAAAAAGTTTAGGTTAGCAAAAACTGCTGTAGAGAAATTGCAAAGAAAGCCAAGGTGTCAGTGAGTACAGTTTCCTACACCATCAAAAGGCACTTGGAAACTGGAGGAAACTCTGACAGGAAGAGGTCTGGCAGACCCAAAGCCACAACAGAATCAGAAGACAAGTTTCTGAGAGTCAACAGCTTGCGTGATAGGCGGCTCACAGGACAACAGCACAGAGTGACTGGCACCCTGAACCAAAAGGGCTACCACAGCATTTTGCAGCGCCATGCAGTACCCTCTGGTCTCGCCTAGTTGGTCAGGGGTTCATCCTACAGCAAGATAATGACCCAAAACATACCTCCAGGCTATGTCAGAACTACCTTCATAGGAAAAGAACAAGACGGTAGGCTTCAAATCATGGAATGGCTAGCACAGTCTCCAGACTTAAACCCCATCGAGCTGGTTTGGGATGAACTGGACAGAAGGGTGAAAGTAAAGCAACCTACAAGTGCAACACATTTTGTAGGAACTTCTGCAACAGCGTTGGGAAGAACTTCGAACAATATTTGATGTCCATTGTAGGAAGAATGCCACGAGAGTGTGTTCGGTTACAGTATATCTGCAAAGGTGGCTACTTTGATGAGTCAAAATTTAGATTAAATTTTGTTAAACAAAATGATTCTATGATTTCTTTTTATCTCCAATTGTTTATTTGTTCTATGCTTTAATTTCAGAGTTTGAGACATTAACCTGCGTAAATTTCAATAAAAACTGGAAAAATGGGGTGTTCTAAAACTTTTGACCGGTAGTGTAGCTCTGTGTAGTAGTAGTTAACCCATAGGTCCATGAGACTGATCAGTGACAGGGCTGGGGGATGCTGCCAGGACCGGTGATAACAGGCAAAGAAAGAAACTAAGAAAAAAACCTGTTTCTGCCCCCAACAAATACTCTTGTTTTTGAATAGGAATGTATTACCTTGATATTACTGAGTTCTGTTTATTTGCATGAACAGAGTAATTTGGGGAGGGTGATTGTGCATATTCACAGGCTCTGCTTGGAGTTCAGTGGTGCAGTGAGTAACAGTGCCATGTCTCTCACTCAGCACTATTTATTGTGCTGCTATAAGCATTCCCTGGACACTTATTCTCAGTATTACAACCATGCAGTAGCTGGCTCTCCCATCCACCCAGCCTATCCTCCGTGCCTGCTGTTGCCTTTCTGCTATAGCTTTGTGCAGTCATGCACTCCTTCCCTGTGCATCCAAACATTTTGGCCGATTTCTCCTTGCTGGCCATCTCCTCCCTGCTGCTGTTCTCTATGGTTTCTCT
The DNA here is from genome assembly GCA_016271365.2 of Neoceratodus forsteri. NCBI lineage: Eukaryota > Metazoa > Chordata > Ceratodontiformes > Ceratodontidae > Neoceratodus > Neoceratodus forsteri. The sequence goes on along the minus strand of JADMNL010000043.1, from coordinate 7,790,217 downwards.
TCACTAGCTGCCCATTGTGGTCTCTCTTGCTTTCTCCCTTGCGGATATGAAACATAAAACATAAATTTGGCGGCAGATAAGGACCGCTTGGCCCACCAATCTGTCCATTTCCCTACCTACTGGATAGCTGCAGATCCTAGTTAACCAGTAGCCTACTTCCTTCTACCCCCAGAATTGCCTTATGACTGTCCCATGCATGCTTGAATTCCACCACTGTTTTTGACTCACAACCTCCTCCAGAAGGCCATTCCATGTATCCACAACCCTCTTTGTGAAAAATACTTCTTAAATTACCTCTGAGCTGCCCCCATCTTCAAATTGTGCCCCTTGTTCTTGCACACCTCTTTTTGAAAGATGCTACCTTCTTGGACTTTGTTGATTCCTTGAGGTACTTGAAAGTTTCCATCATGTACCCCTCTCCCTCGTTCCTTGAGGCTATACATATTAAGCTCCTTAAGTCTCTCTTCATATGTCTTCCGTGCAGACCCTGCACCATTTTAGTTGCCCTCCTCTGGACAGCTTCCATCCTGTCTATGTCTTTGCAGAGATTGGGTCTCCAGAACTGCACATGTACTCAGATGGGGTCTCACCAGCTGTCTGTACAGAGGGATAATAACTTCCTGTTTTCTACTGGTGATGCCTCTCCCTATGCATCCCAGTATCCCCAGCCCTCCTTGCTGCCCTCTCCCATTGCTTGTCCACCTTTAGGTCATCTGATATGACTACCCCAGGTCCCTTTCCATTTTGTTGTTGTTAGTATCTCACCCCCATTATGTACTCTTCCCTGGGTTTTGTTTCCATGGTGCATTACCTTGCACTTCTTAGCATTGAATCTAAGCTGCCATACATTTGACCATTCTTCTAATCTTGCCAGTCCTTCTCATCCTTTCCACCCCACCTTGTGCATCAACTCTGTTGCAGATCTTTGTGTCATCTGCAAAGAGACATATTTTCTTCCAGTCCTTCTGCAATGTCGCTTATAAAGACATTGAAGAGGACCGTCCTAATACTGAACCCTCATGGTACCCCACTAGTAACCCCCCTTTCTTCAGAGTGACCCATTTACTATTACTCTCTGTGTCCTATTCTCCAGCCAATTTTTACCCAGGCTGTCATCTTGGGACCCACTCCCAGGCTGGCTAACTTGTATATTAACCTTTTGTGTGGGACTGTGTCAAATGCCTTGCTAAAGTCTAGGTAGGCCATGTCCACAGCCCCTCCCTGATCTACTACTTTGGTCACCCAATCAAAGAAATCTATCAGATTTCTCTGGCATGACCTTCCGCTGTGAATCCATACTGCCTTGGGTCCTGTGCCCTCTGGCCTCTAGATACTCGACAATTCTTTCCTTCAGAAGTGATTCCATCATTTTCCCTACCACTGAGGTTAAACTGATAGGGCTGTAGTTTTCTGCTTCTGCCTTTCTCCCACTTTTGTGAAGAGGAATCACATCTGCCCTCCTCCAGTCCTAGGGTACCACCCCATCCACCCATGATTTGTTAAAGAGGGTAGTCAGTGGTGTCACTAGTTCTACCTTAGTTCTTTTGAATTCTGGGATGAATCCCATCAGGCCCCATTGCTTTGTCCACCTTCAGTTTTAAGAGTTCTTTCATAACCTTTTTTCTGTAAATGGGCTGGTATCAACTTCTGTATCCAGAGTGTTTCTACTGTTTGTTTTAGGTACCTCCCCTCTCCCTTTGTAAATACTGAGCAAAAATATTTGTTTAGTATCTCTGCCTTTCACAGTCTCCTCTGCCCACCCTCCTCCCCTTTATTAGCCTCACTATCCCTTCCTTGGTCTTCCTTGCTCCCTGATGTACCTATAAAGGTTTTATCCCCTTCTTAACTGGTTGGCTATCTTTTCCTCGGTTTGGGCCTTTGCTGTTCTAACTGCCTTCACAGCTTCCTTTGCTTTAACTGATACAGTTCTGTCCTGCTCCTTCTGTGATTCCTTGTACTTCCTGAATGCTTTCTTTTCTCTTGAACCTTCACTGCCACTTCCTTTGAGAACCATAGTGGTTTCTTACATCGTTTGTTTTGTTTATTGCTTCACACAAAGGCTTGTTACCTCTGTGATGGCAGTTTTATTATTCCCCATTGTTCTTCCACCCCTCCTTCCTGCCTATTTGCTGAGTGCATTCCTTAGGCACTCACCCATTTGGCAAAGTCAGCCCTCCTAAAGTCCAGTACTTTTGCCTTTGTATGGCTTGACTGTATTGCTGTGTTTATTGTGAACCATACTGTTCGATGGTTGCTAGTTCCCAGATGGCTACCACTTCTACATCTGTGATCCTCTCTTCATCTCCATTTGAGAGAACCAGGTCTAAGATTGCTTCCTCTTGGTGGGCTCCAATACTAATTGTCTAAGGCATGCCCCCTGTAGGGCATCTAGAATAACCCACTCTTAGTGGCTGCTGCAACTGCACCTCCAGTTAACATCTGTCATATTCAGATCACCCATCAGCAAATCTCCCCTTTTTCTGCCATTCTAAGTATACTTTCTATCATTTTCTTGTCCATTCTCCCCCCTGAGAGGAGGTCTGTATCTAACCCTGTGCGGATTGTGGTGCCATTGCCTGTCTCCAAATTTACCACAGTACTTCTTCTCCTCCTGTTTACCCTTTTGTTCTGTTGCTTTGATTCCTTCCCTTATGTAAGAGCTACTCCTCCTCCTTTTTACCCTCCCTGTCCCTCCTGTAGATAGTGTATCCTGATGTGTTTACATCCCAGTCATGGTTTTATGTGTACCATGTTTCTGTGACTGCCATGATATCCAGATGTTCCTCCTCCATCAAGGCCACTAATTCAAAGCTTGTTACTCAGACTACAGACATTGGTACTCATTGCTCTCCATTTTTTGATGGCTTTACCTTCTGTTGCAGCATCCACTGACCTTTCTACCTCTGTCTTTTCTTATTTAGTACCCTGTTTTGTAGAGGCTGGGATTTTCCTGCTGCTTATCAGTTGCGGCCCTCTATCCTTGCTCTGCTGAGCATGGTCTCTCTCTCTCTCTCTCTCTCTCTCTTTCTCTTTCTCTTCCTTCTGCCTTTTCGTGCTGTTTTGATCTTGCATGATGCCTAGCTGTGGTTTCCCCTGCTGTTCATTTGGCTCCTCTGCTGGTGAGTCTGTCCTGCTGCTTCTGTTCTTTCTGCCACCTAGGGTCATTCTTCTGTCTTCTGCTGTGGTCCAGTGGCTGCTTTTGGGCTCAGAAACTGTGGCTGTTCTCTGTCTTCTGCCTTTGGGATTCATCCCCTTGGCACTTGAGCCCACTTCTTACAGGCAGGGGCCACCATCTTCTGCTCCTCAACTCAGTCATGCCATTATAGACCTTCGGTGATTGCCCTAATGCTTGGCCATCCCTTAAGGGTTCAGTTCCTTTTCTGTCTCAGCTCCACTGCTTCTCTGTATGGGCCTTGTTCTCCAGGAGAGACATTTGGCAGCCAGGCCTGCAGCAGCTGTTTCTCTAGTCTGTTCTCCCCCTACAACTGAGCAGATGTTCACCCTCCATCAACAACATAGTCCGTAATCCTTTGTCTCAGGGCATATGCCCCAACATATGCTCCTCAAGGGCCAGTATATTCACCTGTCAATGGCTTGTGCTGCAGCCTGGGGTATTCCTCCTTTTCTCTGTGCTTCTTGTTCCTACAGTGCATCCACCAGTCCTCCTGGGTAGCTTAAGGCCTAGTTTGTATGGCATATAGTGTCAGGGCCCTAACTATATGGCTAACAGTGGTTGAATTTCTCATTGGCACTGTAGCCCTAAGAACTAGCCTGAGTTGTCCTATACTTCACATTGTAATCAAGATGCCCTGTATCCCTTACAGCGTTTCAGGGTTGGGTTTTCAGCAGGGACCCCTTAGTCATACGACTACAATTCTGTGACACCCTTCATGCCTCAGATCCAGGAGGCGTTTGGCAGCTGCTTGCTACTTGTCTGCTAGAGTCTCCATCTCACCTGTATATGGCTATGCCTGGTCCTCTACCCTCTCCCCTTCCTTACCACGTCCTTCAGTCCATTTACGTCAGGGAGGGGCCTTCATGCCCAGGGTCCCCTTTGCTCATGCAACTGCAACTTATTCATTTAATATTATCTTTTCAGTCAATGACCATTACAAAGATAACAAATATGCAAAACAATACATGTAAAAGAGAAAACCAAATATAAATATACATAGATATTCATATTTCATATAAAAATATTATGACATTGAATCATACACAGAGGAGCATCTGTCTGTTTCACTTATTGCACATTAGCTGAAAATTTACACCTTCTTATTTTACTAACCGCAGTACACTAGTTCACTAACCTTTCTATGATACACCCATCCTCTCTATCATTATGAGGCATAGACACTCACTATTATCCATAATAAGAGAATAAAAGACTGGGCCAAGCCAATGTACCCTACTGTCATGGTACCAAGGGCAAGCAAAAATAATATGATACAGATTATCCTCACCACCTGATTTACAATTACATTTCCTATCTTTAGCATTTTCATATTCATAAATCTTGCTTGTAATACTTTACTTGGCTGTGTTTCAAGTCTAAATTGTATATAGCCTTTTTAACTTTGTCTGAAAGTACATGAAAACAATATCTGTATTTATACCTGTTGTAATTTGACACAAAATAAGGAGAGTATTTTGACTCATTTATTGGCTTCAAGATCGTTGCATCGTGATCAATACTAATTTTATATCTGATGTATTTTTTATATTTTATTACTAATGAAAATATTTTTCTTGTTATAGCTCCATGAGGATAATAAATCATGTAAAGGCAACCGTTCAAGACTGCAATTCTGTGATACCCATCAAAATGTATGCCACTTGGCTAGTATGAACCTGGCCATCTGCATTACAGTAGCATCCTCTCATCTCAAAGGAGCCCCATGTTCTCCAGTTCAGAGGTATTTCACTCCTCCAAGTGGGGGGCCTGCACTGACTTGGTGGCTCCTTTAGACATAGGACAGCACCTCTGTGACACCTTCAAGGTCAGCCAGCCTGTTAGGGGATAGAGTGAGACTTCTACAGCTGCTCAAAATTCTGCCATTACTTATTCCCCTTCCTGTCTAATTCAATTCCTAATTACAAGCAGTATCTGGGCTGACTCATTTCTTTCTTCACACACTAATTCAATAGAATTAAGTAATTTCAGTACGTCTGGAGGGTAGTGACTTTAGACCTTGGATCCCCAGAGGTTTCCTCCACAAGGAGTTTGTTTCCTCTGCTCTGTGCCAAAGGTCACACTATAATATAGTTTATAATGACAGTATATTCTGATGTGAGTTGAGCTTGGATGGTAGTTATTCATAATACAGTTCATACTATGGTGCTAGGAATGTTATCACTTTGTACCACTTGTTTGCTCACCACCTATTGTCATCCGATGTTGTGTCCTCGTATGTAATATCTTGCTTGTATTATGTGTTCACATACATACATGTTATATTATTGTCTATCAATTATTTTAATTTATGTATGTTCATTATCAGTGTACATGTCACAGGACCTCCTTGTGAATGAGCTTGCTCAATGGAGTTTTCCTGCAATGAACTTAAACTTAAACTTGAACAGAAAAAGTCATTAAGTCCATTGGAACTGCACTCTCAGATTCTCACTGGTAATATCAATGCTACCCCGAAGAATACATCTAAATGAATGTTTTAACATAGTTTTGTGTTAGAATTAAAATATTGATTCTGGTAATCTATTCCATAACCCACCACTCTCTGTATGTAAAAAGTACTTTTTTTTTTTGTCTTAAGTTTTCACCTTTAACTGTTTATTTATACCCCTAGGTGATGTGTCCCGTACTTGAAGGCTAGGTTCATACCACTCATTAATTCCTGGTCCTTCTAATATACAACAGTAGCAATGTCTCCCTCACCCTTCTGGCCGCCAGACTCATAAGGTTTAAGATTTTTAATCTCTCAGAATATGAGTTATCTTTCAGTCCCCATATCACTTTCATTGCTTTTCACTGTACTAGACTCTCTTTCCTAGTATATATGGTGCCTAAAACTGAGTACCAGAGTTCAGGTAGGGCCTGTCATGGATCTGTACAACTGACCTAGGACAGTTTATTTCTTCTACATAAGTTTTGTTTACTACAGTTTAGCACTTTGTTGGCTCTGGATACTACTTCCTCACATTGTCTCACCTTATCTCACGCACACATGATGAACAGCTATACCTAACAGCCCACAATAAATGTACATGGGCCATCGACAGGCTAAGGCTGCTTACTACCAACAAACTCTAACTTCCTCTTGGGGAGATGGTAAAAATTCTGCAGCAACATAAAAAGAACTCAGTGGGAAATCCTGTCCCCACCCCTTCCCCTCTCTATAAATGAAGACAGTCACCTTCCACTATAGCTTGACCCTTAACACCGCCTTCTTGGACCTCTCCCATATCCTCCCTCCTAATTTCTTCCACCCTGTCCCCTCCCACCCTCCCCCAGCACCATCTAACTCAGATTCACTACCTTTCAGGCTGAGAGTCATCTCCTGCCATGAGGCAAAACATTACATTTCAAAGCTATTGCCAATTTCCGTTACAGCAATGATTCTCTAAATCTTAAACTGATTCAGCTGACACTGGATGTCATACTACCCACCTTATTAAAATTCTCAACCTCTCACTCTGCCTCGGTCAGTTCCTTCAACCTGGAAAAGTTCCATAATCACTCCCATTCTGAAGAGTGGCAGCCCCACTTTCTCAAGCAACTATGACCGATTTCTATACTTCCACCTCTCTCTCAAAGCACTGGAAAAAATAGTCTCTGACCAGATAACTGAACACCTAACTAAATACAACCTTCTCTGCCATGCTCAGCACAGTTTCGGACAGGCCATAGCACTGTCACTACACTTTCCAAGCTCACCTCATTCATCCATGAGGCCCTAGACCAAGGATCTACTGCAGGTGCAATCTATGTGGATCTAACCAAGGCATTTGACACGGTCAGTCACGATCTTCTGCTTCGTGTCCTTTCATAGCTGAATGTGGTCCCTGAGACAACTGCTTGGTTCAGGACTACCTCTCAGGCCAGTCACAGCAAGTCAGGTTAAATACCACCATCTCTCTCTCGCAAAGCAGTGTGCTCTGGGGTCCCAGGAGTCCATTCTCGACCCTCTTCTCTTTTCCTCTTTTAAACTCACTTCCCAAGGCATGCAGTGGTCATGTACTTCTCTATGCGGATGATCACGGTGCTATTTTGGAAACACCCTCAACCTAGTGCCTAGCAAGCCCTACAGGGTTTCTTTGGGGAGCTAGAGACATGGTTCGATAAGCACTGCCTGATCATCAACTATAAAACTAAATCCATGATCTTTGCACACCGTCAAAGCCCACACAGCCAATCAGCACTCCTAATTAAAACACACAAGGTACCCCTTGAACATGTTACTAACTTCAAATACCTGGGTATCACATTAGATACCTCCCTCTCCTACCATAGTCACATTCAACATCTTTCCTCCACTGTCAACGCTAGAGTGGGAATTCTCTATAGACTTAAACATTGCTTACCCACACAGGCCTTGCATCTGGCAGTCTCCTCCTCAATCCTCTCTCTAACTGACTACGGGATAGCGATATATGGATCAAGCAGAACCCACCGCACAACACAGTATTAACACTGCCCTGAATAAAGCCTGCTGACTAGTCACCGGCAGAGACCGTCTAACTCATACCTGTGACCTTTCGCCCTGACTGGTTAGCTAAACTTCCAACAAGACTTAGATTACCACACCTGCATCTTTGTAAAAATACAGCTCAGCTAGCCCCCATTGGCCTCTCCCCATAATCAGCCCAGCCCCCATCAGGCATAATACACGACTCGCTGCAAACTTCTCATTCCAGGTCCCCACTGTAGAACATCACTGGGTCAAAGATCTTTCTGGTACCGTGCTCCCTTTGGCTCAATGCTCTACCTCCTTGGCTCTCTCGGACCCATAGCATCTCCCTATTTAAAGCAGGCCTCAAAGCTCACCTAACTGAGTCTGCAACCTGTGACTGTGGCTAGCTCTGCCCACCTAGTATGCTCCCTAACCCCCTTAATAACCGACTCAGGGTCTCCACAGACCCCATGAATCCGCATTCCTCCCATCTCTACAAATGATGCCCAGAAGCTGCCTACCACTGTCTCTGGTGAACTAAGTTAAAGCCTGGACTGTACTGTCAGTACTGTTTGTGAATATTGCTTGAGTGTGTATGTTTTCTTGTATACTGCTTTATTACGTATGTATCCTTGTATTTTGTTCTCCCTCCACCCCTGTAACCGACGTGGAGCCTTTGCAAAAGAGTCTGTGACTCAAAGGATTGTAATTCGATTATATGCAATAAATAAATAAAAATAAATAAATAATGAAAATCCCTGGTTATGATATTTCCAAGGTCTCTTTCTTCTCTGGTTGTTTTAAAGCCTAGTACCTTGTAGAAATCTTCTTTTCTGTGTTTATAGATTCTAGGTACATTGCAGCATATTTGTTTATGCTGAATTTCACCTCCCATGTGCTAATTCTGTTACTGTCCCTTGAAGTCTTTTACACTGTTCCTATAACTTGTCCTTCAGCTGAAAATTGTACCATCTGCATATATTTCTAACCAACTACTAATTCCATTAGTCATGTGATGTAAACTTATCATAGTACTCAAGGGCATAGACAGGCATACTCACTGTACACATTTGAGTACAGTTTGTTGAGTGCCTGTCACAAACCATATGCCTTTCTGTTAACATTTTCATTTTGATCTGTAGTATTTGGGTTAGTGTAGGCAACTGAGGAGTGTCTCTGTTTAAACTTCTGTTGTTTAGGAGACAGATACATGTATAACCTCTTTAGAGATTAGAGGAATCATCTGACAACAATCTTGCTTGTTTGGAAGGGTGTGCCACTTGGAGAGGATGTGTACATATTTTAATGGGGGGTGTAACTGTTGGAGACTGTGTACAAAGCGGACATTTCTGGCTACACCCTGCTAGTACTGGTCCCAAGGCATACCCTTCTAGTACATCGCTGGTCACTATTCCCTTGTAGACAGGAATCATTTATACCCACTCTCTGTTCTGTTTCCAACCATTGCTTTACCCATTGACCAGATTGTTCTGTAGTCCCAAGTTACTTAATTTTTTGACAGATACATGTGGGACCAGATTTAAAGCCTTGCTAAAATCAAGAATTATCACATCAACAGGATTTCTCCATTCAGTTCTTTACCAACTTCCTCATAAAACATCAGTTAATTTTACAGGATCATTGTTTCCTAAATCTGCCCTGCCTGCTGTCTTTGTATTCATCATCTGAAATGTTGGTAATAAGGGTTTCCTTTATTGGTCTTTCTATAATTTTCTCCATGATTTGAAGTCAAGCTATAGGTCTATAATTAGAGCATCTGTCTTAGATCCCTTTTTAAAGATGGAGGCAACATTTGCTGATTTCCAGACACAAAGTACTTTCTGTTCAGTCATGCTTTTGTTAAAACAGCCTGCAATGGATACACAATTTCAGTTGCAGTTTTAAGAAATTTGCAGCCAAGCCATCTGGTCCTACTGATTTTTTACTTTTAGCTTATTTGTGCTGACCAAAATATCAGTATGGCTAAAACTTGATCACAGTAGACGTTAAGTCGCCATTTGTTGCAGTTAGATTCTGCTGACAGTCACCTGCTGTGTATCAAATTTACTAAATACTGAACAAAAATGCATGTTAAATCAATCAGACATTTCCATTTCTTTATCTGGTAATCTCCCTTCCATTTCAATTTTGATCCAACTACTCTACCTGTTTTATTTTTATGTTAATATACTCGTAAAATTCTTTAATGTCTCCATGTTTACTCTTACTTGCTAGCCTAATATCGATTTTCCTTTTTATTTTCTAATGGCCTGCTTACATATTTTGAGTTTATTCCTATATATCTGATAAGTTTGTTCATTCTCAATCAGCCAATCTTTAAGTAATGCTGATGCTTTTGATCTAATTAAGTTCTTAATTTTTCAAGTCAACCACTGTGTTCTTATACCCCTGCGTTATATTTCTTTATCCTGGGAACATATTTACTTTGAGATTCTAAAACTTCGTTTTCAAAGCAATCCCAGTTGTCAAGTGTATCACTTTTTTGAAAGTACTGTTCCACTCCGATTTTGTAAGTTCTTTTCTGACATGATTTCAGTCAGCATTGTTGTATAAACATCATCCCATTGCCCCACTTCAATAGTTTTCCTCATTTATATGTTGAAGTGCATTTTATAATGATTACCATCTGTAGGTCATTTCATGACTTTGTAACCTCTTTTTAATACCCGTGAAGTTGCTAGTGTGTGTGGAGGAGCTACTCAGCAAATTATTTTAATGCCTCACTGTATTTAATTACCGGTATGCTGACTTTGCCTAAAGAGAGTAAGCTCTTGTACCTTTTGTTGCTAGTCCTCCCTGTTTTTGTTTCTCCACAGCCTGTTTTCCCATGCCTGCCTCTTTGATTGCCAATACATGAGGAGGATAGAGGGTAAGGAGGAAGACCTACTTGAAGAGCTGGAGGAAGTCCAAGGTGATTGGTTGATCTGTTGACTGATGAATGGAGTGTGGATTGCAGAGCCAGAGTATGGAGAACAGAGTTGAAAGTACAGAGAATAAAACTGGGGAGTCCGAGAACAAAGTAATAGAAGGGAGAAAGTCTTGCACCCCTACTATCAAGGAATGTTGAGCAGTAGAGCTAAAAATTGAAGATGCTTAAGTGGGATTGAGCTTCTGAGCTCTAGGCCTGCGTTCAAGAAATTTTGTTGGCATGGATTTGGCTTCAACTATTGACACTGGGCTGAGTTAAGGTGGTCTGGTGCTACCATACTATCGAAGTTGGTAACCAGAAAATTAGAAATTAGATAACCTCAGAGAGTGAGCACCAGGGAAAAATCCCTAGGGAAGCTCTAGTTCAGTAGGTATAAAACGTGAATTTATGCTTGGAATGAGTTAAAACCATTTACACATGCTTGCACTAATACACAATAAAATGGAGCTTGGTTTTAAGTGTAGTGATGGTAGTATAACCGAGACAAGGATTTTTATCTCAATGTATGTTTTGTTGCACTGAAGAATATAGCTTTTGTTGCACCTCTACTAGTAATACTATTTATGGATTCAGCTGGGACGTTAATTAGACTATACAAATGTAATTGTAATATCATAACTAGGATAATACTGTAGGAAGGGCAATTTTAAAAGTTAAAACCAAACAGATATGAAAGAAAATCACTTTTAATTATAAACCATTCCAAGTTTAAAACGTCTTTTTTTCATGCCACTGAAGTCACATGCTGCTATCCAGGTTCTTTGAGTAGTCGCATATAAAGTTTGCCAGATTCCAACTTCAATTGTATTTTGCACTGCTACAGGGCAGTTGCATTTACAGGCTGATTGCCACCTTGATACCAATTTTTGTTTTGTTTTTTTATCTTAAAAGCAATGTTAAGAGAAGCTACATTAAGATAATCTATTACTGCAGCAGCATTGCAAGTTTAGATGTCATTTAAAGTACGTACTAGCTACTGCTCCATTTTCAATATATTTGGAGTATTTATTCAACCTTTGCTTAAAGGGTAGCCAGTCAAGAGCGCATAATAATGACAGCATGGTAAAAACCATGTAGACAAAACAGTGCAAGTGAAAACAGCTATGGGGAAACAATAGTGCTGGACATTCAGTGCTGTTCCCCATGGCTGTGTTCACTCGCTAACCTCCTTAGTCTGCGGCTGTCTGGTGGCAAGCCACACTGCCTCGTGGATCAGCAGATTGAGTCACAAATGCTGAGAATAGTGCATTCTGAATGTGACAGGGTTCTAGTCCGGGACCGCATAGTGTGTACAGTTTTACATTGCTGTACGGTATATCTGCATTTTTGTTGTTGTTTTATTGATTTGGACAGTTTCCATGTTACCTGTCCCGTGCTTGCCCCCACCAACTTTGTGCCAAACTGGAAATCTGCCCCCATCCCAATGTTCTCCCCAGTCCCTCCCAAGTTGATTATATATATTAGAGGGTTATGGGGGCAAAGCATCCTATTGAGGGTGCAGGGACCATAGCCTCCTTATAGATTGTACCATGGGTAGCACTGTGGGATGTGCACTTAAGTTTTTGCTTACATTTCCCAACACTGTTTTTCCCTGACGCTGTTTTGTCTGCACTGTATTGAACCATGCTGTTATAGTTTAGTGGTTTTCAACTAGATCCACTTAAAATTACTGTTTAAATTACACTGCAGGTGTAAAATGGAGCTAAGAAGAATTGTGGAAAAGTTTTGGTTGGGAAAAATAAAACATATCATGGCAAAGTAAGTTTCATTTTAAACTTTGTTTTACATTTCTTATTTTTCTTATAGTTATTTAGATGTTTACCCATTTTTATTTAATTAATATTTTAATGAGCCTGCCCTAAAGTGATATTTTGAAAGTCTTGTAAGTGAAGACAATTTCCTTAGTTGTCTATAAAATAATATACTGACTCCACTGTGTCTACATCAAAGATGTGGCTAACTAGTAAATCTTAGTGCAACAAAAGAAAATTACATCTGATTTATATGGATGCTTAAAGTATTTTTAAAGTGTTTGCTTCTGTTTTGGACAGCGAAGTTGGGAAAGCTCTGATCTGTTGGAGGATCTGTTCCTGCTTTATCATCTGACCCATATACTATAGCTTCTGATCAGATCCAGGACATTTGTGAGACTATACCATTACAGCATTTTTATGTTGCTTGCACATGTGCAAGAAACATAGTGCCATCATCGGAGATTTTGGAGTGTGTCACCTCCTCCTCCAATTCAGTCAGTGAGCTGGCAGCGCGGCCCCTGTAAGCCAATGCATTTGGAGCTGTCTATGACATGCTCAAAATGCAGTGGCCTAGTTGAAAGGGGAGCTACACTTCCAGCAAGCTCCGATAAGAAGCGTAGCTCCCCCACATGCAGGCATGCGCCCCGCACGTACTGTGTAGCCGATAGGGTGCCCAATCCCCGCTGGCTGAGCTGCGTCGTCCCCTCCCCAGTTGGTGCCACACTGGGAGCCCACCCCAGTGTGGCAATCAAATCCGCACACAGCAAGCGAGGTGCCCAATCCCCATTGGCTGAATGGCCCCCATCCTTGTGCCACGCTGGGAGCCCACCCCAGCATGGCAAATCGTCCACGACGCTTTTTTTAAACTCAGAAAACAAAAACGGTCCTGCCAAGGCCTCCCTGACCCTCCCACAACCCGCACCCACCCACTGTGCTTCAGCCTCCCCACCCCTCACTCCATACTTACCTCCAGACTCTGGTGCGATGATCTTCAGTGGACTGGGAACACATCTGCACTCTTCAAAGCTGACGCGAACTGAGGAAATGCCGGTAAGCTGTATAATGGGCTAGATGGGGGGTCAACTTTATTGCATATCTCAGGCATTTTTAGGATTTTGCATCAAATTTTCAACATGGGGTTTTAGGACCCCTTCTCATGAATGATATCACTGTCATGGCGTTATTCTGGCGAAGGGTGATTTCCTGCAGTGACTGTGCGGTGACTGTGAAATCACCCTTTGGGCTGAATACCGTCATGACAGTGACATCATTCATGAGAAGGGGTTCCAAAACCCCATGTTGAAAATTTGGTCCAAAATTCCAAACAATGACTGTTTTACGAGGCCAGGCTAGCGGTTCCTACGCAGGCTCATAAGTTCAGAAATTTCAATATTTTCACTCCAGATTTTCAACATTGCCATTTTACCATACCTTCTTATGAGTAGTACAGCTGTCATTTTTCACATCTCACTCAAAATGTGTTTCCACCCTTGTAGCGCAGAATGGCGAGTCGGTCATCGGAAATCAATGTACGGGACAAATTAAGAAAATTACAGTGACACTGTTCATGAGCAGAGGTCTTAAAATGGCTATGTTAAAAATTTAGTGAAAAATCTCTAAAATGACTGTTTACAGACGTCGAATGCGCTAGCAGTTCCTACTATGTCGTGAAGTGCACATTACAATATTTTCACCCAGATTTTCAACATTGCCATTTTACCACACCTCCTCATGAGCAGTACAGCTGTCATTTTTCACATCTGCCCAAAACATGTTTCCATGTATAGCGCACAATACGGCGCAGTCGATGTCACCGAACTCAGCTGTATGGGACACATTAAGAAAATCACAGTGTCACTGTTCATGAGCAGAGATCTAAAATGGCAATGTTGAAAATTTGGTGAAAAGAATTCCTAAAATGACTGTTTACAGTATGCGTTGCACAGTTCCGCATGCGCTCGTAGGTTTGCGAATTTTCAATATTTCCACTCCAGATTTTCAACATTGCCATTTTACCACACCTCCTTATGAGCAGTACAGCTGTCATTTTCACATCCTGCCCAAAGCGTGTTTCCGCCCATGTAGCGCACAATGGCGCAGTCGGTGTGCAAACTCAATGTATCGGGACACATTAACAAAATCGCACTGACACTGTTCATGAGCATAGGTCTTAAAATGGCTATGTTGAACATTTCGTGAAAAATTTCTAACAATGACTGTTTTACGGCGTGAGTTGGCAGTTCTGCGCTTCGTAGTTGTCAAATTTCAATATTTGCACTCCAATGACTTCAAATACCTAAACAGCACATAGAAGCAAGCAACATTCAGCATTGACAAATGCTTGTTTATTTTGTTTTTGAAATTACTGTTTTCTACATCCCCGCCCAGAGTACCTCATCATCAGGAGGCGTCAATGAGGCCGGACCCCACCTCTGCTACCTTACCTTGACTTCTCAGTTGACCCCATGGAGCCTCAGTTCTACCCCCTGGGTGGAATGAGTTGAGGGTGGGTTACACCCCATACAATCTAGTTTCGTGAGGGACCATGGAGTCAGGCAGGTGGGGGCAATGAGAGGACTACCTCGATGTTCCAGCTCCTGGAGTCTGTGGAGCATTTTCCCTGTTCATGGGGAGTGGCACACACCCAGACACCAAGGCATCACTGCCAGCGTCATCACTCCCCATTCCTCAATGTCAGTTCATGCTTGCTGTGCCCCGCCTGCTGCTGAGGGGCCAGTCAAATGCTGAACCATGGACCCCTGAGAGAGGAGAGCTGTCCTGTGGCTGCTCGATCCTTCTGTCTCCCTGCCAACCCCCAATGGCCCGGCTCATTCCCGACTGGGTCACCAGCTTGGCAGAGTGTGGCGCCCAGCCCTCAGCCCCACTGGGCCAGCCCTTACTGTATTTTTACATACCATGTTTAAATATTTGTGATCTGTTCACTTCATCAAACTTTATATAAAGTAATTTATTGGCCATAATGGAAACTAGACAAAGGAAAACAATACTATTGTTGCTAATCCCATGAAAACAAATAAGGCAAAAAATAAAATAACTAGCTAAAACAGGGGCAGGCCTGTTCTTCCTTCTGCTTCCCAAAATGATGGAACTCCTTACTCCATCCCTCAAAGTCACAGACTCCCTAGCTAACTTCAAATCCAACCCTAGCCTCTCTCACTCCCCAGCCCATGTGCCGCTACTGCTGAAACACATCTCCATCCCTCCCTCCTTGATCCAGTGCCCCTTTCCTCAATAAGATCTCTGTCCCTACCCATTGTTATGCACATGTCTGTTCTCTCACCTCCTCATCTTTGCTTTATCTGGTACTCACAGTTCAATATAACTCACTCTGGCATAATTGTTTTATTCCGTTTGTACCATGTACTCTATACCACTGAAACAGTATATTTCTTGTAAATATGATGCACCTCTGTAACTGTGTATTTATTGTAAATGTGTTGTACATCCTGTCCACTGTTTCTCTGTCCTGAATGACCGAGACCCTTTGAAAATAGTCCCAGCCTAAAGGGTTTTGTGAGTAACAAATAAAGCAATATTCTTGGTCTTGGCAATAAAATTCACTTGGTGGATAGGAAAGAGATTTTAAGAATCGGTACTTCACTCTCTCACATAACTTCTTCCACAATAAAACCAGCTACATTAACACCACAGGCAGAAAAATCAGCTAACCCCTTATCTGAACAAATACAATTAGAAGAAGGTATAGATAAAAGCAAAAAAAAAATATATATGAATTCACAAAAGTGCAAACTAATGCTGTTAAACCAGTAGAAAATGATGCTATACATCACCAAAAAACAGGTTGTTAAGTTATGCTGGAAGCACTGATTGCACCACTGGGTAGTAATTCCAGTGATGAAATTAAATCACAAGAAAAAGAGGTTGAAAAGAGTGCTGAGTGTATTAAAGAAACTGTCCCAAATGTATAGAAGAAGCTTCTTGGAAAATTTTGAAGCTTTCCTATCTGTTTAGGCTAATAAAGTAGTATTAAATCCCCAATACAGTAACCCTCCCATATCCCATATTTATTGATTTAATCAAATCTCAAACATAGGGTAGTATTGATATAGACCGGACAGGTGCTATGGGTACACTGCCTCTTGTGCAACTGTAGTATAAGCTTTACAGAAATTAAAACAAATTAGTAATAAGCACTCCGCTAACTATGTATGTAATTATTCTGTTAAGACAAGTGTCATTAGGGGATGAGATAAGTAATTCTGGACTCCAACGAAATATTACTAGAAACAGATATGATAATAAAGGAAGCCTGGAGAATAATACAGTTTATTTATTTATTTATTGAGTTCTCAGATTACAGTTACCTATGAGTCAGGGACTCGTTACATAAGGTTTCCACGTCAGGTACAACATTACAATACATACAGAACAAGCAAGGTTAGAGATTCATATGAGTAGGTGCAAACGTCTGGTGTGAACATCAGGTCAGTATTTTACATGATAAAACATATATATATATATATATATATATATATATATACACACAGAGAGGTCTAAAGTCAGCAACTTTAACATCAATAAACTGTAGCAATATAAGATAAAACAGGGTATATAGAGAGATTCAGGAGGTAGGCGTGGATGACAGCCGAGGGTGGTAGGAGGAGAGTAGATTTAGTTGGCATAAGTGAGGAGATATAGGTTAAGTGAAGTAAGGTTGGAAATGAGAATAAGGTAGGAAATCACTATGTTTGTCAGAGGCGAGACAGGCAGGCATACAAGAGGAGAGGGCGGCCTGGTGTTGGCTCTGCCAGGTGGTGGGTGCAGCCAGAGGATGGCTTTGTCAGAGAGCTTAGTTGAATTGGCAGCTCAGGCCAACAGGCCTGAGCGAGGGGAGGGAGGAAAGGGAGGAGAGGAAGAAGCAGAGGAAGCAGGTGAAACGGGGAGGGTGCGGAAACAAGGATAGTGCTAGTTAAAGGGAAACGTCCATCTAGATTAAATTAATCAGTATTGTTACCAATGGAAATCTGCTTTACATAAGCTATTGACTGAACCTGTAACACTTTTAGGGCCAGAAATATAACCCATCAGTTGCCTCTCCCTTTATAGCTCTGCATTTTAATGAAAGCCCTCAAGGATAGAGACTTTTGGTGAAAGAGCAAGGAAGTCGCACTCTGACGCCATTGACTTGCCTTCGTGTCTCTAGAAACGCCTTGTACCAAACTAATTAGGTCTGAAAAGGCAGATACTTCCAATCAGACCTGGAAGATAACAAAACAATGCTGCCAAGTTATGGAGCATCCTCAAAGAGGCAGAGGGTCACAACACCGATGCTTCCCTTCCAGCCAAAATAGTGTCTGGTGATACCACTTTCAGGGATAGAGTGGATATACTAGAATAAGTCAATGAACATTTTGCCACTAGCGGGGCTGGCCTTGATGTCTCTCCAGCCAGTAAGATCACCCACATGGGGATTCCAATGATGTCTAAGTCCCAGGATTGACAGCAAGCATAGTTACCCTTCCTCCAGCTGCGCCTGTATCCTTCAAGCAAGTGGAGGACCTCCTACTGTCCTTGGATACTAAAAGAGTGCTGGTGCCGACCTCATTGAACCTTTCTTCCTTAAAATAGGCTACTACTACGGACCGCCACCATAGTTCACTTATTCAATACCTCCCTGATACAGGGTATGTTACCCTTGCCCTGGAAAATTGCTCACATCATCCCCTTGTTCAAGTCAGGGACTTAGCAACCTGAACAACTACCAACCTATTTCCATACTTTCCACCTTTCAAACTCTGGAAAAAATCATCAACACCCAAATTAAGGAGCACCAGGATTCACAAAATTGCTAACGCCGCTCAGTTGGGCTTTAGAGCAAAAATAGCACAGTTTCTGCCGTGCAAAGTAACCACTGATTGCCAAAAATTGCTTTGGACTCTAAGAAGCATGTGTTTGCACTCTTCCTTGACCTTAGTAAGGCTTTCGATACTATGGATCACAACATTATGCTTAATGCACTGAGTAATATCGGTCTCAATAGCACTGCCCTTAAATGGTTCACCTGCTATCTTACTAATAGATTACAACGAGTCAAAGCTATGGGAGATTTGTCTCCGCTAAAAACACTTCCATGAGGTATCCCTCAAGGCTCCATTTTGGGCCCTACGTTATTTGCAATCTACATCAATAACCTTTGACTGACACTTAAGGCTACAGATAATGTGTGCACTTATTAGCAGATGATACCGCCTCTACACCGCTTGACTCTCTCTGAACATGGCTAATAAGGAATTACAGCAGATTTATCTCTCCAATATAATCTTTTAAAGCATAAGCTTCTGTTTAACGCCAAAAGACCAAAGTCATAATCCTCTCACCGAACACCACCCCAGAACCAACGTGTAGCCCTGAGAGTCTAACTTTACTGGGTGAACCCCTGGAAACTGTTGATACCTTTAAATACCTAGGATTCTGGCTGGACAATAAGCTTAACTTTCTGTGCCACCTGAAAGAGCTCTCTAAAAAATTAAGACAACGCTTTAGCATATTCTACCACATCAAGCCGCCTACTAACCAAGGAAGCAAGAGAGAGACTAGTCCAAACTACATTCTTGACACTACTTGATTATGTTGACTTTCTCTACAGCCACTGCCCTTCTTCAATGCTTTCTTTAATCTGCTTCCACATACCTAGATTAAGGTCATTTAACAGCTCGGCTGCAATTAATTTCTCCCTTCCTTCATGTGGAATCTATACAAAGAACTTTAAAGCTCTTAACCTTCCCAGTCCTTTCACCTTCAAAGCACTGATAGTAGGGTACCTAAAGGAATCCTGCAACTGTTGCAGGTGACCAGTGCATCCTTATTATCTCGATGACCCCAAGAATCTCATGATCCTTAAGAAACTCATGGTTCCCACCTTCCCTCCTCGTGGGCCCTCCCTTGTACTGCAGTTTTATTGCCAACTCCCACTATAGTCCACACTCATGCCCCCACTCCCCTATGCCTCCCTCTCCTCACCTTCCCATTGCATGCATTTAGGGCACTTTGAATGTTCATGGGCAAAAGTGGGGTGTACACCCTCACACGCACCTGTAGGGTTTGGCACCTATGTTCAGAAGGGTTCTGTACTGATAGCCATCTATCCTACCACACACCAACACAAAACAATTATTTTGTTACAACTTATTTACCCAGGATAGTCCAGCTGAGATGTGCCACCTCATTTCCAGTGGGGTGCTGCTGCTATTCATTTCTGCTGCTAGGTGGACAGGAGCACTGGGGGGTTATGTGACTTACTCAAGGTCACATAGTTAGTATTTGACTTTACTGAGATTTGAAACTCTCATCTCCTGAGCCCCAAGCTTGTGCTCTAGCCACTAGATCACACTCCTACAAATGGCAGCATGATGCCAACAAAATAAATTTAAACGTAACTACTTCAGTGCTAACAAATACTGGAACTAAATAGGTACAGGAATAAAACTGTTTTACAGTGTTACCACAATAGCAGAATATTCTGCAAATCACACTGGCACTAAACATTTTACTAAACTGAAATGTCACAAACATTGTACAAAGCAATATAAACCCCAAAGGAGCCTGAAAACTGTTGCACTGGCAGCACACAACTTTTGTTTATAGCAGCCCTTCAAGATTAGAGACAAGTTCACATCCCCATGGTCTGGGTAAAAGCATGTTTTGTTTAATTTCCTCTGCCCTTCAAGGAGGTAGTATAGTGCAGTGGTTTAAGGCTCTGAACTACAAACCAGGAGACCTCGGTTTGAGTCCCCGAGTCCCCACTTGCATTACTGTGTGACCCTGCGCAAATCACTTAACTTTCTTGTGCTCTCAGGTTGCACCTGGACTCAAGCTTCAGCTTAGTGTGCTCTCCAGGTTAAAATATGTATCGACTATATGTGTTTTCCCTCGATGTGGTGCCATTTCCTGTGCCTGTGATTTAGAAAATGGATGACTGCAGCTATAAAGGAGGGGAAACTGAATGGGTTATAATTTTGGCCCTAAAAGTGTTGCAGGTTTGGTCAATAGCTTATGTAAAGCAGATTTCCATTGGTAACAGTATAGATTAATTTAATCCTAGATGGACGTTTCCTATAAGTGGGCAGTCGCAGCTGCGGGATCAGGTGCTGTTTGTGGAGGTGCTTGAAAGGACCAAGTTTAGACATGCCCACTATGTCAACAGAAAGATTACTGAGCCAACCAGGTGCCCAGAAGCGAATGAATGTTGGGATTGAGAGGTCTGACAGGAAGGGACTTGAAGGCCTTCTGTTAGCACTCCTAGTGCTGTGCGAATGTGGGCACTTGTGAAAAGGTGCTGAGAGTTAATGGGGGTTAGGCCCATGTTCATTTTCATGGTATACAGGCAAGTGTGGTATTGGACTCTGTCCCTTAGATTCAACCACTTTGTCCGTGAGTACAGCTCGCATGTGTGTGTCCTTGATGAATGCCCAAGACCAGGCGGCAGGCCTTGTTGAGGCAGTGCTGATTCTTTTGAGGGACTGTCTGTGGCAGCGCATAGATGATTAGGCCATAGTCCACAAGTGACAGTACAGAGCTAGTTACTGCTGTTGTGAGCTCTTCTTGGGACATACTTCCCTGTGCCTGTAGAGGATACCTAACCTACAGTTGACAGCTTTTGAGACTATCTCGATATGTTCGTTGAATAATAAGGTGCTATCAAGTGTGATTCCAAGGCATTTACAGGATTGGACTTTGTCAATAGGGACATAGAGGCTGCTCAGAATGGTAAGTGGGGCATTTTTTGCCTTTTGTGGGCTGGTGAAAGCATGGACTTTGTCTTTTATCATTCATGATAAGTGTGTGGGTCACATACCATTTTCGACTGCAGAGAAGTCATTTTGTAAGTCCATGGTCAGGTGTGTGTGTCTAGGTGGCTAGCAAAGAGTACTGCATCATCCTGGTAGAGGAGTAGGTTGCCAGGGCAAGCTTAGGGAGGGAGTTCAAAACAAGCTGAAAAGTAAAGGAAAGGGCCTAAGGTGGAGCCTTGGGAACTGAGGTAGACTGGAGGATAGTGCATCACAGATTTTAACCTGCTGTGACCTGTCCTTTAAGTAGTTTTGAACCAATGCACCATCACCAAGAAAGCCCTAATGGAGCTAAGGGAATTGATGAGAAGGAGTGATTTACACGTCAAGGCCTTAGTGAGGTCAGTGTACACTGGCCCCACTATGCCCATGGTCAAGAGCTTTGTGTAAGAAGCTGTGGTGTATTCTAGTAGGGCTAAGGTGGTGCTGTGCTTTGCCCTGAAGCCATGTTGTTGGTGGCATTGGATGTTATACTTGGTTAGGTATTCCGTGAGCTGGTCTGCTGATATTCATTCCAGGGCTTTGGACGGGAGGGAAAGGATAGAGATGCGGAGTAGTTAGAGTGGAAGGGCTCTGTCTCCATTCTTGTGAATAGGAGTTACAACAGCAGCTTTCATCTTGTAGGAAATGCCAAGACAAAGGGACTTGTTCAGAATTTTAGGAGAGTGAGGCAAGGACTGCCTCCAAAACCAGGTGTAGCAGCTTCAGGTCTAAGGAGTCGCTGCTAAAGCAAGATTTGCAAGTACCTTGAGTAGGTATTTTTGGCACTATTAGTGGAGCAGATTTAAGGTAGAAGGAGGGTTAGTTGTGGGGAGGGCAGTGCCCATTAGGTTGGATGAGGAGATGGAAGAGTCAAGAAGTTTGCGGATGTATACCACTGAGGTCCGAAAAGGCAGTGTTGAAGGTGTTTGCATCTGCTGTGGGTCTTGGATGGTGGTGGTGCCATCAAGGTTGAGCATGGTGGGTGGGGTTTTAATGGGCTTACTGGCAAGCTGCATTAAATTATCCCAAAGCTTTCTGCTGTCATCCCAGGGTTTGAGAGCATGTCCTTGTAATGGTCCTTTTAGCTAATCTGTTGGCTTGGTGTAGACATTTCTGGCCACTCTATACTCCTGCCAGTATGACTGATTGCCTGTTTCAGGCCAGTGCGCCACAGATGGTCCCTGTTGGCCATGCAGGACAGGAGGGAAGAGAGATCCAGGGATTGTTTATGGCTTTGGGCTTTTAGGGGGCATATATGTCGCAAGCTGCATTGAAGCGAGTGATAAAGCAGTCGAGGGCTTGATCAACACTGGGGCAAAGTCCGTGTAGACCAGTCCAAGTTACGGAGGTGCATCTGGAATTGGTAAATAGTACAAGAAAACAATAAAAGTTATTTATTTATTTTATTTAAACTTTGTTAACCAGGTAAATGCAATGAGCCAAGGCCCTTTTAATGCACGCACCGGGACCGTAGATAACAGCCAAGATGTTACATAAATTAAGAATACAGCAATAACAAACTCTAAATATAAACAGAGTACTAAACAAGTTACATACAATTAAATATCCATATCAATGAAAACATTCACATTTCATCAGGCTGTGATGTTTCTTCAAGTAAATTTTAAAGTTACATGACCAAGGCCATGTTATAAGGACTGTAGTAGATTGTTCCAGTTTGCTGCTGCACTATCTGAAAAAGCACGCATACCCATTCTTGTATTTGTATTCTGAACAACACATTTGGTGTTCCATTAGACTGTAGTGACATTCCAGCCTTCTTAAATGATACATAGTAAAAATAAAGGAGAATCAGTCACCAACCTTAAAACATTATTTGTAAACAATTTAAATTATGAAATGGGCATCATAAAATAGGAGCTCTGATTGGCTGCTAGGGATGTGATATTCAGTCTGATGCACAGGAAAGAGGTCCAACACTGGGCAGTGGGCATTGATATAGTGATGCTGCCCACCAGAACCTCAACAAAAAAAAAGCAGCCATCTTGTTTGTGCCATAAGTGGTGCTAGTGAACTGTAACAAATAAAACAAATACCTCTGACCTCCTGTTCAGATTGCCCCAGTGTTTTAATATAGCATGAAATTAACTGCACACACGCTTGTTCCTCGGGGAAAAAAACGGAACAGCTGCAATCTGTACACAAGCCCGCCTGCCCTCTCAATTTTTCAAGCCTGTCCGATCGCTGTTGAAATTCTCATTTTATTTGTAAATACAGCCGCGCTGTCTCCCAACCTGCCTGCTCATTCATCTATTTAAAAAACGAACTGCGATCTCTACCCGCCAGCTCACTCTATCTCTATATACGTGCCCGCCTGCTCACTCTGTGTGTGTCTCTCTCACCAGCCCACCAGCTCTTGAAGTTTGAACTTTAATTATAAAAAATAAACCAGACACTTTTACTCTTATTTTTCTTACTTGTCTCCACACAACATAGGGGAGGGAGGCAGGTGAATACTGCCATGACAACCAGACCTAAAGTACAGAAGCTTTTCTAAGACAAAATTCCTTATGCAGAAAAACCCTCAGGACACTTAGGCAGAGGAACTATTTTATTAAAAATGACACAAACATACATGTTTTCCTACTTTAAATTGGAAATTTAACTTACCAAATACAGTTGCACTAAAGATGGCCATTTCATAGCTCAATAAGCCACTCCAGGGTGTGTGTTAGACACTTTAACACACGGCTAGGAACTGGACACACTCGGCTGGTGGCCTCGTGCCTCACTACACCCTCCTAGCCATGTGTTAAAGTGTCCAACGACACCCGTTATGGCTTATTGTTTATTTATACAAACAGCTTAACTTTGGCAGTAATCATCCTGTTAAGCTCATACAAAGTGCAATGATGTGTTTGGTATGGAAGTTTCAATGCAAATCTGTAAACAGTGTGAAAGGTAGTTATCAGCAGAGACATGTCAGAATCGGCTAGCTCAGAGAAAAGAAACAAATTACTGTATAGTTTATCACTGACAGCAAGACACCGTCTGAAACCACAGGTCTAGCTAGTGCAGTCCAAAAATGTTGCAGCTTGAACAGGACTCTCAGCCTCTGGTTGATTTGTCTACTAATCATCTTTTATGAAGAGCATGAGTAAGACCTGGATCCACTAGGATTCCTAGGTATTTAAACCAGGAGACCTGTTCAAGCTGGACCCCAGAGTGTCCTGAACTACAAGTGGTTTGTTTGCCAATCTTGGCCTTGATCCAAATAGCATACTTTTAGTTTTTTAACTATTCAAAGTAATTGATGCCTCCTGAGCCAAAGATCCAAGGCTAAGAAGTCGGTAGTTAAGTTTAAGTTTTAGATTCCACTGAGGTGAGCTGCATAAAGAATTATGTCATCAGCATACATTATAATAATTGTTTTCTAATAGAGAAGGTAACTCATCAAAAACAATGAAACAAAAGGGGCCCCAGAATAGATCCCTGGGTACCCCTAGCTCCATTATCCTGCAGCCGGACAGAACACCCCAGTAGCTCACCCTTAGTGGGCAATCAGACAGGTAGCTATTGAACCAATTACATGATGAGCCGCCAACCCGGTGTACCTCATTAGGGATATTACTGAGAAGAGAGGAAATAAGGGGTCAGAAGAAATAGAAAAACTATACAAAATCAAACAATTACCAGGTTCTAGAAAGGGGAAAACAGATAGATGGAGGGCCCAACTCTAAGTTAGAAAAGAGACTAAAAGTCAAATGGAGTCAAAGTTTTCAGAAGGATGCATTTGATGAATACAGAATCTGAGTAGATTATAAACTTTAGTCGCTAATAGTCAAACAAAGGTGTATAAACCTAGCAAGGATAGTGAGAAGCGTAATGATGAGGTAGGCAGTAGTAACATACCACAAGGTGCGAAGGCTTTTGAAGAGAGAGGGAAACATTAAAGATGACATTATCGTGGATGTGGAGGCAGATAACTTTAATAGAGAGGTAACGGAAAGATTAACTGAGTCAATTTTTCTGCTCCCACAATCTATGCTAAAGAGCTAGCATACCGCCTAAAACCAATATTAATTTTTAAAGCAGCCAGCCATTGCCTTTTATATCTGAGGCTCTTTTCTTTTCCTTTGGTTAATTAGAAGATTGTTTACCTGATGTTGGTAGGTGATGTGTGGATAGTACTCGAGCTTGGCAGCTGACATATCTTATTCCTCAATTCACATCATCAGCATTATGTCCTCACTGACTGTGACATCACTGCTGCTTAGAAACAGCCACCAGCTGCTGCCAAGTCAGTCAACTGTGATGTCATTGTCAATGAGAATACAATGCTGATGATGCAGTGGGGGACTACAGGTAGATCTGTCAGCTGTCAGGCTAAGTACTGTTCCACACATCCAGCACAATATTATCACATTGAAGACTTTATAATGACCAAAGGAAAAGAACAAACATTTGTCAATGCCGAATATTTGCTTGCTGGCATTGGCAGTGGTAGAAGTTACAGAGCTGCGTAATAGTAATGGCAGTGAGTATTGAACTGAAGCCAACCCCACCACCACCCTGCAGAGAAGTGACAGGCATTGGGGTGTGCCTTTGGGTAAATCAGCCATAGCAACCCACGCCATTTCACCACCCCACCCTGCAGACACTGACAAGTGTCATGGTGTTCCTTAGGGTCTTTGGTCCTTTTAGCACCCCATTCCATTAGGAAATACAGTGGGATGGGTGCGATATAGAGAATGGGGTGAACTTTAGGGGCGAAGAGTCCAAGGCATACCTCGATGCCTCTCACTGGCTGCAGGGTGTGGAATGGTATGAGCATTACAGGCAAGAATCCCAAGTCACACCCCTGATGCCTGTCATTCTCTACAGGGTTGGGCGTTATGGTTGAAACCCTAATACCTCAGGCATTCATTGGTATTTTCACCAAATGTTCAACATGTTTTTTGTGACCCACCTCATGAACAGGGGAATATCAGTTTCTTAGCTGAAAGCTGCTTATGCACAGCGACTACGGCATTTAGCACCACAGGTGCAAAAACATTCCAAACAGGATGTAAAAATGACAGCTGTACTGTTTATGGGGAGGTGTAAAATGGCAATGTTGTAAATCTGCAGTAAAATATTTAAAAAATGGTAAAGTCATGAGCGTACATAGAAACTGTGCAATGCACACCCGTAATATAATTAGATTGGGGATTTTTACAGCAGATTGTCAACTCAGGCATTTGGTGCCTCCGATCATGAACAGTGTCACTGTGATTTTCTTTATCTGTCCCGAACAATAATTTCCACAGCGATCACACATCTCTCCTGAAGTGTGAAAACACACTTGGCCATGTTGTGAAAAAATGACAGCTGTACTGTAAATAAGGCAGTGTGGAAAAATGCCACTGGTGAAAATCTGGACTTAAAATATTACAAAGTCATGAACTTACGAGGGTGCGTGGAAACCGCGCAATGCTCACTCATAACACAATCATTTTATGGACTTTTGTCACCAAATTTTCAACATAGCCATTTAGGACCTCTGCTCATGAACAGTGTAATTGTGATTTTCTTAATCTGTCCCAAACATTGCTTTCATACACCAACAGCACCATTGTATGTAGCTACATGTGCGAAAACACATTTTGGGCAGCATATAAAAATAGGCAGCTGTACTGTTCATAAGGAAGTGTAATAAAATGGCAATGTTGAAAATCTGGATGAAAATATTAAATTTGCAAACTTGTGAGCATGCAAAGGAACTGTGCAATGCGCACTCAGTAAAACAGTCATTATTAGGAATGTTTTCACCAAATTTTCAACATAGCCATTTTAAGACCTCTGCTCATGAACAGTGTCACAGTGATTTTCTTGATGTGTCCCATACATTGATTTTGCACATCGACTCGCCATTGTGCCTACATGGGCGAAACACATTTTGGGCAAGATGTGAAAATGACAGTCTGTACTGCTCATAAGGAGTGGTAAAATGGCAATGTTGAAAATCTGGATGTAAATATTGAAAATTCGCGAACTTACAAGTATACGTAGGTACTGCACAATGCACGCTCGTAAAACAGTCATTTTAGAATTTTTCACCAAATTTTCAACATAGCCATTTAAGACCTCTGCTCATGAACAGTGTCACTATGATTTTCTTAATTTGTCCTGTACATTGATTTAGCACACCGACTGCGCCATTGTGTGCTACATGGGCGGAAACATGTTTTGGGTGAGATGTGAAAATGACAGCTGTACTACTTATAAGAAAGTGTGGTAAAATGTCAATGTTGAAAATCTGGAGTGAAAATATTGAACTGCGAAATCACCCTTCGGACCTGAATAACGCCAGACAGTGACATCATTCATGAGAAGGGGTCCCAAAACCCCATGTTGAAAATTTGGTAAAAATTCAAAAAATGCCCGAGATATGCAACAAAGTTGAAAACCCCTATCTAGCCCATTATACAGCTTACGAGCATTTCCTCAGTTAGCAGTCGACTTTGAAGAGTGCAGACGTGTTCCCGTCCACCGAAGATCGTTATGCCAAGGTCCAGAGATAAGTATTGGGTGAGGGGGGTGTGGAGAGGCAGGTGTGCAGTGAGTGGGTGCGGGTTGTGGGATGGAGGCCAGGAGACTACGTGGGACAGTTTTTTCTTTACAGGTGTTCTTTTGTTTCCAATGACCAGCGCGGGGCGTTTGCCATGCTGGGGTGGGCTCCAGCAGCTGGCACAGAATGTTGGGGGCATTCAGCCAATGGGGATTGGGCACCCCGTCACCCAAAGCATCGATTGCCACGTGGGGGTTCCAGCGTGGCACCCAGTACTCGGGGGTGAGGACAGTGGAGCCGATGGGGATTGGGCACCCCAGCTATATCACGAGTTGCCACACTGGGGTGGGCACCCAGCATGGCATTTGGAAGGCTTTGGGGTGGGGGCGCAGCACAGCCGACGGGGATTAGGCACCCTGTTGGTTATGACAGTGTGTGCGTGCATGCGGGGCGCACATGCCGCGCAAGTGAGAGCGTAAGGTGGGGGGAGCTGCGATGAGCAAGCAATATCTTATCGCTGCTCACTGAAGCGTAGTTCCCTTTGAACTGTATGCCACTGCATTTGGAGCTTGTCATAGACATCTCCAGCATGCATTGGCTTACAGGGCCGTGCCTGCCAACACACTGATTTAATTGGAAGAGCGGGTGACACACCTCGAAATCTCGATGATGGCACTATGTTTCTTGCACATGCGTGCAAGCAAACATAACAAACATAATAAATGTATCTTAATTTTTGAAGATCGTTTTTCTTTTTATGCGTGCATATGTGACATATGAATGAGGGATCCACTCACTGTACAGTAGATCAAGGGAGGATGTGAAATAGTGCAGGTACATGGGGGTGAACAAGTGGTAGACAGTAAGCTCTACTAGAGCTTCAGGCTGATGTAGCACAGCGATACATGGGGAGGGTGAACAAAGTGGTAGACAGTAAGCCCTACCAGAGCTTCAAGCTGATGTAGCACAGCTGGACTAAGGCAAGGGAGGATGTGAAATGGTACAGGTACATGGGGGCTGAACAAAGTGGTAGACAATAAGCTCTACCTGAGCTTCAGGCTGATGTTGCACAGCTGGACTAAGGCAGAAGCACCCACGCATGTTCTTATAGTCCCTATGTATATGTCCATTTATGTTCTTACAGCGCTGATTGCCTAACTGAGCCAAGATGTAAAACAGACACTAAAATGTCAGGTTTATTTCAGGTGACCATGTTCTTATAGTCCCCATTTATATGTCCGTTTATGTTCTTACAGCGTTGATTGCCTAACTGAGCCAAGATGTAAAACAGATACTAAAATGTCAGGTTTATTTCAGGTGACCAGGATTGTAGTGGGAGAGGGCAAGTGAAACAATGTCCTGAGAATGTGCTTAAACTTATTAACGTTGCTGTGCCAAGGGTGATACACGGTCCAGAATCCCTATACGTTTAAATTATGTTTGCAGCCTTAAGGTGCTTAGGTGGATTGGCATTTACATTACTCAGCGGCAAATCTTTTCATACTTTTGTGATCATCGGTTAAGATATAACCACTAACTGATGAGACACTTGTGGGCATGAAACTGTGTTACCAGCAAAGTTGCATTTGCAAAGCCCTGAATATTTATCTGTTGATAATGAAATGAAAACTGTCAGCTGATAACATTTAGTCACTGTCCATTGCACAGAATAGACATCTCACTGATAGATCTGGAGCATAGGGACATGCACTTGCCAATAACACCACTACAACTCCAGACACGGAAGAAAGAAGTTCATGCACTTTCATCGCTGTTAACTTTTTCAGCATTTTAAAACAGTTACTTAGCATCTGCACTAAGATGTTACACGTCATTGAACTGAATTGTGACACTAGAATCCTCTACGATCAACATTTGTCAGCAAAAGTGAATTGAAAAAATCAACAGATGTATAAAATGGTAAGTGACATGAGTCAATAACAACATATCTGCATGTAATACTTGGCTAAAATTTAAGCACCACCATATTCGCACCACAGCGTCAAACAGGGATGCCATTTATAATTCAGCTAATGTCAAGCAGTTTTCGAGCCATAAAAGTATTACTGTATCAGTATGGTGGCAGTAACAGGATCAGGAAATTATGAAATAAAATGCAACAGCACCCCGTCGGCCATATGTTGTGTGGGTGGAGGGAGTGCATGAGCACCCAGGGTGGGCTGTTAGGCGGCTTCAGATTCACGGAGAAAAGGATGGATTCGATTGTGAGCCACGGTTGAATTTGTGTTTATTTTTCTATACCTAGTTTTCGCTATTTTGTTAGGGCACATGTCCAACTCTAAGATGTTTACAGTCACAAGGTGATGTGACTTCATTGAGCATCTGATTTGAGAAAGAGCTGTGTGATTCTATCTAAATGCCGCTCATGGCAATTCAGAGAAAAAAAAATATTTTGAAGCTGCATTACCAGACTAAGTGTGCAGTTTAGTGAATTACCACACAAGGGTGTGTATATGACAGCACTAAAGGTGCATTAAAGTGCTTCAGTCATGAAACCTCCCCACTGGCTGCTGCTGAAATGCATAGCAGTATGTTCTCCTTTGTGCATTCTGGCTGTTCTTTAGCTGCAGGTAGTACAGCACGCTCAAGTTCGTTTGCATAGGTTTTAGCAGTGAGGAGTTCACATTGACAGAGTCTAGTAAGAGAAAATGCTTGGAATTACACATACAAAGAAGTCTGAGTTTTCACATCAAATGATGAGGTATCTTT
Organism: Neoceratodus forsteri; assembly: GCA_016271365.2. Taxonomy (NCBI): domain Eukaryota; kingdom Metazoa; phylum Chordata; order Ceratodontiformes; family Ceratodontidae; genus Neoceratodus; species Neoceratodus forsteri. Next base: position 7,759,831 of record JADMNL010000043.1, on the reverse strand, counting down.
TTTTTTGTAGGATTAGAACCCATGGAGTCCATGAAGGTGTGCTTTGGAGAGCTGGCGTGTGTAAGGACTGTTAGGCACCCACACATTTTGGTGGTCCTGCTTTGGCAGGGAACAGTTTATTAAAGTAATGATGTGTGGCTTGTCTCTTTAAGCTAGACAAGACTACACCATTCTATCAGGCAACCGACACAGTTGATCTGTGTGTGTGTGGGGGAGGAGCTGCTCACTGAAGCATAGCTCCTCTTTCAACTGTATGCCACTGCATTTTCAACTGCTGTCATAGACAGCTTCAGCAGTGATTGGAGAACTGTGACCACACCTGCAAACACACTGACTGAATTGGAAGATGCTGACACACCTCTGAAAACTCAGATGATGGCACTCGTTTCTTGCACATGCGTGCAAGCAAACATAAAAATACTTCAGAAATAAAACTTACACTTGACTATACGTCTTAAAATTTGTATTATTGTCTGCCTGTTTTGGCTCCATTAGCTCTTTAAAGAAAAGTTGTCATTATTGGACGCTCCCCACCCCAAAGCTTTACCCACCCGATTAGGCTTTTCATAGAGAACATTTTTTTCTGCGTTTTTACTTACTGTATTTTACTTTTGAAAAGCCTGGTATTCCAAAACATGGCAGGCGCTAGAGGTACCATTTTCGCCTGAAAGTGCAGCACCACACCGCTTGCCTGGTGAGCGTGTGGTGCTGCACTTTCAGATGAAATTGTACCACACAGCATCTGCCATGTTTTGGAATACCGACTTTCAAAAGTAAAATACAGTAAGTAAAAAGCCAAATTTTTCTTTATGAAAAGCCTAATTGGGGGAGGGGGTAAAGCTCTGAGGTGGGGAGCTTCCAATAATGACCGCTTTCCTTTAAAGGCTTTTGAGACCAAAATATGAGAACAAGACAACTTTGAAAGTCCAGATGTATAATTTATGCAAGGGTATTCAGGCAAACAAATTCAACTGGACTGACAAAAGGTATCCTGCGATAAGAAGCGAAGACAAAATGGCGACCGACAGTAACAGCGGCAGGAAAAACAGCGTGAGCCATTTTGGTGATTTGTGGATTTCCCCCTCTTCGAGTTTGTGCCCCCTTTGAATTGGTTATCTAAAGGGGGAATGCAGTTGCCATCTTTGCACTCACTATTGTTCTGTCACGGTTTTATCGTTGCTGTTTTTCTTCACTCTTATCGCATGGACCCCTGACAAACCATGGATAACATAGGCTGGATCTGTATGGTGGTCCATAACAAGAAAGTTAGGAAAAAACTTTTAAGTCTACAAATAATTTTAATGAACTGGGATTGTTTGTATGCTCTAATTCCCAGTTACATTTCATAATATTCCATAAGGATGTGCAGAAAGCAGTTGTGTTAGAGGTGACCGTAGCCCCAGGGTTCAAGGATTGAATCCAAAAGAATCACTAACATCACCCTGTAGAATGAACCCATGTTTTAAAGGAAGATAATATTTTGGTACAAGAGAATCATAGAACTATTAGAAGGAGATTTCTAAAGGTCCTAGGATCAATAATAGCATTGAATTTTAATGGAAGAAAAAAAATAGATGAAGGTTCTAGGGTAGTGGAGACAATAGGAAGAAGATATTGATGTTATTGTAATCACTGATATCACAGACTTATGAATGAGTGACAGGTTTAGTGTGCTACAGTTAGAGGCCACAAATTGACTTAAGAGTGGAGAATCTCAACCTATATTGCCCCTACTCAGGAAGCTGGTCTGGAAATTCTTGTTTAGAATGTTGCTGGGCTTCAAGGAAAATTCAAAGTTTCTGGTTGCCTTGATATAAAAAAAATAAGCATCATATTACTCCAAGAAACCTGTATTCGAGATAGAATCCTGCTATCTGGAAGGATATCAAATTGGATTATAAAAGCAAAAAAATGGCTACATGGTAGGGCATCTGGGGATCATACTATGGAAGGAGAAAGTGCTAGGAGGCTATAAGCCCAGATTTGCACCTATAAATTGTTATTTATTTATAGTAGTAAAAATCAAACCCAGAAAGTATAAGATTGTCTATGCATCACAATAATCTCAATAGGAGAGTATTTCAAGGGTTTATGAATCTTTGAGTAAAAAGTTTTCATGAGAAGCAAAATTAAACCATTTCCTACAAAACTGTACTGGATGTTCTCTCATATAATAAAGGGTGTTTTAAATTCAAAACCTAGTTCAGATATTAGGTATGGGTCCTGAGTGAGGTCAAACATAAAATAAGATCTCTGAGACTGTGTGTCCAGTGGCATTAAATTAAATAGATGATATCTATTAAGCTCATTATACAATCCAGATATGTGTTTAGCATATTTTCTCTGAACTTTTCCAAAAGTGATATTTCAGTTATTTTATATGGAGACAACAGTTGGGAGGCATATTCTAGGTATTGTCTTACATAAGCTCTATATAATGGCAGCGTAACATTTTGTCCCTAGATCTGACATTTCTTTTTATGGACCAAATGATACTGTTGGCTTTATTAATGGCTTCGTGTTCCTGTTTTGATTGTCCAAAATCTTCTGAAATGTATACTCCCAAGTCTTTTCATCAGTGGTAGAGGATGGATTATGACCCCAATGGAGTATTTTGTCACGGGGTTTTGAGAACCAACGTGCATAATGTTTCACTTGCTAATGTTTATTTTCATGCTCCACTGTGTTACCCATTTGGAAATTTTATTAAGGTCATTTTGAATAACTTGCGTTTGTTTAAGGGTACTGCAAGGACCTCTTATTTTTACATCATCAGCATATTTTGTTGTATGAGAAAGGCAATTGTGAGTTAAATCGGATACTTAACACTTGAAATAGAGAGGGGCCCAATACGAGAGCCCTGGGGACACCACTACTAACCTTACCCAATTCAAATAATTTTCCTGTTGTTAAAACCCTCTGTGATCAATTGCTGAGCCAGTTTTCAATCCAATTTATGATGTTTTTGTTTATGTTAGTTTTGTAGTTTGAATACTAAGGCTTGGTGCAGCATCAAAAGCTTTGCTACAGTCAATGAATATGATGCCATAGGGTACACGACTAGTTTGGAGCTGACCTCATCATAAAAACACACAAGGTTAGTAGGGCAGCGCTTCTTTTTAAACCCGTGTTGTTCACGATCAAGTGAATCTAGATCTTGAGTAATGTAATCCTTAATTTGACTTTCTAGCAGTTTACAAACAGATGAGGTGAGACTGATGGGTCTATAATTCTCCCAGTTATTTTTGGCCCCTTTTGTGTACAGGTATTACATGTGCTGATTTCAAGTCACGGAACAAAGTTGTCATTGAGACAGCCTTCAAATAATAGTGTAAGACAGCGGGTGAGGCTATCTGCAAGTAAATATAGGAGATGTCATGCGATGTCATCTGGCGGGGCACATTTTACCTTTAAGTGATAATAATTTTTGTGTATAGATACATCAGAGAGTTTATCTGTACATTCTTATTTTTGTTACCACCAGATCAGTAGATTTAGGAAAATCATATATTTAGCAGAATTTGGTATTAGGTTCATAAATCAGATTATTATTAATTAATTGTGGACCAGACTGGCATATAGGTTTTTTTTTAGTGAGTTAGTATATGAGTAAAATTGCTTGCTGTTAGTTTTATTGGTTGTTTTTGCAAGGTTCAGCTCCCATTCAGCTTTAGCCTTTTTAATCTTAGTTTTACATTTTTTGAGTTTTGACATATGAGATCCAGTTTTCTGGTGTGTGATTTTTAAGTATTTAGAGTATTATTTTTTTTTAATTTAAGGAGTCTGTGTATGGCTTTATTAAGCAATTTTGGTTTGTGTTTTGACCACTGTTTTAAGTCTACAAGGAATATATTTATCCCTGAGTGAAATAATAGTGTAATGTAGAAACTCCCAAGCCTCCTCAGTGTTTTGGTTGAAAAATGTCACTCCAGTTTATGGAGTCAGTATAGCGTTTAGTAGGTCCAAATCAGCTACATTGTACAGATATGTTTTAGTAGTGCTATAACTGTAAGCATGATTAGCTACTAAAGAAAAGTAAAGAAGAGTCATGATCACTGTTTCCAATTGGGTTTGAATGGACACATTTATTATCTCTAAGGGGTCACTGTGAAGTACCAGGTCTAACAGTTGATCACCTCTAGTAGGATTTAGTACCCTTTGATTTAAGCTATACTGACAGCATGTGGCTTGTGTCCAGAAGTTTTCTGCCACAGCTCGATGATGCTGTGAGATCATTCAAGAAATGTCCCCCATGCAAATAATATTGCCATGCTCACTAGCGATTCAATTTCTTTCAAAATAGCATCGAATATTCTGAGTAAAAATTAGGTGGACAGTAACATGTACCTAATATAATATTGTCAGAGTTATTTAAGAAGTTTAATCCAAATGGATTCTGTGGGGATATCAGTCTGTTTTATTTTATCAGATATACTGCAGGTTTTGAAGTTGTTTTAACAAACAGAAGCAACCCGTCTCCTTTACGTCAACTCCTGCTAAGCTTATGCAGTGCAGTATGGGGTCCCAAGAGACTTTAGCATCACCCCATGTCTCAGTGATGGCTATTATATCAATGTGCTCCAGAGATGCCTTTATTTTAACTCATCTAATTTGTTATTCAGACTTCAGCATTAAAATAAAGAAAGTTTATTTTGTAGTTAGCATATTTGGTCATATGAGTTTCAGGATAGTTAAGAGAGTTAGATATGCCTGTCTCTCCCCATACTATCTAGTTTAAACATTGTGTATCATAGATAGTATTTGTTTACCAAAGAGAGCTACCCCATCTATTTAAGTGTTGTCCATTGCCATCGGAGGGTTAGCAATATTTATAGCTAGTAAGTCCAGTCTTACTTGAAATCAGGTTTTAGTATGAAGAATAAGTTAATTCTTTGTACTGAACTGTTAAAATGCAATAATATAAAGTGCAACCTTATTAATGTACACATACCCCGAACTGAACTACACAGGGCTAGGGTCCTGGATTTCAGGAGGCAGATTTTAAAAAGATGGGCGAATGCCTCAGGGATGACCTGGCAGGGGAATGACCTGGGTGGGGTGGAGGAACAGTGGGTAAAGCTAAAAGGGCCATAGGTAAGGCAACAAACCTCTGCATCAAGCAAGTGAACAAAGGCCAGAGGAAAGAGACCACTATGGTTCTCAAAAGAGGTGGCAGAAAAGAAAGGCGAAAAGGGCAGTATTCAGAAGGTATAAGGAGACACAGAGGAGGAGGATAGGGAGGTGTATTAGGAGAAAATGAAGGAAACAGGAGAGCAGTAAGAAGTGTGAAGGCACAAACTGAAGAGAGAATAGCGCAGGTGGTGACGAAGGGGACAAGAGGTATGTAAGTGAAAGGAGGAAGAGGGTGGCATAGAACAGTTACATACTTACCATAACAGTAGATCTTCAAGAAAATCTTTTCATCAGGCCACATCTTTGGAACTATACCTGCGCCAGCACTAGAGACACGTAGAAACTTCTGCCAGGGGCACACATGGTGACGTCATGCATGCAGCATCAGCGTCTACATAAATGTGGGTGGCCCCATCTCCTCAGTTCCCACTGGAGATTAGGCTTGGAGAACCTCTTTCTGGGTAACCAGGAGATAATGGCAGCACCAAGCATACCAGGCAACAATGGATGCTGGAAAAGGCAGTCATGGAATGACTCAATGCAGGAAAGTCCGATGTCATACCCTGACGGGGAAGGAGGGTGGGTCAGCATGGCCTGATGAAAGAGATTTTCTGAAAGATCTACTGTTACGTAAGTAAGTAAGAATTCTACTTTCTTTCAGGATATCCCTTTCATCAGGCCACAGCTTTGGAATGAGTCCCAAGCAATACCAAAACGTAGAGTCTGGGCAGAAGGAGATATACAGGCTCATGAAAATAGGCCCTCAAGACAGCTAGGCCCAAATCTGCTCATCAGTAGGACACAATGTCCAGACTGTAATGTTTAGTGAAGATGTCGACAGTGCTCCATGTGGCAGCTGCACAGATGTTAGTGGCTGAAACACTGGAAACAAACAACAGAAGTGCTCATGCCCCATGTAGAATGATCGCAAACCACACCAGGAAGTTCCTTACCATATTACCTATAACAAAGTGTAATAAAATATGCCAATCATTTAGACAAACACTGTTTAAACACAGGATGCCCTCTTTCCCAGGTGCAACTGAAACAAAAAGCTGAGAGGACTTTCTGCACTCCTTGGTGAGGTTCACATATCTGAAGATCCTATGGACACCCAAAGTATGGAATAATACTTCCTCTGCATAGGCATCCATAGGTGGATGGTTTGATTCAAAGTAAATTCAGACACCACCTTTGGCGAAAATTTAGGATTGTGTGTAAAGATACTGTCTTTATAGAAAATCAAACAGGAGGCTCACACATTAGAGCCAGTAGCTCTAAAATCCTGGAGTAGAAGTAATTGCAACTAAAAATAATACTTTCTCCTGATAGAAAACGTAAGCCACAACTCATGGTTGGCTCAAAATGAGCTAATGTAAGCGTTTCTACCACAAAATGCAAGTCTTAAGCCAGGGCTGTATTCCTAATGGGAGGTTTCAAATGTACTATACAGTACCTCTCAAAATGCAAGGCTGCCTCTAGTTGAGCAACTGTATGTCCATCTACAGGTGCATGAAAGCTGAAATGATGATGATGGCCAAATGCACCTGGAGGAATACTGAAGACCTGAATCTGACAGGGACAACAAGTATTCCAATACTGCACTGACTATACAAGTAAAGGGATGCATTTGCTTGAATTGGCTCACAGTGTAAACCGCTTCCATTTCAGAGAATAGTTATGTTTGTGTAGGGTTTCTAGCAGCCACTAGAACATCAATCACTTCAGAAGTTACCTCAAATTGTGCCAAGGCTATGTCTTCAGGAGCCATGCATGCAGATGTAGGGACTTCAGGTGCAGATGGACCAGAGACCCTTTGTCTTTGATAACAGTCCCTGCACAGTGGCAGAGGAACCATAGATTCCAGTGCCAGGTACTGTAGCAGTGGTTGCCAGATCTGCCAAGGTTGTAGTGGAGGAATGAAAGGAAAGGTGAGATTGTTTAACCAGGAAAGGCACACTAAGCTAAAACTTGTTTCCAGGTGCTACCTGAGAGAACAAGGAGTTATGTGACTTGATCAGGGTCACACAGTATGCAAAGGGTGGGGGCTGATGGGATTGACACCCACATATCCAGGTTTGCAGATTGGTGCCTTAACCACTACACTATACTGCCTCCATAATGAAGATGAGAGTTGCCCCTCTATCCTCAGTTTGAGTAGTACTCTCTGTATTAGAGGAACAGGAGGAAGGCATACAGAAACCTCCTTTCCAAGAGAAGGACAACACGTCTCAGTAGAAAACTCCAGGCCCTGGAGCAAGCAAGCAAAAACATGGCAGTTTTGCATTGTGTAGGGATGCAAAAGGTCCAGTTCTGGATCACCCCATCTTTTGAGCAGGTCTTCCACTACCGTGGTCAGCAGCTCCCATTTGTGTATCCTGGACTGTGACCTGCTTAACTTGTCTGCCAAGGCATTTGGGGCAGATGGCAGATGTATGGCTGAAACTTCTAAGCCGTGTTCCAGAGCTCACAGTCACACTCTTACTGCTTCCCTGCATAGCAGAGAGGAATGAGCCCCTGTTTGTTGTTGTAATGCTTTATACTGACATTATCTGTCTGTATTAACAGCAGACCTGGTGTCAGATGCGGTTGAAAGGCCTGGAGGCTGTACAGGAAGCTCTCATCTCCAGGAAGTTTATGTGTAATTTCTTCTCCACCTGGGTCCAAACACCTTGTGACTGATAACGCCCAGGTGTGCTCCCCAGTCGGAGCTTGCATCCAAGGTGAGAATTTGTACTGGATTTGGCATCACTGATGGAATGCCCTTTAGTAGACTGGTGTGATCCATCCATGACAGTGCTTTCCTCATAGGAGATGTGAATAGCACTTGTTTGTCTAGTTGTCTGTTGCTTGGTCCCATTGGACTTTTAGGGACCACTGTAAGATCCATATGCAAGTGACCTGGTAGCTCTGTTATGGTAAGCCTAGAAGGCACAACAAAATCTTGGCTGGGACATACTAGCTGTTGTACACCAGGTGTGCTGGAGCTATAGGGCGTTCTACCCTGTCCAGAGGTAAGAATGCATGTACTGCCTCTATGTACAGCAATCTCTGGCATGGGGTCAGTACTGATTTAGCAGATTGACTGTCACCCCAAGTTGTTGAACAGCTTCCTGGTGCAAGCTAGGGTGTGAAGCAGATGTTCCCTGGAGTGGCCCTCAAAACTAATCATCCAGGTAAGGAAACACATACAGGCCTTCCTGCATTCTGCTACCACTGCCAAGCATTTGGTAAAACCCTTGGTGCAGAAGACAAGCCAAAGGGCAAAACTCTGAACTGGTAATGTTCCCCATCCAGCATGAATCTCAGATATTTTCTATAATTCTGTCTGATTTTTATATGCAGAGAGGCATCCTTCACATCTAGAGAACATATCCAGTCCCCTGTTTGCAACAGAGGACTTAGAGTCTGTAGAGATACCACCAGAACGTCTTGTACTCTATGTACAAGCTGAGGGCTCTCAAGTCTATAACAAGCCTCAGATCTCCTGTCCACTTGGGGACTAGGAACTATCTGGAGTGAAAGCCTCTGTCCCTCTGCCTGACATGGACTGGTTCTAAGGCCCATTTCTGTAGTAAGGCCTGTTCTTCCTTCAACAGGGATAGGCATCCGGGGATACGTTGAGGTCTGTGGTAGATGATCTGGATAGTATTCAAAGGCTACAGAGCACAACCTTTGCAATGATGTCCAGAACCCATTTGTCTATAGTAATCTCCCTCCATTGGCTCAAATGAAGGAGAATTAACCCCACAACCACTTCTGGGGTTAATGGTGGTTGGGGAAGGTATTTTTGTAAGTCATGCTGAACCAGTGGGGCAACACCACTGACTCCACCTCCTCTAGGTACTTAATGGGCACTGAGGGAGGGTGACTGGCAGGGCTCCAGCACCCTAGGTCTTTCTACCAGCTTTAGCGACTGGTGGATGAAACTGATTCATGACCTTATCCCTGCCTGGTGTGGCGAGAGGGATTTGACTGGCCTTAAGGTCAACCTAGATGACTGAAGGCCTCTTAATGCTTCTTCCACATAATAGCTGAATAGTGCATTTAACACTGTTTGCTGCACATCATTGGCAAAACCCAGATACTCTGAGCCAGAAGTATCTCCAAATGCAAATACCAGAGGCAACTGCCATGGCGGAGGCATCTGAGAAGGTGTAGGCTGAGCAGATTAAATGCTTACCCATCTCAGCCCCCAGTTAATGTTCTCATTACCCAGGTTTTGCAGTACCCTCGGTAAAGCCTGTTCTACAGCTATGACACTTCTCCAGAGGGTATGCTGATATTTGATCATATGGGCCTGGTAATTTGCAGTATGCAGGCCCAATGAGGCAGAGACATATGTTTGTTTCCCATGATGTCTGTCCTCCTGGATTCCTTATCAGGAGGGAGGCTCATGTGTTTAGGCACCCTGGATCTGTCATGGGCAGCTGTGATCACTACTGAATCTGTTTCAGGCTGGTTGGCATAATAAGGCTTGTTAGATGATACAGGGATATCTTGTCAGCCTCTCTGGGACAGCTGGTATTGCATTAGTTCTATACCAAGCTACATAGGTGGCATCCTCCGAGGCTGGGTATAGTGGAGGAATGATTACAGATGGTGACTCCAGCACCTCTAAAACTCCAACAAATTTCTCTTTGTGGGGTCTTCCTCTTCAGAATGAACCCCATGGCATCCTGCATTTCATGCATCATTGCTTAAAAGAAGGGTCCTCTGGTGACCTTGGGGTATTCACCACTGATTCCTCACTGCAGGAGGATAAATAGGAACTAGTACCAGGTATATACTGGTCCTCAGCATAACCCTCCTCTTCTTCATAATCTTCCTCCATTATGAGATCTAGGTTATATCCCACCTTGTCGTCACCCTCTTTGACAATAGGAATCGAGGACTGTGCCAGCAATGCTGGCGGTGACAGAGTAGGTCCCTTAGGTATAGTGCTGGGAGGTTGCATCAGTGGGCTTTGGGAGGTGGAAGGTCCCACTGGGCGTGAGTACAGGCTGATCAGGCAAGCCTGGCAACAGTCATCTTATCATTTCCGAGAATGATATCATCACTGTTTGTCGCTGACAATGCCTGTAGTAGGGGTCATGACTGTAATGGTAGAAGACAGGTAGAGACCTGGTGACAACGACATCATACCACCCATAACAGCCCTGGTAGCACCTAAGCCTAGCCCCAACCTTGGTGTCTGGTCTATGGTCGGGGCTGTAGTCCTCACTTCCATAGCGGAAAAGAACTACCTGCTGGCCACAGCAGTGACCTAGAAGCATGTTGGGGAGGCCTTCTCTTTGTCCTTGTCCCAGTGCTTATGTTTGTGGCTGCCCAATGATTTTCCATAGATTTTGATGACTGGGATTCAGTTGATGGAGTAGGCAATACAGATTTCTCCTGTATCTGTTTTTCCATCACTGACAAAGTTTTCTTAAGAACTTTTCCAGTGCCCTTTCTGCATCGCCTGGTAGAGGAGTTGAAGCCCTGACAGATCTCACATGTTTGATGCTGTGTGAGAGGCCCAAATAAGCAGATACACACTTTATGCATTATCAGCCATATAATCTCTCCACACTTGCAATACCGAAATAATTTCATAGGCTCTTTCAGAGGCATAGGAGACCTGTAAATCACTAAAATAGTGATTCTTAACCAATTAGAACAAATAAATGACAGCAACTAATAGTTGATGTGTCTGTGTGTAAGTCTGACAGTATGATCGATGGCAGGAAAAGAACTGAGGAGAGATGGGGTCACCATATTTATGCAGATGCTGACGATGACATTGCTGCAGGCCCCTGGCTTGTGAAGTTGCCATGCGGTTCTAGCACTGACACAGTATAACTCCAAAGGTGTGGCCTGATGAAAGAGATATCCTCAAAGAAGATTGTATGGTTAAAAGAGAAGTGGGGGGACTGTGCAGAGGGGACCAGGAAAAGGTAGACATCCTGAACAAATAGAATACTTTTGTTCAGTGTTCACAGAGGAAGGAAAAGGGTAGGAGCCACAAAATATAACAGGAGCACTGGAGGAGAGGAGGTGGATGCAGACCATTTTCAGAGGGCGTTCTGAAAGTACTCACTAATCTGAAGGTGGACAAAGCAATGGGTCAGATGAGGAGTACCCAAGGGTATTGAGGAGTTCAGGGGTACTGGCTGCACCTCTGACAGTCCTGTTTAACAGTTCCAGAGGATTGGAGGAGGGCAGAGGTAGTTCCACTTCACAAAAGTGGTAGGAGGGAAGAGGCTGATAATTATAGACCAGTCAACCTGACATAGGTGGTGGGAAAGTTGATGGAGTCACTGCTGAGGCAGCATGGATTCATGGCGGGAGTCATGTCAAATGAATCTGGCAGATTTCTTTGACTGGTTAACCAAGGAATTAGATCACGGTGGAGCACTGTATGTAGCCTACCTAGATTTCAGTAAGGCTTTTGACACTGTTCCACAGACCAAACCATGTCATTTGAATCACATGTGGATTCCCTAGTCAAAACTTTAAATCAAAGAATTGGTCTGCTATATCAGCTCTCTTCCTATCTCTCAAGGAGGCTCACCTAGCTATCTCTAGGTCCTCTCTTCTGCCCTTCTCATGTATGGCACTTCTGCGGTCCAGGTCATGTGTGGCTCTATTCCTCTGAGGCTAAGAACAGTGTACTACAGGATTGGGTGCTTCGCAGCTAATGCCCACTCTAGAGCCCATTGTTGTGGAGTATAAGCTTTCCTGGACTGGCCTTCACTCGAAAAATAGAATACAATATCTGATATTATGTCTTAATTATAAGTTACTTCAACCCTGTCTCCACTTGGCCTAAGCAGTATCATTCAGGGAAGGCAGTTTACTTGTCCCCTAAGATTAGCAGCCCTCCCACTGCTTGTTATATCTGAAGTACAGTATGCATCTGGGAAATGGTCTTTTCCTATGCTGCCCCATACTCATGGAATACCCTACCCTCTGAGGTGCTCAAAAGCCCCACTTACACACTCTTTAAGAAATGACTAAAATCCCTGCTCTGGTCCACACCCCTGTATATGTTACCATTGTATTGTGGTCTTGGAGTATATAGCAACTCTTGTTTACCCTGTCCTCATTTTCTCCTCTACACTGGTCTCTGCTACAGTTTGTATTATTCAATGTTTCTGAAGTGTATATTTCATTCGCTTGTAATATGATGTGTATATTTAATGTTTATTAAGTCAAGTCAAGTCAAGTCATGTTTATTTAAAAGCGCCCAATCCCAAAGGCTCTGGGTGCCACACAAAAAGTTTATAGCATTTCATACCATATAAATACATAAAAGAATAAAACACATATGCATAGTCAAAATTAAACCCCAAAAGCATGCAGAAATAAGTAGGACTACTAAGTGCTCAATAACTTGTAACCAATACTGCTGTTAGTATGGCCTCTGTGTATGATGGTGATTGCATATTTCTTACTTTATCCAGCTTCAATGGTACAGCTGTCTGTGCACTGGACTGCTGTTCATTTATTTTACTTGCTGTATGATCTTACTATACGAATATAATATGAGTAACTTTTTATTTTATTTATTTAGCTTTTGTTGACTGGGTAAGTGCACTAGACAAATCCTGCCTATTTTCAGGCACGACCCGGGGGGAATACAGATGAATGCCAACTGACCTTGAACCAGATTAAGTTGTGGTGGTATTTTTGGTGAATGAGGGAAATTTGGGCAGGACACGGGAAATTCCCTACTCTTTTCGATAAGTGCCATGGATCTTTAACAGCCACCTGAACTACCACCAGTCCAGGCAGATGGGACCTCGGTTTAACGTCTCATCCGAAAGACGGATTACTTGTAATCTTCATAGCTCAACCACTGTTACTGAGTTCTTAAAATATGAATACTGAGTGGGAAACACTGGGGTGATTAAACAGATTTCACATATGGCCATAATTTACAATAATATTAGAAAATGTCAACAGAGTTTATGACTAAATCCTGTGAAGACTGGCTTTGGGTACTGAACATGTACTCACGGAGGCCAGATGGGAGAGGGCAACATTACAGAGACCTTTAAGTTCTTGAAAAGGAATAACTAAGGTTAACTGAGAGGAACTATTCAGCAGGAATGGTGGGCCAAAAACTAATTCCAGGTTGCCCTTGAAACAGGGATCCTCGATCTCAAGTGAGCTTACCGGTCATCAAAATTTAAATAAATAAATAGTAAGCAAGCTGGGTAGCTTAGGAGTTGGTCCAAATGTAGTAAACTGGGTTAAGAAGCCAATTAGGGGATAGGTGGCAGAGGGTGGTGGTAACAGATTTCACACCAAGGAAGAGAGGTGACCAGTGGGGTGCCTCAGGGATCACTGCTGGGACCAGTCCTCTTTAATGGCTTTATAAGTGATATTGCAAAGGAGCTGAAAGGAAGATCTGTCTCTTCATGGATGATGTCAACAATCTGCAATAGGTTTGAACACTCTGGGGTGGGGTTGTGTGGGAAGGAGGACATCATATTGATCAGCCAGTCACCTTTTCCTTTGGCAAGTCATGTGTTCTGACAGTTCTACTTACACCTTCTGCATTGTCATTTTGGGCATCTTCCTATGGTACCTTTTAGCCTATGGGACCTTTGATCCTAACAGCACCTCTAGGGTGGAACCCTCCTCAAGAGTATTCGAGCCTACTCAGTAACACTCATAATGGTGGTAATCCCTATAGGAGAGTGCTCATGAAAGACCACACATACCTTGCATAAACATGCCTACAATTACACATTACTAGAATCCAGCAGTATGAAGCATTCAGTCTGTATACCAGCTCCAGGCATACTTCTTTCACTGAGTTATTCTGAGTTACCCAGGATGCCTTGCTTTGGGAATGAGACTTGAAAGTACATGTCTGGTTTTGAGAGAAGCACAAAATCCAAACTGGCATACACTGGATCAGTGAATCATTAAGGTTTTCTTTCACTGAAGTGGGGCTTGCATTCATTTTCTGTGGGGCAGAACTCTGTCACAACCTGTCAAAAGGATTTTCCATTGGAGGAAGCACTGTGTCACTTTCCATTTTCCTCCAAACCAACCAAGCCCAGGTGCTATTCACCTGAAGGCCTGATAAACTTTTCTCAGGTGCCATCGGACAGGTTTAGTCTCCTGCCTTGCCGGTGGGGTAGCTACAATGGCAAAAAAAAGAATCAGATGACATGATCATGAGAGAGAGAGAGAGAGAGAGAGAGAGCGCACACTATGATGGACCAATGGTCTCCTTTCCTCCATAAAGCTGTCTGTGTGTCTATATATACGTACGTATGTAGCATGTATGACTATGAATGCATGTATGTAGGTATATATGAATGTATGTATGTGTGTAATAAAACAAATGGTGCTAAACCCTTTCTTAATATCTTGTACTGGTTTTGGTATTTTCCATAGATCCATTTCCAAGCTTAAAGTGTCCATAACTGTGTCCAGTTCTGGAGGCCACATCTTCTTAAGGACACAGACAGGGTAGAGGCAGTTCAGAGAAGGGCAACAAAATGATACAGGGCCTGCACCAAAAGTCACATGAGGAGAGACTGGAGGATCTCAATATGTATACCCTGGAGGAGAAGGACGAGGTGGGGGGTAATGATAGAGACCTTAAATATCTCAAGAGCATAAACAGGGTACAGGAAGGTAGTATCTTTCAGAAAAGAGATGTTCTAGAACAAGGGTCATGACATGAGGCTGGAAGAAGATAGACTGAGGGTAATGTGAGGAAGTATTTCTTCACAGAAAGGGGGTGGATGCATGGAACAGCATCCCAGTGGGAAGGGAGGGAAATTCGGTGGGGAGTTCAAAATGCATGGGATAGGCGTAGGGGTACCCTAACAAGGGAAAGAGAACAAAGCAGAGATCAAGTACCGTCTGTGGTTTCTACAGTAGGTAGAGATAATGGGCAGACTGGGTGGGCCTAGCGTGCCTTATCTGCCAACAATTTCTATGTTTCTATGTTTTTATAACATGGAATTTAGAACCACAGATGGAAGATGGGGTGTCTAACATAAGCTTTTCCCCGACACATGCAGGAGCTAGTCCAAGCTTGGATGTGGCTATAACATTCCATGCAGGCTGTGGAGCTTATCTTACATGAACTAAATGTAAACTAACAGAACAAACCTTAAAAGCGTGAGCAGAAGAATTAGGAGCAAGGGTGCCTGTGGTGAGGGCGTGGCAGTAGCAATTATGAATACCTTACCTGCTTGTATAGGGTTCATAGAGAAGGAATTTCCTGGGTTAGCATATTGCATTTTTGTTTTTGTTTTTAAAAATGTATTTCACCAGGATGGCCCAGCTGGTATGCAACATCTCATTTTCAGTAATGTCCTGCCTTTTCACATTTCTATAGCTCAGATGAACTGAAGCACTGAAAGATTTAAGTGATTTGCTCAGGGTCACTCCAGAGGGTGAAGTGGCTCTGGTAGGATTTGAACCTGGATCTTCTGGTTCCCAGTGCTGTGCTCTAATCACTAGACCATGCTGCCTCCTAAGTGTCATAGCTGGGAGGCCAAACAGTTTGGACTTCCTGGATTTAAATGAATTGCAATAAAATAATTCAGTCAACTGAGAAATTGCAGGACCTGTGGTTGAGTTTTTGCATTTAGGCGGCTTCACTTTGACTCAGACTCAGGTTGCCATCCTCTGGCAACCATCCAGCTGCATTCTGCCACTAATCTCACTACTACTACTATCACACCTCTTGTCCGTAGCAGGGTAGGGGAGCATTCTTCCCAAGTGACTTATCCAGGATCCAGGACAGGAGGTGGGCTTCATGGATCAGGCCTGAGTGATCCAGCTGTGGTAACTTCCTGAAAAGAACTAGCTATTTTCTCCCATTTTTATGTTGCTTGCACACATGTGCAAGAAACATAGTGCCATCATCAGAGATTTGGAGGTGTGTCACCTCCTCCTCCAATTCAGTCAGTGAGTTGGAGCGCGGCCTGTAAGCCAATGCATTTTGGAGCTGTCTATGACACGCTCCAAAATGCAGTAATGCTGCTCCCCAGTTGAAAGAGCTACGCTTCAGTGAGCACCGATAGGCGTAGCTCCCCCCACACGCGTCGCGCCCGCACATACTGTGTGCCAAGGGGTGCCCAATCCGCCGGCTGAGCTGCGCCGCCCTCCCCTCAGAAGTTGGTGCCACACTGGGAGCCCACCCCAGCATGGCAATCAGTCCTTTGGCCGACAGGGGGTGCCCAATCCCCCTTGGCTGAGAGCCCCGTCCTTGTGCCACGCTGGAGCCCAACCCAGCGTGGCAAACGGTCCCACCACGCCTTTTTTTAAACCTGTAAACAAAACAGTCCTGCTGGCGCCTCCGACCCCTCCCACAACCCGCACCCACCCACTGCGCACTCCAGCTCCCACACCCTCACCCCATACTTACCTCAGACTCCGGCGTGACGATCTTCGGTGGACCGAGAACACGTCTGCACTCTTCAAAGCCGACCGCGAACTGAGGAAATGCTGGTAAGCTGTATAATGGGCTAGATGGAAGTCAACTATGTCATATCTCAGGCATTTTTAGGAATTTTGCACCAAATTTTCAACATGGGGTTTTAGGACCCTTCTCATGAATGTTGTCACTGTCATGGCGTTACGGGCCCGAAGGGTGATTTCGCGCAGTGATCACAAAATAACCCTTCAGGCCGAATACAGCCATGACAGTGACATCATTCATGAGAAGGATCCCAAAAATCACATGTTGAAAATTTGGCCGAAACATTACTGTTTTACGAGCTAGCATGCCAGTTCCTCGCAGGCTCTGGAATTCGATAATTTCAATATTTTCACTCCAGATTTTCAACATTGCCATTTTACCACACCTTCTTATGAGTAGTACAGCTGTCATTTTTCATCTCACCCAAAATGTGTTTTCCCCTTGGCATAGAATGGCACAGTCGGTGTGCGGAAATCAATGTATGGGACAAATTAAGAATATCACAGTGATGCTGTTCATGAGCAGAGGTCTTAAAATGGCTATGTTGAAAATTTGGTGAAAAAATTCTAAAATGACTGTTTTACGGCGTCGTTGCAGTTCCTACAGCAGGCTCGTAAGTTCTGAATTTTCAATATTTTCACTCCAGATTTTCCAACATGCCATTTTACCACACCTCCTCAGTGGCAGTACAGCTGTCATTTTCACATCCTGCCCAAAACATGTTTCTGCCTATGAGCGCAGATAATGGCGCAGTCGGTGTGCGAATCAACCAGTGTATTGGACACATTAAGAAAACTGCAGTGTCACTGTTCATGAGCAGAGATCTTAAAATGGCAATGTTGAAAATTTGGTGAAAGAATTCTAAAAATGACTGTTTTACGGTGTGCGTTGCACAGTTCCGCATGCTTTCTCGTGGGTTTGCAATTTTCAATATTTCCACTCTAGATTTTCAACATTGCCATTTTACCACACCTCCTTATGAGCAGTACAGCTGTCATTTTTCACATCCTGCCAAAGCGTGTTTCCGCCCATATGGCACACAATGGGCGCAGTCGGTGTGCCAACTCAATGCAGTTATTCAGCAGTTCTCATACGCTCGTAAGTTGCAAATTTTCAATATTTGCACTCCAATGACTTCCAAATACCTAAACAGCACACAGAAGCAAGCAACATTCGGCATTGACAAATGCTTGTTTTTCTCCTCCTACAAGACCTCACATGTGCACAGATGACTTCCTATGGGGTAACCAACTCCCCAGGCCTCCACAGTAGTCACTTTGACACCAGAACCTGGTACCACCCTTCCCTGGCTGGTAGCAGTGTCAATCAACAGCACCTCCTAGCCTCCATGGACTGCCCAGGTGTCTCCTGAGTCTATTCGTAACCTGGGTTACCAGCAGCTGGGCAACCCACTGCTATTAGCCATCAGAGTACAAAAACCTATTGTTTTAAAAACAGTTGTAACCCCCACCCCTCATCCAGGGGCATAAAACTTGTTGCAGTTATTCCGAGGTCACATAGAGAAGGCTACATCAAGCACTAACAAGAGCAAGTGCACACTTTTACCAAATAGGTAAACAGTGGTCCTACCCTTCAGATGACTTCATACACCAGTGCCCTGATCTCATCTCCAAATCTGGAATGTTGTCCATGAACACTGACCACCGGACCACAATCTCCTAGCTGCTACTTCCTGACTCTTTGCACCCCTGAGCCACTTGATTCGAGATGCAGGATGACAGCATCTCTCCTGGAATTGAAACTTATGAGACAAATTAGACACAAAGAGGAGGAGTTCTTATGCCATTCTATCTCCTTCCAACTTAAATAAGGCAATGTCCACTACCAGTTTCTTCCCAAACTAGCTTCTTTATTTAGCTCCAACATCCCAAATGATTTCAGGAACACAGGGTCACATCCTTCATAAACAAATAAAGCTGGTCCATGGGGCTATTGAAACTTTGTACAATTCATCCTGACTGGACACTCGGAGCAGCACATCGAGTACAGGCAATACAGCAAGGCTCCTTCACTTTACCTTGCTTGGATGCTTTACCCAAGGAACACCCTTATCAGAAACCTCCAGGCTCCTGTCTCACTGGTGCTGGTAAGCCAAAACTGTTTCTTTGCTTTTTACTCTTCACTGGTGTGCACACACCACTCTGGCACTGGTCACTGCCTCAACTCCAGTGCAGGAAAGCTTGCTGCTTCCCCACCTAGTCCCTGGACCTCAGCCCAAAACCAGGGATACCAGGATTTTTCCTGCAACTCATGCCCTGCAAACCTCTCTCTCTCTCTCTCTCTCAACAAGGAACCTGCTCTGTAAGGCACTCCCTCTCATAGCACCCACTCCTCCTTGCAGCTCAGTCTTCTCGTCTACATGGGTCCCTCTGGTGCAGCGGCCCTTAAACCTGGCCCTGCTTCAGTACCTGAGCTCCTTGCTTCAGGCTGCCCTGCCACGAGAGATGCCCTGGGCCCTGCCACTGCCCTGGCTCTCTGAGCAGCCCAAACCCTGTGAGCAGTGCCACCTCTCTTCTGCTCTCAGTTGACCCTTTCTTTGGTGGGAAATCCATACCCAGGCCCACGTCCCTCTCACATACTCTTGGGCTTTTGGTAAGCTCTAACCAGTGGTCACCTCTAAGGTTTGTCTTAACGACCTGTGACCCACCCTGACCCTTTAATGCCAGCACCCCAGGACCTGCCCCTCCAAGCAGGCCCCAATTATGGGTGAAGGGCCCCTCGGTTCCAACTGTCCTCAGGCCATGCTGCCACACAGGTACCGGGAAGGATCACTGCCACTGGCCTTCCCTGTGAGGACCTCGCCACCATCCCCCACAGCCCTGGCAGCCTAAGAAAACTACCAAATGGAGACCTCTAAGAGCTCCTATCTATCCTGGCCTCCTACTCTTCCCTTATCCCCAACGATGCAGGACCTGGCTAACCATCCTCCCACACGGAGCTTCCTTCCTGGTTCCTTGATACCACATTTTGCAGAGGCGTACCTATCTGCCACCTATGAAGGGTCTCCCTTGCTGGCCCACTTGGACCACCAGGCTCCCTTAATCTTGCCTGCTCTGCTCCAGCCACCTCCCTCCAGCCCCACGCCTACTGCCTGGGCTGAAAAGGCCCAAACTTCCATCTCCAACATTATATACCTCCCTAAACCTAGTCTGCCACCATGGGGCGTCCAGGAGTCTTAACCCCAGAGCACTAATAAATTCCCTAGCTCAGGAGGGGGTAGGAAGGGAAAGGGATGCCAAAATGGGAGACATAAGCCCTCCTTTCAAGGGGGGCTTACAATTTTTGAACTATTTTTTTATCCTCTAAGACTGTACCAAACTGGTGCCACTAATTGCAGACCCAGACTTTTTAACCATGAAACGGCTCTGCTTGTAGCATGGGACCCAGTAGTGCAAGTCACCATCATGTTGTCAGCTGGTTGAAGGTTTTGTCCCCTTTTTCTCCCTCCACGCTCATGACGTCCTGTAACAGTGCCTGTAATCTGCAGCAGCCCAGTGGAGCTTCTGGAGCCACCACAAGAGTCATCATAGCAGCTGAATCAGGGTGCCCTCCTCCCTTGTTAGAAAGTGCTGCATTGTGCAGCCCCTTCCCAACTGTGAGCTCAAGCCATTGGTGAGGGATGGGGTAAGAGCAAAGAGGCTAGTGTAGTCATACAAGAAATTAAAGAGCAATAGACTGGACTCAGTTTGCTGCAAATATTTAAAATTGAATATTAAGGCTCCTGCTTTAACCTACATTTGATCCCCTGGGGGTTCTGCCTGCCTCAGCTCCCTCTGACTGGTCTCTGCCCTGAAATCATAAGCCTGCTCTGATCACCCTTTAGATAGCGCATCATCCGGCAGGAGGGCCTTTCCTTCCCCGATATCCAATATGTGGTGGGGACTGGTTGAGTGGCTGTCATACCACGAGGATGTGGGTGGCATGGGGTGTCATGCTGTCATGCCTTTCCCAACTCCTTGTTCAACCCACACCCATATTCCTAACCTTCAAGTGGGAGGGCCAGTGTTGTATGGGCATGCTGTAATTCCCCACCAAGGGAGATGCTCAAAGCAACTGGGCAGGTGGATCCCCTCCCAAAAAATCTGAGCATGTTTGCTTTGCAGCACACCCTGACTCTCAGCTTGCTGGTACCATAGCTGGACTCAGAATGCAACCTTGGGACATGATTATAGTTGTGCAGAACACTACCACAGAACCACTGGGGCAGGAGTTTCCAAACCCATTTTGTTATGAGTGGGTATACTGAGCTGGGCAGCAGGGGCATCCATGGTCCTTACTGAATACTGCCACATGATCTTCTAACCTGCTGGAATAACACAACTGCCAGTGGGGCCCCTCATTGTATATAGTGGCAAAGCAATTTAATACAGCTTTATTTTGCAACTACAGTAACTGTTCAAAATGCTTTACAGGAGTGTGCAAAACCAGAAAAAAAGTAGTACGTGATGCAGCCCCACACACCAATGGCTGCACTGCAGTGTCAGCACTGGATATGTGCCTAAGCAAGAGTAGAACCCACAAACTGGTGTCAGCATGTCTGTTTACTGCATATTCCCAAGCCGCAACTCCATTTCTCTTCTTACTCTGCATCATGTAAGGTCCACAGTTGTTTTGTTTTTCAAAAGGGACTAGAGGCACCCAGCATAGCAGTTTGGGGCATTTTTCTCCACTGTTTACACATTTTGTGGCCTCTAATTTCCCCATGGCTGTGCTGCTGTCAATCATTCCGCACTCATCATCACTTTACAGTGGGGATGCTGCTTTAGAAAGTTTAATTATTTAGGAGCTGGCTTCTTCACTTTGGAGGCTGAGCCTCAGGAATGCTGCCCTTTAGTGCAGGTAATTAAAACGGAAGAAACTGTTTTGAACTTCTCTGTGACACGCAATCTGAAGACCTTAAAGGGGAGGAGGAGCATGGTAACATTCCCAGTTTATATTTGCTTACCCCTGCTCTCTTCCAATACATCCTCTACAGTATTTGTTTTCTTTCTCCCTGGTCTTCAAAACCAAATCTGCATGTAGCTCCACTGCCTTGGGCCATTGTAAGTGCTCAATCAATGACATCATTGCCATCAGTTGCAATTAGGCACAGTGACTCTTGCTGCTGTTGCGCTACTTGCATAACTTGCTACTTCAATGAAAATTGAGCTCATTTATTTTTACGCTTATTTGCCCAGGATTTCCTAGCTGAGAAGCAACCGTTCTTTTCAGTGGGTGTCCTGCTTCTACCCAGTTCAGCAGCTGGGTGGACTAGGCGCTATCTGCATGATTACTTAACCTCCCAGTCAGTGTTACACAGACTGGGAGGTTAACAGATCATAATATTTGACTTGTCTCTAGTGGGATTTGAACCTGAGATCTCTTGGTTTCCTACCCGGTACCTAGACTTCACCCACCTAAATGCACCTGGGAACAAACTTTGGTTCATTGTGCTTTTCCTGACCAAAAATTGAAAAAGCAAAAGCTGATGCTCTAACCACTAGGCCACACTTCTTCCTCCCACATTGAACAGTCTCTTCATTTTCATGAACACAGCAGCACATGAAAGTAAAGGTTGCATCAGCAGCCCCTGACTGTTTGTAGGCAAGGATGTATGGCTGAAGCAACTTCAATGGAAATGGGAATGCCTAAATGCTTCTGTTCAATAATGTATTCTCCATTTAAGGGTGCACAAACAGCTCCTTGAGATCCACACCCCTCAAAATATTTTGGTATTCAAAGGCTCAGTGGCACACTCCTGTGTGTTCCCCATCAGCTCATTCTCACTTACTAGGAGCCTTCCTCTGCCTACAGTTAAACAAGATCTAGCCAGAGCAGACATGGCTGTGGCGAGCTTGCAAAAGCACCCGAAGACAGAGTGCCATCTCCAAGATAGCTGAATGGCAATATGCCATTCGCAAGATGTTAGTGCCAGCAGAGACTGCGCATGCACACAACATGCGCTTACACAGTTCTTGTCTCAGAAATGTGGAAGTAATAGCCAAAATAGTGTGGCTATTACTCTGTAGCGCCAATTGTGGCAGAGTGTTACAAGCTCCGTTGAACTTTCGAAGGATACTTCCAAAGTCCAATGGAAGGTGCCACAATCGGCCATTTTAAGGCACAGAAAGCAAATGGCTGTAGGCTCTGCCCACAGCCTAAAAACAAGGTTCCTCTATCCTCTACTGAGAGTGACAGAGAGAGACTGATATGCCATATTGTGAAGTAGGATTCCTTCATACCCTTCATTGAGCCCTTCACTACTGTTGGAACATTCCTATATTTTACACTCAGAGTTACTTGAGTGCCCCCTTCTTCCACTTCCCCTTGTTCCCTGCTTCAACAATCTGGGTTGCTGCAGTAAAGTTAAACCGTTCCTCCACCTGGGAGGGTGCGCTCATAGCTACCTTTACAGCACACCAATGACACTCCTTGGTTGAACAGAACGAGAGTCTGAGCACCAAAATAGCCTCTCTTCCCAGCAGCCAAGTGTCTCACCTCCACATCATGTTTGGACCCAGATGGCCCAGGTGGAGGATTCTGGAGGGCTCATACAAACTCCTGTCTCCCAGATGTCAGCGTGGCGGAATGCTGCACGGCACTTTGCTGGCCTTAGTTGCCTTTTATGTCCGCTATGTGTGCACATGCAGCAAACATCTTGCTATGAGATTGCCTTTTGAAGGGTGTGTCACTGCCAAGCCCATTGCAGTTGAAACTGGAAGGGCTCAGCAGTCTAGACCAATGACCACACACTGTGGTCGTGATGCCACTCTCTGCTTGCTGGGTGGAAACTTTGTGTACTTGAAAGACCAAACTGCTCCAATCAGTGGAGGGCATTGGTCCTTTGATGTACATGAAGCCAGTCAGCAAGCAGCTGATCGACTTTCAACATCAGAAGCCTGTCACTGTCATTGGTCCAGGCTGCCCAAGCCCTTTCAGTTTCAACTGCAATGGGCTCAGCAGTGACACACCCATCTAAAGCCACTCCTTCTCCCCTCCCTCCAGGTCACTCACTTGCCTACCTCCTTCACATTTTTATAATTTTTTTAAATGTAAATGAAGCAGGTGCAGACCTCCACTACCGCTTCTCTTGATGCCCCCCTTCCAGGTCACCTGCCCATCGTTCCCCAATGAGACCAACACTGGGGTGCCCAATCCTGTGTTGGAATGTATGTAAAACTTACCTCATCATTTTTCAAACTCTATAAAAAGGAAACTGTCCAACGATGTCTGTTTACCATTATTCCCCTAACCATCCCCTCAGCACCCACCACACACCCCTCAAGTTCTTACTTACCCACTGGGGATCCAATGCCATAATCTTCTCTGGACTGTAAATGTGTCTTCACTCTTCAAAGCGGACCACAAACTGAGAAAACCAGGTGTGCGGTTCAATGTATTTCAATGGGGTTTTGAACTTGGTAGTATAACTTGGCCATTTTTATATTTTTCCCCAGATTTGCAAAATGCCTTTTTGCAACCCCACCTCATGAAAAATGGCAGTGAAATTAGACAAGTCTATTCCAAAAGTGATTTTGCAGTCACTCAGAAAATCCTTTTTGGGCAGGAGTTGAAAACTTTGTCTGCCCTTGTTCATGATGTGTGATCATAAGAAGGCTATGTTGAAATGTGGCATACAAATATTTAAAACAACAAGTTATGAGCCTACATTGACATTTGCCAATGCAGGCTCGTAACTTTGGTAATTTTCAACATTTTGACCCCAGATTTTCAACATAGCCATTTCTTCAAAGCACCTCATGAATGTGACAGCTGTCATTTTTCAAATCCTGGCCATGTGTTTTCATGTCCTGATATGTGATTTCACAATCATTGTGTGAAATCGCCTTTCAAGCGGGAGTTGAAAATTTTATCTGTACTTGTTCATGAAGTGGGGTCATAAAGAAGGCTGTACTGAAAATTTGGGGCAAAATATTAACAAACAACAAAGTTATAAGCCTACATTGAAATGTATGAATGCAGGCTCATAACTTTGGTAATTTCAATATTTTTACCCCAAATTTTTGACATAACCATTTCTTCAGAGCACTTCATGAATGTGACAGCTGTCATTTTCAAATCCTGGACAAAATGTGTTTACACTTGTGGTGCAAAATCACCTTTTAGGCAGGATTTGAATATTCTCACCCTTGTTCATGAGGTGGGCTCATAAGAAGGCTACGCTGAAAATTTGGGGTAAAAATATGAGAAGACAACAAAGTTATGCATCTATGTTGCAATTTTTCAATGTACACCACAACTGTGGTAATTTTCAATATTTTGACCCCAACTTTTCAACATAGTCATTTTTTCACACCAACTCATGAATGTGACAGCTGCCATTTCTCAAATCTTATCAAAATATGTTTTAACACTTGCAGTGCAAAACAGACGTTTCAGCCATTGTTTATAAATAACACCCATCATGATCAGAAGGAGTGCTCGTAAAAGATTGCTAAAATGTGAAAAACTGGTACGTAAGCAATGCCTTACCACAGACAAACATTTGGCATTGACAAATGCTTGTTAGTATTTTCTCTGTCCTACACAGAGAGGGTGTGACATTACATGTTCTAATGGGCTCCATGTTTCACAACTTCAGGTAGACTGTGCCTCTACCCAACATAGAAACACAGAAACCGACATTTGCATGAAAGAGGTAAGCAAAACAGAAGGAAAAGGAGACCAGCATGGTTCTCCAAAGAAGCAATAAGGTTGTTGAAAGTAAAAGGGTGGCATTCATGAGGGTACTAAGAAGTGCAGAGGGAGAAGGACAGGGAAGCGTGCCAAGCCAGACATAAGGAAGCAGATAAGTCACTTAGGAACCAAAGGTACAGACAAAAAAATAATTGCTACAAGGGTGCCTAAAGGGTCTAAGACATTTTAGGTACCTAAGCAACAAAAGCAAGGGCAGGAACAGTAAAGATTAAAAAGGTGGAACTGCATAAAAGAGGCCAAGACAAAGCTGACATTTAAAACAGGTACTTCCTTTCGCTCTTCTAAGTGGGGGTGCGGGGCAGAGGAGCTACCAGGAAGTGCAAGAATGGGGGGTAGGGGGTGTTACAAGTCCACTCCATGGGAAGCGATTTCCCTTTCTCTGTGTCAGTGAATCCCTCTTGTGATGGGTGGAATGGGGTCAGAGATACCCTTTCTCCATTCAAGGAGATACAAATACAGTTTCAAGTCCATTTTCTTGGGGTAGAACCCTTTCAGCCACTGCACCTAAAACCAGAAAGCCACAGGCATGTATAGCTCTGGGGCTCATACACCCGATTATATGTCTTTCTCCAGAAATGCAGTGCTCGGTTCAAATCTCACCACAGGCTGCTCTTGACACCCTTCCTATTTTCTCTTCCTTTTGTCATGAAGTCCCCAGTGGTACTTCACTCTGGTAGCATTTAGCCTTAAAACAGTCACACAGGTGTGGTATCATTTGAACAACTTTTACCCAGGCAGCCACACACACAAATGACATAGGCAGAAATATTTTTAAAATAAACCAAAGGCTTTACTAATTAAATTAATAAGAAAACAGTAAATAACAAAAATACAAAATAATTTGGAGATTTGGTTACAGGATATTGAAAAATAAAGGAAAGTATACATAAGAAACCTAGACTTTAAACTCTGAGGTTAAAAGTCTACCTTGAGTCATAGTTGGAATTTTGAAGTGAAGAAGTGTCCTTAAAAGTGTGGGAGATGAAGTCTTGGCTCTCAGTGATCCAGGAAAATTGTCTGTGCTGAAGACAGGCAGGGTCCCAACTGCTTCAAGCAAGGCGACAGACAGATGGCAGCAAAAGGCTCAGATACTCCTCTGCATCCTGGTTTTAAAAGGGTTCAAAGGGCAGGTTCAGTCAATGTGGCTAGTCCTGCGACTAGCTAGCATTTCAGCGTCTATGGTTGCCCAACCAATCAGAGTTCAGTATGTTGTTACAATAGCACAGATATGCAGTTTCTGACATAGAAAAAAAAACACGAGGTAGCCAGCCCAAACTAGATTTTCTGGGGAACATTACAGGCCTCCCTGCTGGGATATGGCCATCATTACTCAATACTTAAATATAGCTATTTACATAAATGGTAGCCCTATTCAGTTTGCAACTAGGTTAAGTCACTGCAGATCTCTCAACAAAAGGATGCCCAGACATCCTGACTCTTCATGAGTCCTGTCCTTTCACAAACAAATGGGCCTAACTGGCCTCCCAGCTAGCTCAATCATTCTTGTGTCTCCTTTTAGATAATTTAATTTACTCCAGTTCCTGGCTAGCAACAAGCAGCTTTTCTGCTCAGTAACAAGAGTTCCAACATTATTCTAGGGTCCATGTACCTGTAACCACGATTCCTTGCCCTTACACTGGCTACTATGGGCATCTGATGCATTCTCACATAAAGTTATATAAAACATGTCCCAAAATAATAAAATATGGCCTTATCTCGCCACACTCCTCCCTCCTTAACAGAATATGGGGGACCACATCCCTTTCTAGTAAGGGTTTCCACAAGTACTGCCCTACTCCAACTGGAGGGATAGGCAATCTGCATTGGCATTAGCAGACCCTGACCTATGTTTGATGTCCATGATTCGGCCTGTAGTGCAGTGCTCCACCTAAGAAGTCTCTTATTCATTTTCCTATCTGGTTTAGCCACACCAGAGGGTTGCGGTCTATCTGTACCTCAAAGGGCCTCCCATAGAGTTATGGCTCTAGCTTCTTAACAACCATACCAGGGCAAGGCATTCTTTCTCCACAGTGGAGTACACCTGCTCTCTGGGATGTAGCTTCCTACTTAGGTACACAATTAGGTGATCCTTACCCTGTTGGGACCTCTGGCTGAGGCGGCACAATCCCACATTGAGGTGTCTGTCTGAACAACAAATGGTTTAGTGTAATCTGGGCTGAGTCAGCAAAGGAGCACTGCAAGGTAGCGCTTTAACTGGGTGAAGACTCTGTTACATTCTAGGTCCTATTTTACTTTCTGGGGTTGCCTTTTTTAAACAAGCTAGATGGGGGGCTGCCAGGGTGCTGTAATTTGGTCCACATTTTCTGTAGTACCTTGCAGTCCTCAGGAAGCTTCTGACCTGCTTCTGGGTCTCTGGCCTGGGCTATGCCTCAATGGCCTCTATCTTGGCCTGGTTTGGGCGTAGCTGTCTCCTCCCACTTCTTGTCCCAAGTATGATACCTCACCATGGAAACCTGGCACTTTTGGCCTTTACAGTGAGTCCTGCCTTCTGTATCCTGCCTAACACTTCCTCAGATGGGACAGATGTACCTTCCAGCTGTTACTGAAGATGGCAATATCGTCCAGATAAGCCACTGCATACTCTTCAGTACCCTGTAACACCCAGTTGACTAACCTTTGGAATGTGGCAGGGCATTCTTCATCCCAAAGGCATCACCTTAAATTCAAAGGTATTAGGGGTGGCGAAGGTTGACAGTCTCTAGCTCTGGTAGTCAACTCCACCTGCCAGTACCCTTTGTCAGATCTATGGGTGTTAGGTAAGTCACCCTTCCCAATTTGTCCAACAGCTTGTCTGTCCATGGCATTAGGTGGGCATCAGATTTTGTGACCTGCATCGAGGCCACGATAGTCCACACAAAAGTTGGTAGACCCATCTGGCATTGGAGCGAGGACTACGGGTGAGGCCCAGGGACTGTGGGATTTCAGAAATACCCCAAACTCCAGCATTTCCTCCACCTCCCTGCTAATGTCCTTTAGGACAGACTCAGACACCAGTAAGCTGTCCGTTGTATGGCGTTTGCATCCCCGTGTCCACATCATGGGTCGCTAAGGGGATCCGTCTAGAAGCAGCCATAAATAAAGGGCAAAATCCTCTAAGACCTCCCTCACTTCCTGGATCTGTTCTGGGGTCAACTGAGGTGACAGTTTGATTGTCTCCACCAATGACTCCCACTTGCTTTCTTCTAGCAAGTCCAGGAGGGGGTTGTCTTCATCCGTCCTCTCCCAAGACTACAAACAGCAAACACCATGTCAGCCCTATTTACATATGGCTTCATCATATTAACATGGTACATCTGATGGGTATGTCTCCCTGTCAGGCAGTTTTGCAATGTAATTCATGTCATTTACCTGTTGGACTACCTTGTATGGTCCCACCCACTCAGCCTGCAGCTGTCCTTCCAGACGGAAATGAGACCATTACTTCCTGACCTGTGCTGTAGGAGTGAGCTCTGGCTCTGCAATTGTACCAGACTTTTGCTTTGCTGGGCAGCTGACAGGTTGCTTTGGACCATCCCCATAAGCTCCTTCAACTTCTTCCTCAGCCTAAGGACATACTCCATTACAGGAGTTCCCTGGGTGGCATGCTTGCCTTCCCAGTCTTCCTGGATCAAGTCTAGGGCCCCACACTCTACTTCCATGTAAGAGTTTGAAGGAGGAGAACCCTGTCGACTCTTGGGGCACCTCCCTGTATCTGAACAACAGGAGAGAAGGTATTTCTCCCAGTCCCTCCTATGCTGTTCAGCAAATGCTTAGAGTATTGATTTTAGAGTACCATTGAATCTTTCTATGAGTCCGTTGGCTTGTAGGTGATAAGGTGTCATGTGTCTTTGTACCACCCCACACTTCTCCCACAAAGATTGCATCAGGTCTGAAATGAAGTTAACCCTTCAATCAGAGATAACCTCCTGCGTAAACCCAATACAGGAAAAAATCCCTAGCAAGGCGTCTACCACTTTTGTGCCTTAACTCATTCACACCACAAGAGCCCTTTGAGAATTACACTACTTGTTCCCTGTATACTCTTAGCACTGCATCCTGGACCTTTCTAAGCAACATCGAGACATGATCAGCATGCCACAAACAAATGTGAACACCTCTTGAACCATAAAGTGCTACACACAAAGTAAGAGTGGCAAAGTTGTTCAGCATAACATTACCTTTCAATGGTGCTATGCAATCAATTGTAATCAAATTGATTTTTATTTTATAGTAGCTGAAATACCAAACAACTGTGTTTTTTTCCAGATTTATTCAAGGTGCTTAGGTGAGGCATGAGAGACAAATGTCAGCCATGCACACCATCCCTAAACAACTGTGAATAACTCCTAAAGTATACGTAGTAGACACAAAGTATCAGCAGCAGAATTGTTCAGCACTAAATTACCTTTCTAACGGTGCTATGCAATCAATTGTAATCCATTTAATTTTTATTTTATACTAGCTAAAATACCAAACAACTGTGTTTTTTCCAGATTTTTCAAGGTGCTTAGGTGAGGCTTGAGAGACAAATGTCAACCATGCACACCATACCTTAAACAAATACATATAACTCCTAAAGTATACACGATAGATACAAAGTATAAGTAGCAAAATTGTTGAGCACAAAATTACCTTTCTAACGGTGCTATGCAATCAAGTCTAAGCAATTTGGTTTTGTTTTATACTTAGGTAAAACCGCTGACTTCCTCAGATGTTTTCAGGCCTGGTGAAAGTCAGCTGAGATAAATCTACAGGCGTTATTGGCCTGAGTGGCTATGCTTACTCGCCACCTCAAGGGTATCTAAGCCTGAATGAGTTAATGGAGGACAGGGTGACTGCCTCTGGGTATCAGGTTGCGTTGTCGACCATTGTCAGGATAAATCTTTTTCCAGAAGAGCTTGGGGTATTCAAGGATCCCACAATATCCATTCCTACCTTCTGGAATGGCTCCTCTACTATGAACAAGGGAAGTAGGGCAGCTTTTGTTATACTACCTGCATTCTCTATCTGTTGGCATCAGTGACAAGACCTGCAATATTCCTTCACCTGCTTGGTGAAGTTGGGCAAATAGAAATTTTGAACCAATCGCTACATGGTGTGCATGATTCCCAGATGTCAAGACATGGGATACCATGGGTGACCTTGAGCAACCACTACATACTCCTGGGGAACTACAAGCTGCCTGCCCATCACCACTCCCTTGGTCCTCATGTGTCTTGTGTATACAGCAGTCCATTGTCCCAAAATGCTCTAAGTCTCATGTCACCTCCCTGTGTCCCATCAGATTCTGCACAAGCCCTCAGCCTCTCAAACTAGGGTCAGTTCTCTGAGCAGCTGCAAATCTTCACATTTTCCCAAAGCATGGGACATGTCCCATCAGTCCCTAACCTGGAGTCCATAGCACTAGCATCAGGGCATTCAGAGTCACTGCCATCCCTAGCCTTCTGACTATTTGTTACCCTTCCTCCTCAGAGTAACCTTCTGTAGCTGTTTGATGCACAGCTACTTGGGAAGTCCACCTCCTTTTCACTATTCTCTATTTCAGGAGACACAGGCTGGGGGACCAGCCTCTATTCTTTCCACAGGGCATCTGTAAGGTTCATGGAAATACAAGGGCCTTAGCTGTCTGACTGCAGGTAACCACATACACCACCACTCCCTGCTGTGTATTATTCTCTATAATCACATTCAGGGCAAAGTTGTCTGCACTGCCACTTTTTGTACCCTCTCTCTGTCTCACCCAATCCAGGAGAACACTAGTTAGTGGCAGGTTTTTTCCTCCTGTGACTCCCTCACAGTGACAAATTGATTAGGTATAAGCTGTTCAGAGCTCAACCAAATCCCCTTTACCAGGGTAAGAGATGCCCTGTGTCCCTCAACCCATGGGTCGGCACTCCATTTACAGTAACAGGGTGTATGTGCCCCTCATGTTCATGGGCATACCTCAGGGATGCACAGTGCACCCACCTCTTTCGAAGAACACTTTGTCCACTCTCTGCCTTTTAGGACACTATCTAGCCGGATGCCATGGCTGCTTACAAAACCAACATTCATCATTCTTTTTCCAAGACCTCCTTCTTGGTAACTTGGGGCTTCCCCCTTTGCATAGACATTGAGAGTTTTAGCTGCCATGAATGCACACTTTTCCTTTTTGCCCTGCAGCACCTGCTCCCACTTCCTTTCAGAGCAGACCTGCTCCTGGCATAGTGACCCAAGAGCTCAGCAACTTGCTGTGCTGTTTTGGGATCCCATTCCTCCAGCCAAGTTTTCAGCTCCACTGGGCAAGCCCAAAGAACTGTTCTAAAAGTACAACCACCTCAATTTTCCTGACAGGGTTTGCTTTCACCCTCCCACCAACACTTTAAAAACTGCTGCTACTTTATGGCTAGTTCTTCAAAGCTCAAGTCAGGCTTGTTTAGAGTTTATAGAACTTACCCTGTAAGCCTCAGGAGTCAGTTCATACGTTTTAAGTAAAGCAACTTTCAGTTTTTCATAGTTTTGGCTATCATCATTATCCAGTTGGCCTAGCGCCTCATGCCCTTACCAGTAAGCAGCTGGGATAGTTGAAAGCTCCAGGACTCACTGGGTATTTTGGCCTGATACAGGTCTTTTCAAACAAATTCAAAAATGCATCCATACCCACCCCTTTAAATTCTGCTATTAATTTGGAACTTAATTTATACCCCAGCCTTGGAGTTTCAGGTCCACCCCTGCTACTTGCCTCCTCTGGCCCTGGTCGTTGGAGTCTCAACTTCTCCAGTTCAGATTCCTCTGGTGCTTTTTTCTCACTCCTGCATCTCCAGTTCAAACCTCCTCTGATCTCTTTCTTGCTGGTGCCATTTCTCCTCAGCCTCTCGCTCTCTCTGAAGCTGTGCTTCAAACTTTCTCTGCTCAAATTCCAGCTCCAGTTTCCTTAGCTCCAGCTGCAGCCTGATCCATTCTAGCCCTAGCTCTGTGGTGGCCCTTACCGGAAATAACACATACGCCTACAGCGCACAAACATGACTGCATAGTAGGAATAGTGCTGTAGGAGAGACTGAGAGCGTGCAAAACCAAGAAAGGATGTATGCATGGTAGTGCACCCTCTCACTCTTCCCAGTACAGGATAATAATCCTGCTGGGTCAAGGTCTGCTGAACAGCTGCCCGTGGTATGATGGGATGAGTCATTGGCAGCAAAGGGAGGCAGGCAGTGCGTTTGGGACCAGGTTTTGATTCCGGTCCCAGATGCATAAGCATTTTTAGTTTCGCACTTTGTGTGATCTGAACTATTAAACCCCTCCGGGTTACTTATTTTAGTTGGGGGATTTGGGGTGGGAGACCCCATAACAGGGATGCGGGTGGCAGAGCCCCTGCAAAAAAAAGATGTTGTGTCACTGGAAATATATTACGCTTGTATTGGCAGTGTGTATATTGCTATGGCATAATGCCTTGTGACATTATGACCCCATGCCATGGCAGGCCTTCCCAGGCAGTGTGACTCTGGGTTCCTCTGGTCTCACTGTCCCCCTCCCTGGGACTGGACACTGCAATGTCCTTGGCACCCACAGCCAAGATCTGGTCCCTTTCAGTCACCAGATGTGACTCGGAGGTCTTGGGCAATCGCTTGCTCATCGGCTGCCACAAGAGCCTCCATGAGGTTCTTTGCTTTTCCCTCATAATGGACCCCTCTTCTCTGGTGCAGCTGCTTCAGCTCCTCTACGATGTAGTCGCTGTGACTTGAAGTCATCTTTCTTCCCTACACTACCACTAGCCTGTACTCCTAACAACAGGTTGACGGACCTGGGTTCAAACTAACAATTATCGGGGTTCCCCTACCCTCAGTAACCATAATATTTTGGTGCCTCCACCCAGAGTAAAGTATGTCAGGGTATTTATCCACACTGAGATAACCATCTGGGAAGCTATAACCACCCACAAACCCGCCTAGTGACCAAGTACTTTGCAATGTTATGTAACAGGGTGGACTCCTCAGAATGAGTGAGCAAGATAGAAGCTGACTTCAAGAAACTAGAAGAATGGTCTGGAGTGTGGCAGCAGAAATTTAATGCCAAAAATGCAAGGTCATGCACATAAGAAAAAAAATCCAAGAAAGGAGTATTATCTAGGATGTGAAAGACTGGCGCCTCAAACCTGGAACAAGATCTGGAAATCATGATTGCAGATGATTTGAAGGTTAGTAAGCAGTGTGAGAAGGCAACATTGAAGACCAACAGAATGTTAGGCTGCATTGGGTAGAGAATCACAAGCAGGAGGAGATAGGTGGTACTACCACTGTATAGATCGCTGGTCAGGCCGCACCTGGAATAAGGAGTCCAATTCTGAGGCCTCACCTCAGAAACACATTGACTGGGTGGAAACAGTACAGAGAAAGGCAACAAAATTATTCAGGGTCTGTTGTACATGTCCTATGAGGAAAGACTTAGGAACTGAATATGTACTTCCTGGAGCAGAGGAGAGAGAGTGGACATGACTGAAATATTCAAGTACATGAATAGCATTAACAAGGTACAAGCACAGGAACTTTTTCATTTCAAGAAGGGCTCCAGGACCAGGGGACATGATCTAAGGCTGCAAGGAGGAGGTTCTCTAACAATACCAGGAAGTATTTCTTTACAGAAAAGTGGTGGATGCCTGGAATAGCCTGCCCCAAGAGGTTGTGGAGGTCAACACTGTGGGAGGATTCAAGAATGTATGGGATAGACACAAGGAGCCCTGACTACAAAGGGCAACTAGAGTGTCAAAACAGGTCTAAAACAAATGGGCAGACTAGATGGACCTAGCAATCTCCTTCTGCCATCAACTTCTATGTTTCTGTGTTAATGGGAAACAACCCTTCACAGCAGCTAATACACAGTTGACAATTAACATTAATATTATACACACCCCTTACACTTATCTCTAGGGTCTGGTCATCAGGCAAATGTACTGAACCCCTGTAAAACAGAGTTTAAAACAGAATGTTTTTCCCCCAGACACATTAACTTTCGTACCAAGCAATGATATATCTGTAAGTCAGTTCAATAGTGAAACAACAAATTTGATTTATTAAGGGGAGTTAAACAAGGAAAGGGTCAGATCTGGATAAATGATTACTATGTTGTAATCATTTGGATCTATACTGGATTTTAACCAGGCTATTTTGCATGCATGCTTCCAGTCCCTCTAGAACAGTCTCGCGACTGCTGGGTACCCAGATGATGATGGTGGCTAGCCTGAATGGTGCCCGTGGTTGCAGCTGTTGTTGGGGCCCTTGATAGAAGGAAAAGAGGATTAAACATGCACAAAGACCTTGCTAATTGTGTCCTCAGCCAGTTGGCTCAGTCCACTGAAAACCCTGTAAACACACTGACACACTGAGTGAAATCAGATGGTACCACAGAATAATTAATGAGCTTGTTGCAGGGAGCAACACTGAGTTTACTCACACCACCAATTGATAGAAGATGGCCTGGTGAAATGAAGACCTGCTGCAGAGCACTGAAGAGCATGGGGAAACCGGGCTGACATGACTCACCTCTGCTTCACAGCCTTCCCTCTAGGTGGCCACAAGCTGCGATACCTTGCTGCACAGGGGCTGGATCCCCAAGCTGGTCTCTTGCCAAGAAAACTGTAACTGTTGCAGAAATAGATGGCTTGGACCAGATTCAGCACGGGTCCAAGGCTGGATAAAATATTTCTGGCAAAGTTCAGTCCTTTGAGCTGGTGAAACCTCCAGCTGACTGTCCACTTGATCGAACAAGGCAACTGGCTCCCGTGGTAAACAGACATCCCTGGTTAATAGGCCTGGCCCACCTCGAACATTCAGCACATCAGAAAGAAACAGCATTCACGTCTCACTTCTCCGTTCAGCTTCAGGCTGGCTCATAATTACAGCCTCTCTGCTCGCAAACCTGTTAACCTGCAAAGGCAGTCTCTGATGACCAATTCCCGAACTCTGGACCATAGACACCCACCGGAGAAAACTAGACCTTTCCTGGGTCAGAAACCCGCAAGCTTGAACAGGGCTCCTCTCAGTTCAAAAGCTTGAGATGCACTCCTCAGAGTCCCGGGTTAACTCCTGCAGTTTGAAATTAGTTTTGGACTTGTCCATTTTTCTAGCATTTGCATTGGCCAGGGGATCCATCAATCACAATCCAGTGCTCCCATTGATTTCTTTAGGTGCCAAAACTTAGGTTCACAGTTTCTCCCACAAGGCACCTGAACTAAGGACCCTCGGTCCCTGTATCCCCACTGGCCGAAATCCGGAAGTCCCAGACTAAACATGGTGGCTCCTATTTGGATGCATAAACTGCAAGAAGGCAGGTTAAAACAAGCACTCTAACTTAACCTATTAATGGCAATGGAATAATGATAAATGTCAGGCATTTTCCTGTAATTGAGTCTATTAAGATTTGAGCAAGTATTCCATGTATTTTTGAGTCAAAACCTCAACAAACTATATATTTTTGAATTTCTAACTTATTATTCTTTTAATTTAGCTATACATTGATAGTATGAAAACACTGTAATTGTCACATGATCAAATCCAAGATGGCCACCATGATACCCTCTAATACTACTGGCTCACTGACCATGCCCCAGTGAATACTAAGGTGTAACATCTAAATTTCAAAATACAGGTTTAGTGGCAAAATATGTCTTTTATAAAAATAATATGCAAGTTTGACAATAAATTATGCCTTTTCATGGATTGTTGCTTTTTATTTAGATATGTGTGTTGGGCCCAATTCAGGTATGTGGAGAACCGCCTATATCACTGTACTCTGTATGCCACTAAATCCATGAAGTAATGGTAAGAAACAACAGAAATTCTTGTCAGGGTGCTTGAAGAGTAAAACAAGACTTAGAATGGGCCAATGATGCCTAGGGTCACATGACCCAAAACAAGATGGTGGCCACATTCTTGTCATTACAACAACAAAACACACCTTTGCTTATTTACATGGATAAATACATGTGAAATAATGAATAGGTGTGATGTTCAGCTATTTGAAAAGATATTGGTTCCCAGATATACTTTCTGATCCAGAATGTTACGCTGTACCCCAGTTTATCTCAAACAGGGTACCACACTCACTGCCAAGACTGTGACCAGTTCAGGCCTGGGTGTGCCACCTATGGCACTATGTGCTATATGCTACTAAATCAATGAAGTAATGGCAGGAAATAGGCAGAAATACTTGTCAAGGTAGTTGAGGAGTAAAACAAGCCACAGAATGGTGAAATGACTTGATGCCTAGGATCACATGACCCAAAACAAGATGGTGGCCACTTTTAGTCACTTACAGTAATAAAACATACCTTGTACTTATTTACATGCATAAATACATGTGAAATATTGACTAGGTGTGATGTTCAGCTATTTGTTATATATACAGGTGCCTGGATATAATTTCTGATCTGGAATATTACACTGCACCCCGCTTTGCCTCAGCTAGGTACAATACCTCACTACCAGGGCTGTGACCAGTTCAGGCCTGGGTGTACCACCTATAGCACTATGTGCCATATGTCACTAAATCAATGAAGTAATGGCAGTAAATAGGCATAAATACTTGTCAGGGTTGTTGAGGAGTACAGTAAGTCATAGAATGTGCAAATAACTTAATGCCTTGGGTCACATGACCCAAAACAAGATAGCACCACTATATGGTCATTTACAGTGACAAAACACACCTTTGCTTATTTACATGGATAAACACAAATGAAATGTTGAATAGGTGTGATGTTTAGCTGTTTGTTATAGATAAAGATGCCTGGATATAGTTACAGATCTGAAATATTACACTGCACCCCAGTTTATCTCAAATAGCATACCATACCTCAGTACCAGGGCTGTAACCAGTTCAGACCTGGAGTGTACTATTATGGCACTATGTGCTATATGTCACTAAATCAGTGAAGTAATGTCAGTAAATAGGCATACATACTTGTCAGGGTTATTGAGAAGTTAAATGAGCCATAGAATGGGCAAATGACTTGATGCCTTAGGTCACATGACCCAAAATAAGATACAACCAGTTTATAGTCATTTACAGTAACAAAACACACCTTTTGCTTATTTACATGGATAAATACACGTGAAATATTGAATAGGTGTGATGTTCAGCTATTTGTTATAGATACAAGTGTCTGGATATAATTACTGACCTGGAATATTACCATGCACCTCCAGTTTATCACAATTAGTATACCATATCTTACTACCAGGGCTGTGACAAATTCAGCCCTGAAATTGTACTCACCTATGGCACTATGTACTATATGTCACTAAATCAATGAAGTAATGTCAGGAAACAGGCAGAAATACTTGTCAGGGTAGTTGAGGGTAGAACAAGACATAGAATGGGCAAATAACTTGATGCCTAGAGTCACATGACCCAAAACAAGATGGCAGCCATATTCTTGTCGTTTACAGTAACAAAACACACTTTGTGCTTATTTACATGGATAAATACATGTGAAATAATGAATAGGTGTGAAGTTCAGCAATTTGTTATAGATACAGGTGCCTGGATATAATTACTGACCTGGAATATTACACTACCCCATTTTATTTCAACTAGGTACCATACCACACCTCACTACCAGGGCTGTGACCAATTCAGGCCTGTGGTGTACCAATATGGCACTATGTAATGTCACTAAATCAATGAAGTAATGGCAGTAAATAGGCAGAAATACTTGTCAGGGTGGTTGAGGAGTAAGAACAAGACATAGAATAGGCAAATGACTTAATGCCTAGGGTCACATGACCCAAAACAAGATGGTGGCCACATTCTTGTCATTTACAGTAACAAAACACACCTTTGCTTATTTACATGGATAAATACATTTGAAATATTGATTAGGTGTGATGTTCAGCTATTTGTAGAGATACAGGTGCCTAGATACAATTTCTGGTCTGGAATGTTAACTGCACTAACTTATCTCAAACAGGGTGCCTTACCTCACTACCAGGGCTGTGACCAATTCAGGCCATGTGTGTACCGCCTATGACACTATGTGCTATATGTCACTAAATCTAGAAGTAATGGCAGGAAATAGGCAGAAATACTTCTCAGAGCAGTTGAGAGTAAAATAAAGCCACAGAATGGGCAAATGACTTGATGCCTCAGGTTACGTGACCCAAAACAAGATGGTGGCCACTTTATAGTTATTTACAGTAACAAAACACACCTTTTGCTTTTTACTGTACATGGATAAATACAAGTGAAATGTTGAATAGGTGTGATGTTTAGCTGTTTGTTATAGATACAGATGCCTGGATATAATTACTGATCTTGAATATTCACTGCACCCCATTTTACCTGTAATAGGGTACTATACCTCACTACCAGGGCTGTGACCAATTCAGGCCTTTGGTGTACCACCTATGACACTATGTGATATATGTCACTAAATCAATGAACTAATGGCAAGAAATAGGCAGAAATACTTGTCAGGGTAGTTGAGGAGTAGAGCGAGACATAGAATGGGCCAATGATTTGATGCCTAGGGTCACATGACCCAAAACAAAATAGCAGCCACATTCTTGTCATTTACAGTAAAAAAAAACACACCTTTGCTTATTTACATAGATAAATACATATGAAATGTTGAACAGGTGTGATGTTTGCTCTGTTTGTTATAGATACAGATGCCAGGAAGAGCAGCATCTGGCATGCCTGGCATGACAGGAGGTAGGTACAGACACCACATCAGTCGGTGTGGACAGAAGGTGGGGGACCACACATCATTGTTCTCCTGAGACTAATGATCTGGAAGGAAATCAAATAGAGGAGGTTCAGGACAACTTCAGAGATGTGTGAAGCTATACAGAGAGCAAGGGAAGCACAGTGGCATTCTCAGAAGGTCTGCCAGTGCCAAGGGCAAAGTATAGGGTAGAAAAAGCAGAATCATGGACTTCAACAAGTGGCTCAGAGAATGGTGTGATTCCATGGGGTATGGCTAGGTGGGAGAGTGGGGCAACATTGGGAAAACCCAGATCTATATGCAGGGACAGACTATAGCTAAGTAAGGAGGGTTTGGGATGTTAAAGCAGAGACTGAGAATTTATCTCCAAAAGTATAATTTAAACTTGCGGTGGGGGGCAGGGGAGGTGTAGTGAATCAGGAGAGGACCTCCCCAAATAGAAATGATAGGGCCTACATTGTCTAGGTTGGGGGAGGGAGAGTATGGGGCAGCTGGGAGAGAGGCAGGGTGGAGGGGTATCACTAAATGCTAGGAGCCTAGGGAATAAGATGGCAGAGCTGCACACTGCTGGCAGAAGGAGCCATCACTGAGACATGGGCAACCCAAAACCATGACTGGGACTTGACCATCCCAGGATTTAAATTATTCAGGAGGTACAGAGAAAAAGGTAAGGAGGAGGGAGTAGCCATTTACATAAGGCAATGGATTGGATGCATCAGGGATGAGGGAGGAAGGTAGGTCAAAATTCATTTAGATACAACTGCATGCCCAAAGGGGCTACTGATCTGATTGGGGGCTGTTTATAGGCCCCAGCCAAAGGTTCATAGGGCGTCCATCTTCTGTTCAATAGGTGGGCCTTCAGGTGTCTGATGTGAGTCCTGCTGGTGAAGCCTCTGCAGATCTTGCAGGCAACACTGTTGTGATCAGACCCCAGACAGAAGATGCACTTCTGGTGGCCATACTTGGATGGAATTTGGCAGGCACAGGCACGTTCATCTTCTTGGGACCAGAGAGGAGACCGGCGATGGTGAAGATATACGCGGGAAAGGAGATCAGAAGAAAGGAGAAAAGGTGTAAAACAGTTCGAAAAGAAGAAAAAATGGAAAAAAATCAACAAATTAACTGGAACTGCAGTATGCATACTAAGGCTTTCCCAACGAGAGCAGGTCTGCGGCAGGAAAAGAACTGAGGTGGAGTTGGGGTCCTCCCGTTTATAGCGTGACCAACGTCAGGGTGGAGCCGACATCGAGAAGCGGTCCTACTGGGTACTGCTAGCTAAGTTTTTCCAGTGGTCTAAGAACTTGCGAGCATTAGTCCTAATGGTTATAGCCTGCTACAAGATCTCCCTTAGTAAAGATCTGTAAAGTCACAGAAGTGTCAGCTAAACAAGCTAGCTCACCATGATCACTATGGGAATCTGGTCCATTGACTCTGGCAACAATGATGTCTGTGTGGGGCAAGCTGCTACTGCGGAAGGCCCTCTTCTGACCACACTAAGACAGTCCCTCTTGACCCCGGCACCAAGGATGTCTGAGATGGGGCAAACTGCTGTGGCAGAGGCCCTCTTCTGACCACCCTAGATGGTCCCTCTTGACCCCAGCGTCAAAGATGTCTGTCATCCACTCCCAGGCCTGAATAGTAGTCACCTGCCTGCCCTCCCTGGATCTGGTAAAATATTCATCAGCCCCCGACACAGGTACAGCCATTACCAGTCTTCCCTTCCTAGCCAGTACAGCAGTCATCAGCCTCCCCAGGCTCAGTTACAAACATCACCAGCCCTTCTATTCTAGGACCAAGTACAGCTGTTTATTACCCTCCTTCCCTCCCTCCCGGCCTGAGTACAACAGTCACCAGCAACTCACCCACAGCCCAGGTACAACAGTCACCAGCCCTTCCTCTCTGGCCTGAGTACAGAAGTCACCTGTCTTCCATCTTCAGACCAGGTACAACAGTCAGGTAAGTACCCTTCCATTTTAACTGGCCCAGCCTTCTAGCCCTCCCTCTCACACTTGCTGCTGCCTCTTCTGCTCCTGCTCCACCAGCCAAACACTGAACAGCTCTTGCCATTCAAAAGGGCTGAGAGATTCTGTCTCAGAATCCTCATGAGCCATCCTGCCTGCACTCCCTCACGACGGGTCCACAGCAGTAGGTGCCTGGCGCGAGAGTAGTGGGGGCTACAGGCAGGAAAATGAAGCATGGGAAAAAATTCTTTATTTTAAACAGAGCCTGCTGTTCTGCGTTTGGGGGTGGGGATACCTGGCTTGGGCCCTCCTGCAACCTGAGGCACCTTCCTGTCACCCCAGCCCCAAAGCACCTGGCTGCCCATATCTGGAGGGCACCAGGACTTTGGGGCACTACACAATCCACCAGCTCTCCCTCCTGGCCTGGGTACAGCACTCACCTGACTTCCCTTCCTGGCTACAGCAGTCACCTGCCCTCCACCCCAGGCAAGGTTCAACAGTCACCAGCCCCCAAGCCAGAGTACAACCATCATCAGCCTCCCTTCCTTGCCCGGGTACAACAGTTAACAGTACTCCCTTCCTGTTAATTTGTTGAATTTTTTTACTTTTATTGTGGGTGCCACATTTGCATAACCTGATTGGAGTGTTTATCAGTGAAGGTAACAACTGTCTTATTGGACCTTAGGAGATGGTCCAGTCCAGTGTAGGGAAGGTGGGTAGATATTGCATCCAAGGAGGTGGTACCGCACACAATATCTGGCCCACTTATTTACTCTGGCAGGAGCCACTTCACCATTTCTTATTTGATCTGGGCTAACCCCTACCACAGAGAAAGAATGAAACCTGCACCCTCATCCAGGTGGTCCCTGTAAGTCACCAGGTAGTGATATGAACCCAGACATGGTGATGTGGGGTAACACAAATATACTGAAATGTTAATTGTGCTGTTTGGCAGACAGTTGGAATCTTACAGAAAAGTCTGATTATGTCAGTGTTTTCTTTCATGTTTCATTTGTATGCATAATCAAACTTGGATCACAACTAACTGTGCATAGAAATGCTGCACCACTCATGATTATTCACTACTTAGGAGTTAGTTTATATGCATCTTTTAATAAATTGAAATCAGTAAGTCTGTTAGCTTTAGCTGAGAACACAAAAGTATAACACTGATTTAAAAAGTTTCTAGCAGAAAATTGTTCAGCTCAACAGTACACATGAAGAGTAACACCTCAGATCAGATGATGAGAAAGGAGTTAAAAAAGTTCACACTGGCAGTTAGAAGCATATGCCAGTGTAACTTCTTGCAAATGGGGGTTTCTAAAAAGTTCCACAGGCTCGTTCAAATGCTCCCTGCCAGGCTGGCGTCCTGCATTTTAGCAGTTTAAGTGTGATGCCAGGAGCGCTATCAAGGCCCGAGCCTGTCTTTTTAAGAGCTGCCTAACTGCGAGTCTTGATTAATCTGGGAAGGGGTTTGAGTGTTACCCTGCTCGAGTCCATGAGCTGCCAGATAATTGCTCTGTTTCTGCCATTGTTAAATTATGCAGAGGGAGCTTCTCTGAGAGATGTAACTGCCTGCTGGGAATAACTTAGGGTGACAAATGAAAGCGTAGTCGTTCTAACCTGTTTTTCCTTTGCAGCAAAGACTGTTCTGATTCTCCCCTTCATTTTGGTCCAGGACTGCTGAATTGGACCAATCAGTACCTCGGGACCCTACAGAGTCGGCTGACCAACAGAGGAGCTGCTTGTATTTTGGGAAAGGTATTCTGGGCTATAGGCTTTTCGCACCACTGATAGCAGGGCAGTTGATTGGCAGGTGCAGCTAGCCAATGGGCGGGTGGCACCGAACTGAAGGGACAGCTCCTTGCTGTTGGGGGCAGATGCGTGGTGGCTGAGGAGAAGGAAGGAGCTGTGTGCTTCTGCGCTGGTGGAGGGTTCGTGCAGGAGGCGGCAGAAGGCCTGAGCGGCCGTTGTTTGCCTTTGAGTGAGTTGGACTAAATCCGCTGTGTGCGGTCGGAGGCTGGTGCCAGCCCAGCTACCTACTAGGCTCGACCTGTTGGAGGATTGGAGAATCTGCTGAACACGCTCAGTCCTTGGGAAATTTCAAACTGCCATTGCAGCACCTTAGCTAGCTGAGAGTTTGTGTGAGCCTTGGAAGGTGGTACCCCTTGGAGTTCCATATAAATGTGTGAGGAGGCTGGTGAAACTCAGGCTCAGCCCTGCCAGTGGTGCAGAAACTGTTGCTTGCTGGAGTCATGAGTACAGAGACCAGGGTAGCTCCTGCTAAGTTGCAACAGGGTCCCAAGTTGTTTTATTATACTGCTGGCTGCCTAGCTGAATCTTCTTTCCATTTGACCTTCTCAGTATTGCAAAGGCTATCTGTGTCAGGGCCCCAACCAGCTGCCATGGTGGACTAGCCATTAGGGCTTGGGTACCCAGGGACAGTAAATGTTAGGTTCAGGCCTGTGCACAGAGCCCTAGGTAAAGAGGTATAGTGATAACCAATTAACTTGATTCCCCGTCTGGTTACTCCCCTTGAATAAATCCAGATTGTTTGTTCTGCAACTACACCCTGGCTACTATGTGCATTACTGGTGAACTGCTGTATAGTGACTGTGATAAAACTGTACCTTGCTTTACAGGGGCCCCGGAGTGAGTTAAGAGATACTAGCTGGGGGTTAAGTGAACTGGGGCAAAGCATTGTGGGTACCCTAGTGAGCCACTAGTGGAGACGAAAAGGGGTGCAGTAA
This sequence comes from Neoceratodus forsteri, assembly GCA_016271365.2. NCBI lineage: Eukaryota > Metazoa > Chordata > Ceratodontiformes > Ceratodontidae > Neoceratodus > Neoceratodus forsteri. Next base: position 7,716,133 of record JADMNL010000043.1, on the reverse strand, counting down.
CGAGGGCTGTGACGAGCAATCTCAACAGTACTAACCCTGACCTCTGGGTGGAGGCACCTGTCAACGGATCTGGGCCCTACCGGTCTCAGAGGAGGCAGGCAGTGGTAGTAACCCTAAGGATAGCGTCCCTGAGGGTTACACCAGCTAGCCTCATATTGGATACAATGTTTAGTGTAACATTCTTAGCATGGAATTTTGGAGCTTGGTTTCCAATATTTGGTTAGTAACTAAATGTAGTGACCAAAAGCTCCACGTGTTGAAATGCTACTCATACAATAAATGCTATTGCACTTGTATACCAATATTTTTTTATTGTGGCTGCTCCTGCTCTCTTGATGGCCCTCTTCTGGATGGGCCTCCCAACTTAGTCACCTATGATCTGGAATTTACCTCTAGATACCACCAGGGTTGGAGGGACTAGAAAGTTCCCAAAGCAGGATCAAGCCTGGCCTTCTCAGACAGTGGTGCCAAGCCTGTGAAGGGCCATGCATCATCCTACCTAGCAAGTTGTTTTCCTTACAGTTTTTCTCTCCTGGGGCATCTGAGTAAAATGGTGCATTTGCTGGCGTCACATTATTGTGTCGGTTCTCAGCTGGGAGACAGACATACTGTAAATGATCCACATAGAAACATAATTTGTTGGAAGAAAGAGAATGCTGAATCTGCCCTTCTTTTCTATGCTTATTTGGTCTCCTTATTGCCTACCTGGTCTCAGCCCCCACACACACACACACACTTTGATAGCAGTTCTCCTTTATACCTATCTCATGCTTGCTTTTAGCCAACCGCTATTTTTATTCCGATCACACCTGCTGGAAGATTGTTCCATACATCCACCACCCTCTCAGTGAAGAAAAGGCTTCCTCATGTAACCCCTAGGGACACTATCCCAAGGGCTACTACCCTGCCTGCTTGTCTAGTTGCAGGTTAAGGGGCCTGGGTACTAAAATCGGTGCCTTCACTCGGAGGACAAGGGTTGTTAGTAGCAAGGGCTAACCTGGGTACAGCCCTCCGGGACACATAACTCCCCTTCTTTCCCCTCTAGTGGCCAAGACAGTATGCTACAATTAAATAGTGGGGGAACCAAATTGCGACCTACTAACAGCATACAGAACATTTATAGTAAAGCAATCACCATACCACAAAGTGGATAGCAGTCTGTAGCAATAACAGTGTCTCTGAGCAAAACTGGGAGTTCTGTGGTGAATGAATGTCCTGACAGTCCGATCTTCACAGCAAATTTTCGGTCTTCTTCGGGTTCAAGTCTGGTCACAGTTCAGTGGCTTTGTCATTCTCAGTTTTGGATATAATCTGGTTTCTTCAAATGCTCCCTCTCGAGGGACAGCAGGCAAACAGGCCAAATTCAGCCTTTTCATCAATCTCCGTGTGAACTACACAGGAGCCCTGCTCGAATCACTCAAGCTGTTCTCTCTACAGACTGACTTCTGCCAGGCAGCACCAGGACTTCCTTAGAAATCCAAAAGGTTTAGTTGGCTGATCCATCTGTCTATCACAGTTAGAGCTCCTCCAGGTTCATTTAGGTGACAAAGTGCAAAACTACAATTCCTACAGAAATTCATATCCACATGACCCTGAGTGACAGACACCATTTTAGGTCCCAAAGGTACTAACTGGTCCCAATAGACAGTCCAGAACCAAGATGGTGGGGCAATACTGAAATTTCAGGCTGCAAAGAAAGGCGGGTTAGACAAACTACAATATTATTATTATCAAAACAGATAAACCATAAACAGTTACAGTTCCTACCAGGGCTCCCTCCGCGCAAATAGCGATGGCAGAATGGAGCGATAACACTGCAATCCAGGTGGGACTCGAGCCTGACACTACTCGGCCCCTACCGAAATTAATTTTATACCACAAGATAGACAACTCTTAAAGAGACAGGCATGGAGGTTAACAGGGCACCCGTACAAGAAACATTTTAAATCGCTAGGACACAGAACACCAACCTGACAGTGGGCATTTAGAGCAAGCCAAGGAAGTCTTTTGGAACCCCATTTGTAGGGAGGTTACATCCATATCCTCCTAAACATTCCCTCCAGTGTCTTTACATGCCATGAAGTATCTGCACTCCTTTTTTTAAAATGCTCCCTTCATGTACCTTATACCTCCATAATAACACCCCTCCCTCCTCTTTTCCAGGAGTATGTGCACACAATTCTTTAAAATTGGGGCCTGGAGGTGAACTGCCAGCTTTTCCACACAGAAGTGATCTCACTCACCCTGTACCTTGTTTATACCTGTATGTGGTATTTGAATCTTTCACTCATATCCCCTTCTCCCTCCTTCCTCTAGGAGGTACATATTTGGCTACCGAGGCTTTCTTCATAGGGCTTCTGGTGCAGGCCCTTTACTATTTTGGTTGCCTCTCTGTACCACTTCCACCCTGTCAATGTCCTTTCAGAGTTGGGATCTCCAGAACTGTACACAGAACTCGAGGTGGGGTCTCACCACCAGTGATCTAAATATGGGTATTGTCACTTCTTTCTTGCCACTGGTATTTCCCATACCTACGCATCCAAGCATCCCGCTAGACTTTCCCAAATTGTCACACTGTTTAGCTGTCTTTAGGTCATCAGTAATGATTATCACCAGGTCAGTTTCTTATTTTGTGACTACTACTACTTTGCCTTCCCATTTGGAGCGTTGCCTCAGGTTTCTGAGCCCCAAGTGCATCATTTTGCATTATAGTGCTTTGAAACCCAGCTGCCAAGCTCGTGACCATTCTTTCAGCTTTTTTACATGGTCCATCGTTCTTTACACCCCCCATGTGTTAACTCTGTTGTAGATTTTTGTGTTTTCTGCAGACAGGCATTCCTTCCTTCAGTCCTTCTGCAATACAGGTAATTAGGGCATTGAAGAGGACTGAGCCTAGTACTGACCCTTTGGCACCTCACTGGTCACTTTACTTTCTCCAGAGTGGACGCCATTTACCATCCCCTCTGATCCCTATTGCCTAGCAAGATCCTGGCCAATCTTATTATTTTAAGGCCTACTGCTAGGATTCTCGGCTTGCTCACCAGCCTTCAGTGTAGAATAGCTCGACTGTCTTTCTGAAATCCAGGTGGGCCACATCAAGTGCTCCCCTTATCCACTTACTTGGTTACTTAATCAAAGAATTTGGGTCATTTTGTCTGCAAGACCCCCTGCCCCAGTGAAACCACATTTCCTTGGATCATTGTCTTGGCAAGCCCTGTGTCAGCTTTCTTGATGGGCCCACATATTGGGTTTGATGGCAGCAGCACCACTCTAGCATTTATCATGGGTAAAGGTAGCAGTATCACATTCCCCTCCGTTGTGATGGCAGCAGCACTACCGCATCCACCCCAATGGTGTATTAGTAGCAACACTGCAATCCACACATATTGGGTTTGATGGCAGTAGCACCACTCTTCCCATCTCTCAGGAGTGGAAGTAGCAGCTTCACAGCCCCCACCCCCTCGGGTGTGATGGCAGCACACCACTCTCCCCATCTCTCAGGGGTGGAGATAGTAGCTTCACAGCCCCCGTGTGTGTGGGTGGCAGCAGTACAGCATCTGCCCTCTGGTGTATTAGCAGTAGCACTGTAATCCCCACATATTAGGTTTGATGGCAGCAGCAGCAGCACCACTTCCCCACCTCTCAGGTTGAAGGTAGAGATTAGAGTTACAGCCCCCACCCTGGGTGTGATGGCAGCAACACTACAGCACCTTCCCTCTGATGTATTGGCACATGCATTGCAATCCCTAACTCCTCTCCGGGTGAAGGTAGCATCATCACAGCTCCTCCCACCCAACTGGATGTGATGGCAGCAGCACTACAGTATCTGCCCTCTGGTGTATTGGCAGCAGCACTGCAATCCCACATATTGGGTTTGATGGCAGCAACACCACTTCCCCACCTCTCAGGCTGAAGGTAGGAGAGTTAGAGTTACAGCCCCCACCCCAGGTGTGATGGCAGCAACACTACAGCACCTTCCTGTCTGATGTATTGGCACATGCATTGCAATCCCTAGCTCCTCTCATGGGTGAAGGTAGCATCATCACAGCTCCTCCCACCCCCATTGGATGTGATGGCAGTAGTACTACAGTATCTGCCATCTGGTGTATTAGCAGCAGCACTACAATCCTCACATATTGGGTCTGATGGCAGCAACACCACTTCCCCAACCTTTCCGGCTGAAGGTAGCAGCTTTACAGCCCCTCCCCCAGGTGTGATGGCAGCAGCACTACAGCACCTTCCCCTCTGGTGTATTGGCACATGCATTGCAATCCCCAGCACCTCTCATGGATGAAGGTAGAATCATCACAGCCCCCTCCCCCATCGGGTGTAATGGCAGCACACTATAGCACCTTCCCCTCTAGTGTATTGGCAGCAGCACTACAATCCCCACATATTGGGTGTGATGGCAGCAGCGCCACTCCCAGCACTTACCATGGGTGAATGTAGCAGCATCACATCCCCTCGGGCACTACAGCACCCTACCTCTCTGGTGTATTGGCAGTGGCACTTCAATCCCAATTATTGGGTTATATTTGAGCAGCACCACTTCCAACACATCTCAGGAGTGAACCATACCCTATGCATGCTGTCACAACACCTAACCCCATACGGCATACATGCTATCGCCACCACTGAATATCGTACTCATCATGCACTCTGACACACAAACTAATACCATACTCCCATGCACTCTGTCACATCACTCAACACAATATGTGCTGCCACACACCCAACACCATACCACCATGCACTCTGGCACACAAACCAAAATCATACCCCCATGCACTATGACATTCACAGTGACACTACACAGTAATGTATGTTGATGCACCTAATTACCCCCATACCCCATACATGCTGGTACACCACCCATCAACATACTCCCATGCACTCTGACACACCTCACAGCCCCAGCCCATGCAGTGTGACCAAGCATCAAACCTAGACCACCATGCATGCTGTCACACAAACCAACATCATATTGCCATGCAAGCTGAGATACCTCTCCACCCCATTCCACTATGCACTGTGTCACAACACCTAACACCATACCCTATGACTGCTGGCACACACCCACCACTATACCCCATTCAAGCTGTCACACCAGCTGACACCATACACCCATGCATTCTGACACACAGAAAAACACCATACTGCATGCACACTGTTGCAACAACCAACACCATAAACACACATCCTCTGGCACACATGACCCCATAACCACATGCAATCTGACACACACTGACACCTTACACCATGCACGCTGTCAGAGACAATGAGCATCATTTCATCATGTGTGTGCTGTGCATGTTCTTTCTTTCATCACAGGGCCCCAACCAGCTGAGGCGCCGGCCTACCTGGGCAATGTTCCTGGCTAGCCCACCTTACTCCCACTCTGCACATGCATGATGTGCATGCATGACTGTCTGATCAATCTAGCCCTTAAGCCAATCAACCTGATTATGCCTCTTTCTTGTTCGCCCCTTATTAAATCAGATTTAATTCTGTTTGCATTTAACCCGATTGTGGTTCCAGTTTGTACCAAAAGCACTGTACTGTTGTTGTTTGCTATGCCTAACTCTTGTTTATTTATTTATTTTATTTATTTATTATTTATTAGAACATCAGTTTAACAACCTTTGAGCCAGAGGTGCATTTACAAAGGTACCTCGTCACAGAGAGGACAAAACAGTGTAAGCAACAAACATAGGGCAGACAAAAATCAGGGTACATTTAGGAATCAGGCAAAAATACAGGCATATGTCAAACAGAGTATACAACAGGCTTACATGTGAGCTTTACAGAGTAGACAATATACAGTAGTTACATGGAGATTGATTCAGTAGGCAGATAAAGGTAAGGCTGGGTGGAAGACATCAGAAGAAGGGCGTGGGGAGATAGTAGCAAGTGAAGGTAGAGCTGGACAGAAGGTTAGAGAGCAGCTCAGCGAGCTTTGTCTGGAAGGATAGGAGGGCTTGGGGCAGCTACAGCTGCATGTTGAGAGCAGGTGATTTCTAAGGCCAGATTTAAAATAAGATAACGAGGTGGCATCAGTGATTCGGCGGGGAGAGCGTTATACCAACAGGGGCTCTGTAGGGGTAAGCCCTTTGACCTTCGAGGTTCTCGCCCTTGCTATAACCAGTGCAGCTTTGTGGGATATCTGGTATGCACCGTTGGGTTTGCTCGGTGGATAGTGGTTGACAGACCCAGTGGGGATAGCCCAAGGGTGATTTTTTTGTTAGGAAGCAGGTTTGGTATTTGAGGCGCTCATCTATGTTGAGTAGATTAGCCATGGTGTAAAGAAAGACAAGTGTGGGTTAGTCTAGGAGCCCCAGTTGTGAGCCTGCAGGCCTTGTTTAAGGTGAGGCGGATCTTGTGCAGGGCAGTCTGGTCTGCTGCACCATACACAGGTAAGCCATAGTCTACTAGAGATAGAACTGAGGATGTGACTGCAAGTCGGAGGGCATCCATGGGGAGGCAGTTTTATGACGATAGAGGATACCCAACCGAGTGTTAGAGGCTGAGGCAAGGGCAGAGATGTGGGCATGAAAAGAGAGGGCAGGGTCAAAGGTTATACCTAGGTATTTATAAGAGTGAACTAGATCAATAGGGAGTTTAGAGGTGGAGTGGACTGCAGAGAAGATAGTTACTGGATTTATTTTGGGGGTGGGCAAGAGCATGGTTTTGGTTTTCTTTAGATTAATTACGAGTCTGTGCTCAGTAAACCAGGCTTCGGCGCTGTAGGATTCCTGCAGAGAATCCTGAAGTGCGATGGGATTACGGTCGGAGGCAAAGAGTACAGCATCATCTGCGTAAGGATTTTACCAGTACATTCTCCGGGCAGGGAGTTGAGAAAAGGGAAAAGAGCAAGGGCCCAAGAATGGAGCCCTGAGGACTCCGAGGCGGATAGGGCAGGTGCTGGAAAGTTTCCTGTTGATTTTCCACGCTGTGGCGGGCCGACAAGTAGCTGGAGCACCAGGAAACAGGCCCAGTGGCAAAGCCTAAGTGACTAGAGTAACTAGCAAGAGGGGTGGGAGACAGTATCGAAGGCTTTTGATAAGTCAATGAACACTGCACCTGCTAGGAGCCAGAGTCCAGTGACATGTGAAGAAAGTTAGAGAACTCCAGGAGGGCAGTATTGGTGCTGTGGCCTGCTCTGAAACCATGTTGTTCTACAAAGGGTTTCAGAATCGAACTGGTGGAACCAGCCCTGGTGGTAAGGGCAAACTGTGTGGGTAATTGCATGGTGAATAAGGGTCATTGCAAAACTGATTACTGTATATTGTTCAGGCCACTAGAAGGAAAAGGGGGTTACAGTGCCCGGAGAGCTGTGCACAGGTTAGCTTGACCAACTAACCCCAACCTCCGGGTAGAGCACCCATTTCAGTACCCAGGCCCCTTAACCTGCAACTAGTCAAGCAGGCAGGGTAGTAGCCCTTGGGGCAGTGCCACCTAGGGGTTACATTTGTATGATTTTACTGTACATGTTTACACTCCTACTGCTGTCACTTTCTTATTACAGTTTCACTCCCTGTTGTACCCCTTGAAGGCTTCAGTGCTGCCCCCACGGATGCACCTACAAACCAGCCTTGACTCACTGTGCCTATCATAGAATCATAGAAGCTTGATGGCAGAAAAGCCTTCCAGCCCATCAAGTCTTCCATCCCTCCCCTTTCATATACCCCCTCCCCACCTGCCCATGCCCTCCACCACAATACTCAGCCCCACATGCCTGTCCCATGCCCTCTTAAATTCCACCACTGTTTTAGCTCCCACCACTCCATCTAGAAGTCTGTTCCAAGGCACCACCACCCTCTCTGTGAAGATGGGCCCCTTCACATTGCCCCTGAATCTATTTCCTTGCAATCTGAGGCTGTGCACTCTAGTTCTGGCTCCCTCCTTCCTCTTTAGCAGATCCCTCTCTCCAACTTTACTTAACCACTTTACATATCTAAAGGTATTACTCATGTTACCCCTTTCCTCCTTGTTTCCACTGTACAGATTCAGCTCCCTTATACCTGTGCTTTTTATGTCTTCCCTGCATACCTCTGCACCATTTTTTGTTGCCCTGCTCTGAACCCTCTCCAGTGCATTTGCATCCTTGTGGAGATGTGATCTCCAGAACTGAACCCTGTACTCTAGTTATGCCTCACCATAGCTTTGTAAAGGTGCATTATTACCTCCCTCCTTCTGCTAGTAATGTTCCTGCCTATGCATGCCAACATTCCATTGGCCCTTCCCTCCTCCTTGCTACATTGGAACTCTACCTTAAGATTTCAGGGACTATGATCCCCAGATCCCTTTCCTGTTCTGATTTTTTGATTTCCTCCCCACCCAGCGTGTACCCTGCATGAAAGTTTTACTCCCTAAGTACATCACAATGCATTTCTTGGCATTAAATTTCAGCTGCCACTTCCCTCCTCGAGCATCTAAAGGTTCTTCCTCATGTCCTCCACCTGTCCTGGTGTCCACCCTATTGCAGATTTTTGTATCATCTCCAAATAGGCACACCCTCCCTCTAAAACCCTTAGCAATATCACTGATGTAGATGTTGAAGAGAAGCAGACCCCAAACTGAGACCTGTGGCACCCCACATCTTGTCCTTGCCATCTTGGAGTTCACCCCTTTTAGTAACACTCTCAGTTCTCCTGCTAGCCATGTCTCCACCCAGATTGCTATTTTCCCTCCCAACCCCATGCTTTCCATCTTGCTCTCCAACCTCCTGTGGGGGATGGTGTCAAAGGCCTTTCTGAAGTCCAAATAGGCCATGTCCACTGCCTCTTCCCGGTGGATTACCTGAGTCACCCAATCAAAGAACTCCAGTTAGGTTGGTCTTGCATGATTTCCCCTTGATGAAGCCATCCTGTCTACTGTCCTGCACACTACATTCCTCCCAGATAATCTACCACCCTCTCCTTGATTAATGCCTCCATTACCTTCCCCACCACAGACATGAGACTGACTAGGTAGTAGTTCTCCTTCAGCTCCCTGCTACCTCCCTTGTGCAAGGGCACCATATTCACCTCCTCCAGTCCTCCAGCACCCTCCCTGTATCCAGGGACAGGTTGAAGAGACTTGTGACAGGTGCTGTGAGCTTGTGCCTCAATTCCTTGATCACTCTGGGCTGCAACCTGTCAGGCCTCATCGCCTTGTCCACCTTACTCTATCTAGCTCTGCCCTGACCCTATCCACAGTAAACAAACTCTGATCCACTCCATTTGTCCTCCCTCCTCCCTCCCCTTAGACTTTAGCCTTCCTCTTCCTCCATGAATATCGAGATAAAGTACTTACTTAATGCATCTGCTTTTACATAGTCCTGCTCCAAGCTTATCCTCCCCCTCAGTCTAGTAATACCATGCCCAGCCCGTCTCCTGTCCCTCATGTATCTGAAAAATGTTTTATTCCCCTCTTAGCATTTTAGCTTTTTCTCCTCAGTGGCTGCTTTTGCCCTTCTGATCTCCTCCTGCCAAACTCCTCTTCTTCCTGTACTCCTCCCTATCTTCCTCTCAGAGTGTCCTCTTAAATTTTCTGAAAGCCCTCCTCCTTTCCTTGACTGCCTCCACCACCTCCTAGTGAACCAGAGTGGTCTCCTCCCTCTTGTTCTTCCTGACCTTTTTGCACATTTCCACTGCTTCCTGAACCCCTCCCTGATGGCTTTCCATAATTCCTCCACTGTTTCTATATTCACCTTACTTTCCATTTTTTCTATCTTACTCATCAAAGTTAGGTGTGTCTGAAGTTCATGACAGGCGTACTGGTTTTGCTTGTCTCCCTCCCTTCCCTAACCCTGAACCATGCCGTCCTGCAGTCGCTGGTGACCAAGACTTCTCCCTCCTGCACCTCTTCCACTCTATCCCCGTTAGTCAGGACTACATCTAAATAGTTGCTTCCCATCATTGGCTCCTGACCAGCTGTTGAAGGAATATCCCTGCAGCTCATCTAATCGTCGCTGCTCCTTGCCGATGCTGCATCTGGGATTTCCCAGTTAACATTGGGAGGTTCAGGTCACCCACCAGTAGCAGTTCTCTTTTTCTGGGCCAGCCTCATGATTGCCTGAGTCAGCCATTTATTATCCTCCTCCCTTGTGCAGGGAGGCTGTAAACTCACCCCCCAGCCACAGGGATTCATCCTTCTTTCTACTAGTGTTACCACAGCAGCTCAGTCTCCCCTTCCTCCTCCTCCTCCTGCCCTTCAGTTACACTAATGATTTCCCTGATGTATAAAGCCAAATCCCCACCTTGCCCTCCCGTCCCTTCTGAGCAATCTGTATCCTGGAATGGTTGTTTCCCAGGTGTGATGCTCTGTTCACCAAGTCTTACTCAGTTGCAACTAGATCTAGTCCCTCATCCCTCAGCATGGCCTCCAGGTTCACACTCTTATTTCCCAAACCTGGCATCTGCTGCTAATCCCTTCATCTAGCCTCCTCATTGTTTCCCCTTCCCCCGTCTCCCCTGTTGCCCAACAATGTGGTGCTATCCTGGGGGCTTGTCGCTCTCAAACTTTCTTCCTTTGGAGCAGATTCCCCAACCTAATTTAAATTGTAGGTATCCGCTATCAATTTTTACTACTGCCACCCTCCATATTCAGGTGCAGTCTGTCTGGTGCAAACAAGTTCTTGTCCCCCCCTCGCGCAAAGCCCAGTCCCTACTAACCCTTACCCCATTTTCTCACCCCACCCACCAACCCTCATGGAACTCCCTTATCCTCATCTGCATATCAGTGCTTGCCCGTGGTAATGGTAGCACCTCTGAAAAAAGTAATCAATTTGATCCCCTGCCAGTATCTAGCAAGAGCTCTGAATCTTGCCTGCACCTCCATCAAGCGCATTCTTGCCAGGTCATTCATTCCCAGGTAGACCAGCAGGTGCGTTTCTCATCCTGTTGCCTTCCGCTTGAGGGGATATGGTGAATGACCTTAGCTGCCATCATGCCAGGCAGACAATCCACCCACAATGTGCTTTGTCCCCCCTGCCCCCACCCACCACTTTTATTATAGAGTTCCCCAACCAGTGGAACCCTGCTCTCCATCTCCTTCTGATTACATCTCCTTCCATCCTATCCCCAACCCCTGTATCCTATTTACTATCCTGGTTCCAATACCCCTTTGCTCATGTCACCTCCCAAAGTACTTTGCTTCCTCCACCCCATTTGTGACCCCCCACAAGAGCTTTCTGCCAAGGCTCCTGTCTCCGCCTCTCTCTATCTGTCAACTTTTCTCCTCAGAGTCTTTCTGCCTGCCTGTGCCCTGACTGATTTTTTCTGGGGGCCCCTCACCCTTCCTTGCCCCATCCAGCTTTTGCACCTCTGGAACCAAGCACACTGCCCCCACCTCCTTTTGGGCTTGCCTGTTGTTCTTACCTGATTGGGCATCCCCTTTCCAATTTTTCTGAGCCTTCATCTGTGCCTGTCTCCTATTTCCCCCTGTGTGCTCCTATCAACTCCATTTTATTGCTCTTCCTCACATTTGTGCCCCAAGTGGGGCAAATCTATTTTTGTTCTGGGCCCACTGCCCGTATATCTCTCTGGCAGATGGTCCTCCCATTGCTCTTCTCCCTTGTCCTCTGTGCAGGCTTTGGACTCTTATACTTTATCACTGCCATCCCCCTGGTTACTCTTGTTCCCTTTTCTGCCACTATCTGGGATTCCTGTATCCCTCTGGAGCCTTCCCTACATCCCCTCCTTACTTTTGTTTTCCTCTATTTTCCTCCTTATCCCATCCCATCTTTTCCTTCCTGTGCCCATGTTTGCTCCTTGTCCCCCTGCAGCCCACCTTAACTGTACCCTAGCCCCCAAGCTGCAATAGCTCCTTCTGCAGAACCCTCCTGTCCTCTCTGCTACTCTCCCTTTCCCATCTTAGTGTCCACCTCAGCAATCCCACTTCCTCCCTTAGCTGTGCAATTTGTCTACATACCATGCATTCCCCATTTTCCAGACTACTGTATGATCCAGTACCACGGATGACCCACAACCAGTAACACCCTACCAGCCTGCCAAAGATGACCCCAGCCCTTGTAGCCTGGGGGAGGGGCCTGCTCTGGAGCCACCTCATCTTGCTCCATTAGGCTCCTCTAATGTGGTTGCCCCCCAGATTTTCCCTCCGGTCTGATGGTAGCTTTTGCACGTTAGGCCACATGGTAGCGATGTACCACATTTCTAGAAATGTTCTTGGCATGACATTCCTGATCACTTGCTTATTTATACCATAACCGTTGTTTTGTACTTCTTGAAATTCCTCACTTGTATGATTTTACAGTACAAGTTTACATTACTGCTTCTATCATTTTGTTATTACTGTTTCACTCCTATCGTACCCCCTTGAAGGATTCCCTGACACACACCCACCCACCCACCCACGGATGTACCTGTAAAACAGTCCAGGCTACTGTGCCTATACTGATGACCACATTTTTAATAAATAAAATGAATGTACTGTTTGCATTTAAACTCCTTCAAACCGTTTTTGTAGTGGAGGTGCTTTTTGGTACTAAATCTTAAAACTTTCCAAGTTCTAGGGACTTCTGTTTTTAGGCCCAGTTCTGTTGGTCCCAGAGTTCTGGGCAGAAAGATCTGGGAAAAACAGGCTTGCACTTTAAAATCAGTAAAAGCCCTGGGGCAGGATTCACAAAAACAAAACTGCAGCACAAAGATTTGTGCTGAGCCTTTCAGTTGTGCATGAGTCCAAAGCTGCAATCAGGCAACAGTCAGGCACAAATGGGAAAAAAATTATTCATGTATACTGTACCACCACAAACAAATGCAAGTTATACGCAAATAGCCATGAAGGCACTTACTGTAGCTGCTGGACATGACATCCTCAGTTGTTTTCAGCCTTTCAAAACAGTACCTCTAAAGAAAACCATCATAATGAAGAACAAAGACAGCTTGATATCCTCAATAAAGAGTTCATGCTTACATGAAAAGAAGCACGATGGGTAGCCTAGTCTTCCTCCTTCCTTCACCTCTCATTTGCACAACAGTCAGCATCAAGAAAATGCAAACAGGAAGCGGGGGGCAGCAAATACAACAGCTTTGCTAAATGATGAAAAAAAAGAGATAACATAAACAAAATAAAACTCAGTCCCTCTTCTTACCATTCAGTACAAAAACAAAATCAGATCAATTTCTTGCTAGAAGATGATGATCATTAGCAAAACAAAAGTGACAAACCATTCCTAGACACTGAATTCAAGCCCCTTCATAATGAATAACCAAAACAGCAAATAAATAAATAATGGGAAATGAAATATGATGTATCAATCATGACAAGAACCTTGCTTTGAAGTTCTAATACAGTCACTCACAAAAACACCACGTTAGTTTTAGTGAACTTGCTTTCAAAGTTCCTCATTGCTCTCCCTTCCTCTAGGAGGTACATATTTGGCTACTGAGGTTTTCTTCATTGGGCTTCTGGTGCAGGTCCTTCCACTATTTTAGTTTGCCTCATCTGGCCGCCACTTCCACCCTGTCAATGTCCTTTCCAGAGTTGGGATCTCCAGAACTGTACACAGAACTCGAGGTGGGGTCTCACCACCAGTGATCTAAATATGGGTATTGTCACTTCTTTCTTGCCACTGTTGTATTCTATACCTACGCATCCAAGCATCCCGCTAGACTTTCCCAAATTGTCACACTGTTTAGCTGTCTTTAGGTCATCAGTAATGATTATCACCAGGTCAGTTTCTTATTTTGTGACTGCTATTTCTTTGCCTTCCCATTTGGACGTTGCCTCAGGTTTCTGAAGCCCCAAGTGCATCATTTTGCACTTATATAGTGCTTTGAAACCCAGCTGCCAAGCTTCGTGACCATTCTTTCAGCTTTTTTTACATGGTCCTTCGTTCTTTACACCCCCATGTGTTAACTCTGTTGTAGATTTTTGTGTTTTCTGCAGACAGGCATTCCTTCCCTTCCGTCCTTCTGCAATACAGGTAATTAGGCATTGAAGAGGACTGAGCCTAGTACTGCCCTTTTGGCACCTCACTGGTCACTTTACTTTCTCCAGAGTGGACGCCATTTTACCATCCCCCTCTGATCCCTATTGCCTAGCAAGATCCCTGCCAATCTTATTATTTTAAGGCCTACTGCTAGGATTCTCGGCTTGTTCACCAGCCTTCAGTGTAGAATAGCTTCGACTGTCTTTCTGAAATCCAGGTGGGCCACATCAAGTGCTCCCCCTTATCCACTTACTTGGTTACTTAATCAAAGAATTTGGGTCATTTTTGTCTGGCAAGACCCCCCTGCCCCAGTGAAACCACATTTCCTTGGATCATTGTCTTGGCAAGCCCCTGTGTCAGCTTTCTTGATGGGCCCACATATTGGTTTGATGGCAGTAGCACCACTCCTAGCATTTATCATGGGTAAAGGTAGCAGTATCCATTCCCCTCCGTTGTGATGGCAGCAGCACTACCGCATCCACCTCAATGGTGTATTAGTAGCAACACTGCAATCCACACATATTGGGTTTGATGGTAGCACCACTCTTCCCATCTCTCAGGAGTGGAAGTAGCAGCTTCACAGCCCCACCCCCTCGGGTGTGATGGCAGCAGCACCACTCTCCCCATCTCTCAGGGGTGGAGATGGTAGCTTCACAGCCCCCGCGTGTGTGTGCGGTGGCAGCAGTACAGCATCTGCCCTCTGGTGTATTAGCAGTAGCACTGTAATCCCCACATATTAGGTTTGATGGCAGCAGCAGCAGCACCACTTCCCCCACCTCTCAGGTTGAAGGTAGGAGGAGTGAGTTACAGCCCCCACCCTGGGTGTGATGGCAGCAACACTACAGCACCTTCCTCTGATGTATTGGCACATGCATTGCAATCCCTAACTCCTCTCCGGGTGAAGGTAGCACATCATCACAGCTCCCTCCCCACCCAGCTGGATGTGATGGCAGCAGCACTACAGTATCTGCCCTCTGGTGTATTGGCAGCAGCACTGCAATCCCACATATTGGGTTTGATGGCAGCAACACCACTTCCCCACCTCTCAGGCTGAAGGTAGGAGAGTTAGAGTTACAGCCCCCACCCCAGGTGTGATGGCAGCAACACTACAGCACCTTCCTGTCTGATGTGATTGGCACATGCATTGCAATCCTAGCTCTCTCATGGTGAAGGTAGCATCATCACAGCTCCCCTCCACCCCATTGGATGTGATGGCAGTAGCACTACAGTATCTGCCATCTGGTGTGTTAGCAGCAGCACTACAATCCTCACATATTGGGTCTGATGGCAGCAACACCACTTCCCCCACCTCTCAGGCTGAAGGTAGCATCTTTACAGCCCCCCCCCCAGGTGTGATGGCTGCAGCACTACAGCACCTTCCCCTCTGGTGTATCGGCACATGCATTGCAATCCCCTGCACCTCTCATGAATGAAGGTAGCATCATCACAGCCTCCCTCCCCCATCGGGTGTGATGGCAGCAGCACTATAGCACCTTCCCCTCTAGTGTATTGGCAGCAGCACTACAATCCCCACATATTGGGTGTGATGGCAGCAGGCCACTCCAGCACTTACCATGGGTGAATGTAGCTGCATCATATCCCTCGGGCACTACAGCACCTTACCCTCTGGTGTGTTTTGCAGTGGCACTTCAATCCCTATTATTGGGTTATATTTGAGCAGCACCACTTCCAACACATCTCAGGAGTGAACCATACCCTATGCATGCTGTCACAACACCTAACCCCATATGCGGCATCATGCTATCACACCACTGAATATCGTACTCATCATGCACTCTGACACACAAACTAATACCATACTCCCATGCACTCTGTCACATCACTCAACACAATACGTGCTGCCACCACCCAACACCATACCACCATGCACTCTGGCACACAAACCAAAATCATACCCCATGCACTATGACATTCACAGTGACACTACACAGTAATGTATGTTGATGCACCTACTTACCCCCATACCCCATACATGCTGGTACACCACCCATCAACATACTCCCATGCACCTGACACACCTCCACAGCCCCTGCTAGTGCAAGTGTGACCAAGCATCCAAACCTAGACCACCATGCATGCTGTCACACAACCAACATCATATTGCCATGCAAGCTGAGATACCTCTCCACCCCATTCCACTATGCACTGTGTCACAACACCTAACACCATACCCTATGACTGCTGGCACACAACCCACCACTATACCCATTCACGCTGTCACACCAGCTGACACCATACACCCATGCATTCCTGACACACAGAAAAACACCATACTGCATGCACACTGTTGCAACAACCAACACCATAAACACACATCCTCTGACGCACATCGTGACCCCATAACCACATGCAATCTGACACACACCTGACACCATACACCATGCACGCTGTCAGAGCAATGAGCATCATTTCATCATGTGTGTGCTGTGCATGTTTCTTTCTTTCATCACAGGGCCCCAACCAGCTGAGACGCCGGCCTACCCTGGGCAATGTTCCTGGCTAGCCCACCTTACTCCCACCTGGGTACATGCATGATGTGCATGCATGACTGTCTGATCAATCTAGCCTTAAGCCAATCAACCTGATTATGCTCTTTCTTGTTCGCTCTTATTAAATCAGATTTAATTCTGTTTGCATTTAACCGATTGTGGTTCCAGTTTGTTCAAAAGCACTGTACTGTTGTTGTTTGCTATGCCTAACTTTGTTTATTTATTTATTTTATTTATTTATTATTTATTAGAACATCAGTTTAACAACCTTTGAGCCAGAGGCATTTACAAAGGTACCTCGTCACAGAGAGGACAAACAGTGTAAGCAACAAACATAGGACAGACAAAAAATCAGGTACATTTAGGAATCAGGCAAAAATACAGGCATATGTCAAACAGAGTATACAACAGGCTTACATATGAGCTTTACAGAGTAGACAATATACAGTAGTTACATGGAGATTGATTCAGTAGGCAGATAAAGGTAAGGCTGGGTGGAAGACATCAGAAGAGGGCGTGGGAGATAGTAGCAAGTGAAGGTAGAGCTGGACAGAAGGTTAGAGAGCAGCTCAGCGAGCTTTGTCTGGAAGGATAGGAGGAGGCTTGGGGCAGCTACAGCTGCGTGTTGAGAGCAGGTGATTTCTAAGGCCAGATTTAAAATAAGATAACGAGGTGGCATCAGTGATTCCGGCGGGGAGGGCGTTATACCAACAGGGGGCTCTGTAGGGGTAAGCCCTTTGACCTTGCGAGGTTCTCGCCCTTGCTATAACCAGTGCAGCTTTGTGGGATATACGGGTATGCACCGTTGGGTTTGCTCGGTGGATAGTGGTTGACAGACCCAGTGGTGATAGCCCAAGGAGTGATTTTTTTGTTAGGAAGCAGGTTTGGTATTTGAGGCGCTCATCTATGTTGAGTAGATTAGCCATGGTGTAAAGAAGGCAAGTGTGGGTTAGTCTAGGAGCCCCAGTTGATGAGCCTGCAGGCCTTGTTTAGGTGAGGCGGATCTTGTGCAGGGCAGTCTGGTCTGCTGCACCATACAAGGTAAGCCATAGTCTACTAGAGATAGAACTGAGGATGTGACTGCAAGTCGAGGGCATCCATGGGGAGGCAGTTTTATGACGATAGAGGATACCCAGCCGAGTGTTAGAGGCTGAGGCAAGGGCAGAGATGTGGGCATGAAAGAGAGGGCAGGATCAAAGGTTATACCTAGGTATTTATAAGTGAACTAGATCAATAGGGAGTTTAGAGGTGAGTGGATCATGAGAAGATAGTTACTGGATTTATTTTGGGGGTGGGCAAGAGCATGGTTTTGGTTTCTTTTAGATTAATTACGAGTCTGTGCTCAGTAAACCAGGCTTCTTGGCGCTGTAGGATTCCTGCAGAGAATCCTGAAGTGCGATGGGATTACGGTCGGAGGCAAAGAGTACAGCATCATCTGCATGTAGAAGGATTTTACCAGTACATTCTCCGGGCAGGGAGTTGAGAAAAGGGAAAAGAGCAAGGGCTCAAGAATGGAGCCCTGAGGGACTCCGAGCGGATAGGGCAGGTGCTGGAAAGTTTCCTGTTGATTTCACACGCCAGAGCGGGCCGACAAGTAGCTGGAGCACCAGGAACAGGCCCAGTGGCAAAGCCTAGTGACTGAGAGTAACTAGCAAGAGGGGTGGGAGACAGTATCAAGGCTTTTGATAAGTCAATGAACACTGCACCTGCTAGGAGCCAGAGTCCAGTGACGTGAGAAGAAAGTTAGAGAACTCCAGGAGGGCAGTATTGGTGCTGTGGCCTGCTCTGAAACCATGTTGTTCTACAAGGGGTTCAGGGTCGAACTGGTGGAACCAGCCCTGGTGGTAAGGGCAAACTGTGTGGGTAATTGCATGGTGAATAAGGGTCATTGCAAAACTGATTACTGTATATTGTTCAGGCCACTAGAAGGGAAAGGGGGGGTTACAGTGCCCCGGAGAGCTGTACCCAGGTTAGCTTGACCACTAACAACCCCAACCTCCGGGTAGAGGCACCCATTTCAGTACCCAGGCCCCTTAACCTGCAACTAGCCAAGCAGGCAGGGGTAGTAGCCCTTGGGGCAGTGCCACCTAGGGGTTACATTTGTATGATTTTACTGTACATGTTTACACTCCTACTGCTGTCACTTTCTTATTACAGTTTCACTCCCTGTTGTACCCCTTGAAGGCTTCAGTGCTGCCCCCACGGATGCACCTACAAACCAGCCTTGACTCACTGTGCCTATCATAGAATCATAGAAGCTTGATGGCAGAAAAGAAGCCTTCCAGCCCATCAAGTCTTCCCATCCCTCCGCTTTCATATACCCCCCTCCCCACCTGCCCATGCCCTCCACCACAATACTCAGCCCCACATGCCTGTCCCATGCCCTCTTAAATTCCACCACTGTTTTAGCTCCCACCACTCCGTCTAGAAGTCTGTTCCAAGGCACCACCACCCTGTCTGTGAAGATGGGCCCCTTCACATTGCCCCTGAATCTATTTCCTTGCAATCTGAGGCTGTGCACTCTAGTTCTGGCTCCTCCTTCCTCTTTAGCAGATCCCCGTCTCCAACTTTACTTAACCACTTTACATATCTAAAGGTATTACTCATGTTACCCCTTTCCCTCCTTGTTTCCACCGTGTACAGATTCAGCTCCTTATACCTGTGCTTTTATGTCTTCCCCTGCATACCCTGCACCATTTTTGTTGCCCTGCTCTGAACCCTCTCCTGTGCATTTGCATCCTTGTGGTGATGTGATCTCCAGAACTGAACCCTGTACTCTAGTTGCGGCCTCACCATAGCTTTGTAAAGGTGCATTATTACCTCCCTCCTTCTGCTAGTAATGTTCCTGCCTATGCATGCCAACATTCCATTGGCCCTTCTCTCCTCCCTGCTACATTGGAACTCTACCTTAAGATTTCAGGGGACTATGATCCCCAGATCCCTTTCCTGTTCTGATTTTTTGGATTTCCTTCCCACCCAGCGTGTACCCTGCATGAAAGTTTTTACTCCCTAAGTACATCACAATGCATTTCTTGGCATTAAATTTCAGCTGCCACTTCCCTCCTCGAGCATCTAAAGGTTCTTCCTCATGTCCTCCACCTGTCCTGGTGTCCACCCTATTGCAGATTTTTGTATCATCTCAAATAGAGCACCCTCCCTCTAAAACCCTTCGCAATATCACTGATGTAGATGTTGAAGAGAAGCAGACCCCAAACTGAGCCCTGTGGCACCCCACATCTTGTCCTTGCCATCTCGGAGTTCACCCTTTTAGTAAACTCTCTGAGTTCTCCTGCTAGCCATGTTCCCCACCCAGATTGCTATTTTCCCTCCCAACCCCATGCTTTCCATCTTGCTCTCCAACCTCCTGTGGGGATGGTGTCAAAGGCCTTTCTGAAGTCCAAATAGGCCATGTCCACTGCCTCTTCCCGTGGATTACCTGGTCACCCAATCAAAGAACTCAGTTAGGTTGGTCTTGCATGATTTCCCTTGATGAAGCCATCCTGTCTACTGTCCTGCACACTACATTCCTCCCAGGTAATCTACCACCCTCTCCTTGATTAATGCCTCCATTACCTTCCCACCACAGACATGAGACTGACTAGGTAGTAGTTCTCCTTCAGCTCCCTGCTACCTCCCTTGTGCAAGGGCACCATATTCACCTCCTCCAGTCCTCCAGCACCTCCCTGTATCCAGGGACAGGTTGAAGAGACTTGTGACGGTGCTGTGAGCTTGTGCCTCAATTCCTTGATCACTCTGGGCTGCAACCTGTCAGGCCTCATCGCCTTGTCCACCCTTACTCTATCTAGCTCTGCCCTGACCCTATCCACAGTAAACAAACTCTGATCCACTCCATTTGTCCTCCTCCCTCCCTCCCCTTAGACTTTAGCCTCCTCTCCTCCATGAATATCGAGATAAAGTACTTACTTAATGCATCTGCTTTTACATAGTCCTGCTCCAAGCTTTTCCTCCCCTCAGTCTAGTAATACCATGCCCAGCCCGTCTCCTGTCCCTCATGTATCTGAAAAATGTTTTATCCCCCTCTTAGCATTTTTAGCTATTTTTTCCTCAGTGGCTGCTTTTGCCCTTCTGATCTCCCTCCCTGCCAAACTCCTCTTCTTCCTGTACTCCTCCCTATTTTCCTCTCAGAGTGTCCTCTTAAATTTTCTGAAAGCCCTCCTCCTTTCCTTGACTGCCTCCACCACCTCCCTAGTGAACCAGAGTGGTCTCCTCTCCCTCTTGTTCTTCCTGACCTTTTTATGCACATTTCCACTGCTTCCTGAACCCCTCCCCTGATAGCTTTCCATAATTCCTCCACTGTTTCTATATTCACCTTACTTTCCATTTTTTTCTATCTTACTCATCAAAGTTCGTGTGTCTGAAGTTCATGACAGGCGTACTGGTTTTGCTTGTCTCCCTCCCTTCCCTAACCCTGAACCATGCCGTCCTGCAGTCGCTGGTGACCAAGACTTCTCCCTCCTGCACCTCTTCCACTCTATCCCCGTTAGTCAGGACTACATCTAAATAGTTGCTTCCCATCATTGGCTCCCTGACCAGCTGTTGAAGGAATATCCCCTGCAGCTCATCTAATACGTCGCTGCTCCTTGCCGATGCTGCATCTGGGATTTCCCAGTTAACATTTGGGAGGTTCAGGTCACCCACCAGTAGCAGTTCTCTTTTCTGGGCCAGCCTCATGATTGCCTGAGTCAGCCATTTATTATCCTCCTCCCCTTGTGCAGGAGGCCTGTATACCACCCCCAGCCACAGGGATTCATCCTCTTTCTAACTAGTGTTACCACAGCAGCTCAGTCTCCCCTTCCTCCTCCTCCTCCTGCCCTTCAGTTACACTAATGATTTCCCTGATGTATAAGGCAAATCCCCCCACCTTGCCCTCCCGTCCCTTCTGAGCAATCTGTATCCTGGAATGGTTGTTTCCCAGGTGTGATGCTCTGTTCACCAAGTCTTACTCATTGCAACTAGATCTAGTCCCTCATCCCTCAGCATGGCCTCCAGGTTCACACTCTTATTTCCCAAACTTCTGGCATCTGCTGCTAATCCCTTCATCTAGCCTCCCTCATTGTTTCCCCTTCCCCCGTCTCCCTGTTGCCCAACAATGTAGTGCTATCCTGGGGGGCTTGTAGCACCCCAAACTTTCTTCCTTGTGGAGCAGATTCCCCCCAACCTAATTTAAATTGTAGGTATCCGCTATCAATTTTTTACTACTGCCACCCCCTCCATATTCAGGTGCAGTCTGTCTGGTGCAAACAAGTTCTTGTCCCCCCCTCGCATAGAGCCCCAGTCCCCTACTAACCCTTACCCCATTTTCTCACCCCACCCCACCAGCCACTCATGGAACTCCCTTATCCTCATCTGCATATCAGTGCTTGCCCGTGGTAATGGTAGTACCTCTGAAAAAAGTAATTAATTTGATCCCCTACAGTATCTAGCAAGAGCTCTGAATCTTGCCTGTACCTCCATCAGGCGATTTCTTGCCAGGTCATTCATTCCCAGGTAGACCAGCAGGTGCGTTTTCTCATCCTGTTGCTTCCCGCTTGAGGGGATATGGTGAATGACCTTAGCTGCCATCATGCCAGGCAGACAATCCACCCACAATGTGCTTTTGTCCCCCCTGCCCCCACCCAATTAATTTTATTGTAGAGTTCCCCAACCAGTGGAACCCTGCTCTCCATCTCCTTCTGGTTACATCTCCCTTCCATCCTATCCCCAACCCCCTGTATCCTATTTACTATCCTAGGTTCAATACCCCCTTTGCTCATGTCACCTCCCAAAGTACTGTCTTCACTCCGCTCCCCCCCAGCTTTGTGACCCCCACAGAGCTTTCTGCCAGGCTTCCTGTCTCCGCCTCTCTCTATCTGTCAACTTTTCTCCTCAGAGTCTTTCTGCCCCTGCCTGTGCCCTGACTGATTTTTTCTGGGGGCCCTCACCCTTCCTTGCCCCATCCAGCTTTTGCACCTCTGGAACCAAGCACACTGCCCCACCTCCTTTTGGGCTTGCCTGTTGTTCTTACCTGATTGGGCATTCCCCCTTTTCCAATTTTTCTGAGCCTTCATCTGTGCCTGTCTCTCCTATTTCCCCTGTGTGCTCTATCAACTCCATTTTATTGCTCTTCCCTCACATTTTGTGCCCCTAGTGGGGCAAATCTATTTTTTTGTTCTAGGCCCACTGCCCGTATATCTCTCTGGCAGATGGTCCTCCCATTGCTCTCTTCTCCCTTGTCCTCTGTGCAGGCTTTGGACTCTTGTACTTTATCACCTGCCATCCCCCCTGGTTACTCTTGTTCCCTTTTCTGCCACTATCTGGGATTCCTGTATCCCCTCTGGAGCCTTCCCCTACATCCCCTCCTTACTTTTTTTTCCTCTATTTTCCTCCTTATCCCATCCCATCTTTTCCTTCCTGTGCCCATGTTTGCTCCTTGTCCCCCTGCAGCCCACCTTTAACTGTACCCTAGCCCCCAAGCTGCAATAGCTCCTTCTGCAGAACCCCTCCTGTCCTCTCTGCTGCTCCTCTCCCTTTCCCATCTTAGTGTCCACCTCAGCAATCCCACTTCCTCCCTTAGCTGTGCAATTTGTCTACATACCATGCATTCCCCATTTTCCAGACTACTGTATTCCAGTACCACGGATGACCCACAACCAGTAACACCCTACCAGCCTGCCAAAGATGACCCCAGCCACTTGTAGCCTGGGGAGAGGCCTGCTCTGGAGCCACCCTCATCTTGCTCCATTGGCTCCTCTAATGTGGCTGTCCCAGATTTCCTCCTGGTCTATGGTAAGTTGGCGCTTAGGCCCACGGGTAACGTGTGCCATATTTCTAGAAATGTTCTTGGCATGACATTCCTGATCACTTGCTTATTTATACCATAACCGTTGTTTCTGTACTTCTTCGAAATTCCTCACTTGTATGATTTTACAGTACAAGTTTACATTACTGCTTCTATCATTTTGTTATTACTGTTTCACTCCTGTCGTACCCTTGAAGGATTCCCTGACACACACCCCACCCACCCACCCACGGATGTACCTGTAAAGCAGTCCAGGCTTACTGTGCCTATACTGATGACCACATTTTTAATAAATAAAATGAATGTACTGTTTGCATTTAAACTCCTTCAAACCGTTTTTGTAGTGGAGGTGCTTTTTGGTACTAAATCTTAAAACTTTCCAAGTTCTAGGGACTTCTGTTTTTAGGCCCAGTTCTGTTGGTCCCAGAGTTCTGGGCAGAAAGATCCTGGGAAAAACAGACTTGCACTTTAAAATCAGTAAAAGCCCTGGGGCAGGATTCACAAAAAAGCACACACTGCAGCACAAAGTTTGTGCTGAGCCTTTCAGTTGTGCATGGTCCAAAAGCTGCAATCAGGCAACAGTCAGGCACAAATGGGGAAAAAATTATTCATGTATACTGTACCACCACAAACAAATGCAAGTTATACGCAAATAGCCATGAAGGCACTTACTGTAGCTGCTTGGACATGACATCCTCAGTTGTTTTTTCAGCCTTTCAAAACAGTACCCCTAAAGAAAACCATCATAATGAAGAACAAAGACAGCTTGATATCCTCAATAAAGAGTTCATGCTTACATGAAAAGAAGCACGATGGGTAGCCTAGTCTTCACTCCTTCCTTCACCTCTCATTTGCACAACAGTCAGCATCAAGAAATGCAAACAGGAAGGTGGGGGCAGCAAATACAACAGCTTTGCTAAATGATAGAAAAAAAAATAGATAACATAAACAAAATAAAACTCAGTCCCCTCTTCTTACCATTCAGTACAAAAAACAAAATCAGATCAATTTCTTGCTAGAAGATGATGATCATTAGCAAAACAAAAGTGACAAACCATTCCTAGACACTGAATTTCAAGCCCCTTCATAATGAATAACCAAAACAGCAAATAAATAAATAATGGTGAAATGAAATATGATGTATCAATCATGACAAGAACCTTGCTTTGAAGTTCTAATACAGTCACTCACAAAAACACCACGTTAGTTTTAGTGAACTTGCTTTCAAAAAGTTCCTCATTGCCAATTGTAACATGGCATTAATACTGTGCCTGTGATGGCGCGACCCGATAGGCGTAGGACAGGTCCGCGAGGCGGCATCCGAAGTGGGTATTAACCCAGGGTATATGCTGTGCCCGCCTGGCAATACCTGAGCAGCCAGACCCCCAGCCTAGCAGCACCGGGCACAGCAGGGGAGCGAGTGTTAGACAGGAAGCGTGGCAGACCCAAGAGTGAGACAATTCAGAGGCAGATGGAAGCCGGGACGGGGGGACAAGCAAGCGCGCACAGGAGCGATAGGTGAACCAGTCCCATACAGAGACCCCATGCAGGGAAGTGGTGTACGGTCGGAGAACTGTATGAGAGGCACTGGGAAGTGATCGACCCGCATGCAAATTTGTGACCGCACACACCGTGGCGAGGGAGGCGTCCACCCGAGACCTCCAACGGGTGATAAGAAACAAATAGCCACGTACATCGGGACAGCTGTTGGAGGAGCATGTCAGCCGCGCTGCTTGGTATCATTACAGGTACAGAGTCTTTTGACCGCATAAGCATCGTAATGCCGGTTTGTTACTCGATCTGTAAGTGCACCGTAAAAGTTTGCTGAGTACACCATCTCCTCCTCTTATGTAGTTGTAGAGAGACAAAATAGGCTCCTGGCGACTCTGTCCTCGCGCGGCCCATGTTACAAGCGCATTAAGCCACTCCGTCGGTGGGCTGTAATGCGATTGATGCATGGGAGGGGCGGGTGAGCCTCGCCCCAGCCCGGCACCCACCGCCCCCATGCATCAATCCAGCATTAGAGCCCACCTCTGTCGGCTTAATGTTACGTAAATCCTTTGGTCCACTTATCAACAGCACAGTAAACAGTGTGTGCTACCACACAGGTGCTGGGCTGATCTGAAGTTGTTATTTTGTAGCAGAATTCAACTGTGAAAGAGGCTGAGCTGCTTCTGGTGCTGAGCGGATTTGAAATTGTAATTTTGTATCAAAACTCAAGTGAGAAACTGGCAGAGCTTTAGGTCCCACAAGCTAGAAAGAACTGCAGTGTTTAGCACAGAGAAAGTTGAGGTATGAAATGATACATCAATTGGAAAGCAAAATGGTGTGTTTTGTTTTATATCAAATAAAAAAATTAAAATAAACAGCACACAAGCATTTTTTATTCCTATACCTCACAGTGCACATTAAATGTAAAGTAAAATGTCTCTCCTTATTAGAGAGAAAGCATGTCTCTTAGCTCAGAGTGGATTTCTCTGTTCTGAGCTGAGAATCATTCCAAGCATCACAAAGGTGCAGTTTCAGGCGCTCTGAGTGATCATTCTGCAGAGCAAAAAAAAAAAAATTCTTGCTCATTTTTAAATTGTCAGTACTTTACCATACACTAAGCTACAGAGGTCAAATTTTAACAGACAGAGGAAGGTGTCTAGTTACTAATAAACCATTATTTGTTTATCAAGTTTACTTGGATTTAAAATAATCAGTTAAAAAGTAAACAGTGTACACTTGGGCCGCTTAGAACGGCCCACCATTTAAGAAACATACCATGGGCCGCTTAAAGCGGCCCATGCCACTGGGAGGGTTAACATAACAATTCAGCAGTAAATATTTACAATACCAGACAGAGCTCCCTCTGCTCTAACAGCGACAGCAGAGTGGAGCAAATCAGGGTGATACCTGGCCGGTCGCAAGCTCTGAAGCACTTGGACCCCTAGCCCAGGCCATTCACAGCACACTGGCAGAGTTACTTACAGGGACAGGCGTGGAGGCACATCATGGCACCATAACGAAGATCAATAGGGTCACCAAATAACTATGGATTTATGGTTTCCAATGGATGTCTGCCTGACAGTGGGCATTGCTGGAGCCCTAAGAGACACTTAAGGTAAGCCTTAAATTGGTGTGGGGGGGTTACACTCTTCCCTGTCTAGGAAACTTTGGTGTCTGTGTCAAGTCTATACAAAAATAACAGTTTTACTTAGTATAACACTATTTTTCACTATATACAGGTTGCAACCATAAAACAGTATATACATTACTGCGTAGTTTCATTATCAATATTTATATTAAAGCATGCTTTACTTGTAAATGGCATTTTTATAAGCAATGGTATTACCTAAACAGTTGCATTTTCCTTTCAACATTTTGTGTTTACATTTTCATACTGTCTCAGTTAATTGTTCATTACATTCTCCCTGGAAATTCATTTATATCTAGACTCAAGAGGCTGGTAAACTGAACCTGTCGGCTAACTTTGGGAACTCTGTAAAAATGACCCCGGGCATATTGGTTGGAGGGTTTTATGATTAACTTAGAAGCTGCAGTGAATCCTATCTTAGGAAGGGAGTTAGCTGTAATGTACACCCCTTTATGGACCACATTCATAGGAAGGTCTACAGGCTTTCCTGGGAAATCATACGTAAGATGTTCTACAGGTCTGACAACTCTCTTTTTGATCTTCTAGGCATAGGGGGCACAGACACAGTCCTTTCAACACTGGCATTTGGTTTCATGACTCCTGATTTGTTGTCCACCAACAAAGCAACTTCTGTAGGAAGGGGCACCTCTGCATTCTCTGTTCAGAGTTGGAAGTATTACTTGTATTTGTAGTAGCACTTGCATTTTCTTGTTCTGAAGACCCTAGATTATCTGTAAGTGGCACGTCAACAAAATTTGAGTCATCTAACATGCTGCTGGGACTCTCAAGATTAGCATTACTGGTAGACATGAAGTCAGGTTTACTAGACCCAGATATTTCAATTTCAAATAAAGATTCATCAGTGGGGTCATTACTTCCTTAATCAGGACTAGCTATTTCAATTTCAGACAGTTCCACAAGACATGAAAAGTCAGTTACTTCTGAAGTCACACTTTCTACCTCATTTTCAGGTGGCACAGTGCTAGTTGAAAGGGCAAGACTGCCAGACAGTTCTGAATCTTCAGCATTATTTCCAACATTATGAGCAGGATTTCCCTGAAACAGCTGAACCAACTCAAAGGAAGGGTATTACATAGATACATATTCACTCTCATCAGACATGGAATTGACATCATCATTAAGGACAGCATTACTTGTTGAAGGCTTGGGTGAGGATTAATTCCTTCTGCCTCACACCAACTCAGCAATCTGTGTATAGCCATTTTGTGAGGCAGAATCTCAAGCTTGATTCTAGGAAATGGCTCCATTTTTAATTTTGCACCAGTTTAGACAAGACTTGCAATTTTGAACACGGGGGGGGGGGCATTAATCCCAGCAGTGTCTCCATAATGTAACCCCCTAGGCAGCACCATCTCTAGGGTTACTACCACTGCCTGTACTCCTGACAACAGGTTGAGGGGCCTCAGTTCAAACTTAACAATTACCGGGTTCCCTACCCTCAGTAACCACAATATTTTGATGCCTCAAACCAGATTAAAGTATGTGGGAGTATTTATCCACACTGGTATAGCCCGCTGAGAAGCTCTAACCACCCACAAACCCATCTAGTGACCAAGTACCTTGCAATTGGAAAGCAACCCTTCAAAGCAGTTCACACAGTTGACAATGAACATTAATAATATGCACACACCCTTTATACTTACCACCAGGATCTGGTTGTCTGGCAAATGCCCTGGAGCCCCCTGTAAAACAGAGTTTAACACAGGCATGCTCTTTTAAATGCTTTCCCCCAGACACATTAACTTTAGTACCAAGCAATGATATATCTGTAAATCAGTTCAACAGTGAAACAACACATTTGATTTATTAAGGGAAGCTGAACAAGGAAGGGGGCAGATCTGCATAAATGATTACTATGTTGTAATCATTTGGATCTATACTGGATTTTAATCAGGCTACTTTGCATGCATGCTTTCAGTCCCTCTATAACAGTCTCGCAGCTGCTGGGTACCCAGATGATGATGGTGGCTAGCCTGAACGGTGCCCATGGTTGGAGCTGTTGTTGGGGCCCTTGATGGAAGGAAAAGAGGATTAAACATGCACAAATACCTTGGCTAATTGCATACTAGGCCGGTTGGCCAGTCCACTGAAAACCTTGTAAACACACTGAGTGATATCAGATGGTACCACAGAATAATTAATGAGCCTGTTGCAGGGAGCAACCCTGAGTTTACTTACAGCAGCAATGGATAGAAAATGGCCTGGTGATATGATGACCTGTTGCAGAGCACTGAGGAGCATGGGGAAGCTGGGCCGGCATGACTCACCTCCACTTCAAGGCTTTTCCCTCCAGGTGTCCGAAACCTGCAATACCTTGCTGTGCAGGGGCTGGATCCCCAAGCTGGTCTCTCACTGAGAAAACTGTAAGTGGTGCAGGAACAGATGACTTGGTCCGGGTTCAGCTTGGGCCCAAGGTTGGATAAAACACTTCTAGCAAAGTTCAGTCCTTTAAGCTAGTGAAAGAGTTCACAGTTTCTCCCACAAGGCACCTGAAATAAGGACTCCTCGAGGTCCCCTGTATCCCCATTGGCCAAAATCCTGGAAGTCCCAGACTAATCATGGTGGATCCCATATGGATGCATATGCTGCAAGAAGGCAGGTTAAAACAAGCACTCTAACTTAAACTTAGCAACAATTCAGCAGTAAATATTTACAATACCAGACAGAGCTCCCTCTGCTCTAACAACGACAGCCGAGTGGAGCAAATCGGGGTGATGCCTGGCCGGTTGCAAGCTCTGAAGCACTTAGACCCCTAGCCCAGGCCAGTCACAGCACATTGGCAGTGTCACTTAAAGGGACAGGTGCAGAGGCACATCATGGTTCTCTCATGCTGATCAATAGGGTCACCAAATAACCACGGATTTATTGTTTCCAATGGATATTTGCCTGACAGTGGGCATTGCTGGAGCCCTGGGAGACACTTAAGGTAAGCCCCAAATTGGTGTGTGTGGTGGTGGTGGGGGGGTACATCTGCAAGATCATTTTCAGTGGTTATAGTTAAAATGGCTTTTCCCCTCCACTTTTTCCCCAGTCAGGACCAGGACCTACTTTCATGAACTGGAAACCTGACACCTGCCTGGGTAACATTCTGCCTGGGTGCCTGCCTGCCTGCTCATCAATGCCACTGATAAGTGGGTAGATTTATTTCCATCCCACCATCAGTCAGGGTGTCTTCCTGTGCTTGGATCTCTACTGAATGACACAGCATTGTCATGTGTGCTCCACAGACGGTTACATCCTCAGAGGACTAACTCTCCCTTCCCCCAACTCCCAAGGGGCTGGGCAAGCTCCTCCTCTAGGAGGCAGGTGGACCAATAGAGAGTAAGCTCTTTTAGTCCAGGAGGTGTAGTGAAAGCACAGAACAGCCTCCATAAGAATATTGGTGGCCACTTCACTTGCCCAGCCCTGCCTTCCTTTTTATCCTAACTGCTTCTCCCTGTCACTCACTTTCACCCAGGGATGCCAATCATGTGACAGCAATGTGCTGCTCTGAGTGCTGGCTGCACCTCCCAGCCTGAAGCATCCCACTTTCAGCCTGCAGCTAACACCAAGAAGCAGCAAATTGATCCCTGCTGGTCTCATCTCCTGACATCTAGGGCTCCGAGCACGACCCAGGGTCAACAGCATGCTCATAGTATTCCACTACCACTCAGCACAATTGTGCCAGCCAAAATGGCTATTAAAAAAATCATTTAATTATCATTGGACACAGTATATTATCCATCACATGTCTTACATCTTTGTATCTGAGATACATTATACAGAAATTAGCGAGATGAACATTACAGAATCATACAGCAACTATGTATCCTAATTCGATACTTGCTAAATGACCAGCCATACCCAATAAATCACTGACAGACCCTTCAGCATGCATTTTGTGTCTAGCACTACCTTTTTATATTGTATCATCTGTGTTAGACTGTATCTGTCATAGATACTAGCGGCTATAAAAAAAATCAGTCAGCGTGTGCTTATTGCTGAAGGACAGAAACAATATATATTATAAGAATTTTCTATTTCATCTTGGAAATCTCTTAAGGGTGACCAGAGCTCCCGGATCAACAGGGATTTCTGTATTTTACAAAGATTTGGAGCTATCTACAGGGGAACTTGTTTCCATAGACTTGCATAGATTATACAAGAAAACAGCTGTTCGACTTTCATAGGAAATAATGTAATTTACAGGAAAACAAATAAAAATTGCCCTGGAGTTACAGGGATAATGCCAGATCAATCTGTGAGTGCTGGGTGAGTAGGGGCTATTGTGCCTTCTGGTGAGGGAATGAGAGTCAAGCAGGGTCACACATTGTTACACATTATTCTCACACATAGCTGAATAGATTCTGATGGTAGAAATATCAAGTCTGCCATTTCTTCTCTTCCACAATTCAACTGCCTTCCTTCCCAGATTCCTCTGGATACCTATCTCAGCACCACGTTGGCTTCTGGCAACTTCACTCTACCATTCCTCTCTTTCAGAGTCACTGACTCTATCTTCACAGGAATGGATAATGGCCTTATCACTCTCCACCATCTTTATTGACTTTGCTAAGGCTTTTGATTCTGTTGATCACACTCGTCTGTTGGATAAATCAATACTTGCAGGCCTGTCTGCCCCAAGAGTGAACTGTTTCTGCTTCTACTTCTCAGACCGTCATCGGTCAGTTCAGTTTGGTGGTTCAGTTTCTGTCTCCCTCCCCATCCATACCAGAGTCTCATAAGGTTCTGTTCTTGGTCCCAGTCTTTTCTTCCTCTTTTTTAGTGACCTCCCCTCTGTTGATGTCAATGCCAACATGCACATGTATGTGGATGACACAGTCCTCTGTGCTACTGGTCGCTCTGAATCTGAGCTTAAATCATTGCTTTATAACAGGATTTTGAGCGTGTTCTGCACTGGTTCTCCACAAACTGGCATCTACTCAGTTCTAGTGTTGTGCAAAATTGAGAAATTTCATTACGTGAAATATTTTGTGGAATTCACACATTTCGCGAAATATCTTGCAGGTACGGAATGCTACATTTCACCCAAAAATTGTGAAAAAGGCAAATTTTCATTGTGAAATGCGAAATTTCACCCGAAAATGGTGACATTTCACATTTTGTGATGAAATTTTGCAAGTTCGTAAAGTGGAATTTTGCATGGTGAAATTGCTGATTTTGCGTGCAGTTTTGCTGGAGAAATTTTATTTCGCGACATCTGTACTCAGTGCAAAAAGACAGTTTCCATGTCCTTTGGTACTAGGCAAAAACTAACGAGGCTTCCCTCATTCCCCTCACTCACCACTTTTGATGGATCCCCTCTGGAGGCTGGACCCTCTATTATTTATGTTAGTGTATGGCTTGATCAGAACCGCAATTTCTCTATAATATCAATGCATTTCTTAAGAAATTACAGCCTAAACTTGGAGCCCTTTACATAATTAAGAACTGCCTCCCACCCCAGTCCTTGGGGAAATTGTTGTAAAAATGATCTTGACAGAGTTTGACTACTCAGACGTGGCACATGGGGCTACCCCAAAACCTACCTGGCCAGGTTGGATCCTCTCTTCCCTTCTTTCTGCCTCATTACCTCAAACTCCCCTCCTCTCTTTCATCACTGTCTCCTCTATCAAATCCTCTCCCTGCCATCCTTAGACTCCTGTAGTCTACTTCATTGTGTTTCCTTTCTTTCTTTCTACATTCTGGTATTCCTCTCTTCCTCCCTACCTTAGCTGTCTCCTATCCTATATACCTCCTTCCAGTTACACCCTCCATTCCTCAGACTCTCACAGTCTAGCTGTTCCTGCCTGTCAAACTTCTTCTGGACAATCTACATTCTCATTCTGCTGCCATCAATTTGGAACAATCGACCAATCTTCTTCCAGCTCTCCCTACTTAGCTTTTAAAGGGAAAGGGATACCTGAACAAGCATTTGTCAATGCCAGATGTTTGCTTGGTGGTATTAGCATTGGAAATGCAGGAGTTAGACAGATGCAGAGTAGGAACGGCAGTGAAGTATTGAACTTCACGCCAACCCCACCTCCAACCTGCAGAGATGGACAGGCATTGGGGTATGCATTTGGATTGTCACCCATAACAATCATGCCATTTCACCTCACCCTGTCCTGCAGACACCGGCAAGTGCTGAGGTGTGCCTTGGGGTGTTTGGCTTTATAGTCACCCCACTCCACAGGGACATATGCTGAAATGGGTGCAATATAGGAGAATGGGGTGAACTCTGGGGCCGAAGAGTCCAAGGCACACCTCGATGCCTGTCACTGGCTGCAGGGTGGGGGTGGAACAGCATGAGCATTACAGTCAGCAATCCAAAGGCACACCGCTGATGCCTGCTAGTCTGTACAAGGTGGGACATTATGGTTAGAAATCCTAACGCCTCAGGTGTTTGTTGGTATTTACGCCAAAAATGTTCAACATGGCCTTTTTGTGACCCCCACCTCATTAAAGCATTTGGGACCTCTTCTCATGAACAGTGGCACTGTGAGTTTGTCAATGTGTCCCGAACGTTGAGTTTCTACAGCGATCGTGCCATTGTGCGCCAGATGTACGAAAACACAGATCGGGCAGGATGTGAAGAATGACAGCTGCACCATTCATAGGGAGGTGTGAAGAGATGGCAATGTTGAAAATCAGCAGTGAAAATATAAAAAATGCTAGAACTTCCAAGTGTACATGGAAACTACGTAACGCATGCGCATAACACAGTTATTTAATGGAATTATTTCACCAAATTTTCAACATAGGCATTTTGTGACCTCTGCTCATGAACACTGTCAGTATGATTTTCTTAATCTGTCCCAAACATTGATTTCCCACAGCAACTGCGCTATTCTGTGCCAGATGTGTAAATGCATATTTCGGGCAGGATGTAAAAAAATGACAGCTGTACTGTTCATAAGGAGGTCTGAAACAATGCCAGTGTTGGAAATCTGGAGTGAAAGTACTACAGATTTGTCAAGTTACGAGGGTACGTGGAAACTGCACAATGTACCCTTGTAACACAATTATTTTAAGGAAGTTTGTCACCAAATTTTCAACATAGGCATTTTAGGACCTCTGCTCATGAACAGAGTCACTGTGAATTTACATATGAACATACATACGAACATACGAATCTGCCAGCAGAACAGACCCATCGGTCTATCTAAATCTGCCCGAGTGTGCAACTAGCACCCTAGATAGCAGCTGCCCCAGCCTCTTCCCCCTCAGTTCCCCCCCAACTTGTCCCAGCCCCTGCCCCCCTCGACTCTTTCTCTTGCATTATCCCAATCCTTCTTAAAGCTGTTAACTGTCCTGCATGTTACCACTGCCTCTGGCGGCGCATTCCAACTAGACACCACCCTCTCAGTGAAGTAGTGCTTCCTCATTTCCCTCTTGAAACTTCCCCCTTCCAACCTTAGTCCATGCCTCCTGATCTCTCCTCCGCTCCTCAGTTTAAACACTCCCTCGGTGCTAGGTATATTTACCCCCTCAGGTATTTAAACACTTGAATCATATTCCCCATCCCTCCTCTCCTCCAGTGTGTACATGTTCGACTCATTCAGCCTAACTTCATATGCCTTTGCTTCAATCCCCTGTAAAATTTTTGTTGCCCTCCTTTGCACCCCCTCCAGTAACTTTATATCTCTCCTCATGTATGGCCTCCAGCATTGTCCGCAGTACTCCAGGTGCAGTCTGACCAATGATCTGGAGAGAGATAGGATCACATGCCTGTGTCTGGATGAGAACCCCTTTGCGATGCACCCCAGCATTCTGTTTGCCTTCGCTGCTGCTCTCCTATACTATGCTGAGTTGTTCATGCTCCCAGTTACCAACACCCCTAGGTCCTTCTCCTCCTCTGTGACCCCCAACCTCACTCCCCCAACCAATAGTCCTTCTTCTGGTTCTTAGGCCCAAAGTGCATCACCTCAAACTTGCTTGCATTGAATCCTAGCTGCCACTCCACTGACCATGTCTCTAGTTTGGTTAGGTCCCCCTGCAGTTTTTCCCATCCATCCTCTTTGTCCACCACTGCCCCAAATCTAGTTTCATCTGTGAACAAACTAACCCTGCTCCCCACTCCATGTGCTATATGAGAGATAAAGAGCACAAATAGCACCGGGCCCAGCACTGACCCCTGCAGCACCCTGCTTGTCACTGCTTTAGGTGTTGAGAGCTCCCCACCACCACCACCACCCTCTGCACTTTCCCCTGTAACCAGGTGTCTATCCATTTAGTCAGCTTTTTTCCCACCCCACTGCCGTCACTTTCCCCCCAGTCTCCCATGAGGCACTGTATCAAGTACAGGACATGTACCGCATGGCCCCTGTCCAACTCCCTTGCCACCCAGTCATAATACTCTATTAGGTGGGTTTGACAAGACCTCTCTGAGACAAACTCATGTTGCTGCCCATCTTGGAGGCCATTACTCTCTAGGAATGCTACCAGCCTCTGCTTCAGTATTGCCTCCATAAGTTTACCCACTATGGATGCGAGACTGACTCTCCAATAATTTTCTGGATCCTCCCTAGGCCCACTCTTGTGTATGGGCACCACATGCGACACCCTCCAGTCCTAGGGCACATACCCTGTTTCCAGGGAGGTGTTGAACAGATCTGCCAGTGGCTCAGCCAACAGCTCCGACATCTCCCTCAGCACCCTGGGGTGGATGCCATCGGGACCTGGGGCCTTGTCCACCCTTACTGTCCTCAGCCTCTCTAGCACCCTAGTCCCAGTGATCACTTTGTCCATCACCTCCTCCCCCCTTTCTCCACCCCTCCAGCCCATGCTGGTAGTGGACCATCCCTCTCCTTAGGTAAGCAGACAGAAGTACTCATATAGAATTCCGCTTGCTCCCTCCCCTTTCCACCAATCCCTCCCCACTTTATCCTCACAAATAATTTCCATGCACTTCCTCTTTTCCGTGATGTACCTTAAAAGTCTTTTCCCTCCTTTATGCCCAGTGCTAACCTTAATTCCCTGGAGGCCTTAGCTTTTTTCATCCTCCTGGCCACCTCCCTTGACCAGCTCCCATAAGCGTCCTCATCCTCTCCCTTTCCTGTTCTCCTGTACTTCCAGTATGCAGCCCTCTATGCCCTCACCCCTTGCAGCACTTCCTTGTTCGGCCAGCATGGTTACTTGGCTCTGCTCTTCTTACTTCTGGCCCTGGTGCAGGCTTCTGTGACCTCTGTTAGCCCAGTCTTTAGGACTCCCCACCTTTGTTCTGCATCCATCCTTGGCCTTATATCCTGAAGTCTCCCTCACAGTATTGCTCCCATCCTCCCAAAGTCTACCCTACTAAAGTCCACCAACTTAGTGCCTGTGCCTCCTGTCTCCCTGCTTAGTGTGAGAACGGGCTACACTGTTTGGTGGTATCTACCCACTAGTGGGTCCTCCACCCTTACCTCCCTCACCACCCTCCCATTTACCAGTCACTAGGTCCAAATGCTTCACCAAGCCCTTGTAGGCCCACTTACACCAGTTGCATCAGAAGGCTGTCCTGGAGATAAGTAAAGGCACCTGCTCCCTGGTACTGCTAGTGGCTGGGGTGCTCCAGACAACCTGTGGTAGGTTAAAATCCCCCACTACCACCACAATCTCCCTTCTACAGACCCTCCTTATCTGCTCTGTCAACTCCCCATCCAGTTCCCCGAATTGGGCTGGTGGTCTGTATACCACTCCCAGCCTCAGCTTTCTGCTCTTGGAGTCCAGGAGTTGCACTCAAAGCGCCTCTGTCCTTTTCTCTTCTCCCTCGTACGTTATGCATTGGATCCCCTCACTCACATAAGAGTACACCCCCCCCTTCTAACCCCTGGTCCCTCGTGTATATCCTGTATCCCGGGATTGCCGAGTCCCAATCATGGTACTGTGTGGCCCAAGTCTCCGTCACTGCAGCAGTGTCCACCTTCCCCTCTGAAAGGCGCGCCTGAAGCTCTGCAATTTTGTTCCCCATGCTACTTGCATTGAGAGAAACCACCTTCCACCTGTACCCCTCCTTCTCCTCACTCTTCTCCTTGGCCTGTGTCCCTCCTCCCGGTAGTCCGCACCCTTTCTCCTCGTTGTTCTTATCAAGTGGTGGTGCCTTCTGTATTACACTCAGAGCACTCTACCTGCCCCTTCCCAGGGATACTGCGCCTCTGCCTTTACCTATATCTAGGGGAGTGAGCTCATTAGGCTCCCCTGTATGGACCTATCTACCAACCTCTTCTTTTGGCCAACCCCACCAGTTTAAATCCACCTTAGTAGAGATATACCCCTCTAATCCCACCTTTAATACTCCTGTCCCCTCCCTGCTCAAGTGTAGCCTGTCTGCCGTGTACAAGTCACTATTCCCAAGACCCTACCCCAGTTAGTCACTAACCCATAATTTTTGGTGTGGCACCAATCCCTCAGCCACTCATTGAAGTCCTCGATCCTACCCTTCCTCCCCATGCTTGCACATGGTACTGGGAGTACCTCCAAGAATGCCACCGACTCCCACACACTCTCACACTGCCTGCCCATCTCCTAGAACCTCCCCCTCACTACTTCCACAGTCTCCCCCGCCAAGTTGTTTGTACCCACATGCAACAGTAAATGAGGTTTCTTCCTCCCCCTCGCTGCACATTTGAGCAGTGTCTGCCCCTCTTGCAGTCAACCCAGAGATAGATTCAACCCAAATACGGTTGTGCCTTTCCTCCTTCTGCCCCATCTCACCCTTTCAGTATAGAATCCCCCAGGACAAGCACCCCCATCCCTTGCCATTCCTTCTATTGCCCTTCCACCACCCCAGTATTCATTCTTCCCTGCCCCTTACCCCCGCCAGCTGCACTCTCTGTGACTTCTGTATCTGCACCCCCTACTTCTGCCTCTCCCCTTTTCTCTACCTTATTTCTCCCATCCCCCTTGAATCCCTTCCTAGCCTGACTACTTCCTACTGGGCTACCCATGTTGACCTCCCCTCCTCCCCTGCTAATTTCCAACCCCTCTCCTATCACCATTGTTGTCAATTTAGAGCCCCCATTCTCTTCGATCTCGATAGTGATGCCCCTCCCATCCTTCCCCTTCCCATAGCCTTCTCTCCTCCAGTCACCCCCTCCTTCTTTACTAGCCCCTTCTACCCTTTCATCCTCGCTATCTCTTCCCCTACCTGTTGCCATCCCTCTCATGCCCTGCTTGTCCTCCCTACTTCAATATGTTCCTGCTCCTTCTCTCTCCCATACCAGAGGCTCGAAGCTATTCCTGATCGATACCCCTTCTACATTTCTTCCCCCTATTGGTTCTGCCTCCTACTTGTTCTCCTCTGTGCCCCCCGTGGTCCCATCACTGGTCTCTCCCTGCCCGCAGCCATCTGCTGTCTCCCCTGGTACTCCTCATGGTCTCTTCCTAACCCATCAGAAGGCCCCCTCCCTCACCTCGGGCACCCCCTCCCTTCTCTTCTATTTTCTGCTAGTGTTTCTGATACCAGGGTCAGTTTCAGTCCCTAGTTGTTCTTCCTCCCGTCCCCCCTTGCCATCCCCTATTCCCCCCCAGCCAGGATGCCTACCATACTCATCTGCCCTGCCACTTAGACTCCTCCCTAACCTCCACAGTTCCTCCCTCAAACTAGCCAATTGTCTACAGAGCATACACCCCCCCCATCCTCCAAGTCCAGTCCAGGATCATGGTAGACCCACACCCTGTACACCCCACAACCCTTCCAAAGATGCCTGCCTTATTGACACGCTGCACCTGCCCCATTTTGGCCACCATCTTCTGCTACGGGCTCTTACTCCCGGTTTCTGCACCCTACTACAACTGTTAGGGTCCTATTTACTCAAATTCCTGTCCCCCCCCCCACACTAGTCCCCCTACTGCCCCCTTGCTGAATGGGTTAATTCAGTCTCAAATCTTATCTTTTAGATACTGTATTGCTGTAGCAATTCTAAAGCCTCGTTGTCCATTTTTTCACCCCTCAGCTACCATACTTTTTGTTCTCAGCCCTCATAGTTTCACTTTGCCCAGTTAGAAATCGTATTGCACTCCAAGTATTATTCAACTCAGTTAGAGAAATAAACAGAACAAATAAATATGTATTATTACAGCAGTCCTAACAGTATAGCTCAGTTAGAGAAATAAACAGAACAACTAAATCTGTATTATTACAGCAATCGTAAAAGTATCCAATCATTGCTTTGTCTCCACCCCAGAGACCCTGTTGTAATACAGAACCACACAGGAACCTGGGCAGGTGGGTAGGCAACTCTAAAGTCCTGACAGAGCTCCATTGAGCTTACTCACTCCCCCTCTCTCACTCACTCGTCTGTTTCTCCCAGCGCTGCAGGCTGCCCTTTTGTATTGGGCTCCTGCCTGCATTAGCGCTTTTTCTGCCCACAAAGAAATCCGCAGCAGTCCCGACAGAGCTCCGTTGAGCTCGCTCACTCTCCCCCTCTCTCACTCACTTGTTCTGTTTCTCCTGGTGCTGCAGGCTGCCCTTTTGTACTGGTCTCCTGCCTGCGTTGGCGCCTTTTCCTGCCCACAAAGAAATCCAAAGCAGTCCTGACAGAGTTCCATTGAGCTTGCTCACTCCCCCCTCTCACGTGCTAGTTCTGTTTCTCCCAGCGCTGCAGGTTGCCCTTTTGTACTGGGCTCCTGCCAGCATTAGTGCCTTTTCTGCCCGCAAAGAAATCCGCAGCAGTCCTGACAGAGTTCCATTGAGCTCGCTCACTTCCCTTTTCTTACTTGCTTGTTCTGTTTCTCATGGCGCTGAAGACTGTCCTTTTGTACTGGGCTCCTGCCTGTGTTGATACCTTTTTCTGCCCACAAAGAAATCCACAGCAGTCCCAACAGAGCTCCGTTGATGAGCTTGCTCACTCCCCCTCTCTCACTCGCTTGTTGTTAATCTGTACCAAACAGTGATTTCCCAATGCAACTGTGCTATTCTGCGCCGGAAGTGCGAAAACAAATTTTGGCCAGGATGTGAAAAATGACAGCTGTACTGTTCATTAGGAGGTGTGAATAAATGCCAGTGTTGAAAATCTGGCCTGAAAATATTGCAAATTTGCGAAGTTACAAGGGTGCCTAGAAACTGCACAATGCATACTTGTAACAGTCATTTTATGGACTTTCGTCACCAAATTTTCAACATAGACATTTTAGGACCTCTGCTCATGAACAGTGTCACTGTCATTTTCTTAATCTGTGTCCCTAAAACTGATTTTCTACAGTGACCATGCTATTCTGCGCTGGAAGTGTGAAAACACATTTCGGCCAGGGTGTGCAAAATGACAGCTATACTGTTCTTAAGGAGGTGTGTAAAAATGGCAATATTGAAAATCTGGAGTGAAAATATTACAAATTCACGAAGTTACGAGCATGTGTGGAAACTGCGCACTGCACACTCGTAAAACCGTCATTGTTTGGATTTTTTCATCAGATTTGCAACATACTGTAAATGCTCGAATAATGCTCGAATTATTTAATTCGTGCAGCATAATCATTGGACGCTTATTGAAGCAAGGTGCTAATTCAAACACAGGCGCTTATTAAATTGGCACAGCTTTTTAAGAGATTTTATTTTATTTATTTATTTATTTATTTGTGTGTTCTATTGTTTATTTAAATTTGATCACATCTGCAGTTCAGGGCACTCGAGTAAGATACCCGGTCCATTTATTCGTACACGGGATCTCCTAGCATGGTTCTACAGTGCTCCCTACAGATTGTAGGCGGCCTGTCATTGCTTGGACTTCATCAGGGATATCTATTAAACTATCTGGCTGCCTGCCTGACCTGTTTTGCTGAAGTAGACAAGAGTAGCGTTTGCCGTTCTTTGGCTAGGAACTAGAATATCTGAGGAAAGGGAGTGAGAACAGTTGACTAAAGCTGCAGTCTGTGACTGCGGTGTGTATCCCACCTTGTAGCAGACCTTCCAGGCAGACGTTTTGGATGAACTGGCTAAATTTGTCTTCTTGTACTGTGTGGTGTGCCTTTTTTGGAATTGTCTGTGGTGAGTTCAACAGAAAGAGGCAAAGGCTTAGGTAGCAAGTGGTGGATTAATTAAAAATAAATTGTGTTGCTCTGCAGTTTCTCTGCAGTTGCTCTGCACTGAGATTAGCTAATTGTTTGAAATAAAAGTATGTTGCTCTGCACTGCGATAAGCTACTGGCACTCACTAACCACTCGCTTAATGAGATCAGGCACTTAATTGAACCAGGTGCTTAACTGAACACAGGCGCTTAAAAATTTCGGGACGGCAAATGACCAGGCGCTCATTCAGGCAGGCGCTTATTCAGGATCAGGCACTTATTCGAGCAAATATGGTAGGCTTTTTGAGAGGCCACCTCATGAACAGCGGCACTGTTGTTTCATTAAGTGGTCCTGAAAGGTGATTCCGCACCGTGACCGCGAAATCATCTTTCTGGACTGAATAAAGCCATGACAGTGACTGAATTCAAGAGGATTGGACCCAATAATCCCATGTTGAAAATTTGGTGCCAAAATTCCCAAAAATGGCCGAGATATGCACCAAAGTTGAAAAAACCCTATTTATGCCATTATACAGCTTACCGACATTTCTTCAGTTTGCAGTCAGCTTAGAAGAGTGCAGACGTGTTCCGGTCCACTGAAGATCATTGTGCTGGGCTCCAGAGGTAAGTATGGGGTGAGGGGTGTGGGAGGCAGGGTGAGGGTGAGGCCGGAGGTTGGGGGAGAGGAGGGCAGGAGGGCCGTGAGGGACCGTTTTCTTGTTTTACAGGTTAAAAAAAATAAAGACAACATGGGTCAGTTTTCTTCTTCACAGGTGTTGTTTGGTACACTGGGGTGGGCTCCCAGTGTACCACCTGCATTGTGGGGAGGGACCAAAACCGGCGAGGATTGGGCTCTCCGTCGGCACAGAAACGGTGGGGGTGCATGATGCCGTAGGGGGATTGGGCACTTCTGGCAATACAGCAGAAATCGAGGGGTGGAAGTTATTATGCTGATGGGGAGGGCCTCTCTCGCAAATTAAACTGGGAAGGAGGACTGAAGTCAATGGGGTTGGGCCCCATTGGCAAATAAAGACTGTTGGGGGGTGCATGATGCCAAGGGGAATTGGGCACCCCCTCGACACACCACAGAAACTTGGGGGTGGGGACATTATGCCGACGGGGACTGGGCTCCCCATCAGCAAATGAAGGTGGTCAGGGGCATATGACAGGGGGATTGGGCACCTCCCTCGGCTCTGAGGTGGCCGCATAGAGCCACAATGTTCCTGGTACTGTTACACCAGGCGAGGTACCGCTCTGCAATGACGAGTCGCTCCCTCACTGCAGCGGAATTGCTGACACTGCAATGACAAGGTGGCCCCTCATTGCAGCGTCCAAATTGTTTCAAGTTGGTGGTACTTCTGCAGAACCACTGTCATCAGGATACTGGGCCTGTATTGGAGTGCACACCGCCAAGCCCACAAATGCAGTGCTGGAATTGGCTGCCACACTGCCTCACCTCCACAACCCGCTTCTCTCCTAAGCTGCCGCATAATGTTTCTTGCGCATATGCGCAAGCAAACATAAAAAGGACAGCAGTTGGTGCAGAAATGCCTAATTAGGGCATTTACCATGAAAGTAGAATTTTTAAGTACCTCTGACATACTTTATTTCCTTTTGCAAGACCCGTGCTGACTGTCATGTCTCCAAGCCGCCTTTCGCACACACCAGGCGGTTTCCAGTGTGTGGGTTATGCTAATGAGGGCAACAAATTATTGCCATTCATTGGTAGCCCTCATTAGGATAATCTGCATGCCAGAAGCTGCCTGGCCTGCACGGGATGGTAACGGGCAGCTCGGAGACATGATGGTCGGCACGGGTCTTGAAACAGAAAATAAACTATGTTAAAGGTACTTAACAGTTGTACTTTCATGGTAAAAGCCCTAATCAGGCATTTCTGAACCAACTGCTGCCCTTTTCTAGTATCAAGTGTTTGTTTCCCTTTAATTTCTCTCTTAGAAATGTTCTCTCCCCCTGCTGCTCATGCCCTTAACTTTAACCTACTCTTTACCAGTCTCTGACCTTCTACTCGTCTGTGCACTTGACGTACACAACTTGATACTTATTGAACATTGCATTTGTTTGCCTTTTTTGTACATTCCACTGTTTATGCCCTACCCTATCTCGTAGATGTCTGCCCTAGGGCTGCATTGATCTACAACATCTTGCATTTTTTACCAGTTAAATGGCTTGTGTAATCTTATGTGTGTATTATTGTACCTTGTTACTTTCATTGTTTCTATGTACCTTTTGTTCCCCTCTCCCCTGGGTCGCACCTGGAAATGAGCCTCGACTCAGTGTGCCTTTCCTGGTTACTAAATTTCCTGCCTGATTCTGTGTACAACCTAACACTGTACTGGAGTTACTGGACCTTTTGCTCTTCCAGTGCCCCAGTGCCATCCTCCCCTGTTGTCCATCCTCTCCTTCCTTATGTCTTACTATCCCCATGTGCCTGTCCTATCCATGTCTGAAACTGGTCACTGTTTTACTTCTACCACCAGCTTTGGTAGACTATTCCAGGTGTCCACTACCCTCTCCGTGAAAAAGTACTTCTAATATCCCTTTTGAATCCCCTTCCCACCAACCTCCGCCCATGTCCCTGGTTACTGTGTTTTCATTCCCCTGTTGAAATCCCCTCAAGAACTTGTAGATCCCAATCATATCCCCCCCCCCTTCTGGCCTTGACAGAGTACATGTTTAAGTTCTACAGCCACTCCTCATATGCCCTTTTTGCTGCCCATGTGTCATTTTTATAACCCCCCTCTGAACCCTCTCCAAGTGGCCCCTGTCCTTCCTGAGGCTGGGACTCCAGAAATGGGCACAGTAGTCCCTGTTTTGCATGATTTAATTGTTGATATTAGGTTTTGGATTTTGCTGTGATCTTGGCAGTACCTGACTGGTCAGTACATGTGCATTAGCTCCCCCTCTGCTGTACTCCTTTGCTGTGAAAAATGCCAAGTGTCGCTTCTTGATAGTTTTTCATGCTGAGAGTGACAGCTGGGTAACAAGAAATGTAGTACATGGAGAGACTATTTTTTTTGTTTTTGTGTCATGATTTATTGCCCTTATTGGTGGCCATGCCCTCATTGTGCTAATCTCCCCAGTCCCATCACTCAGCTTTAATCTCCCCAGCCCCATCACTCAGCTTCTCTCTCTCTTACCATCACTCCATTTCCTTCATGGCTCCTGTTCTTGCCCCCATAGCGAGGGCATTGGGAGCTTCAACTCCCGCCACAGAAATGGATCCAGATCAGAGCAGGGTGGAGTCCCTTGGTACAGAGCCTACAAGAGGTCAGACCTCTTCCTGTGATAGCTGGAGTTTTCTGTGATTTGCTTGTCCCATGCCCTCAGGATGCCAGTAGCTAGGGTGCACACGTGCATGCATGCAAGCAAACATGCGTAGTGTGGCCTCAGCTGGTGTCCCACATCCACACAATGCTACTCCAACTGCACTAGCACCTGTGGTCACCCACGTGGCAGTATCGTAGCAGAGCCAGCTGCCCTTCATCCCTGGAGAAGTGCAGCTTCCCTGGGATGCTCGATTCGCCACACCCCCTCCCCCTGGCCGAGCCACCAGTGACCCGGCTCGTTCCTGA
This sequence comes from Neoceratodus forsteri, assembly GCA_016271365.2. Classification (NCBI taxonomy): domain Eukaryota; kingdom Metazoa; phylum Chordata; order Ceratodontiformes; family Ceratodontidae; genus Neoceratodus; species Neoceratodus forsteri. The sequence goes on along the minus strand of JADMNL010000043.1, from coordinate 7,672,174 downwards.
AGCTGGGTTGCCAACATTGCAAGCAGTAGCCCTACCAAAGCCCTACGCTACCTATCATATTCATTTGCTGATAGGCTGGCAAGACTGCTTTGAGCTCTGAAGCTAAAAGAGCACAGTTGCATTCAGGTTATGTAAGGAAATAAATAAGTTTGGTGTTATACAGTGCTTTTCGTACAGACTGCACTCCAAAGCACTTCATAGTTCAGGAATGCTGAGCACAGAGACATGTTAGAGAAGGATTACACAGAGGCACAGGGAGGTTAAGTGACTTGCTCAGGGTCACACAGAAGGTGGATATTGTGGTATTCAGATCCAGGTCTCCAGGTCTGTGCTCTAACCAGTAGGCCAAACTGCTTCCAAGTACTAAAATCTACCTGTTCCAGTAAAAGTGTGAGGGAATTCTGAAGGTACTAGACTCTTCAAAATTCATGACAGGGACTTTTTTTTAATCCACTGGGCTTTTTGGTGTGAGATTTGATCAGGTTCATCAATATCTAAACACTTTCATCAATCCTAGAGTCCCTCTGAACCTGGATTCCTGCGAGTGTTTTAACTCGGGCTGTGCACAGTGTTGTTTGCAAAACATTTCACATTACATTTTAAACTTGCTTCTGTTGTTAATTATGAGTCTTATGACACAGGACCAAGGGTTTTAGAGGTTTCAATAAAATATTAAGAGGTATCAAGAAAATATGCATTCGTGTAATGAGTAGTAGTGTCATAGGCATTTCACGTCAGCCTAAACCGAGGTCTAATGCTACTTTATGTGGTCTAACACAGATATTTAAGTGTGCTATTTGTGTTTATATTTGTAAAAAGTGCAGTATTTGTGAGTATTTGTCCTGAATAGTATTTGTTTTGCACAGCACTAGTTTTAACCCCTGGCTCCCCCTACCCTCAGTTCTGTGTATGTTACAATACACCTTTGCCTGAATGTCGCTCTGTACCTGTCTTCTTGATTTCGCTCCTCTGAGGTATTGTGCCTTTCAACTTTTCATTACCCCAAATATAGAGCAGTGAGATGAGAAAAAATAAATGTGTCTTAGATGCATGCATGTGGAAACTTGGGATGAGGCGGAAATAAGAGCTTTGATGTGTACAAGGTTCACTGTCAATTGAACATTATAATTCAGTATTGGTGTAAAGCCCGCTGAGAAATGCTTGACATCCATCTCTCTCAGCTCAGCTGTTCAGTATGAGGTAGAGACTTCCTCATTTAACCAGCCAGAGTGAGATTACCCAATGCCACATATAAGGAGACTGCAACTGTTCTAGTTACACTGGATTTTTTGGTTTAAAGCTTGTTTATCCAAGATAGTCCCAATGAGATGCAGCATCTCATTTTCAGTGAGTTCCTTCTTCTACCCAATGTTACTGGAGGGAGCGGGGACTAAGTAGAAAAGAATACAGTTTGATTTTTGCATACCCCTTTTTTTCATGACTATATATTTAAGCACGTCACACATCAGCAAGTCTATGTCACCGTGTCATGTTTGCAGCTGACATTGTGCCCCCAGAAAGTTACCATGCCAAAGGACTGTCCCCTGGAAGAGTTACGTTTTGGCCCCCGCACTCCCCATAATTAAATATAACTAACTTCAGGTCGGGCATGCCGTGAACAGCGGGTGAATTGGGGAGCCACCAAACATGGTGTAAGTGCAGGGTGCTCCAAAATCCAGAACACCCCTGTCACTCACGACCTTGTTGCGGTGCCCACATCATGGTGCCCTCACAATGGCATACCATCAAAAGACCGGTGGTGCATGGGACAATGGGTCACACTGCCACCTGGGGAATGAGGGTTTGCATGCATTCCCCGAATCTCACACTGCAGCTGGGCGTGTCACAGTGAGACATACAACTCCCAAGCAGTGTGAGAGTGGGTTGCCTGACATACACCTGCCCTGTGCCAGATGACATCCGACTAGCACTGGTGTTGGCTGTGATGTCTGGATGCTTTCCCACCCTCCTGGCTGAAAGAAGTCTGCAGCTGTGGTGACATTGAGCAAGTACAGGGGGAGCAATGAGGGGCAAAAAAAAGGGGGGGACTAGCAAATTCACTATTGGTACTGCAGTGGCTATGAAGGCAGAGGTGGCAGCAGTTAAATCACCAGCAACATCCACACATACTGTAGCTGTACATAACTGTGTTTTCATCAGAAATCAAATTTGTTAGGGCACTGCCGTAATCTGCAGCTTTTGGGGGAAAGTGCCATAGATTTTCTTTCCAAATGGACAGCTGCAACAGATTGGTGGTAGGGACCCTGAATGAACATCTCATAGAAGGATGGCACCACCAACGCAGAAGGATTCCCACCCCAATACTGCTCTGCAGTGTCAGCATTGGGTATGAGCCCCAATACCCAGTGTGGGACTCAAGCATTTGAAACTACAACCTTCTGGCTTAGAGATGGAGTGCACTACCACCAAGCTACACTGACTGCAGCACAGGGAGGCCAAGTGACTCGCTCTAGGATTAACAGTGAGCCAGTGGCTGGGCTGGGATCTGAACCTGCCTTCTTCTAGTTGCCAAGTCATGTGCTGTACTCACCACACTGTCCTGATGTATTTGGTATTCACAGTACATTGGTTCCCCCCCCATGGTGGGTGCTGCCCCCACGATGCACACTGAAATTTAAAAGCTGTCATCTGTGATAAACCATATTGATTCACGAGCTGCTGACCTTTTAATGCTACACCGCAGTACTTTTACACAGTACTTCTGGAAAACCATCGCCGGGGGTTTTAACATGGTTTATCACGTACTGGTCTCAGGCTGCTGGTTGCAACAATGTAGCCTGTTTTCTGCCATAATATTATATATTTATTCTTCACCTTCAGTTCCATTTTTCTTTTTCCCCCACCAAGCTGTTTGCCCCATACCACCAGCTTTCTTCTAAAATATGGCAGTTTTGCCAATGACCTCCCAGCCCTATCTGCTGCTCCTCCCATTGTTAGAACCAGTGGGAGTTCAGACAGCGTAGGGCCCGATACCAGCTGCTGTCATTAAGGGCGCACAGGAGACATGGGATTTCTGCCTTTGTCCCATTCCTCTAAGCTCTTCCAGCTCCCTGATGCTGGGTGGTGCCCCATCTGGCCTCACATGCATACAGCAATGTCACAAGCTTCCTAGGCCACCACAGGGGTTGCTGCTACAGTGAACCCACAGTGCCATCCATCCCCAGCTGGGAGCGTGTGGCCGTGTACCCCAGCCCCCTCAGCTGCTGGACCCAGCTCCCAAGTTCTCTTTTGAATGCATGTCACCACTGGGGAGAACGCAATGTGCCATCCTCAGGGTCGTCAGGTGGTCTTTCCCCCTCATCTTCCTCTGATACTGCCAGTCCCTCACTCTGGCATTGGAATCTGCACAGTTGCACCCTTCCTCTGGTCAGGAGGGCAGGCGTGCAGCTGTTTTCGTAGCTGATCCTAATGCCACTCTGTGTCAGTCAGCGGGGGATGTATGTGTGTGTAAATATCTAGCATCCTACTTCCACACTCATGCTGAGAATGGAATGACTCATTTTCAAGATGCTCCAAATGTAACAATTTAGAAAGAAGAAGGTTGGGGACACCCACTGGGAAAGTTCTGCTGTGCCGGCAACCCAGCTGTGGGAGAAAACTTGCACGTTGGTAGTCGGGCGACTGGCTGGAAAGAGAGCTGCTCTTGGCAGCTCGTGCTAGCCTGTAGGAGAGGAGCAATGCACAGTGACACCCGATGGTGAGTCAGGCAGCTTGCTCTCCTTTAGGGGACACACTGTATGCACACGAGGCTAGCAGTAGCTGTGCACGCTGCCATGGGATAAAGGAACAAGCAATAAAAGAAAAATAGAAAACCCTTGGGCTGTCACCTGCCGGCACTCTTGGGCCTCATGCTGGGTTCAAACCTTCAGGCTGGATCATGCGGGGAGAACAGTTGCTAGGGCTGGGGAGTGGTTGGAGAAATAGTCTGAAGACTTGGCAGACAGTCCAGGGTGAGCAAAATGCAGAATGTTCTACTTATTTACTTGTTCATTTATCTGTCTGTCTAGCTGTCTTCTGTCTGTCTATCTATCTGTCTGTCTATCTATCGATCTATCTGTCTGTCTGTCTATCTATCTATTTTGCTCTTTCCTTCCAGAGTGGCTGTGCTTTGTCTGGCAACCTCCTAGCCCCATCCTGCCCTCTCTGCCTCTTTACCCACTACCACCTCTGACCATAATCTTGCCTTTCTGTACTGTGGTCTTTGGGGGGCCCCAGAAGTCCTGCCGTGGGACAGCCAAGTTCTGGGGAGGGTGGGTTGTCAGCTTCATGGGGCCCAATCGCGCCAGCACCATGCTGCTGCACTTCAGGATTTACCTGATTTTTCTCCCCCTGCCCTTGGGAGGCTGTGAAAGCTGGCTCAGTGGTGTGTATATGCACGCAAAGTATGTCCTGCACACAGGCACCTGTCAGCATCCCCCTTCCCCACTACTGCTCCAGCTGCACCCCCACTTGTGTTCGCTCAGGTGGTGGTAGAGTCACATTTGCTGGCTCCGTCCCCTGAGGAGGAGAGTACCCTGCTGGATGCTCAATCCTCCTCCTCCTCTCTCCCTGACCAGTCCCTGACATCACTCACTCATTCTCAAGCTTGGGTCATTGGCAACAGGCAAGCCTAGAAAGTAATTCTTGAACCAAGGACCTCTGGATCTTGCCATGCTGAGTGAGTGTGATACCACTGCAGAGTGTCCCATATTGTACCACAGTCCCTTGCCCATATCATGACTCCTATCTAACAGTCTTTTCTGAGGGACTGAGAGGCACAAGGGATCAGAACAGCCTTGGGGGGTATTAAAAACATGAGGGACCCCTCTCACCTCAAAAACCAGTCAGTGATGGACACTGGGCAGTGTCCGTGATGCCACCTGAGAGATTAGATTCAGCTGTGATCTGGAGTGTCCTTCTGGGGAGGGGGGGTGATCAGGGGGCCAGATGTGTCATGGGGATGAGGTGCTAGGCTTCCAGTGAGGGTGTGGTGCACCTGGCAATCCACACAACCACTCCCACCCAAATAAGGGTTGGCTAAAAGTCATGGTACAGGCTCAGTCAACACTGATGTCATGCTTGGGGAAGAGAGAAAACCAAAAGGAAATGGGTACCTAGACCAACCCAGATAAATGAGGGCCCCCACCCTGTCGCCTCACCCCTCCCCAAAAAACCCTGGCAGAACCTAAAATATGAAAAATGTGAATTAGAGCAAAAATAATTTTTTTTTTTTTATAGCTCCTTTCATACAACTGTTTCTCAGCACTTTACAAAGCAATCGGTTAGATACTGTCAGTGCAGGGACTGTTTGTGGTGTGCATGTAGAAGCAGCCACTAAGGGTGCCAGTACCACATACTCAGAGTCATACTGCATTGGATCCTGGATTACTGAGAGAAGGAGTGTTGGCCAGGACACTGGGGGATAACTGTCCTACTTTGTTGGAAAGTGCCATGGGATCTGTAACTTTCATCGGAGCAGCTACCAGAGATGAGCAGAAAGGAACTCATTTTATTGTCTCATCCCTAGGATGGACACCCTGACAGTACAACCCCCATCCCAGTGCAACACTGCAGTTGGATAAGGTAGTTGCTCATGTGACTGGTGCAGGGCTTGAACCCATACTGCAATCATCTGATCTTCTTAACCCAGAGAGGAGTTCTACCAAGTGAACAACTGACACTAAGACTCGAAGGATCTGAGAAACCTGCAAGGAAAATGGACCTCAAAACACAGACACTTGAAATACACACACACACACACACACACACACACACACACACACACACACACACACACACACACACGAGAAACCCTAGAAAGCCCCTGGCTGTATTCTGTATGACTAGCTTCTAGTAACTGATAGTCAGTCAGCGAGCAGTGAACAAATACATCTCCGTGCACTCAATTTCCATTCCTATTATAGCACCCCCTCACTTCAGGGCCTTAGGGCAGAATATCAGACACAGGCAGGTTTGTGGGCAAGGAGAAGACTGATTCAGAATGTAATTTGTGGCAATCCCCGTGATTCATGCAGCACACATTTAGAGTTGCTCACCACAGGGAAGGAAGCATACCTCTCTGCCATCACAGATTGTGGGGGACATCCCTCATTTTGCAACTGAATACCTCTCTTTTCATTTCTCTAAACTATCCCACATTACAAGGGACAGTACCTCACTTTAACCCACAAAAGCCCCACAGTCCCCATTAGGACGTTACTCATTTTACACTTCAGAACTTCTCTTTCCATATCTCTCAACTGTTCTACAGTACATTGAGAGATGTCACTCGTTTTACCTCATCGGACCACTCTGTCCTTACCTCTCGACTGCCCCACATTAGAAAGGATGTCACCCACTCTGTTTACCTAGCAAAAACCTTCTGTCTATACCTCTGAGACATTCCTTCATTTTTTTAGATTTTTGTTCGGGAAAGGCACAATGAACTAAAGCTCATTTCCACGTGCGGACCAGGAGCACAGCGGGAGTATGTGATTTGCTCAGGGTCATACAATATGCAAATAACAGTTGTAGGTTTCAAACCCAGCTCTGCTGGGTCTCCAATTTCACAGCTTGGCTCTCTAACCACTAGGCTATTTCACTACTCAGATCCCATCTGTCCATATTTTTCAATTGTCATGCCATTACAAAGAACAGTCCCTAATTTTACCCCTTGGAATACCTCTATCCATACTGCTCAAATTTATTTATTTATTTATTTTGCAGTTTTCTGTAAATAACCTTTGAGTCAGAGACTCATTTACAAAGGCTCCACGTCAAACATACATAGACAGTGACAAAATACAAATCCAAAATAATCAAAAAACAGGTTACATAAAAGTTGCTGAGAACATGGTAAATATTAATAATAGCCAAGGAAAGAGCTTTCAGATACATTTTGAAAATACTGATTCTAGGCAAGCTAGGGTCTGTTTTGAGTAACCACAAACGGGGGCGGGGGGGACGGGAGGGTGTATATGCAGGACAGTAGTCCCTTGTCTGTGGGGGGGTGAGGTAAACAGCACAAAAAAAGGGGGGGAGGCAGGCTAGGCGACTTAGAAGCAATCACACCCATTGGATGTGTGTAGGTGGTCTCTTAATAAGGTCTTGAAAATGCCAATTTTATTTAATGACACAATGTTGCTAGATAACAAGTTTGTCCAGGATGGGGCATGGTACATGAAGGAGCATAGGTAGAGGGAGGAGCGGCATCTAGGGACGTGAAGGAGAGACCTGGCCATGCTTCGGGTATTTCTGATGACCAATGCAGGCTTTATGATGTCTTCTAGTACAGGAGGAGCCAGGCCCAGTGTGATTTTCTTGGCCATGAGACAGGTCTGAAATTTTACTCCCTTATCCAGATTCAGCCAGTTGATTGTGCTATTAAGGGTGCAGGTGTGGGAGGTGCGGTCACAGCCAATGATGAGGCAGCAGGCTTTGTTTAGGGACACTCTCAGTCTATTCAGGGAGGTGGTGTCAGCAGCCCCATAGATAAGGATCCCATAATCTAGCAGTGATAGTACAGAGGAGGAGACTGCTATCCTGAGGGCATCAGGGTAAGACAGTGCTTAAGGCGATGTAGAAGGCCGATTCTGGTCTTGATGGCTGATGCAAGGAGGTGGATGTGCTGGTGGAAAGAAAGGGAGGAGTCAAAAGTGATGCCCAGATATTTGAAGATATCAACCAGTTCTAGCGGGACCTGATGGATGTTGCAAATGGAGAGCAGAGCATTTTTGTGAGGATTTTGGTGGTGGGTAAAGGTCATAGCTTTTGTTTTTTTATAGTTTACAACTAGTCTCCGGCTAGTGAACCATTGTTCTGCTTCAGTGAATGCTAAGTGCAATGAGTGCTGGAGCAGGGTGGGGTCAGAGTGAGATGAGTAGAGTACGGCGTCATCTGCGTATAACAGAAGCTTGCCAGAGCATGCAGCGGGGAGGGCATTTAGGTATAGGTTAAAGAGGAATGGGCCTAAAATAGATACCTGAGGGACCCCATGTCTAACTGGCAGGCTAGAGCAGAGAGCGACACCAATCTTAACTTGTTGAGATCTGCCAGAGAGGTAGTCCTGAGAGAGACCTAGAGTAGGCAGAGTAGCTAGGAGTAGGCCATGACTGACCGTGTCAAAGGCCTTAGACAGATTGACATATACTGCTCCAACAAGGTGGCCTTTGTCCAGAGCGGAGTGGAGAAAAGAGGAGTATTCTAATAGTGCTGTTGTGGTGCTATGCCCTTTGCGGAAGCCATGTTGTTCTTTGCAGAGGATGTTGTGCTTGGAAAGATAATCTGAGAGCTGATCCGATACAATGCGCTCTAAGGCCTTGGAGAGAGAGGGTAAAATGGAAATGGGACGATAATTACTGGTGGATGTGGGGTCACTACTTTTATGGAGTGGAGTAATGGTGGCAGCTTTCCAGTGGGAGGGGAATTCTCCTAGCCAAAGTGAGCGATTGAGGATGTAAGTGAGGGGGGCTAGCACTTCGTGAAGAGTAAGTCTGAGCAATTTTAGATGCAGAGAGTCACCACTGAACCTAGAGCTGCCAACAACTTTCAGTATGTAAGGTTTGGCTTTAAGGGGGAGAGGGTTTTAGGCAAGGGGTATGGCGGGGGGTGTTGTGGAGATCGGCAGGAGGGGAACTAAAGAAGTTGGGAGACTAAACATGGCTCAGGTCAGAGAAAGAATGATTGAGGGCATCAGCAATGAGCTTGGGATCGAGGCGAGGTGCCATTAACTTCAATAAGGGAAGGAGGAGAGGTATTAGTTTTGTCACTAAGTTCTCTGATATTATCCCAGAATTTACAGCTGATGCCCCAGCCCCAGGAGGATGTAAGGGAGGTTTTGCAGTGGGATGCCTTGGCTTTAGGAATGGCCCAAGTGCTTTTGTTCCTAGCTTCATGAAAACACTGTCTATCTGCCAGCTTGACTCTGCCATAGAGCATCCCAGTGGTGCATCTAGTCCATAAGTTGACGAGAGATCCAGGGTGCCCGGTTGCCTTTGATTAGAGATTTTGTGCATGAAGCAAATAGGTCACAGGCGGTGTTAAAGACATAAATGAAAAGGTCAAAGGCAGTTCCAACATCAGGTGTATTAAAGATGGATGACCAGTCCCAGTGCCTAAGATAAAGTTTCAGGTTCTCGAGTTTGCTGGGTTTCAGTTTACATAGGTGAATGAGTCTGGGATGGGGTTTGGGGGCTTTACCAGACCACATGCAGAGAACAGGAGAATGATCTCTGAGGGCATTGGGTAGGACAGTAGCCATGAGGATTCTATTAGGTCGGTTACTAAAGACGAGATCTAGGAGAGTTGAGGTTCCAGTAGTAGGCTTTTGGCGGGTAGGGGTATTTACAACCTGCATAAGGTCAAGGGCGCTGGTGTCATCTTGGAAGGATGCTGCCTCCTTAGCGAGCCAATTAATGTTGAAGTCTCCAAGGTCTATGGTTTCATGTTTTTTTTTTTTACACTTAATTCTTATTAGTTTTCCAAATTCCATTACATTTTCTCTTTAACTTCATTACAAGGGTTGACAGAGAAGAAATACATCCTTCTTAAATTAGATAATCCTATGACAGGACATTATAAATTACATTCTGGCTTTATATCCACAGTAACTTTTTAATTGGTCTTTATTTAATTATTTTTGTTTTTTATTTTTTGTATTTGCAGGCTGGACCGAGTATTGGGATCATCTCAGGGGCGGCGGACGCCTCCAAACCCATAATCTTCCCGCCCCTCCAAGATGCATATTCACCACTCCATTCTTTTCAGCTGGCGAACCTGCATCTTTCTCGAGACCAGTTTCTTCACATTAAATTCCTGCGTGAATAAAAGATAAAAGAAAAAAATCCTTGTTCTTTGTCCCGTGTCTTTCTTGTAACCCCGCCATGTCTTGTAATTTATCTTGATGATATAAACTATTGAACCTATCTACTCTATCCATTTGTTAATCCTAAAATCTTAATGCTCTGACACTTTTAGCCCCTTTACTGGGGCAACTATTATACAAAGAGAGAGAGAGAAGAAAGAAAAAAAAAAAGGAGAGGCTCTATTTATTTTAAGTTTACTACCGAGGGACCACTAGTATGGTTTCATGTTTTAATGGCAAGAGAGAACAGTAGTTTAGGAGGGAGATGGATGCAGGCTTTTGGTTTCTAGGTGGTATGTAAGCAGTGGTGAGATAGAGAGGGGGAGTGGAATTCCCATTGGATACTTTAGTGGTGAGGACCTGGGCACCATATTCATGTTGAGGGGAAGGGAGCGACTGAGCAGTCAGGGAGTCCTTGATGAAAATGGTGTAGCCCCCCCCCCCTCCGTGTTTAACAACTCTGTCAGTATGGTAGAGCGTGAAACCAAGAATAGTGACTGCTGAGTCAGTGGTAGAGCTGGAGAGCCAGGTTTCTGTTAGTGACAAAATGTCGGGTGTTGTTGAGCGACCCAAGCTTGCAGGTTGCCAAGCTTTTTTGGTAGGCTGCATTTGTTCATAAATGCAATGCACAGTCTGTGGGAGGATGGGGGAAGGTGTGATGATTGAACAGCAGGGCCAGAGTTGGGGGGATCTTACCTGAAAGGAGCATTAGGAGGAGGAGTGCCCTGTACAAGGCACCCAGGGATGCTCTGTGGGAGCTAGATACCTGTGGCTGCGTGGGAGTGAGTTTTCGTGGAACGGTAGGAATAAGGAGGGTAAGGATGAGGGGGGCTGCAAGGGCAGTATGGGACAGGACAGAGGGGGTGAAGGTGCTTGACTTGCATGTGGCGTGGTGGGGAAGGGGAGATAGTGGAGTGTGTATGGAGAGGGTAGGAGGTTCCTGAAGAGGGAGGTGGGGATCTGAGCTCAGGGCGGGGGTCAGTGGGGATGTATAGGAGGCTGAGTAGAAATAATGGGAGAATTGAGGGTGCAAGACACGGTAGTATAGAGTGGCTAAACATGGTGAGCATTGAAACTGAGACTAGGGGTAGCAGCTAGAGATTGGAACTTGGTGCCAAAAGTTAGCGGCCACTAGTGGCAGGTAATCTGTCTATGGGAAAGTGGGTTGATTGGTTTTGGGATGTCACCTGACTAGGTGTATATAGCACTGTGCCCACCAAGGGTGGTGGTGGGGGTGGCGGGGCCTCCTTCTCAGATCTGAGCTACTGAAATGCCAGATGGCTGTAGTGCTTCTGGCTTTGGCTCCAGAACACTTATTTACCTGGATTGCTGTGTAGGGCGTCTGTTGGAGGCTCAAGGGAGGGTGTCTTACCCTCTCAAACTGCACCCAGGAAGGGAGCTTGTGGTGTGCTACAAAGAAAACAGAGGAGACAGTTTTTAATTAAGGGTGAGTGGCAAAGGGGCACAAACAAAAGTCTGGAGGGGGCTACTGCAGTGAGTGAAATTTCAAGCCTGCTTACTCCGAATTGGGGGGGGGGACAGACAAACAGCAAGGACCTATCTATGCACTGTTGATATCTCCAGACTGGAGTTGCTTAATATATATATTTTTTTCCTTTAGCAAAGAGGCAGTAACAGTCCTAATAGTTTAAATGAGTTTAAAAAAACTTAAATCCAGGGACCACCTCTGGGAACTGGCTAGAAACTCCAGGAAACAATTCGACGTCCAGAATTACAAACAGGCACAGAACGACTGTACCAAATCCATTAGGCAACAGAAATCTGACTACTATAAGAATACCCTCACCAACTCCTGGGGAAATGGGAGGGACTTTTGGAAAAACATTAAAGATGTCAGTGGGAAACAGTCAAAATCCTCACCAAACATACTCAGCATTAATGGGCACACCACACTCGACCCTAAAACTATCGCAAACACTTTTAGCATTGCTTTCACTGACCTCAGCAGTGTTCTCCCTGCTGACTTCTTCCAAGAGGCATCAAATCCCACCCCCCCAACTCCTCCACCCATGCCTCTCACCCACCTTTCTACTTTAAAGCAGTAAAAACATCAAGTCCAAAACTACGTTGCCAAAGCCATCAGCAAATCTAGAACAAGCAACGACACACTTGACCTCAAGCTGCTGGCCCTAATGCTTGACGAGGTACTTGGGCTCCTCACCAAGATCTTTAATCTCTTCTTTCCCTTAGCCAATTCCTGGACAAATGGAAAATGGCCACTGTTACCCTGATTCACAAAAGTGGGGATAAGACTGACCATGCGAACTTCCGCTCTATCTCCTTTCTACCGCCCCTATCGAAGGCACTGGAACGCATAGTATCGGACCAACTTACTGAGTATCTGAACAATTATAATATTCTCCATGAACAGCAACATGGCTTTAGAAAAGGTCATAGTACATCCTCTGCCTTACTCGAATTCACTGACAGCATACACAGCTCCTTCGACAATGGACAACTAACTGGTGCTAGATTCGTTTACCTTACCAAAGCCTTCGATACTGTCCACCACTCCCTTCTGCTATGCCAACTAAAAAATGCTGGTCTCTCCACTGATTCAATCTCATTGTTCAAAAGCTATCTTGAAAACCGCAACCAGCGTGTAACAATTGGGGATGTGCACTCTGATTCCAAGCCTCTCCTATCTGGAGTACCCCAGGGTTCAATACTGGGCTCCCTACTCTTCAGCCTGTTCCTTAACACCCTCCTGGACTCCTGCACCAAACATATTACCCTGTATGCTGATGATGCAGTAATCCAGGCCACACACCATGACCTGAAGAAACTACAAGAAAGTCTCCAGTTTCTCCTCAGTTGAGAATTGGTTCATAAAGCACAAGCTGGTCCTTAATCAAAAAAAAACCAAGACCATGATCTTCAGCAGCTCCCATAATAAACATAAGCAATTCCAACTCTCTGTTACCACCAGACAAGGTGCCACACTGGAACAGGTCAAAAACTTTAAATACCTTGGGATCACTCTTGACCCACTCCTCACCAACACTGCCCACATCGACATGTTGCAAAAACCACCAACTCCCGGTTAGGCCTGCTATTCTGGCACAGGAAGCACCTGACGCCCGATGGCCCTTCCGTCGCTGTCCAGAGCTCCATCATATCCATCATTGACTACGGCATTATCATTTGCGGCTCTGCAACAACCTCCGCACTCAAACGTGTATCCACCACCCTCAACAAGGCCTGTCGACTGGTCACTGGCTCCCAACGTCTAACTCACACCTGTGACCTCTATTCTCAAACTGGCTGGTTGAACCTTGCCAATCGAATAAAATACCAAACTTGTATTACTACTAAGAAAATCACACTGGGCCTTGCCCCTCCTGGAGTCTGTGCCCTCATACAACCGAGAATCCACACCCGCCAAACCAGGGGATCAAAACCTCAGTTTCTGCAAATCCTGCATTACTGCACAACTCAAGGCCAAAGATCCTTTGCCTTCCGGGCCGATAGTTGGTAAAGTGGTCTTCCCAGTGACATCTCTGTCCTCACTATTGCTCAGCACTTTTAAGACTCAGCTCCGCCTAATGCTCACTGCCTTTAACCTATGTGACTGTTGTGGCTAAACATGTCTTTTAGTTCCTTAGTTGAAGATGCCCGTTGGGACTCTCATCTACACCTGCACTTTGCCAGCACCCCCCCATCTCTTCACCTCCCATGCTGGCCCATGACAAATGCCACCCGGCTGCACTAACTCTATTCTTACCCCCCCTTCTACCTCTCCTCTCACTGCCCCCCACCTATTACCCCTCTTTCTCCCACCCTCCTAGTTTCACCCTCCTCCTTCCCTTTCTCCTTCCTTAAGTTTCACTATTCTGATCTTTTTTTCATCTAAATGAATATGTGTTTCTCTTCTTCCTCTTTTTTAAATTTTAGTAACTGTTATCTTTGCCTATGTCTGTCTCAATTGTACCAGTGACGTGGAACCTTTGTAAAAGAGCCTTGACTCAAAGGTATTTGTAATCCTAGAACAAATTAATAAATAAATAAAAATGAGTGAATGACTGAAACAGTGTTTTAAGATGCCTTTACAGACAGGTGAATACAATGGAATGGCTGTTACTGGTGTGCCACCACTGTACTCTGTTCCGTTTGTGGTTCACTTTATATGCAGAGGGTATTCTGGCAACCCCCTCATCTCCGTTTTCTGTATTTGTGTTTCAGCTCCCCCATGGAGTGTGGTGTTCTATGGCTGTTTTTTTAATTCTGCCGGAATGGCTGTTTTACACAGCCAGAAGAAACGATCAGAAAGGGATGAACTGGGGAAGGAAGAGATTGACGTTCAGGTGAACGTTCACCGGTGTAACGGAACAGATGCATTTTACACACAGGGGATGTAACGGTATACTGTTTCCGTAACGGTCATTCCGTTACAGAAACCTGTGTGTAAAAGTGCCTATAGGTACAAGCAGTAGAAACTTTATATGCAGTAGAATATATGCTCAGAAATACAGTCGGGAGGCAGCTTAGAGAACTAGAAAATTCAAACTGTGATTGGCACCAAAATTACCAGACTAAACAACATTTTTAAATTACAGAACTGGAGCAGCTCTGTAAGTGGTGGAAGATATATACCCAGAAATATAAGTGGGAGGCAGCTTTAAGTAATTACAAAATTCAAACTGGGAACTGGCGCCAAAGGAAAAACACCAGCTCTAAAGGTACAAGCAGGGACAGACTAGTTTTGCCTCTGAGTGCTGGGAGACAGTGTAAAAAAACTATTTTCACGTGTGGGGTCAGAAAATCCTTAAAATCCTAAAAGCAGGAATTAAAGCCCTTTACATTAAAAGTAGGACTTTAAAGCCCTTTAAATTTGGAATTAAGTCCTAAAGTCCATCTCCTTCTCTGATTTGAGATACTGAAATGCTGAATGGCTGGAGTACTTCCGGTTTTAGCTCCGGAACACTTGTTTATGTGGATTGCTGTGTAGGGGGTCCGTTGGAGGCTCAAGGGAGGGTGTCTTACCCTCTCCACCTGCACCCACGAGGGGAGCTTGCAATCTGCTGGATTGCTGTGTAGGGGGTCCGTCGAGGCTCAAGGGAGGGTGTCTTACCCTCTCGACCTGCACCCATGAGGGGAGCTTGTGGTGTGCTGGATTGCTGTGTAGGGGGTCTGTTGGAGGCTCAGTGTTCCTCATTAGGGGGGATGTACCTTATGTTAGCACGCAGAAACCCTCTGTCCATACCTTTAAATTCTACCACATTAGGAGGGATTAGGAGTATGCGTGTGTGTTTCAAATACTGGAAGGGCATAATCAGGGAGGTTGCCAAACATTGTTCAGTGACATCAAAAAGGACAGCATCCATAAGCACAACTGTAAAATGGGGGGGGGGGAGAGTTAAGGAGGGACATGAAGAAGTACTTCTTCACAGAGAGGCTGGTAGATTAGTGACATTGTCTGCCCAGAGAACTGGTTAACGTCTAAACAGTTGCAAGCTTTAAGAGAAGATGAAATAGGTATGGAAGGGGTGGGGGTGGGGTGGGGGTTGACAGGAATGAAGCTAAGCTGCCATCAGGGAGCTCCTGCTTATACCTGACCGGTGTTAGACTGTCAAGGCTAAGGAAAGGCGCAGACAGGCATGACAGACTGCAGGCCTTTTTCACTGTTTCTATGTTCCTCAGTTTGCCACTCATATTCGTTCTATCCATACTGCTCAACTGTCATGTTAAATGTGCTGTGACTTATCTTTTACTTTGTAATTGGTTGTAACCTGCCTTACCAACATGTCTGTACCTATGTTATGAAACTGATTAATTTAAACGTGTCACAATGTATATCCTATCTTACACTTCATATTTAGAATTGTATCTGTATTTGCCACACTTTTATTATCCTCTCCCCCATGTCCCTAGGTGGCACCCGTAAAAGGGCCTCAGCCCAGTGTGCTTTTTCCAGTTACCAATCTTTAAACAAAATAAATAAATAAACATTGGGATTGTCTTTTTCTGCTTGTTTGATCCACTGTGTTAATGCTGCAATAAAATGTTTATAATTCAGCCATGAGATTGTTTTGCTTTTTTGAGTCTGTATGGTACACAGTTTATTCTGTTTCCGTACTAAGCCCCTCGTTTCACTTCTCAGAACTCTTCTGTCCGTACCTTTCAACTGGCCCACATCATGAGGCGCAGTCCTTCATTTAACCTTGCAGAACCCCTCAATCCATACCTCTCACCTGTTCCATATTAGGAGGGATGTCCCTCAATGGTCTCACATTAGGAAGGACATTCCCTTATCTTGTCACTCAGAATCAGAACCACGCCATACCTCTCAACTATTTCACATTAAGAGGGTCAGTGTCACAGTCCTTCATTTTAACCATCAGAACCCCTTTGTCTATACTTCTCAACTGTCCCTTACTAGCTGGGATGTCCCTTATACCATGCAAAACCCTTCTGTCCATATCTCTCAAGTATATCTCATTACAAGGGACAGTCACTAATTTCAATACTCAGAATCTGTGTCCATACCTCTCAAAAGTCCCACAGAAGAAGTGAAGTCCCTCATTTTCCCCATCAGAACCCCTCCTTCTATACCTCTTATCTGTACCACATTAGGAGGTTTGCCCCATTTCACTGCTCAGACAGAACTCTTCAGTCCATAACTGTCAACTGTCCCACATTCGAAAGGGTAGACCTTTATGTTATCTCTAAACCCCCTCCATCCATACCTCTCACCTGTTCCACATTAAAAGGAATGTCCCTCATTTTACTCATTAGTACCCTTCTGTCTATACCTCTGACCTGTCCCACATTAAGCGGGACATGCTTCATTTTGTTTTCATCATTTGTTTACACCTTCTTGTCTCTGACCTGCCCTCTTCTGTCCTTGGTTACTCCAGCCCCATCACACACCTTCCCTACAAATTATCTTTCCACAGGGTCTCCCACAGTGTAGCCCTATGGTGAGGCCACAGGGGTAGCTAAATCCCTCCGGAGCACAATCCAGACATGAAGGGGCCTAATCTGTTGTTCAGGGCCTGCAAGTGACCGGAGGCTTCCTCTAGCTGTGATGTGGGATTTTTAGCATGGTTGCTTTGCACTTGGAGGACACAAAGCATGTAGTGATGCACACTTGTGCGTGCAGAGTGCATGTATCAGCACTGAAGGAGTGCCCTCTCTTGAGGATATGCCTTCAGATTGTGCTGCCATACAACCTCCACTAGGTGGCAGGCTAATAGCAGGATGTGAGATCACCCCTCCCTGAGGGAGACAGCTCTCGTTGGGATGCTCAGTCACAATCATCCCTCTCCAAATGGCCCCAAGTGACCTGAATCCATTCCCAAAGCCAGGTTTCTGGCATAGCGAGTAGTAACTCTACTGCTTTAGTATGGAGCCAGCTCAGACATCCCTTATCTAGAACCTCTCTGTCCAAGCCTCTCAACTGTCCCACACTAGGAGGGATGTCCCTCATTTTACCCCTTAGAACCTCACTGACCATGCCTATCAATTGCCCTACATTAGGAGGGACATCCCTCAATTTACTGTTTAGAACCCCACTGTCCTTATCTTTTAACTGTCCCATATTAAGTGGGACATCCCTCATTTACTCCATTTGTCCATACTTCTCAATTGTCCCACATAAGGAGGTACAGCCCTCATTTCACCCATCAGAACCCCTATGTCCATAACTGTCAGCTGTCCCACCATCAGGAGGGTTGCCCCAAATTTCCCCACTCAGAACTGCTGTGTCCAAACCTTCCAGCTGCCCCACATTAGGAGAGATAGTTTTCATTTTACCATTCAGGAGCCCCACTCTGTCCACTCCTCTCAACTGACCCACGCTGGGGGGGACATCCCTCATTTTATCACTCACAACTCCTCTGTTCCTAATTCTCAATTGAAACACATTAAGAGGGTGTTCATCCTTTTACCCCTCAGGACCTCTTTGTCCATACCTTTCAACTGTCCCACATTAGGATGTATGTCACTCATTTACCAATCAGAACCCCTCAGTCCATGCCTCTCAACTGTCACACATTAGGAGTATGTCTCGCATTTTACCACTCTGAATTCCTCTGTCCATCCTTCTGAACTATCCCACATTAAGAGTATGTCCCTCATTTACCACTCAGAAGTCCTTCTGTACATACAGTACCTGTCAGCTCTCTGACATTAGGAGGTATGTTTCTCGCACTCAGAACCCCTCTGTCAATGCCTCTCAGTTGTCTGACGTTAGGAGATATGACCCTCATTTTACCACTCCGAGCCCCTCTGTCCAAGACTCCCAACAGTTCCATAGTACAGGAAAACATTCCTTATTTCACTACAGGGATCTGCTGTACCATAGAGAAGGTGCTGTGCAACACTACAGAGTGTTATGTTAAATGTTTTACTGAAACTTTTTTCATATAAAAAACAGAATCTGAAGCAGACATTCATACTTTCTTATTGCTTAATGAACAAACTGTGTGGCGATTAAAGCAGACATTTCCCATGTTCTGACCTTTTGTCTCTAAGATATGATAATATGCATCACACTTTACTTTATTTTCCCACAGTTTAAGGGAAAATACCCCACGTTTGAGTGACGTGAAGGTGAAAGTGCAGGAAGGAAGCAGCCAATCCTGCAATTTAAGCTGAACTATTGTACACACACGCACGCATGCACTTATACTCTAATATAATGATGTTTTAACCCCAGCATCACTAGGTGTGGAGTGTTTGGATTATCTAATGCTTTTGTTCTCTTTTCTTTTGAAATATATAAAGAAAACTTGTGGTTAGAATAGAAAGAAACAGGAGTCTCAGGTTCCCAGCCCTTCTGTAGTTTCTAAAAGACCTGCTGACAGATGTTGGAAATGCTGGGACTTTGGAACTTAAAGAAATGCGTAATTCTTTAGGCGGGTCCATTTTAAGTAGCAATCTAAAGCTATACTGTTACAGAAAGTGAATTTATAAAATAACAACCCACCCAAGCCAAAGAAAGTGTCCCCGCCACTCTGTTCTACCATGATCCTCAGTAGCATGTCAATATGCGCCTCTTCCCTTTGGGTTCTTCCTGTCTCTGTCAAGGTATTTCATGCTTCTTTCCAGAGCACCAGTCTATTTGGAGGTGGGGACCCTCAAGTAAGGCTAATATTTTGGATAACCTGCTCCCATCCACCCCCATCCTGAACACTTTGTCCTTGTTGGCTTGGTCTATACTTAATTAGTCAAAATTACTTTCCTATAAAATAACCTAAACCATTCAAAAGCCAATGTGGTATCTGGATTGGTGCCAGAACTTGTTAGCATGGCCATGTGATAAATGCCCCCCGCCTACCTGGCGGAGACAGCTTGGTTTCATACCCCCCTTCCCCGTGCCTGTTCTGCACTGGTAGAGCTTGCAAGTGATGAAGTGAGACAGTCTCCATCTGTGCCAGCTGTACAGATTATCTTTAAAAAGCCTATAATTCCCCCAGCTACTTGATCAAATCAAACAAGTTGCAACAAAAATAAGCCTTTTTCTGAACACCTGGGAGCACACTGCTTCCCAGCTATTGTTTCAGCTCTTTCTTTTTCTATTGATTTTCTGTTTGTGACAGTTTTCAGCAATGCGGGCAACAGCATTTCTCCAGGAAGGAAGATTAAATACTAACACTGCCTCAAAAGCTTGGTAGCCTGAGTGTTGTAATGTGGTCCACAGGGGCACAGGTCTAATCTCTCACTGTGGCCACCACACACCACCCAGACTGCTTTACTGCATTATCAGTGTTTATTATGGGCTATCAATTGGACTTGTACATTCTGTCTGTCACCTCGGAACCCCATCCTCCCACTACCCATGTGGACCCAATAAATACATTTTTTTCTGGTCCGTATCATTTTCTGTTTCAAGGCTCTTTTGATGTATGATCTGTCAGTGTATGAAACATATAACATCAGAAGAATAGGTAATATACAATACATATAGTTCTCGTGGAATATGAAAACACAACATGAGCAGGGAGGGGTGGTGTGGATGACATACTATGGGTTGTGAAGCTCTCCTCCTTCATGGCTGTTTGCAGCAAAATTATATATATATATGCAAAGGAAATGTAAATGGCTGCACTGAGACAACTACGTTAATAAAACATGCGAAGATAAAAATAGCAACGTAAACAAGGGATACACAATGGTCTGGCTCAAAATATGATATCTCTTCTTCATGTGTGAGGGGGCAGGACACAAACTCACAAGTGGCAGAGCCACCAGTAAGTTATAAAAGTCCTGGCCCGCACAAATGAAGATAAACTGCCTAGTTTGTGTCAGCCTATTACATATCCCCTATGCCCACCTACAACTAGGGTTTTATTTTATTTATTTATTTAAAATGTTTAGCTAGGAGGGCACACTGAGCAGATGAAGAGCACTTTTCTAGGCGAGTCTGGAGGGTGGGATTCATAATACAGAACCATGAGTATAACGAAATATGAGAACACTGCATATAACTTACGGTAAGGGTAGCAAAATCAATAAACACAGCGAAGGGTGCTGAGCAAATTATTAGTACTATATGGTTGTTTGGAAACCAGACTATTAACCATTGAGCATCTGGCCCCAGTACAACAGGAGCCCCAAGTAGGGAAAAAAAGAATATCCTCTGAGGGAACAGAGACAGGTCTGTGGGGAAACCCGAAATAGAAGGGAGTGAGAAGTAGGGGGAAGAAGAAGGAGGAGTAGAAAAGTGAAGGGATGTTAAGGAAGAAGAAGGAAGGGTTAGGTACAGGAGCAGTTGTGCAAAATGTGCTAATTTTATCTATTTGTAATATTAGACCAGATAAGGCAGTGCACCACACAGAACTATATTTGTTTCCAAGTGCATTCTGGGAGAGGGGGATTACATGGGCCTGTTTTACTGACATGGTAAATGTTGGCCAGGACACAGAAGAAAATCCAATATTCTAATAAGTGCCCTAGGATCTTCTTTAACATCCACCTGGATAGCCCCAGCGATTGTCAGAAGAGATCTCAGTGAAAGACGGCACCTCAACAGTGCTGGACTCCTCTAGTGCTACACTAATGTTAGTACTGGGTATGCACACAAGTTTCTGGTGTGTGAGTAGCACCCAAGACCATCCTATGATCTGGTCCCAGAGGTGAGCATGCTACCACCTGAGCAACTGACATTGCAGTAGAGCAGGGCTTTCTCTCATTTTTTTTTTGTTCATCGAACATATTTTTTCCACCACTCAGGGCCAGACAGGGACCTCCCTCCACCCCAGCCTCCTTGCCCAAGTACCATCCTGCTGAGAACCTGCCATCTCTCTGGTTGGTACCACCAGTCCACCTGCGACACACCACTGTGCAGACCCATTTCTTCCCCACAGTCAATCTGGCCACCCACAGTGGAAGTGAATACTGGCAGTGTCCCTGGCCAAAGGTGGTTCAGTTCCAGAGGTGGAGGCTTCACCTTCCCAGGCTTGCACCTCTGTTATCCTTTTTCTATGTCCTGCTCATCCCTCTAGAAGTGTGTGACATGACTGGTTGCCAGCAGAGTCCAGTGCAGCCAGTCTACGTGCTTGGTCCAAGGGTCCCTTCCTGTTAGTTGCCATGCCACTGCACCACCATCCGTGGTCACCCAGGTGGTGATAGTGCAGTGGGTTCGCAACACCCTCCTTCTCCGGAGGAGGAGAGCATCCTGTGGGATGCTTGGTGCTACCTCTTCCTGGTTGACCCTCAGACAAGGGCTTTCTCTCCTAATCCTCTCTGTGTTCCCCAGCTGCAAAAAAATATTGGTAGAAGGACCAGACTGAAAACAAGATGTATCTTTGCTAGGCTCTCATTCGGAAAGAAACTGTAAACAAGCACAAACAATATACTAACCAAGGAAATTCTTTCTCCATGACCTCTATACATGCAGTGCAGTTAAGGAATTCATAATTGCAAATGCCCCACCCTCACCACAGGTGCCCTGCTGCTCCCACTTCCTCTGCTCACACTCCTTAATGTTTGTTCTGTTGATTTACTTTAAGCCCATGTAATAAAAGCTTTGCAGCCTGCATAGGGTTTTATAACCACATCCGAGCTGGGATTAGCCCTTGCGCGTGTTGTGTTAACAGTCTGGCATCTCCAGTCCAGTTCAAGCAATTGGATCCCACTGAGCAGCTCAGCTCACGTCAGTTTCACTTTCCATTGGCAGTGGTGCAGCTTTGATGGGAGATGATAACTGACCCATGTTGCTAATCTGTGCCGCTCAGCAAAGCAGAAACTAATTCTTGACCTGTCTAAACAAGGCTCAAGGGTTCCAGAACTGTTGTTGTCAACTTTCCAGAATACATTAAATTCAGCTTTCTGTGTAGAGTTTTTCATACAAATTGTATCCCAAAATGCGTCACAGTGGAAACAAAATCAAGAAGCAAAATGTAAAGAAATTTAGAGAAAATGAACATTACTTAAAAATATATGTAGTAGTAGTATGTAAGAGGCATTTCACATTTTCTATGCACAGTGTAATCCCCCACCGCACACACACACACACACACACACACACACCTGGCATGGGGACCTATCATTGAGGCACTCTGCATTGGCACATCAAATGCACCAGCTCTTGACTGAATTGGGAATCCACTGAACATTCCCCATCCAAACTGAACATGTAAGCGCCTCTGCACAGGACTGGTATGGGGCCCAAAACATTATTTGCAAGCAGGATTATGTGTAAATAAGGTAATTTTGAAAAAACTGCCTGCGAACTACAAATTCAGCAGCCATATTCTTCACCTCTAACCTGAAATGGCATGGCAACAAGGTAAGAATGTAACTGGATGGCCAATCAGGCTCTAATGCCTCTGGGGAGGGCCACAAGGATTCAAGAACTGGTAATGGATGTCATTACTTCAGGCACCTTTGCAGCGTCCAATCACCTGTCGAATGATGGACCTCCAGACCTGCTGGGATTGACTGACACCTCTAACAGACAATCGGGAGCTGCCTAACAGCATGGGCGGTACCTGAACCAATGTCTGCAATGCTCTGAAGGAAGCAGAGGTCTCTGCTGTTGAGAAAGACTATCTAGAAGCTGCCTTGCTGCTAGAAGAAACAGATCATGTATCTGTCAAAGAAGACCGAGCGAGAAGAAAGAGGAAAGCAGATCTCCTACTGAAGAAAAAGGAGGTAATCGTGTGCCAGCTCAGTCGTGAACTGAAGCTGAAAGCTGCAGCTCTGAACTGAAAGACTTTGCTGCACTGCAGCTGAGGACAGCCTAAGAGCCTAAGAGAGAGCAGATCTGGGTCTTATGGCTGGGTACCTAGTGAAGATCCAGGAGCTCCCTAGTAATATGTAATCCTCCCTCCAGCATGTGGGGGCTTACTTGACTTACTGGACCTGCCTTGCCACCAGTGCCTCTGACCATCTCCTTTATGCTGCTCCCACCATTATCCCAATCCCAAATCTTGTTGCCATGGGGGCTGGCATGGGAGTGAAGAGGAGCACCCAGGATAATTGGTGCCTTCCACATCAGTGAATTCAGCAGCTCTGTGTGGCACATCAAAGCAGCCTCCACCCCACAACATCTGGAGCCACCGCCATCTTGGTGCCCCATGACCCCCCTCCCAAGCAGCAGCAACTGAGGTCATAGGCTGCACCAGGGACTCTCTGGATGCAGAAAACTGGAAGCAGGGGAACAACATGTTTGTAGGACACAGGAGGATTTCTGGGACCCATATCCAAATTTCTAGCCAATCAGCCACCAAGTCTTCCACCTCCAGAAGCAGACTGCTTGCCCATCAGAGATATGGCGGAACAGTAAGAAGTAGAACTCCTGCTACAGAGAAAGGGAGGTGATTGTATGCCAGTCCAGCACAAAAATCAAAAGCTGAAGGCTGCAGCAAACTAAAGATACTTATACTTTACTGCAGCCAGACAAGGTGACTGAAACTGCCTAGCCGGTACCACAGCCTGGTACTGGCTATCGCCACCTCTCAGGACTAGATGCCAAGATGTGGTGGGTGGGGTGGGGGATACAATCGAGTATTCACAGGCCTGGCTGCTACTGTGCATATCAGAAATTGTCTGCGGAATGTGAAGATCCAGTGATGCCTGTCTGGAACCAGAGAAACAAGCCAGTTACTAGCCAACACCAGACTTCTCAGGAGGAGAGAGTGAAACCAGCCAGTTAGGGACTCACTGCAAACTGCGCCATGAACCTGTGCACTGAGGGAGCTCCCCTGATCTGGGACATGTTAGTAAACACAGGGCTTGCCCTGCACAAACAGCATTTTCACAATGTCATCAGGCCTACACCATTTCCGTGACTGAGTGCCAGTGATATACAAAGAGCTCTTTGATAGAGCTTAAGGGGGTTTGCATTGGTATGAGGGTAGCACCTTTCAGTGCAGTTGGACACTGCGATCAGTACTGTGCTTTGTTTTGTTTAGGGGTGGGCAGTGTAACTGAACTGAGGCTGGAAGGTCATAGAAGCACAGCCCCAGGTGAACTTTATACCCAGAAGAGCGAGTGAGGAGCAGCTCTGTGTATATGATTGTGTAAACAGTAAGTGTGTAAGGCATGTTCCACCTTCCAGCAAGCTCCAGCTGCAGATAACAAACAAGGCAGCAAGAACGGAGTCTTTGTATTTTATTTCTTAACAGGTGTGCAGAACTCGAAAGTGCACCAATGGAGATCTTGTAATCCTCAGGCTTGGAGGAGAGTTTTCCCACAAGCAGCAGCACAAGCGCTAGCTGACTAGGAGTGGGCCAGAAATTGGGAGGGGTAGTAAACATGAACCGAGAAAAGAGAGGGATAAGAGCATTTGTTTCCATTTGTAACTGAATTATCTTTCATTTTTTTTCATTTATTCGAGCTGCAGGTCGGTACACCGGAATACACATTCCATTTTCAGGTAACGACCTGAAGTCAAAGTGATATCAACAAACTAATCAAACTAACAAGTTATACAGAGTACAATACGAAATACAATAAAACATTCAATAAATTGGTAAGTTTAGTCAGGTCATTCCTGCTTACATAAACATACATTTGTGTTTTTAAAATACTGAACAACAGATGAGGTGAACAGCCTGACAGAAGGGAGGTGTTTGATGTATGCTAGTAATGAATTCCATAAGGAAGCTGCACAATCTGCAAAGGTTCTTTTTCCGGCATTTGTACAAACAAAAGGTATAACTAGCTGAAGATCTGATGAATGTGAATCATATGCAGAGATATACTTCTTCAATAGTCTATGCAAGGAATCAGGACCACCAGAGTTCATTACATTGTACGTAAGATGTGATAAAGACAGTTTATAATTATTCAGAACTGAAGGCTTGTCAAGTCTGTCCAAGATTAGACAATGATGAGTCATGTTTGGTACAAGGAGCTCACATTTGCCATTTTTTGGAGGCAGTACCTCTTTCCTTGAAATAATACATGAAGATGGAAGTGTCGCCACATTTGGAGAGAACTGGGTTAAATTAGAACAACTGGAAGGGACTTTGACAGTTTGTAGGTGTAACCCCTAGGTGGCTCTATCCCAAGGGCTACTACCCCTGCCTGCTTAACTACTAACAGGTTGAGGGGCCTAGGTCCAATGGCGGGTGCCTCCACCCAGAGGTCAGGGTTTGCAGTAGTTAAACTAACTTGGTCACTGCCCTCTGGGACACTGTAACCCCCCCCCTTCTTCCCCTAGTGACCCACACAATGCATTAGGAATATCTTCACAATGTACACTTACCCCCAGGACTGGCTCTGTCGACTGGACTCTGGGGACCCCCTGTAAAAACAAGATGATACAGTGCAAAAACCACAGTACAATACTTTAACACAAATGAACACCTCAGCCAGTGTAACTTTACTGAAACCAACAGATCTGATTTATTTAAAGAGCTGTAAAAAGGAAGGGGGAAATCAGGTTAATTAGGTTAAACACATTAATAATCACAGTACTGTGCGCATATTCAGAGTCCCAAATTGTCACTTTCACTGAGTACCCAGGATGGGGGGGGGGCTAGCCAGGATCGGTGCAGCTGGTTGGGGCCCTGTGATGGAAAAAACACTTGCACAACACCCAATTGTAATCCAGAGCCGGAGGGCTCAGTTCGTGAAGAAATTAAAAGAACGGCAAGTAGATGACACACTTGCAATTTGATAAACAGATGGCAGGGAGCTACCCTGCTTTGTACTCACAAACTCAATGCTGGGAAATGGATGGAAGGCAGATTGTCCTGGATTGCCAGGAGGAGCAGACCATGTGGATAAAGTCCTTGTAACTGGACCCCACTGCAATTTAGAGCAAATAGATGTAGTCTGGCTTAAGCTGGGGTTTACTTCCAGCTTCAAGCACTCTATTTACTGTACAGGGGATTGGAAACGCGATTCCCCACAAGCACTATACACATTTATATGTAAAAGGAAAGTACTATACCAGGCAGGCTCCTTCTCGATCCCGACCGCAATTACTGCACGATACCTGGGAGAACACACAGCAGCTTCAGTTACTGACAGACCAAGCGCGATTCAGCAATTTCTCCAGTCTTCTACCGGGTGAGCCTGGTTTCTACTCTTCAGATCTCCTTTCTTCTCCTACAGGTTGGATTCAGTCCAAATGGGTGCTTGCACAGGCTGCAGACCGAAAACTCAGGGCCTTGCACGCGCTTCCCGCGCTAAAACTATACACTGAAGAAGCACAGAGCTCCTTGTCTCTTCACTGCTAAAACTGATCTAACTCTTCCAGTCCCAGAGCAGTGCATTTTCTTTAGCTCCACATTATTCTGTTGGCTGGTCCAGCTATCACTCACAGTAAACTCCCCTGTTGGTGGAAAAATGCACCAAGGTCAAAACTACATCTGCCAGAGTCACTTCTCTTACAATCCCCTTACAGCAGGCTCCAGAGGAGAGTCCAAATTCTGATTCGCCCAGAGCAGGCTCCATTTTAAAGGATCCCCACCATGAATGGTCCAATTCAGCAGTTCAGAACCAATATGAGGGAGCTACTCTGCACTGTCCTTGCTACAAGAAAGCAGGTTAAACCAAACTGCGTTTTCATTATTACTCTAACAGGTTACAAGCAATTACATCTTTGAAGAGTGCTCCTTCTGCCCACTTAGCGATGGCAGAAATGGAATGATTTGGCAGTAGCTCGAGTGGGACTCAAGCAGGAAAACACACAGACCCCATCCAAACTAATTATGTCTGCAGGCAGACAGCTCTTAAAGAGACAGTACCAGAGGCTTTAAAAGCACTCAAAGATAAACGGCTTAAATGCCAAACACCATTCAGGCTGGGAGCATTCAAGCAAGCTCCTGGAAGACTTCTGGGAACCCTCATTTGCAGGGGGGTTACATAGGGCTACAGTGAAAACACTTTGGAATTTTAAGTTTGGCATGCTTTTTCAAATTTAAAACCCAGCAGACTTAAAAGCGCCAGGTGTTCAATTACATGACATCAATCGGGAAGGGTACGAAATTCAGTATAAAATCAGGAGATCCAAAGAATACACTTCAACCACTAGGAGTGCAACTTAGCTGGGAAGATAAATTGTAACTAGCCTGTCTTTGGTTGAAACCCAGCAGGAATAAATCTTCAGCTCAGGGGACAGAACATACAGAGCTGAGGGTCTCGTGATGACCACTGACCAACGGGTCTCTGCAGGAAGTTCCAGGGATCGGAATAAGTGTTTAGGACCCACTGTTTTATTTTCTGGGTGCACATTTCACCTTGAAGCAGGCACCAGCTACACATAACAAACAAGGCTTTAAGAAGCGATTCTTTGTATTTTATTTCTTAACAGGAGTGCAGAGCTCGAAAGTGCACAAATGGAGATCTTGTAATCTTCAGGCTTGGAGAAGAGTTTTGCAATGAGCAACAGCACAAGTGCTAGCTGACTAGGAGTGGGCCAGAAATTGGGAGTGGTAGTAAACTTGAACTGGGAAAAGGGGATGGGTAAGAGTGCTTGTTTCCATGTGTAACTGAATTATCCAAGGGTCGGAAGGGGACTCAAACACATTTGGATGGAACTGGGATAAATTAGAATGACTGTGAAGGACTTTGTGACAGTTTGCAGCACTACAGTGAAAACACTTTGGGATTTTATGTTTTGGCATGCCTTTTCAAATTTAAAACTCAGCAAATTTAAAAATGGCATGTGTTCAACTACTGTCAGCAATCGAGAGGGGTACCAAATTCAGCATAAAATCTGAAGGTCCAAAGGATACACTTTTGCCACTGGGAGTACAACTCAGCTGGGTAAGTAAACTGTAACTAACCTGTTTTTTGGTGAAATCCAGCAGGAATAGATCTCCAGCTTAGGAGACAGAGCATACAGAGTTGAGGGTCATGTGATGGCAACCAACCAATGCAGGCTCTGTAGGAAGTCCCAACTGCAGTATAAATTCAGCCACTCCTAACACGTCCCATTCATGTTCATGTCCCAGAGTATGAGTGGAACAGGACTGACATCTTAGGCATCCACAGGTGTCAGCAAGCCACAGGCCATTCTAAAGGAGGACCGCAGGAAATGTAAATAAGCTCTGAAGTAAAGAGAACATCAGGGAGGATGAGTAACAAAGGTAAGGCAAGGGAGGGAGCTGATGGCCTTAATGGAAGAGGGATGCCTGGATATCGTAGCAGTCACAGAAACATGGTACACAGAGAACCATGACTGGGATGTTAACATACCAGGGTACATAACCTACAGGAGAGACAGGCAGGAGAGAAGAGGGGGAAGAGTAGCCTCTATGTAAAGGAAGGGATAAAAGCAACTGAACAAAAGAGTAAACAGGGAGGAGAGGAGGCACTGTGGGTCATCTTGGAGACTGGAAAGGCACCACAATCCGCACAGGGTTGTGTACAGACCACCATGTCAGGGAAGGAATGGACAAGGATATGATAGAAGGCATTCTTAGAATGGCAGAGAAAGGAGATACTGTTGATGGGAGACCTGAATATGCCAGATGTTAACTGGAGCACATTTGCTGCAGCCACATCCAAGAGCAGGGCCATTCTTGATGCCCTACAGGTGGCAGGCATTAGACAGCTAGTTTCGGAACCCACTGTGAGGGAGCAATCTAGACCTCAGACTCTCAAATGGGGGCAGTGAGAGGATCTCAGATCTAGAAGTGGGTTGCCATCTGGGACAAGTGACCATCAAACAGTGTGGTTCACGTAACCAGCTACAGAGCCAAGCCATACAAAAGTGAGGGTACTGGACTTTAGGAGGGCTGACTCTGGCAAGATGGGAGAGTGCCTCAGAAAAGCACTAGCAAACAGGCTAGAAGGAGGTGTGGAGCAACAATGGGAATTAACAAAACTGCCATCACAGAGGCAACAAGCCTTGTGTGAAGCAATGAACAAATCAAATGAAAGAAAAAGCCACTATGGTTCTCAAAAGAGGTGGCTGTGAAAGTCAGGAAGAAAATATAGCATTCTGGAAGTATAAGGAAACACAGAAGGAGCAGGACAGAGAGCTGTACCAGTTAAGGCAGAAGGAAGCAGGGAGGGAAGTCAGAATAGCAAAGGCCCAAACTGAGGAAAAGATAGCCAACTCAGTTAAGAAGGGGATAAAACCTTTATAGGTACATCAGCGAAGATATGAAAGACAAAGGGAGGATAGTGAGGCTGAATAGAATGAACAGTGGGTGGGCAGAGGGGACAGTGAAAAAGCAGGAATACTGAACGAATATTCTGCCTCAGTATTCACAAAAGAGGAGGGGAAGTGCCTAACCAATTAACAGAAGCACTTTTGATAGGGGGGTCGATCCCAGTCCTTTCACAAAAGAAAGGGTTCTGCAAGGACTCCTAAAACTGAAGGTGGACAAAGCAATGGGTCCTGATGGAATTCACCCCAGAATTCTAAAAGAATTAAGGGAGGAACTATTGAAACCACTGGCTACTCTTTATAATAAATCATGGGAGGATGGTGTGGTACCCGAGGACTGGAGGAAGGCTGATGTGATTCCCCTTCACTAAAGTGGGTCCAAGACACAGGCAGGAAACTACAGACCTGTCAGTCTGACCTCTGTGGTAGGGAAAGTGATGGAGTCACTTCTGAAGGAAAGAATAGTCGAGTACCTAGAGGCCAGTGGAGCACAGGACCCAAGGCAGCATGGGTTCACAGCGGGAAGGTCATGTCAGACTAATCTAATAGATTTCTTTGACTGGGTGACCAAAGTAGTAGACCAGGGAGGGGCTGTGGACATGGCCTACCTAGACTTTAGCAAGGCATTTGACACAGTCCCACACAAAAGATTAATAGTCAAATTAACCAGCCTGGGAGTGGGACCCAGGGTGGTAGCCTGGGTAAACATTGGCTTGACAACAGGACGAGAAGGTAATTGTAAATGGAGTCCATTCTGAAGAAGGGGTTACTAGTGGGCTACCGAGGGTTCAGTATTGGTCCAGTCCCTTTTAATGTCTTCATCAGTGACATTGCAGAGGGACTGGAAGGAAAGTATGCCTTTGCAGATGACACAAAAATCTGCAACAGGTTTGATACACAAGGAGGCATGGAAAGGATGAAAAGGGACTTGGCAAGGTTGGAGGAATGGTCAGAAGTATGGCAGCTAGGATTCAATGCAAAGAAGTGCAAAATAATGCACCTGGGAAACAAGAACCCAGGGGAAGAATGCACAATGGGTGGGGGAGGTAGTAACAACAACAAAAAAGGAAAGGGACCTGGGGGTAATCATATCAGATGACCTTAAGGTTAGCAAGCAATGTGAGAAGGCAGTAGGGAGGGCTGGGGTATACTGGGATGTATAGGGAGAGGCATCAGCAGCAGAAAACAGGAAGTTGTTATCCCTCTGTACAGACAGTTGGTGAGACCCCATCTGGAGTACTGTGTCCAGTTCTGGAGACCCCATCTCCGCAAGGACATAGACAGGATAGAGGCAGTCCAGAGGAGGGCAACTAAAATGGTGCAGGGTCTGCAAGAGAAGCCGTATGAGGAGAGACTAAAGGAGCTTAATATGTATACCCTTGAGGAAAGAAGGGAGAGGGGGGACATGATAGAAACTTTTAGGCACCTAGTGGAATCAACAAAGTCCAAGAGGGTAGCATTTTTCAGAAAAGAGACTTACAAGACAAGGCACAATTTAAAGATAGAAGGAGGGCGTTCAGGGCAATGTGAGGAAGTATTATTTCACAGAGAGGGTAGTGGATGCATGGAACAGCCTTCCTGAGGAGGTTGTGGGGTCTAAAACTGTGGGAGAATTCAAGAATGCATGGGACAGACATAAGGCAATTCTTGTGGGGGGTAGGAAGAAATATGCTGTTGGTTAACTAGGATCTGCAGCCTATCCTGTAGGTAGGGAAATGGGCAGACTAGGTGGGCCTAGAGGTCCTTATCTTCCATCAAAGTCTATGTTTCTATGTTTCTATGAGGGAACACAGTGATGAGCAGGCTAACCCTATCTATGTAAAGTGTACAGAGAGAATTAGGAAGCAAGGTTAAGAAGGGAAAGTTAGAAATACCCTATCTAGGGTAACAATATGGACACACTAAAGGGATAGGCAAAATACAGGAAGGAGGGAGAAGCACAGGTAAGCCAAGAGGGGAATATACATAGGAAAGGTATAAGGACAAGGGAAAGACAGGGAAGTAAGTAGTTAAGAAGAAAGTCATCAGACGAAGGAGTGGTACAGTGTAATGGGTGTGGAGCTGCAATCTTCAGAGACACATTCTGGAGATTGAGGTGCTGCACCATATGCAGGCATCTCTCTGGGCTGAGAGCAGAGATTGCTGGGCTCAGGGTCGAATGGGCCTGAGTATGGGCTGCCAAGATTGCTGCCACTCACTCAAAGGAAGCTAGAAAAAAAGTAGAGTGGCTGGAACTTGGTGGGCTTCAGGAGGGTGTAGGGGGAAGAAAGGAGAGTGCCACTCAGACCTTACCACTGCATAATTCCATCACCTTTCTGGAGGGTCAGAGTAGCCAGGAGGAAGCAACTGCATTAGTGGGAAGGGAGGAAGTGGCTATTGGAAACTACATAATCAGGGGATAAGAGCTGGGAGCAGGGGAAGGAAGAGTCAGGGTAATAAAGTGCTTACCAGGTGCTTTGGTAGGGAGGACTGGAGGGCAAATTGTAGAGATCACTAGGAAAGAGGGGGAAGGGAGGGAGCTGGATGTCATTGTCCTTCTGGGGACTAAGGACCTGGCATGGGGTACTGCAGGATAAATTTAAGGAGCTGGGGAAGGGCCTGAAGTAGGTAGTTCACATGATGGCTTTCACTAAGGTGCTACCTGTATACAAGGCCCCTACTTTTCTGCAGCACATTGGAACTAAGTTCTGCGGTAAGACTACCATTTGCTGCAGAACTTTTGCAGCAGTGGTTTGTAATTTCTGCGGAAGTTCCACGGCACTAGCGAACTACCACTTCACAGTGACAACTTGTCATCCTGACTTCACTTCCGTGACAATGGTTATAGCAATCAGGATGGGGCAAAGCACAGTAACACTAGTTTATAAAATAACATTTATAGAAATAATTGTATGCCTAAAAAAAAAAAATCAAAAAAAAAAAAATCTATCCCTTAAGGTCCTAGCCTACGGCATAAATAAGATACGCAGAGGGGACCTTATGTGATAAATTAGGAATTTCTATACTCATGATATCTATACCACTCATGAGGTCCCCACTGTGTATCACTTATATATTTATATGCAATCTGTAACAGACATAGAAATATGTGTTTGTGTGTGTGTGTGTATGAAAGTGAGAAAGATACTGTGTGTGTGTGTCTATATATTTATAAAATGGGTAGGGAAAATGTTGATATCTTATAGGACGAAAAGCATCACATGACCGTGCATATATCAGAGCACAACCACACACCTGCACTTTTAACCCCCTCCAAAACAATTTTGACATTTTATAAGCTAGATAAACCACTCTGAGGTGTGCGGTCGTGCTCTGATATACGCACGCCTTCGGTGGTCGACGCATGAGGCTGTACAACAACAAGGCAAGCGTATATCAGAGTGCGACCGCCTACCTCAGAGTGAGTTTTATTACATATATATATATATAATTATATATATATTTTTAATTTCCATGAAATTGTATCCTCGTTCATATAGGTCCCTTTGGAAATGGAATGGATAGAATAGAGGAGATATTACAAAACTCATTTTTCACACCAACCCACTTCCCCTGACACACTACATAACACC
Organism: Neoceratodus forsteri; assembly: GCA_016271365.2. Classification (NCBI taxonomy): domain Eukaryota; kingdom Metazoa; phylum Chordata; order Ceratodontiformes; family Ceratodontidae; genus Neoceratodus; species Neoceratodus forsteri. Next base: position 7,639,200 of record JADMNL010000043.1, on the reverse strand, counting down.
ATCAGACCATGACACGCATGTGAATCCATTGAGAGATAAAGCTCTCCACCCCTTCACAATGTGTCCCCCGTGTGACAGAACCCTATGCCATACCTTCCCAGTCTCAGAGCAGTGATGTGTTCCCCCAATCCGTGTGCTGCCCAGCCAGCTCCCAGAGCTCTCTCTGAAACTGAGTTGCCGGCATGGGAACACAACATGCTACCCTCCGGCCCAACAGCTGTCCCTGCACACAGCATTTCTCCATAACTTTTAAGTGTTTCTATCAACCAATGACAATATGTAATCAATAACCCTGGCAACAATGTGTACAGAGCAATTATTTCTTTAACAGTTCTATTCTTTCAACAGGTATACACGTTAATATATATTTCACTTTTCCGGTCATAATTACTTTTTTTTAAAATGACAGGTTAATTCATTTTACCAGTTATTCATTTCAGATGGCATCTCTATACCTTAAAGGCAAAAAAAAGTTTGTACAAAGTACAGTATGAACTTAACAGGTCTATGCTATTGTCAAGGTTTTGTTTTAAGTTGGCCCTAGTGTAATAATGTAAGATTTAAAATTGTATTAGGCTGTAGTTCAGATTGAGCCAATATCACTGTGCCTGATGTGCTCTGCCACCACCTCTGGCAGTGGGAGCTGTGGTAGAAAAGTGAACTCATTTCTGTGGCAGAATGCAGCCATTTTGTTAGCTAATGTATAATGTTACAGCATTGATATCATCACATTCTGAGCATAGAGGGGTTTAAGATATAAAAAGAGGGGAAGAGAACCAGGTTCTATGAATAAATGGAAATATTAATAAAGAATCACCAAGAACAGTAAATTCTGAGGCACTGCAGAAGTTCTGAGGTGGGTTGCAAGTTCTGCACAAAATTCTGCAGCTGCAGAAATCTAGGGGGCCTTGCCTGTATATGGCCAGGGAAGGCTAGGGAACACTGCACCAGATCCTTCAGGTGAGTGATTGAAGCCATGGTACAGAGAGGAAGGTTTTGGCTACATCAATGATTTGGGTCCTACCTGGGGAATAGAGACCTGTAGAAAAGAGATGGCCTCCATCCATCCAGGAAGGAAACAGCAGTCCTAGCAGGAAAGTTTAGATGCTACTTTAATGGCCATTTAAACCGGCCAAGGGGGAGGCATAAAAGCTGAGGGAGGTAGAGATTCCCCCCAAGGGAATAGAGCAGCAGAGAGGAGAAGCCCAGGGGACATGTATTCCCCAGGAACAGAGGGGTATTAGGATAAGAGGGAGGGCAGGATGGGTGGGTCAGAAAGAGGAACTAAGGTTGAGAGAGAGGTTAAGGAGGGTAGGCAGAGGGATAATGAAAAAGGGGAGTACAGGACTGGGGAAACAGGAGAAGTGAAAGATGGAAACAGAAAGAGAAGGTAGAATAGGAGGAGGATGGGAAGGACAGAAGGAGTGGAGAGCCATCTGTGCCAACACAAAAAGCCTAGGGTCCTGGACTTCAGAAGGACAGATTTTAAAGAAATGGGTGATGCCTCAGTAATTACTTTTAAGGGGGGACATTGGGTGGGGGGGAGTGGAGACCCATTGGAAAAACATCAAGGAGGGAATAGGTAAGGCAATGGCATGCTGTTCGAAGGAATTAGGCAAGGAAAGGAGGAGGAAAGGACTGCTATGGTTCTCAAATGAGGTGCTGAAGGAGAAAAAACAGCAGTTAGGAAGTACAAGGAGGCTCAGACAGAGGTGGATAGTGAAGTTTATCTGCAAAAGCAAAAGGAGGCAGGAAGGAGGTTGAGGGCAGCTAAGGCAGAAACAGAGGTGAGGATAATCAATGAGTCAAAAAAAGAGGATAAGGCTTTCTTCAGGTCAGTGAGTGAAAAGACGAAAGCAAGGGGTGAGATAGTGAGAATTAGGAGGGCAGTGGGTGACTGTGCAGAAGAAGATCAGAAAGAAGCTAAATTTTAAATTGAGTAATTCTGCTCAGTCTTCACAGTGAGGGAGGGGGGATCGAGCAACAAGTATCTGCAGGAACTGGGGGAAGGGGGAGTAAACCCCATTTCTACAAGAGAGTATGGAAGGGATTGGAAGCCCTGATGGAGAACAAGTTGATAAGACCAGACAGCATTCACCCATGGGATCTAAAAAACAAAGCATGGTGCTAGTTGCCCTCTGGCAACACTATCCAGCACTTGGAGATGGGGGTAGTTTTAGAGGACTGGAGGAGGGCCGATGTGGTCCCTTCACACAAAAGCGACAGCAGGAAGGAGGCTAGCAACTACAGGCCAGTCAGTCTCACATCAATGGTGTGGAAATTACTGGAGATCCTGCTGAAGGAGAGCCTGATGGACAACCTGGAGACATATAGGTTGCAGGACCACCAGCGTCATAGTTTCACAGAGGGGGACAAGCCAAACTAATCTCATAGATTTCTTTGACTGGGTGACTAGGGAGGTGGATCAGGGAGGCAGTGAATGTGGCCCACTGTATCTGGACTTCAGCAAGGCCATCGAAACTGTGCTGCACAGGAGACTAGTAAAGAAAATAAACAGCCTGGGGGTTGGGGAGGAAAAGGTCAGCTGGGTATCAAACTGGTTGAAGTATAGTAGGTAGAGGGTGGTGGTAAACAGCAGACACTTGAGGTGTGGAAGAGTGACATTGAGGGTACCACAGCGATCAGTACTGTGACTGGTCCTCTTCAGGGTCTTCATAAGTGACACTGCTAAGGAACTGGAGGGGAAGGTGTGTCTCTCTGTGGATGACACAAAAATCTGCAACAGAGTGGACACACAGGAGGAGGTGGAGAAAGTGCAAAGGAATCTGGGGAAACTAAAGAAGTGATCTAGGGCACGACAGCTGGGTTTCAGTGTCAAAAAGTGCAAAATCATGTGATTTGGGCCGGAAAACCTGGGAGCTGTGGAAGAGGTACTAACAGCCACTAAGCAAGAAAGAGACCTCGATGTAATTACATCTGATGACCTCAAAGTGGCAGGGCAGTGTGGCATTGTAGTAGGTAAGGCTAATGGGATACTGGGATGCATAGGGAGGGGGATTTCTAGCAGGAGGCGGAGGGAGGTGCTGTTGCCACTGCATCGCTCACTAGTGAGATACCACCTAGGATACTATGTCCGGTTCTGGAGGCTGCACCTTCACAAGGAGATTGGGAGGCTAGAGGTCCAGAAGAGGGCTACCAGAATGGTGTGGGGGTTGCATGAAAAGCCATATGAGGACAGGCTGCAAGATTTCAACATGTATGACCTGGAGGACAGAAAAGTGAGAGGGGACATAGACATGGTTGAGACCTATAAGTACTTCACAGAGGTAAGCAAGGTGCAGGTGTGGAGTCTCTTTCAGAGGACAAAAAGCACTGGAACAAAGTGTCTTGCAATAAAACTGGGGGTAAGGGTTAAGAGGGATGTGAGTGTAAGTACCCCATAATCTGGGGCTTACTATTAGTTACCCTGTCTCACCCCCTGGGCTGGCACTTTAGGTGGGTAGGGCTCCAGTGGTGTCTGCCCTTTGGGCATGGCAGTCCTTTTTGTCAGGATATAAATTTGGGCTGGGAGAGCAAGGAGTGAGGCCGGTGAGTAGAGACAATCTCAGTGAGCAGGGGTTTGAGCCCCCAGCTTGGGGGGGTGCGGCCTATGCTCCGCAGTGCGGTATCAGTGCTTCAGTCTTGGGTGGTGTGCAGGGATATGAACAATGGGGTGGAACCCCTCATTATAGAAGGAGTCGTGGCCTGGAGGAAAGGTGTCTGGTCACCCCAAGCTTCGCGGTGCCAAGGTGGTTCCAGGTCCTGTCCATGTGAAGATTAGCAGGTAGTGGGGACGTAGTAGTGGTGAGAGCACTGCTGTGTGGCCTTTCCAGTAGTGGCAGCAATGGGGGGTTGTTACCCATGTGGCATGCTGCTTCGGATGAGTGGCCTGTCTGTAGTGGGGTTGCTGGGTCCACCTTCCCCGGTTTTGTACAGAGGTCTGGTAGGAGAGGTAGTTCCAGGTATACTAGGCGCAAGTTCTGCAGCAGGTAAAGTGTGGAAAGTAATGTGGCCGGCTGTAGTTTAAACCTCCATGTTTTGGAGGTAGTTAGGAGGCTGGGCAATTCAGTAGCTGCCAGGCCAGTTGTGTCCCTGGGAGCATGTTTTGGAGAGCCCCAGTGGTTTGTGTTGGGCCTTGGCAAGTTATTGGCCGCAGTTGAAATCTAAGTCTCTCGGCTCTTCGTGTTGGTGGAGCCCATTTCTTGGCCTGCCTAGGCCTATGTTTTGTGCCGCAGCTTCATGCTGCAGTTATTACCTTCTGGTCCTTGTGTTTGCCCATTTGTGCCTCCAGCCCCATGGAGCCAAAATAATTTTATTCATTTGAAATTAATTAAAATGTTTTATTCTTTTAATTCCACGTGCCTCTCATGAACTTGTTGCTGCTGTCTATTATAACCTGCTCTGCCCCTGCAGTACGTTTGCTAGCCCTGCCTGCTTACTCTGTTCCATCCCAAGCTAGAAGACTGCCTGCCTGTTCTGCACCTTCTGGAGGCAAAAGATTGCCGGCATCTTGTATTCTCCAGATGAATCTCTTCAAATTAAGGTAGGCTGAGCAGTTTGTTTTGCCTCCTGGGATCTATGTCTGGTTCTTGGCTTGTGCCCCCCTCCGCTTTACCATCTGGACCCCAAGATACTCAGAGGAAGGGTTACATGAGGAAATAGTGCTTCATAGAAAGGGTGGTGGATGCCTGGAACTGCCAAAAGAGGTGGTGGGGGCCAAAACAGTGGGGAGCTTCAAGCATGCATGGGATAGGCACACATGTATAATAACAAGAGAAAAGGGAGTCGGGAGGGATGCCAGTGACCAAGCAGCGTCGGAGGTGTTAGAATAGCAGGGAAAAATAAGGCAGATTGGATGGGCCTACCCGTCCTTTTCTCCTGACAAATTCTAGGATACTGTTTTTCTATTTAGGGTGGGTCTGGAAGGACACAGAAAAAAAAAAAAAAAGCTAGGGTTTGCACGCTTACTCCTATTGCCTAACCTTTTCTTTTCCCACTCCAACACCTGTTCCCAATACCTAATAAAGCTCTTGTTTTGTTTGTTCATTACTACTGTCTGCCCGTAGTTATTTGTAGAGTGAATAAGTATTTAATTGGGGTGAAATTGTAATTTCAGTGTGTTGGTTCGTGGGTGGGCTGATCCTTTAGGGAAGTGGGAAGCTACTGCTTCCCAAGGAGTTGCGCCATACTTACACCAAGCCTATTTAAACCTCTCTCTGTGTGGAGGCACTTCACAGTTTACTTGAACCTTGGATATGAACCTCCCTCCCAATTAGGAGGTTATTGCCCCAAGCCCCTCAATCTTATTTGAACCCACAAGGAAGGGGTAGTAATCATCAACATCAAAGGTGAACTGTTTACTTTTTTGGAGGCACCGCAGAGATTTCTTGTTTGCCATACAGACACCCACATGAACTACTAGTGTGGTTAAGGAAACATTTTGTATCCATCTTATGTCATCCCCTCTCAAACCAATTTATAAGCCATACTTTACTTAGCAAATGGATTCCTACACCCATTCCACAGGGTGCAGTATATACTGAACAGATATTGCCTAATCTGGGTCTGAGGGACCGTGAAGAATAGTTACCATTCTATGCAGAGGTCATATGAGGGATACATGAGCTGGAAGCTACAAAATCTTACAAGCGAACAGCCCGAACACCATGGAAGGTGTCTCATTCTCTACCATCATCGCTGTGTCTGCATCCAGCATGGATGAGCTACAAGTCCAGATTAATGAAATGAAAAAGCTAGTGATAGAGTTCCAAGAATATAACTGCAGCTTATGTCTGTGAGGGTGCATGAGGAGGGACCTACCGAGCAAAGATACACTGTGGTGATGTGCTCTGGACAAGTGCCATATGGAGATCATCCCAAGCAGCGAGGCAAGGGTAGGATGCCCTTTGATGGACAGCCATGTTGCCTGATACAGGCTAAGAAGTGCTTTGGTGAGGCAGCCTAGTGATGCACCATGTGGGGACTCTTCTGGCAGTGGCAAGGGCCAGGTGATCTTCGAGGAGCCATTAGAACACGGGACAGGGCACTGCAAGGGGATCTTCTGCTACAGATGTGGAGAAGAGGGGCATTTGGAGAACATGTGCCAGTCTTTGAAGAATGCAAACAAGCTCAATGAACAGTTCCATTAAAGAACTATGGATTAGAGAACCTTCAGCGGGCTTAGAGAGCAGTTCTCAAGGAGGTCTATAGATCTGAGGACCCACAGAAGGGGCTCAAGGAAGGAAAGAACGCCAGGAGCTAGTGATATGGAACTTCATCTTGAGAGTTTGTCTTTCAGTTCAGCAGGGTAGCAAGATTGGTTGTGGGTTGAAGGCAGAGGCAGAATGGAGTGAAGTTATGAGTCAGCTGTGTCCAATCAGGGCTATCCAGGAAGTTCCAAAGGGATTTAATAAGGCTCTGCTCTCCATTTAGGCACGCTTTGTAACCGCAAAAGCAAGTGCTGCTCTGAAGGGGGGATTTAAAGCAGTATTTTTTGTTTTGCAACTAACCTGAATTGTGAGTTTGTCTTTCAGCTCAGCAGGGCAGCTGAACTGGGTAGAGCAGCAGAGTCGGGTTGAGGGTCAGAGGCAGAACAGAGCAAGGTCTCAAGTCAGATGTGACTAATTGGGCTGTCCAGAAAGCTCCATGTGGATTTAAATAAGGTTCCACTTTTCGTTTATGTGCCCTTTGTAACCAAATA